>CM074855.1:37500-1242000 GCA_037501455.1 Lantana camara | reverse complement strand
TTGTGAATACCACTTCTTATTTTTTCTTGATTTTTATTTGTTGATTTATTAAAAACAAATAACAGTATTATAATTTTTTCTTTTGCACGCAGGAACGGCGTGCCCCGGTGGCTAGTATTGTTAAGCATCAGGGCAAATGTGGTGTCTTGGACTCTTTCCTTTTCTGCCCCTGACTTTTTAAATTTTTTTTTAAATTTATTAACGTATTATCCCTGAATTTATGGACTTTTTTTTTTTTTTTTTCCCACACATCAATTCTACCCACGTATTTCAACCTTTTTTTTGCTTAATCTCTTCCCCATTCACTGGACTCTTAAATTATTTGCTTATTTATTTACTGTCCCAACACCATCTTCATTATTTCACTTTTCTCTCACTCTACTTCAATTCTTTTTTTCTTTAATGTATAATTTTTATCTTTTTCTCCTTATATTTTATATTTTTTATTTATCATAATTTAATAATTATATTAAAATTGATTATAGAACATATATCAATATAAAAATTAATTTTAATATATTTAATAATAATATTATTTTTATTTGCACACACAACGAGTGTGCTGCATTTACTAGTTATTATTAATACAGTAGCTCGCACATTATTTATTTTTGGGGGCCCGGTGCCCGACGGAGCTCGAGCTCAAAATTGTTCGTGCTCGAATCAAGTCTCGTTTGATCCGCTCATCCGGCTCGTTATACTTGTGAGGCGGCTCGATTAATCCTTTACCCCGTATTTTCAATTGATATATTTTGACGCTATATGTTAGCTAAAACTATCCCGCGTTTGAGTTTTTTGATACATAAAATTAACGGAACCCTAACGGTGTTTAGGGACCTCAATTGAAATAGTGTTTTTAGGGACTAATATGTAATTTTCGAAACAAGAGGGATTGATTTATAATTAGGGCAAACCTCAGGGGACCTAAATGTAATTCGCGCTAAACTAAAACTAAAACTAACATACTATAAGGTAAAGAACTATATATATTGAAGTTGTTTGTAGCCTCAATATCTAGGTAGAAAGATAAGGTGGGATCTTGTGATAATCTTGTATAGTACTATGAGTGATTCATGGAATGTGTATACAAATGAAATGATTAAACAATATAATAAACAAAATGGCCAAAATGACCACACACACATTGAGGTATAAGGTATTCTCCCTCTTATATTTTCACATTCCCAATAAGAACTCACTTGTTTCTTGGTCTCAAATTTCGAAGCAAAGTCTTGGTAAAAACTAATAGTTTAAGAATGTTTAGACCATTCATTTTGTCACAATATGACCCTACTTAATCTATGGCCAAGGTTGGTCCCTTTTATAGGTTCTAATAATAATAATACACTTTTATAATATATATATAATCACACTCGTTTCAAGTGTTATTTGGACCACTTTGCAAAGCTAAAGATAATTAGGTTTAACAGCTCAAGTTGCACGAAAATTACACATTTAATTGTTTCCCATTTACCTAACAAAAGGAACACTATTTTGTGATTCTTTTCATACAATAGGGAATATTGGACCACCCAAGCTGTTCGATAAAAATCCTGCGATTTGATGTAGATTAATTAATTCTCATTTTGCACCCTATAATTGATTGTGAATTTAATTTTCGGCCCCGTATGTTCACTGTTTATAGTATCTACCATTTTTAACACTTTAATTTCTTAATAAATATTGGTTTGATAGCTGGTTTAAATGTAATGGCTACTGATCATTAATCACTATAACACACGTTGCCTACTAATTATCTAGTATGTATGACTGTTCGGGCGGCCAGGGCATCATACCCTCGATTTAAAATTTCAAAAACGAATATTCTATACTTTCGGGTTTGTTAAAATTATTTAAAGAGTGTAACGACGTACGTTGTGATTATCTCTCTCTTTTTAATAATATTTTTAGGGTTGATTGTTCTTGAAATAAGTATAAGATTTGTCATTTTGTTTATGTTATATATACTTGGTTTGCTTCATGTGTCACATTTACTATATATATTTAACCTTTGTGCTATAGAAAGGCCTATCTTCCCCCTAAAGGGTAAATTTGCCATTATTATGTACCAATTCTTGGAACAATTAGTACCACCTAAAATAAAATAGTGTGTTGTGTGTATACACTATATATGTTGAGGAAACCTAGATTGAAGTACAAATGTATAAATAACAAACCCCAAAGTTCAAATGTCACACTATTATTTATTTCTTACTACTTTTTTATTTAAATCAATTAATTAAGGTAAAAATTCAAGAATTTATGAGATCAAAACAAAAAATGTTCTATTTAGGGCATCACTCAATTCAATTTTTCTTCTTAAGCCGACAAAATAGAAGAACCAAACACAGGCGTACAATTTCAAAGAAGATTGGCTCTCGAACCTATGATGCACGGACACTTCTAAAAATATCAGTTTGCCGTATCGTGTCATGCCGTGTCGTGTCGTGTCCGACACTCCTTACGTGGGAAATTCAAGAAAAAATCCGTATCGCCGTATCCGTGTCGTGTCCGTGTCCGTGCATCATAGTCTCGAACTCATAGCAACCGTATTCGTTGCCACAAAAGGTATAATTAGCATTATCAAAATAAAAAAATTCAGGCTTGTCGTTTGACTGGCCTTTCTCTATTCGCACTATCTCCTCTATGACTCATTATATTCCAGTACTCCCACGTCGTTTTGCATAAATAACAACGTTTATATATAGGGGGGAAAAAAAACTCATACACACATTTGCTAATCCAGCCATTCCTCGCTATTTCCTCCATCTTTCTCGATACGTGATTCTCGACTACAAGAAAATTCTACATTTATAGACATAGTTCGAATCTGTGAGATGTATATATATATATATACATCACTCTTGAGGTTCCATTTTTTTTTTTTGGGAAACCCTAAACCGACACTTCCATAAACTCTTCATCTTTCATATCTACTTTAGTGAAATATTACCATTTTTCTTCTCAAACTTCAATTTCTTTAAAACTTTCAAATGCAAGTGACTGATAGTGATAAGGGCGACGCCACTCATGCCAAAGTGGGGTCACTTGACCCCACTCAAAATACAATAGTCATATATATTTATATGTTTATATTATATATATTTTAATTTATAATTTTAGAAATAGTTATTTGAACCCACATAAAAATAGAAAAAATTGTATTGACCCCTTAAATTTTAAAGACGTGCGTAAAATTTAAAAAAGTTCATAACACAAAAATAAACATAAAAATTTATTTAATGATGTCCTAAATATTAAAACACTTTAAAAATTTATTCTTTTTAATTTTTTTCAATTTTAAAAGATATTGTTAGACATGTAAAAATATTTCAAAATAAAATTATAAGTTCTAGAGAATTCATTAGCCAAAAAAATTAATTAAGATTATTTGAATCGCAATCGAAAAGTGATCGATTTTGAAAGTTTTTCAATAGATCTGAATTGCACAAGAAAATTATAGATCATTGGTGAGATGATGCACCGATTCATCTAGTTTATTTGCTTATTAGATTATTTTTTAATTTTACCTATGGTTACTGTGACGATTAAAAAAATATTTTCAACTATGAAAACTATAAAGTATAGACCACGAAATTGTATTAGGAATTAGTTTATTAATGATTATTTAGTTACATATATTAAGAAGAATATATTTGATACAATTGGTAACATTAAAATATTATGATACTATTTCAAAATATAAAAAATCATAGAGAATATTGGTAAAAAAATTAAAAATTAAAAAAATATTTTATTTTTTTAGTAATAAATTTTTATTTAAAATTAATTTTTTTTGACCCCACTGCCTTAGGATACTGGAGTCGCCCCTGGATAGGACAAGAGGAAACATATCTTATCATAACCAACAAAGACAGATACATATACATACATACATATATATATATATATATATATATATGATATAAAATGACATTGAAAATTGCCATAAATTAATTACAATATAAATTGGGACCCTACTTTAGTTAACACTAACGTTGTACGAACAGTTCTGGTCCTGTCCTGTGGCTCAAAACCAGACATTAACGAATACATCACTACTGCTTCACCACTCTCCACTCGACAACGCAGCTCCGACACTGTCCATACCCCACCCACTTGCAAGCATATGCATTATTAATGGAGATATAGATACGTTTGTAGTAATTTGTTTAACTTATTACCCATAGAAAGAGTATCAAAGAAAGAAAGAAAGAAGGAAGCTTTGCTCTTTAGGGATAATAAACATTAAAAATCTCACCTTTTTCCCCCTTTCAAGAACAAAGACTGAAGTAGAAATCACCGCAGCATTAAAAAGAAAAGAGGGGGAAAATAATAAAAGCCCACGGAAAAAACATTGTCCTATTTCAGTTCTATTGGCTTTGTGTGTGTGTGTGTGTGTGTTTTGAGAAGCATAAATGAGAGCCACAGTCCTAGAGATTCTAGGGTTTTCTCAGTTTCTAGCTCGTAAATCTTGATTTTCCTCGAAAGAGAAAAGGAAAAAAGATTTGATTTTTGTAAGGATATGGGTCGGGGTAAGGTTCAGCTGAAGCGGATCGAGAACAAGATTAGCAGGCAAGTGACTTTCTCGAAGAGGAGGTCTGGTTTGCTGAAAAAGGCTAATGAGATCTCAGTCTTGTGCGATGCTGAGGTCGCTTTGATTGTGTTCTCTACCAAAGGAAAGCTTTTTGAGTACTCCACGGATTCCAGGTAGTTTTTCACCTTTTCTTGGCTTGAATTCTTTTTCATTTTTGATAATAATCGAACCCTTGTGCAGAAATTCTCAATCTTTTCTCAGGATTTGAAAACCCATTTCAAAATTTTAGCTTTACATATATATTTATGTATGTATATATGTGTGTGTGTGTGTGTGTGTGTGTAATGTTGATTCTTGATGATGTAGTCTAAGTTTGTTAAATAATTATTTTCTTTTTCCTTCTCTCTCTTCATGCTGAAGTGTGTGTGTATATATATATATATATGTATGTTTTCAGCAACCTCAGTTGATGACATTGGGAAGCCATACACACACAAAACACGCACTAACATTGGTTTTTGTCATGGAAGATTAATGCTGTTACCCTCTTGATGTTCTCCTCGATTTAGATGTACTTTTGATGATACATGATCCAGTGCAGTCTGTTGTAATTGTGCGTTGTCCTTGCCTGATTTGTTGAAGCTTGATTTTATGCTGTCTGCAGCTAGCTAAGCCATAGCTGTTCTTGCTATCTTTATGTCTGAGATCCTTCGGTATAGCTATAATTTCTTGAGGCTTCTTAGAACACTTTGAACTGACAGTAATCATGATATTGATATCCCATCACTGGTCATATGATCTACAGACTTCATGATTTATGTCTACGTATATATACATAAAGATTAAATCTTTTTCTGTAATGAAACAGTATCTTCATTGCAGAACAGTTAACTCATCAGTGGCGGATCATGGGGAAACTATACAGGAAAAGGAATTACTGTGTATATTTAGACATAACACGATATTAATTAACCGTGAAACTACAATGAATCTGCTGAAAACCGACTGGAAAAAATTTCCTTTTGTCTTTTAACTTATCTTCTGTCTTTGGAATATCTTTTCAACTAGGTTTCTGAAAAGTGAAAACCGACCCAAAAAATCGGCCAGATTTCCTTTTGTCTTAACATATCTTTTGTCTCTGGCATATCATTTCAACATCAGTTAGGCATCCATCCATCCAATGCAGTTCTGCACAGCCACAGTTCATATCATGTCATGTTATTTGATCAATGTGTAATTAGGTTATAGAGTTGCTAGTTTGTGTTTTATGTTTTTATTACTTTGCATTAATGTTTTATTGTATCATAGTACATAATCATATAGAATGTGATTATAATACGGTGGGAATGTGTGTTATTTGTTCACACACGAGCCCGTTAATGGATAGTCGAGAATTCGATACCTGTCGCACTCGTATCCTTTTCGAATTTGGATATTATTTACATTCGTTTGACGTGGGTATTATCCGCATTCCATATTAGATATTTGAATTCTGAATGGCGAATATGGTAATTAGATGTCTGATTCGTTTAATATCTGCTCTGAATTCATACTTGTTGGGGATATTGAATTATTTAATATATATCTGTTATCCATATTTGAAATATAATATATTATATGCAAATATATATATATACATTCATTTTGTTATGTGTTTAAGTTATAATATTCGTTAATGCATACATTAAAGGAAAATATTAGATTTTTAGTAATTAATAATCATTTTAATATTATTAAAAAATAAGTAACATATATTATATTATTAATAATAATTATTATAATTATAATTCAAGTAAGAGAATTGTTATAAAATTTATTACATCATATATTTACATTTAATGACAAAATAAAAATTAACATATGTGTATGTATGTCTGTGTTTGTATATAATATAATTTACTTATTGTATAATTTTTTTGTCTCTTTCGGTCTCTTTCTCTCCCATATACATGAAAACACAAAAAGTTATGTCAGGAAACAAAATTTATGGAATGTAAATGAAGATTTTTGGATCTCTTGTTTTAAGTATGTCTTTTTATCTCCTATTTTATTCGTATACTCACGTCAAATATTAATAGACAATCGAAATTAGAAAAAAAGAAATAATTCTATTGTGCAAAAATTTTAAAAGATCTCTCTTCTAGTTTGAACCGTCTATTAATAAACTTGGTGAGTGTATATGTGTGAAACAAGATATGAAATACAAACTTAAAATAGGAGATTTAAAGGTGAATATAGGAGATGAAACACAAACTTAAAATAGGAGATGAAACATAAATATAAATATGGATATGAAAGTTAAACACATAACACATCTTTACACCCTTGTTCAAATAATGTGAAGATTCATGGCACTTAACCTTCATATCAACTAGAATCACAACCATTCCCATGGTAAAAAAATTAATGTCCTAAGTTCAGACTTAGCTAAATAGTAAAGAGTAAAGCCATAGAAATAATCATAAAAAAGTTGAAATGTGACAAATTTATGTTGTTCATTGCAAGTTTAATTAGTAAGTTTTTGAGAATTTGATTTGTTGTTTGCTAAATGACTTGCTCTTTTTATTGCAGCATGGAAAGCATTCTCGAGAAGTATGAAAGACACTCGCGTTCTGAGAAGAATCATATGGCTGATCCCAACTCCAAGGTGTCGAATCAAATTATTCATTCGTGATATTAATTCTATCTGTTACATTGCGTTCATATAATCTCAAATATCTACCTATGCAGCTACCATTGTTAGAGAAAACTTTATATTTTAAATATCTGACCCTTATATGAAACCATAGTAGGATATAGAATTAAAGAAAAAAAGTCAGAAATTGAAATGTTAAAAGATGTATATATACAATATTGAAATTCTTGTATCCAGTAATACGATCATAAGTTTTTTTAACTGATATCTTGTTTGGTTTTCTTACCCCTTTTCTTGAGCTCCTTTAGGTTTGATCATTAACACTGATGAATAATATGCTTGGACTTACTCACCCCCAAAAGCTAAGGCCAAACATATTATTCATCATGGTATCAGAGCAGGTCCGATTCTAGGCCTGTCTCTCCACCCCGCCGGATGTTCTGATTCCCGGCTTGCAGATGTTCCGATTCCTACAATGTTCACGCTCCAGTTTGTCCCGCATTCCGCGGCCCTGGGCGTGACGGGGGTGTGTCAAGTATCCCACATCGAATAATCAAATATGTGGAGCTCAATATATAATGGCTTGGCAACCCTCCCCTCAATAGCTAGCTTTTGGGGGTGATTAAGGCCAAACATATTATTCATCAAACACCACTTACTACTTTATGTGGTCATAAAGGAACTTCCTCTAGGGTTAATATGGAAGAGAAAATGAATGAGAATGTTGATGGTTATCTACTATAAAAAGATTTTGAGTTATTGATGTTCTTTCATGTTTGCATGAATGTAGGAGAATTGGTGCATTGATCATCCGAAAGTACTCATGGCTCGAATCGAACTTTTACAGAGAAACTTAAGGTACCATCTTCGATCCTTGAATTTAAACGCTGCGCTTGAAGTACTTCAAATTCAGTATGCAATTATGTTGAATGTACTTCAAATGTTTGCTATTATTATTACTATACACAACAACAGCAATGCCAACAGCGACAACAGGAAAACTCTATAAAACCTAATTAAAAGTACCTACAAACCAAGAAAAAGGGAGACATGAATAGAAACATATGGTTCATGTTATAAATAACTTGGGAACAACCAAACTTTATATTGATCTTGATTATAGGAACTTGGGAGGAGAAGATTTGGATCCTCTCAGCTTGAGAGAGCTCCAAAGCTTGCAGCAACAACTCGATGCTGCTCTGAAGCGAATACGGACCAGAAAGGCGAGTATAAATAAACAAAAACCTCCTATTTTCAATACAAAGTTTCATTATTTTTATTGGAATATATGAACATTTTAATATGAAATCAATGTTTTTTATGTTGAAATGAACAATATTGCAGAACCAACTTATGCTGGAGGCTATTTCTCAGCTTCAGAAAAAGGTAACCATTTTTAGTTCTTATATATGAATATATACTTAACTTCACAAAGAATTCAGGATTAATAAAATCCTAAATATCCCTTAAAGATGATTTTCACTAATTATTCAATTATTTCTATTTGATGTATTTTGGAAAATCAATGATTTCTCAAGATTAATTAAAAACTTGAACTATGTATTTTTGTAAATCGGGGTTATATAAGAAAGCTGAGTAAAAATTTGTTTCCTGAAATTTGCTAAATTATTATATGTGAAATATTTATTTTCTTTAAAAAATAAAGTTTGAATATACCCAAAATATTTTATTTTTATCAGCTCCTTTATTTCATCATTATATATATTTGTTGGTAACTTTTCCCTGTTGCATTTCCTTTCCTGATCTAATGACAGGAGAAATCAATGCAAGAGCAGAACAAATTTTTAGCAAAGAAGGTGGCATATCATTTTTTTCATATTATTACAGTTTCTAAATATATATTTTTATAATGATTTCCCCTTTAAAACTTTGATTTTATTTTTTAATTAATTATGAAATATAATTTTTTTGGGAATAAAACAGGCAAAAGAAAGAGAGGAGCAAGAGGGCTTTGCTCAAACCTCATTGGCATCCATAATTCCTCAGCCTCCTGCAGAAATGCATGCAACAACTTCCATACCTATTTGGTATTTTTTTTTTTATATTTATCTTTCCAAATATATATATATATATATATATATATAGTATTGATATTGGTGAAACTTCTTGAATTAATATTTGAAGAAAATTATTTACTCCTTCCTTAAGTCCGAAACCCATAATTCGTTGGCTGTGTCATTATTTTCAGGCAGCATATGTCAAGCATGTATATTTTTTTTGGCTTGAAAATCATATTCAGAGCCCTTAAATTATAATTTTTCTCTAATTAAAGTTCTAAATTGCAACTGTCACGATTACTGTATCAAAATGTCAAAGTATACTTCCTGTCCAATTGTGTGTTTTCCCTTTGGATTTACAATATTTTGCATAGCCCTATTTTTCTTTTTCTTTTTCTTTTTCTTTTTTTATGCAAATTATTATTGTCATATGACATTTTGTATCTCGTGAATGTATTATCCAGAAATTAACCAAATCCAGAAAAGGTTATTATTAATAATTTCAAAATAATTTGGGTTTTGCAGCGGTGGGTCCCGCGAGTTTCCGGTGAGGGTTGACGAAGACGACGACAGAGCTCCACCAGCAGACTGCAACGCCCCCATTCCGCCGTGGCTCCTCCATGGATTTTGAGCTGGCTAATATTAATTTAAAATTGATTGCGATATTAATTTAGGCAATCGCCTAATTAATTAGACTTTATTTATAACTGTGATTTGAATGACAAATCATATTAATTATATATATATATCGATGAAATGTAGAACCAATTTCAATAAACTCCTTACTCCTATATCGGTAGTACTTATGTACGTAGAGTTTGTATGCTATGTTGTATTTTTATTTGTGTAAATGTGTCTTAAGTACTTAATAAATAATATGGTGGCATTTGCCCTAACCCTAGGAAATGCACCATCTTTTTCATATGTATATTAGCAATATTCACTAATTTTTATTGATATTTTTCCTTGAAAATGTTCTTGGAAATAATCTCTATGTAGCATCATGCAATAGCAAAATTGCGATTTTATTAGGGAAAATGGAAAATGCAATTTTGGTATATCAATCGATAATTTTAGTAATTTTGGTATAATTTTTTTTAAAATGATAAATGTAACCTCTACTTTCAAAATTTTACAATATAAACCTATAATTTCAAAATTTTACAATTTAATGTAATTTTTTATCGGAAACCACCAATTCCCACCAGAAAACCGTGGAATACTGTCGAAATTTATAGTGGAGATTGGTAAGTTTCGGTAAAAAATTATATTAAATTCTAAATTTTTTGGAGTCGTGGGTTACATTTTTTACCCAAAAAAGTTCATATCAGAATTGCTAAAATTAGTCAATTAGTATACCAAAGTTACATTTTCCCGAATTTTATTTAAAGTGGAGCTAGATTAATAAAATAAATTAAAAATTAAATCTCAAGTGGAGAGAAAACACAAAAGATTATAATTCTTAGGAAAATTTTTATTTTGACAAAAAATTGTACATATACAAGAGAGGCAAGGAAGTTGGAAGGGGGTTTATGCCCCTCTACCTCCACACCGTCCAACTCTATATGTTCGATTATTTTAATTTGAATTAGGTCGAATTATTTAAATGTAAAGTTCTCTCTAATTATGTTAACCGATGTTGACCGAATTGATTAAATTTTTTTTTTTCTTTAATGCAATAATTCTGAATTCGAATTCCTCTATTCACTACAATTGTCGCGTACTCGCGTGTGTTTAATATAAACCAAAAAAAAAAAAAAAATTCTCTAACTATGATTGCTTCTTACTAGAAACACGAACACTAGAGCTCTAATATATTCGTACAATTTCAATTCTCAAGCATGAACTAATGATCAACTATACATTTGTAAGATTTACAATTAACAAACATTTTCAAGTACTTATTTACAACATATTAATTTACAACAATTTCGCTTATACTCTCTCTTTGAGGGGAGAAATTGAATGCAAATATATACATATACAAACAAACGAAGGAAACATACGAACCCTAATTAACAGCAATTTCACCTTCGTCGTGGATGCAATCTCCACCGTTGAGCAAATGCTCCCTACAATATCGTAGTTGTATTCTCAAAAATTCGAAACCGAGACATCTGATAGAAAGAGCATAGTGTCGAAAATCGGATAAGTACCTTAATCTTTCACAAAGGCGAGCTAGAGCGTCGGAGCCGATCCTCAAAGCGACATCCTGAACGAGCGCTGCATTCGACATGGTCACACTGTCAGCGAGTGTAAACTCACACAGTTCCTTCAACGAGCAGGCATCCGTTAGGACTGCCGAATGGCCGCTTCCGGCTGCCAGTCTCCGGACTTCGCCAACGCACCTGCACAAGCAAAACAGCTTCTCATGAAACAACATAATAGGGGATCTTTGGGAAAAGTTTGCTTTTGGAATGATGAAGTAGAAGCAAAAGTTATAACAAGTTAAACATAAAATAAAGTTGAGCGTTTGCAGAAAAAAATAACTGAAAAACACTTTTACTCAATAAGAAACTACAATTCGTTTACAAAAAAAGCTAGAAGCTGGAGTTAAAAGCTGATCTTGGAGCTTCCTGCTTCTAGCTTATTTTAAGTTAGGCAAAAACTTAACTTTCCACATCGTACCAATCAATTGGAGAAGGATACCGCGCGTAATTCGACTTCTCGTTAGCTGCTTGGCCGTAGCTATTGTAGCCCCACCCGTGGATCCTCCCGTCTATAGTATATAAGAGCGTGTGAGCATGTCCACACGCCACGAGACGAACGCCGGTGGGGACCACCAACACGGGGATGTTCCGAAGCATCATTTGATCATCGGATTCCGATCCAACATTGAACTTGCAATAGGATAATATGTTGTTGGGCCCGAGCCCCAACTGACCGAAGTGGCCGCCACAAGCGTATAGAGCTCCTTTATCCGTTAACGAGCACGTGTGGACGCCGCCGCAGGCGACATCCTTGATGATAATCCCATCGAGGGCGACTAGGCGTCTAGGCAATAGCTCCTTTCCATTGGATTGGAGGGAACAATGTCCGAGTTGTCCCATGCTCCCGAGTCCCCAAGTATAGCTGCCATCGAGTAATTGTGCGGAAATAAGCATCGAAAAAATGCAATAAGCTCGTAAATTTATCACATACAACTACAATTTCCAACAGCTTAAACTTTTAGATGTAGCAGTCATTTAGTACCATTAGGTCAAGCTAAGCAAAGATGTTTTCGTGCAGCTCTCATTGCCACGCATATATGTAAGAGTTTCACGCACAAAACTTGACCGCTTAAGCTTTCAGTTACCAAGAGAATGGGGAAAAGCGAGGCACGAAAATCGCTCTAGAAATATCAAATATCATGTATTCATCTTTTCTAACAGCTTAAACTTTCAGATAGTCAGATAACCACATTTCTCATAATTCACACACGAAAACTTCTCCATTTAGAACATCAACAAGTTATAGTACTTACACGTCCCCTTTCTCTGAGATAGCTGCACTGTGGTACTCGCCACACGAAACCTTGACAATCTTCACAAACTCAGGGGCTTCATCGAGGAACCTAGCAAACCCCTCGATCACACGACCCCCTTGAAGGCCCTCACACGTAATACCTCTCCCGAGCTGACCAAATTCATTATACCCTGATTTTGAAAGATCAGCAACAAAGTTGGAATCAGAACAGCAATTTCAATACAAACAGAAGAAGTCCACACTTTTCCATATTACATATTTACCCCATGCTTGAAGCAAGCCGTCTTCCGAGAGAGCAACCGCATGAGCAGCACCACAAGAAACTTGGACAACAACCTTAATGGAGTGAAATGTGCATACATGTAAAGAATCAGCATATCTGAATAAAAGCAAAAACACAATCCTGATAATAACAATAAAATTGACTATGATTCTGTACCGTGTTCGCGGTGAAGGCTCCCAAATACAGCCGCGGATAGTTAGAACCCTGTGATACGAAAAACAGTGAATCTTTGCAGAACATATTCCAAACTTGTTCCATTTCATTTCATGTGTAAGAAAAGAAAAGTATCATTCTATAACCTGATTCTGCCCCCAAACCCAGAGTCTCCTCGAGGGCATGGATCCATCGTTTTCGCGTGGTTCTGCTATAGCCGCGGTGCAATGCCCCCCACACGACACCGATACCACGAACTCAGACTGCAATTGCTTCACTTTCTTTGGGTACTTTTTACCATTTTCAGTCCCATCCCCCAGCTGCCCATAGTCATTTGCTCCTGTGAATAGAATTCCATAAGATTTCTTCTCTTTGCATTGTAATTGATATAGGTAGAGAGTAATGAATTTTAAATTTTATAATCAACCCATTTTTGAGAAAAGATAGAAAAGCTTATATTAATATCAAACCCGTATGAAAGGATAAAGTTTGATCCAAATTAGGGAAAAAGATTCAATCTTTACCAAAATATAATTAGGAATATTGCAAATGATAACCATGAACATAAGTCTACAACTATGAATCACAGACATAATGCAAGAATTCAAATGAAATGAGCAAATGATGTAATTTTAATTACCCAAAAATGATTTAATTAAGCAAACCCTCCATCAAAAATTTCTTTCTTTTCTCTAAATAATAAAGTGAAATTCAATCTGCAAGCACAATACTTTTGGCTTTGTGATAAAGCGAAAATGGAGGCAAAGTATACACACCCCATGTGAACAGCGACCCATCGGAGGAAACGGCGGCGGTGTGGTCCCTGCCGCAGTCGATGTCGAGCCACCGCGGGCTTCCGCCGCGCGCGGCGGGGCAGCCGAAGAGGTCCGGCGGCAGCCGCCGTGGAATCCGCAAATTCCACCCTTTGCATCTCCGGCCCGTTTGGCCGGAATAATTGTAGCCCCAAACGTAGATTGCGCTCTTCGTCGGAAAACTTTCCGGCTTTGTTTCCCCAAATATTTCGTCGATCTCCATTAAAGCTGTTTCTTTCTTTCTTGATCAACCATAACTAATAATCCATCGATGGAGATGTTGAACCGGGGAAGTGAGGATTGATCGGAGCAAATGTTCATGAATGTGGCGTTTAAGAGAGAATCTTCGGAAGAATTAAGGTTGATTTTCGAGGGAAATTGTTAACGTTGTCGGAGTTCCGAAGAGCTTGGGCCACAACTGCAACGTACGCAAGTACACGGGGTCATGTGAGCTTTATATGAAATCAGAATGGTGGAATTACTGATTTGCCCCCGACTTCAGAGATTTCTTATTTATAGAAATTGAGGTGTTCGGGAAATTTGCGGTTTTTAGTCCCATTTGATTTATGCCGTTAATGATATTAGTCTTATTCGTTTTAAAAATTCAAGAATGGTCTTATAGTATAAGAAAACGTTGTAATAATAGTTTTACATATTGCAATAATAATCTCACTCGTTTCGAAAATTAAAGAATTATGTTATACTTTAAAAAAAGTAACAATAATAATCTCACAATTAATTAGGTAACCAAAAATGCATATGGAGATAATTATGTGCATCCAAATTTATTGAAGATATTTTTTTGAGAATATTTTTTGTTTAAATTGTTATTTTGTAATTAAAACTGAAAATTGTAAAAAATTTACAGCCATTGTGATTAGTGACACAATTAGAACTTATAATATATAATTATAAAAATATTGTTATTATAGCAAATTATATTTTTGGTCTCATAAGATTAGGCCTTTTGTAATTTTAGTCTCATGTATTTGAAATTAGACATATTTAGTCCCATAAGATTATAGCAAATTATATTTTTGGTCTCATAAGATTAGGACTTTCCGTTACTTGCAATTTGGAGGGAAAGGTTACTGTTCATTAAGTTGTTTTTTGCGAGGTATTACTTATTAATACCTCATTTTAGTATCCTAAATCAATTTTGAAACATTATTCTGAATCACCTTCATTAAAGTAATGTGGTGCTAAAATGAGGCATTAATTGACAAACTCCCACAAAAAAAACCTAATGAACAATAATTTTTTTCCCAAATGGCACTTGACGTCAGAAAAATACATTTTCCATCGATTATTTGACGAATGGGGCCAAAATTGCAACTTTTTGAAAACAATAGGACTAAATATGTCTAATTTCAAAGAAATTTGACTAAAATTGCAAAAGGCTTACTCCTATGGGACCAAAAATATAATTTGCTCTTGTTATTAATATTAGCAAATAAATTGATGCAATTTTAACGATGTTACAATATGTTGTCTTAATAATATGATCTTAATTATTTTGTTATATATTAACATTGTTATTAATATTGAAAGATAAAGAAATTAAAATAAAATGAACAAAATAAGAAATATGTGTTTTCTTTTATTATAATCAAATAATTTTCCGTAAAAAAATATTGACAAAAATTAATTTACATGAATTTTTAAAAGTACACATAATTTGCACGTATCTTTTCTGTTAGTTAGTTATTAGAGTGACTATTATTTCAACATATTGAACTATTATTGCCATTTTCAAATTTTTTAAATGAATGAGACTAAAAACGTGTGTTAATTTTTATTTACATTAAGACCCCCATCGAGCATATAAAATCTGAAATTTATCTGTACGAAAAAATTCATTTTTATGGACGAAAACTTAGGACATAATTATTCTTAAATGAGAAATATAATTACATAATATTTAGTTCAAAATCAAGCATTTATAATGTAAAAATATTTTTAAAAATATCATCGTATACGACTCCTCACATAAAAAAAAAAAAAATTATATTATCATATACATATCATATCATATTATGTTTGTCTTGATTTTCAAGTTTAAAGGCCAAAAGAAAACAATAAACAAAACAATACTCAAGATGATTTGACTTTACTACTCGAGAGTAATCTTGTTCAGACAAATTAGTTCGACTGATCAAACATTGCCAGCGGCTGGTCTTTGTGAACTACCAATCATAACGCGTTTTCCCAACATTTTCGCACACAAACAGAGCTAAATAATAATCCAATTTGAGCAAGTCAACAAGCTCTAACTCTATAAACTTGAAGAAGTATAGGCGAATGAACTGACCTTCTTATATGCCTTTGAATCATTGTCTAAGTTTCCGGATTCCTCGATTTTCCAGGTTAGTTTTCCTTTCATAATCGATCTACTTCTTTGCTGAACTGGTTTGTAGAATCGCAGTGTGATCTTGATTCATGGGCTTTTGTTGTTTTTCTTTAAATTCATTTTCTTGGATCTTATGTTTGACTTTTGTTTGTTGAATCAATAACATAAACAAAACCCATCTCACGATTAAGGTTCTGATTCTTTAACTTCGTAAAAGGAATGTACTTAACTTCTGAGAATCCCATTTCTTGTTATTATGAAGTACTAAGAGTGATATGTACTTCGTGGGTTTACTGGTATGGTACTAAAGTTTGAAGATTTGTTGTTGTGTTTATTGGGATTTGAGTAAAGATCGAGTCTTGAGGGAAAATAATGAAGAAATGGGTCGGACAATCATTAAGAATGATAGCATGCCTGGAAATATGGGAGAATTTAAGAGCAATTTTATCACTTTAGGTCAAAATTTCAAGATTTATGTATGTGTGTGTGTGTTTTGTTAAGTTTCTTGAGGGTTCCTCCCCAATTGTTTCAGACATATAGCCATGGCCTCTGTGAGCAGCAACAGTTCAAAGAAGCTTATTCAGATTGATGTCAGTGCTGATACAGTTTGTCCATGGTGCTTTGTTGGGAAGAAGAATTTGGACAAAGCTATAGCTTCATCCCAGGAAAAGTTTAATTTTGAGGTGCAAGAATTATAGTAATTTTTTTCTTTTTTTTTTCTCGAAAACCTTATTCTGTTGTAAGTATGTTTCCGAGTTTTTATGTAACTCGTGTGAATCGATTTCTTGTATTTCAGATCAAATGGCACCCCTATATGCTTAACCCTTCTGCCCCCAAAGAGGGAGTTGTTAAGAAGGACTTTTACTTGCAAAAGTTCGGCCCTCGAGCTGTTCAAATGGAAGCGCGAATGTCAGAGGTTTGCGACCCTTCATTCGCTTCAACCTTTTCAACTTTTTCATGATGGCTAGAAGTTGGAGTAATTAATTGCAATCTGTTTGATGTTTTGCAGATTTTTAAGGGGTTTGGATTGGATTACGACATGACCGGGCTCACGTGAGTTAAAGTCTTCCTAGAAACATTCTTGTCTTAGTTGCAAAAGCTTGTACTTTTCTGGAAGTGCTTAATTTTACTGATTTCATGAAAATACTCAGCAGTGGAAGTAGAAGCTGCTGATAGGAACAGGCATTCCAAGCACTTTTTAGATTGTGAATAAAGAGTTAAAAAATACTTATTTTTAGTGTTTGCAAACGCCGTCTCCCATAAAATTGAAGGCTTTGTAAATTGGAACGTTCTTTCGTTAGAAATGCTTCGATTTTGTTGTATTATGCAGGGGAAATACATTGGACAGTCATAGGTTGATCTACTTTGCGGGAACACAAGGGTTTGAAAAGCAGCATAAACTCTACGACGAGTTGGCCCTTGGCTACTTCACAAAGGGAAAGTACCTCGGCGACAGGTGAGTAACTTTAATCCGTACCTGATTTACGGAAACAGATAATGTGTTTTTCCATTGGGATACTTACACCAACATACCCTGAAATTTTGCCTTCTTTACACAAACTTCCCCTGAGGTTTTGAAAATTTACAAAAACTTCCCTCAGTGTGCCCCGAGGTTTGGCATAACGCATATTATTATATGATGAATTTAAACGTCAAATGTTAACCGGTAAGTTTCAAGAGAATAATAATGCAAATTATGTCATCAAAATTCGAAATTTAGCGATCAAAAGTAGAGAAATTTTTTTGATATGGGTAAGTCTGTGTAATTAGGCCAAACCTAAGGATATGTCAATGTAATTATCCCCTTTTTATTTTATTAGAACCTTGAAATCGGTTAAACACTACTTTTTTCCCTTATGTTACTGTTTCTATATCATATTCTAGTAGGGACTAACAAAATTATCATATCTTTGCCTCTTTAAGGGAATTTCTTGTGGAATGTGCTAAAAAGGTTGGAGTCGAGGGGGCAGCCGAGTTTCTTGAGAATCCTAACAATGGCGTGAAGGAGGTAAATTTTCGATGAAAACAACTTTGCTATGAATTTGATTATCATTTACTTAATTTTGTGACGAGTTATGTTGCTTGTTAAGGTTAACGAGGAGCTGAAAAAATACTCATCAAATATCGGTGGAGTCCCATTTTTTGTGGTATGTCATGCTTAAGCAATTTTGATTAAAAAACTTAAATTAGTATCGCGTACGACAAGTACTTAACTGACAGATATTCATGACAGATAAACGGTAAGTACCAGTTGAGCGGTGGCCAGCCGCCGGAAAGCTTCCTAAAAGCTTTTGAAGTTGCTGCTAAAAACTAGAGCGTAGTGTCTCTCAAGAATAACTGATGTGTGCATTTCCCAGATAGCTGTTTGACTTAGCCTTAATCTTAATAATTACAAAGAGACATTTGCATTGTTATCTAGTCTCTTTGCTCTATGTATGAGTATGACAGTGTTTGCAGTTCTTTATACACGCATCGAATGTACGTAATTTACTTATACCAAATTCCATTTCTTTATACAGTGCTTTATACGCATCTCTTTGCAGTGCTTTATACAGTGTTTGCAGTTCTTTATACACGCATCAAAGTGTTGCGAGTTGTGACAGTACCTCATCAAGAAATTCCATTTCACAGTAATGGACATAACGCTATAAGTGGTTCCTTGTAAGCTATGATACAAAGATGTGGACCGAACAATACAAACACGACATGAATACGAATTCTTCTTTTAATTTTCTATGATGTACAAATTCAGATTCGGATACATTAATACAAACACAATATGGATACGTATTTTTTCTTTATTTTGGTGAGAAGTATCCAACATGATACGGAAATTAACATTCTTAGAAGTGTCGGGCAAATTCCACTGCAGAGTGCAGACCATGATCAAGAACCGTGTGAAACTAAAGCAATAAAAACAACTTCTCAAGAACAAGCAATTTCTTGTTTAGCACAAAGTTATGTACCTACATTACATAGAAATCCAAATAGACAATGAGTCCCTTTTCTTTAAGAATGGGGGCTTCTACCCCCACTTGAAAACAATTGTCCTTAGACATGGAAATGGCAGTTTAGGAGATACACAGTCATAGCAAAGAGAGAGTCTGACAGAAAATTATGATATAAATTGGGAGGCTGAATAGTACCAGCTCTTAGGAAAGACAGACAAACATATTTTCAACAAAATGGTATATACAATGACTTTACACTTGGACTCTCCTTTGGTTTATCTTTGTGTTTGTGGTTGCTTTCATCCACGACCGGAAGTTTAGGGGGATACACATCAAGTCGTTTCATCGAATGCCATCACCTACAAGCCAATCAGCAAATGTTGAATCCGAGACGAGAAATATGTAAACTGGTTCTTTTCAGAACTGGTGTGAGTGTATTAATTAGTGAATTTCTACTTCTTGATAATTAAGTGAAGAAAAATAGCAGTTATAAAGCATAGCAGAAATTGATACCAGTTGGGAAACCATCATCAGTTATAAAAGCACCAAAATTAGAAGGTCGAGTGGTTCAAAACAAAGTAGAGCAAGTTAATCATTTCTTCTGTGAGCGTGCCGGAGAGTTCGTGTGTAAGAATCACAGAAATGACTAATGCAAACACCGAGAAATGGGAGAGGAACACAACGGGAATAGAACAGGATTACCTTGCCACAAACTGGGCAGTTGTCACTTCTTTCCATCCACTCATATATACAACCAAGATGAAAATGGTGAGTACACTTTGTAACAATCTTCGGGTTTTCTATGGTATATTCTGCAATAAATGGATTTTCATCAAGGAGTGACGAAAGTACAAATTAAGATATCAGATAAATGATATCAATTGCAATATAATTCAGTAACTCAGGTAAAAACTCAACAATCTTTTCACACATTTGGCCTCAAACAAATAAATGTTAAATTTGGTCTTAAATACATATGCTAAAATTACCAGAGCATCTTTACCTAAACAAGTTTATAGGAAAATAATTGAAATCATAGGAAATGGCAGAAAAAAAAGTTAAATGTTATTATCACCTTCAAGACATGTGGGGCAGACATCTTCATCCTCTGAAGAAGTATAGATATGAGCATATCCTGCTGCTGGTTTAGCTGCTGAGAGCTTAAGTGATGATGATTTTGAATTATATTCTTTCGATCCTTCATCACACGTAAACTCACTCCATTTCTTCTTGTTACTCACAGATTCAGATTCTTCATCAACTTCATTTGCTCTTAATGGCTCAGTTTCCTCATGCGAATGACTTGACCCTTTCTCCCTTCTGGAGAAGAGTCCATCACGCTGTGAGCGAAAGTATCTTGGATCTGCATCATAAGGCAGAGGTCTTGGAGGAGAACGATACATATCAGCTAATGAATTATCAATTGATGCAGCAGAAGATGCTGATCCCTGAGTGGATGAAGTTAGGGCACGTTCTTCTCCTCTACGAAACAGTTGTGTGTACTGCAGAATGCCGTAAGAGATAAGTGTTAGCATTACTGAAATATAAATCATCAATGATAGGGTTAATGACAAAGTAGATTTTAGCTGCCCAAGTCATAAACAAAAAGAAAGCCAAGGAACTCGATTGAAAATCCATATCGAGGGTATAAATCTGCATTACAGAGTAGACCTAGGGAAGTGCAATGTCTTACAATGTGGAAAAATTATAGCGCATACGAAAACATGAAATGCAATTCTAGAAGCTATGTCAAATGGATTAAACAAAGTCATGGAACTCCACTGAAAATCCATATTCAGCGTATAAATAGTGAAATGATGCCTTACAGAGTAAAACTTGCAAAGTGCAATGTCTTACAATGTGGCAATACTATAATGCATGCGCAACATGCAATCCAATTCTACATCTACATCGAATAGATTAAACAGTCAATAGATAAAGTCAAGGAACTCAATTGAAAATTCCATATTCAGGGTATAAAGAATGAGATTATGCCTTAATAGAGTAAAACTTGGCAAGTGCAATGTTTTACAATGTGGCAAAATTATAATGCAAACACAAACACGCAATCCAATTCTAAATCTACATCGAATAGATTAAATAGGTAATAGATGACAGCATTACCACATGCAAGAAGTTCTGAATGAAGCAATGAAGGCATATGCAGTTCCTGTAAACATTGCTGTTTGGATTAGCAAAATCCTCCCAGTCATCCCTCAAACAGCAACAAGCAGAACCCATGATTATCAGTATCAAGCAACTTTAGTCCCTCAAAAATCCCTTCCCCCCCACAGAGTTTCTTACACCAAACAAAAATGTGATTACAGAAACATCAAAAGATCGATCTTGTCTCTCAGATTTAACATGATTATTATGAGAGAGGATCCCAAGCTCGCAGAATTCGCGAACTAGCAGCCCCTCTCCACATGAGAAAGAAACCCCAAGATCCACACACCAACAGCTTGTGTTCACCTGCAAGATCAGAAAGAAAGTGCATCAGAATTCAACAAAAACAGCTGAAACTCTCCCTAAGCATATCATTACATCTCAATGTGATGTTTTATGGATATTGACAACCAAGCAGTAGCAAAGCAACAGTGCATCAACAATCAAACAAAAACAAACACAGAATATTAATCACAGTCATGAACAGTTCCACACTTTCCATTTCCTTTAAAACCACGAAAAGGGTAATCACCTAACATTTCCCCAAAAATAATATCAAAAACCACGAAAAAATTCAGTCTTTCCCCAAAACCGAGAAAACCCATTACAGATTACACCACTCCCACTACCAAAATTCACAATTGATCAGAAAAAACCTGCAGATTACACCACTCCAACTAATCGCAAACCAGTAATTAAGAAACCCAAAAAATATTAAAAGAACAAAAATCCACGAACATTTAAAAAAAAAAAAAAAAAAAAAAGAAGATGAAGATTATCAATCAACAGACAAAATAAAAGATACCAATTATAGAATTAGATGATTCTGGAGAAACCAATGGAGCCGGGATTTCCGAGGTCAGATGTTTCAGTGCTCGTAGATTTCTATATAAAAATTTTATCTTTTTCTTCGTACATATAATATATATACGCCAATATATAAATATAGATAATAAATTTGGAGAGAGAGAGAGGAGAGAGAGAATTTTGGACTCTTGTGGAAAAACTAAAAAAGAAGCTGAGAAATGAAAGCGCGTCTTACGAAAACGTTTTCACGAACCTAAGTGGTGGGTGGAACTGAATAATCTATTCATTATTTATTATTTATTTTTTACTTTATTGTAATAAATAAAGATTCCAATGGTGTTCACATTTTACTTTAATATTTATAAATGATTAAGAATATTCTATTTCCTATAAAACATCTATTTATTTTATTGAGGAATTTATCGTGTTGATTATTTTTAATTTTGCATGAAAATGATGATGATAATTTGAAGATTGAACATAAATAACATGACAAGTATAAATTATAAAGCTTCTATAGTGTAATTAAATTTACTTATTTATTAAATATGGATAATGTGGCAATTAAGATTAATTTTCTTGAGATGAGTTTGAGAATTTCTAATTAACTTCTTTATAATTCACTAGGCATAATTGATTGTGACACATTGGCCTATATACAATTACAAGCACAAAATAATAATATGTCTATGTCATGCAAACTTTTTTCTTTTTTCGAAAAGAAAAAGGAAATGTCATGCAAACATGCCAACAAATTTCTTGGACTATATTACTTAGCATTTTGCTAGTGGCTATTTTAATCCCACCACAACCTATACACAACGTATTAGATTTTCTGTTTCAATTTTATGTTTGTAGAAGTAAATTAGTGAAATATAAAATGAAATTATAATTAAAATGAGGGACGATGCCGGTTAACAATTGGATTACGCTCACCCCAACTATCTATAGTAAAAGAAAGAAAGATATATTTTCATTCGAATAACTAATTAAATAATAAGTATAATATCATATAATTGATATGAATTTTAAAAATAATAATTAATTAAATAACAAATATAGTGATATAATTAATTGATTAGTTTGGTTAAATAAGGTTGGAGCAGACTTTCCTCCTAATCTTTTTTCTTTTCACACCAATAAAATAATAAGTAAGATGGGATTTTTTTTTTTTCTTTATGAAAAATAACTTTTAAATTTTAAAATCTAATTTAAATAGTAAAATGAAAATTTGAAATATTGTTCTAGATGCCACTAGTTTTTGCTGATTCTTTAATAGTGAAATCTCCAAAATGTAATTATTGATAGCCTTAATAAATTGTATAAATTATTTCAAAAAAAAAAATAAATAAATTGTATAAAATGATTTGAATTAAGATAAATTATGGTTTTTGAATAATTTTATTTGTTGAAACTAATATGAAATGAGCACCAAGTTGCTTGAAAGTCAATTGTTCAATAAGAGTAAATTATGTTTAGCATCTTACCAACCAATTAAATTAATGCGTATTTTCCAATAATTGTCGAGTTAGGTGGATGTTTAATAAGTAAATACACCGCAAATTTTGACATTTATGTCTCACATATTTTTGTATTTTACTTTTGGTAAAGATTATAAATTAGTTTTACCAAAGCAAAAAGATGGAGATAAAAAGGGCGGCATATTAAAATAGAATAATCATATTCACAAAGTCAATTTCGCCGTTCAAAGCTCACCTAAATTAATTATCTCCCGTTCCAATTTCTTAATACGCAACTGCTATAGCTAAAGTTTTCTCTTACTAAATAGAATATAGAAATATGAAAAAGTATGAAGCAGTGTAATTTAAATATTATTAATTCTTTCTATTTTTTATTAGAGTTCGGGTATTATAGAGACTCAATATAGGAACGATTATTATAATTTAGTTATACTATTCACAAAGTCGGGATCTAATACTGCTTAAGGAATCCAATATCTAATCCGATTAGACCAATTAGCTAATCTCAGCCGATCAACGACTCATTCTGTCAGACCAATTAACGTTCGATAATGTAACTTATTTATTCAACAAAATGCTTGTTTAATCAAAATTATTGTAATTGAGTTTTTCAATATGCAACTTTCATATATATATATATATATATATATAGGGCAAATTATATTTAGGTCTCCTGAGGTTTGCCCTAATTACAAATCAGTCCCTCTTGTTTTCGAAAATCATATACAGGTCCCTAAAAACACTGTTTCATTTGAGGTCCCTGGACGCCTTTAGGGTTCGTTAATTTTGACAAGACTACATTGTTAATGTGATTTAGTTAAGGGGTCGTTTTTTAAGAAAATTCATAGTTCAGGGACTTTTTTGTAATATTTTTCGGAAATTCAAATGTCAAAATTAACGGAATACTAACGGCGTCCAGAGACCTCAAATGAAACAGTGTTTTTAGGGACCTGTTTGTAATTTTCGAAATAAAAGAGACTGATTTGTAATTAGGGCAAACCTCAAGGGGACCTAAATGTAATTTGCCCATATATATATATATATATATAGGGCAAATTACATCCAACTACCCTGAGGTTTGCCCTAATTACGAATCAATCCCTCTTTTTTCATTTATTACATATCAACCCCTAAAAACACTGTTTCAATTACAAATCAGTCCCTCTTTAGGGGTTAAAATGTAATTGAAACAGTATTTTTAGGGACTAATATGTAATAAACGAAAATGCGAGGACTAAATTGTAATTAGGCCTAAATACAGGGTACCTAGATGTAATTTCCCCTATATATATATGCATAGTTTGAAAGTTTAAACCTTATTTAAAAATTAAAATTTAAAAACTTAATAACGTTAAAAAAATGTATTAAATGGATAATGATCCATATAGTTGGTCGGATATCCCTATATTGGGCATTCGGGCGGGATCTCAATTCTCATCTTCCTTTCAAATTAGCTCACTCTTCCTTCTCAGTCTCTCAACTCTCGCAAATTCATCGATTTTCGATCCTTATTCTCTTATCCACAATCGTTGTTGAATCCAATCGCGCGCGAAGAGATAGAGATTCGTTTGAATTGCTGTGTTCAATCGGTTTGCGCATAAGGTTCTTCACAGATTCGTAGCTGAATTGAGCTCCGCCGGCAGTGTTGGATCCGCTGATTGTTCGATCGAAGTGTATGTTTCAGCTGATCCGTCTAGTTGGAGTGAGTGATTGATCACTGTGTCTGCGAAAATGCTGATTCAGTGGAGATCTTATACATTCCAGTGATAAAACCCTAGGTGTGGTTTTTACAGTTGGATAATGCAGGCATCGTCGGGATCGGCGGCGCAGCCCGAGGTGATATTGGAATGGCTTCAGAAGGAAATGGGGTACAGGCCTCTCGGCCCGTACGCGTCTTCGGCCAAGTCGACTGTGCCGACGGCGGATTCGGTCCGCAAGGTTTGCCGCGGGAACATGATTCCGGTGTGGAGTTTTTTGGTGAGGAGGGTGAAGTCGGAGAAGACGGTGGAGAATATTCGGAGGAATATTATAGTTCATGGTGCTGGTGATGCTGATAAAGGGCGGAGGAAGGAGAGAATGGGCGCGGGGAAGGGAGGGAGCAGTGGCAATAATAGTAGGGAGATGGCGTTGCAGGAGAGGGAGATGGCGGAGAAGGAAGTGGAGAGGTTGAGGCAGATTGTGAGGCGGCAGCGCAAGGAGTTGAAGGCTAGGATGATTGAGGTCTCGAGGGAGGAGGCGGAGCGCAAACGTATGCTTGATGAGCGGTCAAATTACAGGTAAAAGGATTTGTTTCTGGTTCATTGCCGTTTTTTTTTTCTTCCTTTTTGTGTGTAATTGCAATTGAGGAAGTCATGAAATGATGGAATGAGGATCAAACTTAGTTCGAGATTCCCACCAGGATTTTGTGCTTAATAATTAAGTGAATAACGTGTTTGACAATGCTGAAGTGATAATCCAAGCGATGAGGTCCTTCCAAACTCTTAAAGAGAGATGTAAATTAATAGATTGATTCTCATATTGTAGGCACAAGCAGGTGATGTTGGAGGCCTATGATCAACAGTGTGATGAGGCAGCAAGAATATTTGCTGAGTACCATAAACGTCTTCGATACTATGTAAACCAAGCTAGGGATGCCCAGAGATCTAGCATTGACTCTACCGAGATGGTTACCAGCTTTCAAGCAAATAATGAGAAGGAACTATATTCAACTGTCAAAGGCAGCAAATCTGCAGATGATGTCATTGTTATTGAGTCAACCAGGGAAAGAAATATCCGGAAAGTGTGTCAATATCTTGCAGTGCATATTTCTGAAAAAATTCGTAGCTCTTTTCCAGCTTATGAAGGAACTGGAATCCATGTGAATCCTCAATTGGAAGCTGCAAAGCTTGGAATTGATCCTGATGGTGATTTACCTTCCGAGATTAAAGATATAATATCAGAGTGTCTAAAACGTCCTCCTCAGTTACTGCAAGCAATCACTTCGTATACCCAGCAGCTGAAAACTCTGATTGCTAGAGAAATAGAAAAAATTGATGTTAGAGCTGACGCAGAATCATTAAGGTGCACCCTCCCCTGCATTTTTTTACGTATATATTTTTTGGTTCTATACCCCATTATGCCTTCGAGCCGTATTGGACCACTTCGGTAAAACTCATCCTACCAATGGTAGTTGCTTACCCAGGGACTCAAAAAAGAGACCTTTGGTTAAACTAGTATAGTTCCGAACTTCTAAGCTACACCACTTGGTGTTTCCCCCTCGATTTTATGCTTCTAGGACTCATATTTGCTAAAATCAGAAATCAAATCAATATAAAGTTTGAGAAAACTATTGGATACTTCTTGATTAACCAGTTAAACTTACGGATTGCATTGGAGTCATTGCATCACAGTTGATCCTTTTTGTAACTCGATAAAGAAGCATTTTTCCTGATTGTTCCTCCGAAGAAGTTCTACCTTCCAAACTATGGGATTGTCATCTACCATCAAGCATTTTTGGCTAATTCAGTTTGAGATATTTGATGTGGTTGTGTAACCCTAAAATTTTATGAATAATAACACATATAATTATGAATGATATGGTTGTCACCTTAGGATATTATTAACTTTTTCTGTCTCTTAAATGCAAGAATTTCCTCCTTTCCATAACATATATTTCCTTCCTCAAAACTTTTACCTATTTTTTTTATGGCGATTTACTTTATACATCTTAACTCTACTACCAATTCTTATTTGCTCACATGCAGCTAAAAGTGGCTTGCACCTTTTCTTGTTGCTAAACCTTTTCTTTTTTTTTGCTTACTATTTTTTCTCTCATGAAGGTACAAATATGAGAACAACACCATAATTGAGGCTTCTTCTAATGACATAAGCTCACCATTACAGTATCATCTTTATGGTAATGGGAAGCTCAGAGGTGATACTTCTACAAGAGGAACCGAAAATCAACTTCTGGAGAGACAGGTAATAATTCTCTTTGCACTAAATGATGAGTGCATTTTTTTTATCATTTACGTTAGCATCTGAAGATGTATGCATGCATCCATTTGTTCTTTCTTTCCTGATCTATATAGTTTTGTTTGTATCATGATACATATTCTGCAGAAAGCACATGTACAACAATTTTTGGCCACTGAAGATGCTGTCAACAAGGCTGCAGAAGCTAGAAACATGATTCAACAACTCTTGAAACGCCTACATGGAAGTGGTGATGGAGTTTCCTCAAATTCACTTATTACTGCAGGAATGTCACAAAATATGAGCAGCCTCAGGCAACTCGAGGTAATAGTTTCTATGTTAAATTCTATGCTAGTCATCTTATGTGAGTTGAAATTAAAGTTATACACAACTACATCCATGTCAAGTGACATCACTTTCTTCTTCTTTTTTCATGTTGGGGTTGTGTATGTGTTGGAGGTGGGATGGTGGGGAGCTATGAATCAGTCCAATTGAGCATATTGTGGTGTTGTTCTGGTTTTCTGATGATGCTTAATGCTTTAATGGGTGGGGAATTTTTTTTGCCTTGATTTGTTTGTCTGCTTGTATCTTTTAGCTTGTCTCAATGGCCTTTTAGTTGTTCCTGAATCCTGATTCCTGCATGCTACACTACCTGTAACCTAATATGATTGTTTTTCTTTGCATTTATAAATACTCCAATTGCATAACAAGTTTCCCATTTCTTGGTAGTTAGAGGTTTGGGCCAAAGAAAGGGAGGCTGCTGGATTGCGTGCTAGCATGAACACACTAATGTCGGAAGTACATCGCCTGGATAAATTATGTGCCGAGAGGAAAGAAGCTGAAAATTCTTTGAGAAAGAAATGGAAAAAGATTGAAGAGTTTGATGCTCGCAGATCTGAGTTGGAATCAGTTTACAATGCATTGCTTAAGGCAAACATGGTAGGATCTTTCATTCACTCACAAATACTCACACACATTTACTACTCAAGCAAGTGAGCCATATATATTTTTCCGGCCCGCCCCTAGCTAAATGATTGGAGTTGGTTTCCTTGACATCATTACTGTTATCTCAAGGATTCATCTAAACTCTGGTTTGTAGAAGGAAACCGTATTTTATGTCCATATGTGCAATATTTTCATGCACTGTTCAGCCTGATAAAGAACGAGAAACTGAGAACAACATGCATGCTTGATAAACAAGGGTAGGTTGATCATAAACGAGATTTCTGAATTGGTGGAAATGCATCTGCGTTTAATAAACAACTTCTTTTTATAGTAGTGCTGAGAATTTCATTGATGTCACTGTAGGGCGTGGTTCCATCCATTTATGGAATTCCAAGAATTAGATCCCTGCGTTCTAAGTAGTTGCATATGAAGTTGCGGGGAACAAATCCCTCACACGTTTATGCTTTAGTCTATTGTATGGCTAACTTCTATTTATTGCTTTTCCCCTTATTATTGTAGGATGCTGCTGCTTTCTGGAGTCAGCAGCCATTAGCTGCAAGGGAGTATGCATCAAGCACTGTAATTCCTGCATGTAAAGTTGTCACGGACTTATCAAATAATGCCCAAGATCTCATTGACAATGAAGTTTCAACCTTCTACCAAACTCCTGATAGTAGCTTTTACATGCTTCCATCAACACCCCAGGTACATGCCCAGCATAGCAGAAACATAATTTCCTGAATTTTGGTTTGCTATCAGGTTGGAGTTTTGTAATTTAGAGATCCATCATATTACTATCAACAACTTTCATCTTTATTGTTTATACTTTGGAGGTTGCTTTCACATTAAACTGCACCCCATGGTTATGTTTTCTTTTACTAATCAAGTTTGATCGAAGTTTAGACATGTGAATCTGGAGGACCAGGGGCTTCAGTCAAATCTCCATCAAATAAAATTCATAAATCCTTCCCGTACAATTGTATTTCTATGTAACTTTTGATTTTGTGTGTTGAAATTTGGTTTTTTATTGCAAGTCAAAATGGGATCATATCATTTGAATCTGTTATGGCTTTGTGGTTTTGTTAATCTTGTCAAAACCAATGAGTTCCATTAAAGAACCGAATTAATCATTTTTAATATTTCTTGTGGGACTGGACAAGATTTTAATATTCTCTATGTGCTGTTCAGGCACTGTTGGAGTCAATGGGCGCAAATGGTTCTACAGGACCTGAAGCATTGGCTATTGCTGAGAGAAATGCTGCAGTGCTGACAGCTAGAGCTGGAGCTAGAGACCCTTCTGCTGTACCTTCAATATGTCGCATTTCTGCTGCCCTCCAATACCCAGCTGGTTAGCTTTTCCTATATTGTGGGGTGTTTCTAGATGTTGCTTGCCCACAAATTTACCTGAAATCACTTTCGAATTGCATTGCGCTAAATAGCTTGACCTAATGGATCATCGCATCTTATATCATTTAGTACTTGACAACATTGGCCTGATTTTACTTGAATGCAAGATTCCCTTTGACTGATACATATTCCTGTTCCCTACGAATAAAACAAAAACATTTGAACTTATTTATTCTTTATGACAGGTTTAGATGGTGTGGATGCTGGTTTGGCATCAGTTCTAGAGTCCATGGAGTTTTGTCTGAAGCTTCGTGGCTCTGAGGCTTGTATATTGGAAGACTTGGAAAAGGCAATTAATTTGGTTCATGTACGAAGGGATCTTGTTGATAGTGGTCATGCTTTGCTAAATCATGCCCATCGTGCACAGCAAGAATATGATAGGTACAGCTAACTCATTTTCCTTTTCTTTTGTTAATGTCAGCATTATTATTACTTTTACCTTTAGGTTTATAATATTATCTTACTTTTGGGGTGTTTGTAAAAATTTTTGTTCTTGGAGAAGGATAATTAGAAGCTTAAGCTGTAAAAAAGTTGGAGTTCTAAAAGTGGTGTATTTCTGGGGAATAAAGTTGAGAATCACTTTTATTAGACTAAACAAACATCTATTTATTTTCAAAAGTAACCTAGAAACTAGAAGTTTGTCTTTAGATGTTTCTAGCTTCTAGCTTATTCTTGTTTAAAATATGGAGTAGTTGGTTTTTCACACACTGTCAAAGTCCTTAGAAACAGCAACAAGCCTTTTTAAGATTTTATATAAGTTGTTCTTCGTACAAGAAGCCAAAGATTAAACATGGATCAATTAATTCTGTTTCAAACTCTCTTTGCAGGGCAACAAATTACTGCCTGAATGTTGCATTTGAACAAGATAAAACTGTAACAGAGAAATGGTCACCCGAACTCAGGAATGCAGTTCTGAATGCCCAAAAATGTCTTGAAGACTGCAAATACGTCAGCGGCTTGGTGAGTACTCCTAACTATTCCAAATTGTATACTTAATTTTCATGCACAAAACTCAACTACATATCAATATTTAATCTTGCTGTATCTAATATGATTAGTTTTTGTTCAATATTCTGAACTGTTTTCACATGGTCTGTTATTTCTATAGCTCGAGGAATGGTGGGAACAACCAGCTTCTACCGTAGTTGATTGGGTTACCGTTGATGGAGAAAATGTTGCTGCCTGGCAAAATCATGTGAAGCAGCTTCTGGCTTTTTATGACAAGTAAATTCTCAATCTTTGGATTATAGAAAAAATGAAATTGTGTGACAAAAAGTGATTAAAAAGTATGGTTAGAGTGAAGAGAAAGAGACCCCAAAAGGATTATAATCTGTGTCCAGAAGGAATACATTCTTTATGTTCCCTAGTGAACTTTCTTCTACTTTCTGCATGAACATGATTTTGTGGTATATATATATTCGTTAAACTTGTGTTAAATCGTATCGTATTCTTATCCACTCCATATTATAGAAACAAGTAGTATCTGAAAAAGGAAAGGTTTATACTGTTCAAGTAGGGGATTTGAACGAGAAGATTAGTTACATGAATTGTATGTCTAATTTACCAATACGTTAACGTAAGATAGTCTCAAGCGTGGTCGTCCGATCTCAATTGAGACAGGGTTTTATATATGTTATGAATTTGTAATGTATCAAAGGACTCATTCATACCAGCCCTGGCGGATGCGTTGTTGTTATTATTTTTTAACATATACGTCCAAGTGGTCAGAAAAATTCGAACTCACTGTATCTTTGCTATGAAATCATCGAGGACAACTATAATCGTCCAAAACTGGCATCAACGAATAGTTACATACATGTTATGGTGCAATAATGTATAGTCAATATTTCAGAGTTGGTGCAATAATTTAAAACCCTGGAAGGCTGAAAAACATCATTACACTGTACACATAATGTGCAGAGATGCCATGCCGTCCACTTGAGTGGCAAAAATAAGTAATTTAAAGAATTGTTTATTTACACGCTTGGTATGTAAATATTCTAGAAAATTGTCTTTGGAAACTTAGAGAGTCAAATAAAAAATAATTTAAGCAGTTTTATGCATAATAAAAACTTATTTTATATCCACTACCGGAAATTTTATAAGATTAGCATGAACAAATAATTTTGCTTGAATTATATTACTAATAATTTTATTGTGATTTATTGTAATTAGAATTGTGTCGGACTTTATCTCTTTTACAAAAGTTTCCCAAACATGTATATATATATATATATATATATATGAAAAAAAAAATCACATTTTATTAACACATTGACTTTACTTTTGTTATTCTTTAATTTTATTATAACCAAAATGTTCGAACGGAAAATACAATTGAGGCGTTCTTCATCCTGAATGCCATAATTAAAGAATCTTTAATTAATCATCTTAAAATGAAAATTAAGCACTAATTCACTGTCATACGCCCATACCTAACATAGAAATCACACTTAGAGAAGGTGGATAATTAGTTCGAACAACAGGCATTATAGCGAAACTGATTACAAAAGAGGGAAAATCGATCACACGTCGGAAAACTAAATACTCCAAAATTATGCGAGAATTATGTGATCTACAATTAACACACATGAAAACATCAACGAGTACTCAGTTGAGCAACACAAACCAGCTTATATCTTAAAAAAAAAGCACCAAAATCAAATACAAAATTATTACTTGAATTCATAACTAAAACCTTAAAAACACATAAAAGACAAGGAAAAAGATTCAAAGAACCTCGGATCAAGCTTGATACATCATCAAGAAAATTACTTAAACCCCATAAACAAAGCCATTGCCATGAAACTTCTCCTTCGTAATCCCATCAATTTCCTCAATCATCTCATCATCAAGATAGTTCACATAATCCCCAACTTCACCTTTCCTGAAAAAAGAACTGTATGGCAATGGAAACCCATTAGGCATCTCACTCGACTTGTTCACTTCTTGACTGCTCAAACTCTCAAAGCTGCAAACTTTCACGATTTCATCTATTTCCTCATGATCTCCTTCACCAAAGGGACATCCCAAGAATTCAGCCATTTTCCTTACATGATTCTTGGGATTTTCCTTAAGCTCCTCGTAGGTGACAAAGAACACTTTCTCGGGCCTCTTCATGCTCTCCTCTCTATAGGCCAACACATGCTCGTAGTAATCCCCGAACGGGACTATCCCGTTGCAGAACTGTTCAACGGCAGCTCGCAACTCCCATGGATCATCCTTGATGGCCATGGATGTCTGCACGAAATGCCATAATGAAATAAGGGTGTCTTTCGGATTTCGTGCTACGTAAACGATCCTGCAATCGGATGAATCGAGGATGGCTCCGAGGATCTGGTATGGGATGTGGGTTGCCAAGATTCTTGCATGTTTGTGATCTTCAACTGAAATAAGTTCTGGGACGTTTTTCATGGTTTCTTCTGGTTTTTGAGCTCTAACGTAGATATTCGTTTCTAGTGATGGGACTAGTTCTTGCGGGTGGTTTGAGATTAAAGGGTTTTGATGATTTTCTTGAGGTTTTGATCTGTGGATGATGGAGTGGAGGAGGGCTTTGAGCCATGTTGTTCCGGTTTTGGGGAACGAAGCTAATATTATATCGTTGTCGAGTGGTTTGAACGTTTCGAGAACTTTTTGGGTGGTTTTGAGATACATTTCTGTGAACCAGAAGCCATGGAAGTTGTAGAGGTGTTCATGCCCACACCATTTCTCTCTTGGGAGAGATGAGTTGGTTTGAGTTTGAGTGTGAGTATGGAATAACTCTGAGGCTTCTCCCATGGTAATGGTGAAGGATAGTTCACCAAGTTGGGAGTTATCATAGTAATTTTATAGAAGAATTTGGATGACTTCAGTATAGTTTTTGTTTTCATTTACACCCCCTGGAGATTGAATAATTACGATCGACACCCTCCAGATTGGACTACAACATACTATTCCTCGAGCAATATAAACAAGGGTTAATCTTATTTTGCACTTTAATGTTTGGGAATTTTTTGTACTTTGTGTCCAGTCTTTAAAATTTTAAATTTTTGTATCCAACCTTTGAATATTGTTACACTTAAGTGCCCCGACCAATAAAAGAATAACACGTGTCATTTTTTTTATTGATCGGATATAAAATTGGGCATTTAAGTGCAACAAAATTAAAAAGTTAAATACTAAAGTGTAAAATTTCAAAGGTTGGATCTTAAAGTGTAAAAACCCTCAAATATTGGGGTGCAAACTAAGATTAATTCTGTAAAGAATTACACAAACCACCCTTGGAAGTTTGGAAATATATTACTGTTTGGTAAGAGTTATTTGTAATGTTTTCAAAGTTTCTAAGGATGTTTTGCATAAGTTTAAAAATTTTCAATGAGTGGTTTATAGTGTTTTGATGTGCGAATTATAATTATGTATTATGGTAGTGAGTTTTGATGTAAATGTGGATATAAAAAGCTTGGTTCGTATTTTTAGTTGTCCAACGTCTAACTTCTTGAGCCGCTGAGCGTAGTCTCAAATCTAACACCCAAATACAACAAACATTATGTTAGAGGAATAAATTGGAGTTTTCTCCTACGTTAATTTTTCGATACTCAAAAGGCAGTCGAGTCGGGACAAACTACTTAGGGTATAAAACTCTCCCTACCAATAATAATTGCGTTTCGAAGGACTCAAACTCGAGATCTTTGGTTAAACTAATATAACGCTGTGTCGATAAGTTACACCCTTATGTGTCCATAAGTTACACCCTTCTGTGGTCGTGTTATTTTTTATTGCACCTGTACGTTCTGGAGCATGGATGGACTTTTCTGATATATTATTTTTTGGGCCCAAATTCTTTTTTTTGGTCTAGACCAGGGCATCCACCGTCGACTACAGTGACTAGTCTCCTCGCTGGATTGTAGGCACCTCATAGGGTGGGACAGCTGGCCAGAAGATTTAAAGCTGCTCCATACCCAAAGTTAGGATTCGAACTCCTGACCTTTGGTTAAGGATGGATGAGTCCTTTCCACTCAATCACACCCTCCTGGTTAATTGGGCCCAAATTCTGAGGTCGATTAACAATAGCCCAAGAGGAGGTGGGTAGAACCCATATCAGACACAAATTTTGAGAATTTTTAAAAGCCCGAATGGATTTGAATGAGTTATATGTACAAATTTTATTTCAATTGTATGCACCTAACTACTAATTGATTAAGGACATGCAATTAATAAATTGGCTGTTAGAATGGACTACAAGAAGCAGCTATGATATCTTGGCATTTGATGCATTATCTATCCTACAATTCTGTAATGTTATAAGTTATAATGTACGGATATTTTTTAAAATATCATTTTATCGTATCGTGTTGTATCAAATACTTTTAAAAATATTATTTTATCATATCGTATCGTGTTCGACACTCCTTACTTGGGAAATCTGAACAGAGGCATTATTTCTTTCCTTTCTTGGCTTTTGATCGAAATAATTGAGGACACCTTCTGGCAATTGTGTCGTTGGTGATCATGATTGACAACAGAAACATGATACGCAGAGTTGTCATCCACATGGGGTGGCAGAAATATGAATAATTTAAATAACTAGTCATTTACACACTTGAATACGTGAAAATTCTAAAAAATTATGTTTGGGAAATTATGGCATCTATTTTGTTCATAATATATAAATTCGAACAATTTCTCAAAAATCCCCAAGTGTAAACTGAATTTCCTTTTCACTCCCCCATTTTGAAAAAGTTTCTGTTCACTCCCCAATTGAAAAACAAAATTTCTTTTCACTCCCCAAGGTTGTATAATAATTCAGGAATTGCGTACAATTTTTAGGGAATTGCGTATAAAAATCCCGGAATCTCGTACGAGATTCCGGGATTTTTATACGCAATTCCCTAAAAAATATACGCAATTCCTAAAGACAATGTACGAACATGTACTATTTGTGGGGACCTAAAAGGAATTTTGTTTTTCAATTGGGGATTGAATGAGAACTTTTTCAAAACTGGGGACCTAAAAGGAATTTTTTCAACTTTTTGGTACTATTCAAAGATTTTCCCATATAAATTTATGTTATCTTCCATACCAGAATAGTATAACATATACCATAAACATGATAGTTGAATTATATCATTGATAATTTTATTATCATTTTTTGAAATTAGAATTATATATATTAAAATGAGGGTGAAAATATAGAAATAGTGTCATTTTTTAAAAGCTTTATAAAATTAGTGTATTTTTATATTCTTTTTCAAGTTTGGTGTAAGACGGTTTTCTCTTTGGCGTCTTTATCATTGTTTCCATTTTACTTTTCTGTATATTTTATAATTAAGTCCCAAGGTTTATGAATGTTTTCAATTTGGTCCATTAATTTCTCTTTCATGTATCTTTTCTATAAATTTATTATTTATATGATTTATTATTTTTTCTTGGTCTTTTATACCTTGTATAATTGTATCTCTATTTAATATATTTTTATTTATTGTTTTTTCATAATTTTTCTGATATATTTCTTCTTTTTGTAAAGATGTTTCCAAATCTTTTCCCATTTGTTTAATATTTTTAGTTTTCATAATTTCTTTTGTTCGTTGTTTTTCTTTTGTTATAGTATCTAATTCCATTTTCGGTTTATAACTCATAATTAAGCGTGTGACATTTGATATGCTGTATCTCTTTTTCTTTTGGTATTTTTTAAATCTTCGTTTGCCATATTTATTATTATTTCTTGAGTTCTAAATGATATATCTTTATTATGTTTTAAATTATGGTATGCCATTTTAACAAGATATTCGTCTATAATAACTTGTTCTTCTAATTCTCGTATTTCTCGTGTTATTCTTTTTTTATAATCGAATCTTTCCATTATGTTATAGTTAATTGTGTAATTATCTGTTTTTGTCTCTTGTAATGCATAATCATATGTAAATGATTTTTCATATCCAGTGTTCTTCCTTCTTTTTTAGCCTTTATATATTGTTTTACTTCTTCTTTATATCCTTTATATATTACTTTTATGTTATCTCTATAGAATTTATTTCTCTTGTATTCATACATCTTTGAACCATAATTTTAGTTTTAGTATTTAGAATCGTATACGGGCTCTGATACCAGAAAGGATCAGAGTGTTTCCTTGATAGTTGTAGTTAGTTTAGCCATTTGATCGGCTAATTGTGTGAATTCGTTTTCAGTTGTTTCATTAGAAGATCCCTCTTCTTTAAATTTTTTAATAGAGTCCCGTGTACTAGTACTAGTTTCATTAGTTCTTTGGTTTGGTGGTAGATATGTATAACATGTACTTTTACTTTTTAAAAGTTTAGGTGTTTTATTTTGAAAAACATTAGTGTTAACATGTTGTATAATAGGTGTTTTTGGTATAGATTTTATACGAGAAACTTCTCGAAAAATATCTTCCATATATATCTTGTCTGTGTTTTTGAATTGTATACTATGATGGCTGTTTGTCAGAGCATATCCAATAGTGTATGTTATTGAAAATGGATAATCATTTGTTTCCATTAAATCTTGTCTTTCGAATTTATAAGCAATGTTTAAGGATTTATCTAGTTTTTCTGTTACTAGTGGTATAGCGTATTGTAAAGCTACATTAAAAAGTAGTTTAGTATAAGCTAGGTTTCTTTCAACTATTCCAAATATTTTATCTTTTAAGTTCATTATTCTATCATCACATATAGCTAGTTTTATGGGTGAGTTTATTCCTTCAGCAAATGTACTCTTAATTAGTATCTGTATTGTAGAAATATGTACATATCCTATTTCACTATGTGTATATTTTGCTTTTTTAATTTTCTGAATTATATCAGCTTTATTTATCAATGAAATAGCTTGTGTTCCTTTTGTTGTAGAAATCTCAATAGGTGTTTCACATGTAAATTTTTCATATAATATAATATTTTTTCTGCTCAATTTCGTTTTTAAATCTGTTTTCATGTATTGTCCATTAATTAGGTTTAACTCTTTTCTTCTAACTTTGTTTAACTTTTTGTTGTCTATAACAATATCTTGAGAAAAATATCCGTATTCTTCAGTTGTTTCAAAATGTTCAATCTGATCTATTAAACTAGTTTCCATGTATATAATTTCTAGTATACAAAAATATCAATAATAGTTTCAGAATGAAGTTTGTATTGTTTACCTGTTTGTGTATTCATATCTACTGTCTTTATGCACTCCATGTTACCTGTTCATCGTCTTCTTCGAAGTATATGTTTGATTTTTGGTATGAAAATTGTTTAGTTGTGTATAACTCTGCTATTCAGGCGTGAGGCCAACAGAAAAGAAAAAGCTCAAAAGGCTTTTGAAACTCAGAGAGTTTTGATCAACACATGATCTTTTTCTCCATTCAAGTCTGAATATTACATACTATATTGAGGCCAATATATAGGCGCTCGACTCACTGTTACAGACGCGTTTTTACAAAAAACTCAAAAAAATAGAAAAAGACTTAAAGTAAAAACAATAATGGTGCTCAACTACTGCACCTAAAAAGCAGACAGAGACATAAAGTCTGCATTATTGAGGTGTGTTCGTCATTGCTTACGTATTCCCTTGAGTATTTGACGTCATTGCATGCGTCAGTCTACATTACTCTTCAGTAACAGTGTCTTCCTTTATTGACTCGTTTGAATTATGGGACCCTGTTTCTTCTTCAGGTTTGTCTTGGCACATTGCACAGCTGTGTTCATCAATTATTTCACTGTATTCGCAGAAAATGAGCTTGATTTCTTTAGGAAGTGTCTTCAAGCTGTGTTCTTCAATCTTGATGAAAGTTTTCTCAAAGTTTTCCAGCGTTTTTAGCTGTAACGGTGGAATTGTGTATCTTGAAGATCCATATATCAGATGATAATTGGATTTGTAGTTTATTTTGACATTACTGTCTTTGTTTATCTCTTGTGATGCATAAAATATTTGATTTAGTTGTTTTGCAACTATCTCATTTATGTCATTAAGTGTTTTTATTGTATCAATGCAGGGGTATTCTCCATTTGAAACTATCAGTTTGATAATTCCATGAGAGTATACTGATACTCCTTCTTCGTTGAAGAGACGGTATGAACGTGTAGATTTGAAGACTATTTCTTTATCCATGTTTCCTTTTGAGACTCGTCTAGCATAGTCCTGAAGTGTTGACATTAGTTTTGGACTGAATTTTCGAAAACAGTTTGGGTTTTTGAAGTATAGGGTGTCAAGAAATCCATGTATGAAGAATTGGTATATCAAGTCTGGGTCTGCTTGTTCAAATATAACGACTTTTGGGCCGTTTCTGTTTACTGGATACCAAAAAAGGTTGTTTTTGTCTGTCTCTGGGTTGTATTCAAAAATGGATTTCAGAAGTTTGTCAAAATTTTCTTTTGAGGGTTGTATTTGGGCTGATGTTTGAACACGGTCCATTGGGTTTACCGTAGGTATATTTCCAAGGACTCTCATCTTTTCTTTAAAACTGTTTTGGGCTTGGAGTGTTGGAGTGGTTTGAAGGGAGTTTTTGTAGGTTTTTGTTTCTTCAAAGGCTTGGTTGGCTTCTGAAAGACTGTTGTATGTTTTGTATGATATAGCTGGGTTTCCTTGTATATAAATATTGGCTTTCGACCATTGATCATATATTCCTCGGCTTGAACTGTTGAATATAACATACCATTGTTTAATTTGTTTTCTTTCATCTTCACTGTCTTGTGTAGCTGCTGATGATGAAGTCTTTACTTCTGCTGCTGTTTGTGGAAATGTTTTGGATTTTGTGAATGTTTTGGATGATGGATCCACCACGCTTGCTGGGAACTCTGATGGTGGAAGTCCGGCTGCTTGTTGAACAGCGTGTAATGCGGCAAGAAGTTCTTGACGTTGTGTCATCTTGGATTTTGTGAATCTTTGTATCTCCAAATATTTAGCTTTTGTAAATTGTTGTATCTCATGATCAATTGTTTCAATGTTTTGTTTCATCAATGCTATCGCGGCCTCCATTCTCGTGTGAGTGTATCTGCAAGAGCGTTCTCTTCTGATTTTATGTATACGATGTGAAACTGGTATCTTCTTATCTCGAGCTGCCAACATATCAATCTTCCTTGATTATAGTTGTCTCGAAGTGTGTACCTGTAAAAGTTTGTTAAGTATTTTGAATCTGTTCGAAGTTCGAATTCTCGAGGTAAAAGCTCGAGTTTCCACTTCCGAAGTATCTTTAGACATGCCAGTGTCTCTTTTTCATGAACTGTATAATTTTTCTGGGTTTCTGTAAATGTCCCAGATATGTATTTACAGAGTTGTGTAATCTCACGAACCTTTTTGGTTCTTGTATTCATATGACCTTCAAGGTCGTTTGTATTCATTTTTTCGGCTGGTATTGCAAGCATGCAACCAGACCATGTATCATTTGAAGCATCTGTCTCAATGATAATAAAATCTTTTTCCTTTGGATTGTATAAAACAGGTAATATCTCACAATACTGTTTTATTTTCTGTACTTGTATCGAATCATCAATTCGCCAATTCCATTGTATTTTTTCAGAAAGTTTCTTTTGTAATTGTGTTCTTTCTTTAGCAAGGTTTTTTATGAATCCTTGATCAGAAATGTAGTTTAAACATCCAAGAAATCTTTGTAATTGTTTTCGATCAGTAATTTGATCTGGAAATTCGTTTAATTTTTTCAAAATATTATCTTGAAGAACTATGTTTCCTTGTGAATCAAAAGTATTTCCAAGAAAATCAATTTTTTGTTTACATAAGACTGCTTTCTTTTTAGAAAGAATCAGTCCTTTGTCTTTGCATCGTTTCAAAACTATTCTTAGTTTTTTCAAATGATCTTCTTTATCTTGATTACTAAAGATGATAATATCATCAATGTAAGCAAGACAAATATCTTCTAAACCTTCAAGGTTTTTATCCATAAATCTTTGGTATATTCCAGGTGCTTGTTTCAAACCAAATGGTAAGACATTCCATTGGTAGTGTTTTTGTGGAGGACATGTAAAAGCTGTTAGAGGTTTTGTATCTTCATGCAATCTTAATTGCCAGTATCCTGATTTAGCATCTAGTGTACTGAACCAAGTTTTTCCTTTTAATCTATCTTTGATATAATCAATTCTAGGAAGTTTATTTGCATCTCCAACAGTTTTTTCATTTAGTTCTTTGTAATTTATAACCATTCGCCGTTGTCCTCGTTTTATTTCATTCTTATTTTCTACATAAAATGCAGGTGCTGCGTGTGGACTTTTGCTTTTAGAAATTAATCATTTTTCCAAAAGTTGTTTACATTCTTCTTTAAATTCATCAATATCTCATTTAGAATAAGGTATATTATTTTTTACATTTACTTCGTCTAAAGGATTTTTAAGTTTAATTTCAACTATCATATGATTTTTGTTTTTTTCTTTGTCTAAAGGATCTTCACTGGTGATAGAATCTAAAATTTCTTCTATTTCTTTTTCAAGATTAGTTTTTATGAAAAATATTAATTCATGATTGATTAAATAATCAATTTTGTCTATGAGATTACTTCTGTCTTCAATCTTTACTATAGATATTTCAACAGTTTCACTCTTTTGAAATAGTTTTTCATTAACAGGTGATCTTAAAGTGATGTATTTTAAATCTTGACAAAAAGGTCTATATAGTTTTAAAAAGTTATTTCCTAGGATAAATGGTAATCCTGTTTCGTGTCTGTATATAGATGGTATAGTAAAACAATATCTCTGTATCCAAGCTTTTTCTAGGTATGTAGCGTACCATATATAATAATGACTTGCATCTGCTATCATTATTTTTAATGGTTGTTTAAGTTTTTTCCATTTAAATATCGTAAGAGCTGGTGAAGCAAAACATAAACTTGCTCCTGTGTCTATAAATGCTTTAATTGTTTTATGTTTTATTTTTACTTCTATAAATGTGGCGTTAGAGTTTTTCATTTAAAAATCATCAGAACTATATTCATTTTCTGATTCTGTAACTGTTTCTATTTCATATATATTTTCCAAATCAGAATAGTCTTCTTCTATTGGTTCTAAATCGTATGTTTGAGCCACTTGAAGTATATGTAATTTTTTATTCGATTGTTTTTGTTGTTTAGGGCATTCTCTTGCATAGTGTCCTTCTTCGTGGCAAAGCTAACATTGGCATTTTTTCTTTCCTTCTGGACAGTATTTTTGTTTCGGTTTGTATTCTTTCTTTTTAAAGAAACGTCTTTTTCTTTTTTGAAATTTATGTTTATTATTGTCTACCCATCTTTTAGGTTTCTTTCTCCATCTATATCTTTTATCCTTTCTCCTGTATTTTTTTTTTTTGTTTGGTCGAATTATGTATGAACTTTCTCCGTATTGTTGAGGTACTAAAGGATTTCCCTCACAACATATCGTAACCTTGTTTTTAACTGCATTGTGTAAGTCTCTTTCATAACATTTGTCTCCTATAAATTGTTCTACTACAGTTTGGGCTCCTCCTAGTGTTTCTGAAACGAACCCTTCATTTATTTGTTTCTTAAATTCCGCATATATTATTTGTCCGACTGGATAAGGTAATTTATTGAAGTATAATGATAGATATTTTTCTCTGTTTTCTTTGGATAAGTCATAGTAATACATATTGTATTCACAGTTAAAGTGTTCTATAGCGCACATATCTAATATTTGTGTATTAGCAAGATGGTATGCTGCTCTATCTTGTTCTCTTTTATTTACGAAGAGTCCTGAATCTTGTATAGGTATTCCAACGAATTCCGAATATATTTTTGCAACAATGTTCCAAAAAGTATCTATAGAATCTCCTCCTATCAAGAGTGTTTTCTGTTCTTCTGATAATGAGGCTAAGTAATGTGTTACATTTCCTGTTGTTTTATATTGTACAAAATTAAATATTGTTTTAAAAATTCCTAGTCTTAATCTATCTTCGGTTTCTATAATTAATCCTAGTTTATGTGCCCATTCGGTAATGAGTGTTGATTTGTTTGTTACACAGTCTAAATTTAATATTCCATCGACTCCTAATATTCCCTTTGTAGGTATATATTGTTCAGGTATTTTAGACCATCTTCCCTTTTTATTTGGAATATATCCCTTTTTAAAATTGTATTGTATGCTTGAATTTTTTAGAGGATTAGTATATTTATCTTCTTGATAAGTTTCCCATTTAATTTCTTCTTCCTTTTTTGTATTACTTGCTTCTGGGATGTCTTTCTTATCTTTTTCTCGTCTTAAATCGTGTTCCATTCCTAACACATCATCTTCTGATGACTCATATCCATATATTACTTCTTCATTTTCTACTTCCGGTTTTATAGCTTCTAAAGTATGGGTTTGTTTATTTTCTTCATCAACTATTTTTAATGATTCTAATAAATTGTTTAATTCTGTAATTTTTTCTTCTAAATCAAAAGATTCCATTATAAACGTGGAGCTTCAATTTGAAAAGGTTTAAGATTTTTGTTTCCAAAATATGTTTCAAGATCAGCAATAGTTATATGTCTAGAATATCCTTTTCGTATAATTACTTCTTTGAGTTGTTTCAATAATTCTTGACAGTTTGACATAGGAAGTATTATTTGTATTTCTTCAGATGTATCAATTTGGTTTTCTTCTTGTTTTCCTTTAATTTCTCGTAGAAGTTTATCTAAAATTTCTTGAGTGTTATCTATTTCATTTATAACATTTTGTTTTTTATCTAAAAGAATTTGTTGTAACATATCTATAATGGTGTTTAATTGTGGGTTTGTAGTAGTATGAAATAAATGTGGATATTCTCCCCCCTCCTGATGACAAGAGAAAATATTTTGATCAATTTTATAATATGATTCAATTTCCTGATTTGTAATGTTGTTTGTAATAATATTTTCAAGTTGAGACATCTTTTCGTTAGTATGTGTTAATTGTTCTAATAACGCTTTTTACTGTATTATTTAAAGAATGTATCTGTTGATTTAATGTTTCTACAAAATTTTGTAATTCATTCATGCTGATGAAAGTATATTTAATTTAGTTATTTCGTCACGACACCATTTTATTACTTTGTTATTTTCATTTATAAGTTCTGGTATTCCTTCCTCTGTTAGTCTTATAAAATTATTTGATAGTTTTATGAATTTAATATATTCTTCTAGCATTGTAATAGTAGTAGGTACATGTATTCTATTTTTTACAAGATTTTCTTCACTCCGTCTTATGCTTTGAATAATTTTTTCTAGCTTTTCATATTCTGCTGGATTAGTTGTTTTATTTAATATGTCCATTTTTTGTTTAATTATTTCTCTTATCATTCGTATTTCTTGACGTTTTAACTGTTTTTGGTATTGATCCATATTTATCCCTTCATTTCCCGTTGATATATTTTTTCTATTAATTTTGTATTTATCATATCAATTTGTTTAACATTGTCTGTTATATTCTTTATCTCGTTTGGATATATAAAAATTTCTTTCATAATAGAATCGTATTTTGTGGCAACCTCTAATTGCTTTCCCAATTTTCTTATATCGGTTTTGATTTTTCTTTGTTCATTCATTTTATTTTCCAAATCGTTTTAGTATTGAAATGGTTTTTTGTATATGTTCTTGATAATATTCTGCCCAATATTCATGATATCTGGTGATGTACCAGTGTCCATTATTCCTAGCTACTAAGTATAAGTTTTTATGATTATTATATTCTTCGTATAAATTCGTTAAATATTCACTATATTTTTTCATGAAAAGTATTGTGGTTAAAAATGTAATATTTCAAAATTTTCTTGTATTGATTTGTAAGCAAATATCAACTGTGTCATGGTTTTTGGGAAGACGCTTTCTTCATTCTCGTCTTGCACTACTTTTACAATTTAAATTGAAAAGTCTACTAGTTTTAAAAAGTCTTCTAAAATGAGTCACTTCTATTTAGTAATCGATAAAAGTAACCTTACTTCACATTACATTATTGTATAGCTTTAAGATAAAAATTGTTCTTTCATTTTTTGAGAATTAAAGAATTTTAAATCGTTTTATAAAACGAGAATTCAGCAAATGAGAATTCCTCGAGAATTACACAGGAGAATTGTGTGATATACAATTATCGGAGTCGATCACCTCAACTCACAAGAACATTTTTGCAGCAAAAACCAACTTAAGTTAATCTTAAAAAAACCAACACCAATATCAAATACAAATCACTTCAATTTATTACGACTAATTGCATACTAAAACCTTAAAACACACAGATTATAAGACAAATTACATAAGGAAAAATAAGCTTGACATACCATCAAGAAATTAAAGTTACTTAAACCCCATAAACAAAGCCATTGCCATGAAACTTCTTCTTAGTAATCCCATCAATCTTCCCAATCATCTCACCATCAAGATTCACATAATCCCCAACTTCACCTTTCCTGAAAAAAGAACTATACGGCCATTGCAACCCATTAGCCACCTCACTAGACTTGTTCACTTCTTGGCTGCTCAAACTCCCAAAGCTGCAAACTTTCACTATTTCACCTATTTCCTCATGATCTCCTTCACCAAAGGGACACCCCAAGAATTCAGCCATTTTCCTTACATGATTCTTGGGGTTCTCTTTAAGTTCCTCGTAAGTGACAAAGAACACTTTCTCGGGCCTCTTCATGCTCGCCTCTCTATAGGCCAACACATGCTCGTAGTAATCCCCGAACGGGACGACCCCGTTGCAAAATTGTTCGACGGCAGCTTGCAACTCCCATGGATCGTCCTTGATGTGCACGGATTTCTGCATGAAATGCCACATTGAAATAAGGGTGTCTTTTGGATTTCGTGTTACGTAAACGATCTTGCATTCGATCGGATGAATTGAGGGTGTCTCCGAAGATCTGATATGGGATATGGGTTGACAAGATTCTTGCATGTTTGTGATCTTCGGCAGATATAAATTCTGGGTTTTGATCTCTAACGTAGATAATGGTTTCTAGTGATGGGACTAGTTCTTGAGGGTGGTTTAGGGTTAAAGGGTTTTGATGATTTTCATGGGGTTTTGATCGATGGATGATGGAGTGGAGGAGGGATTTGAGCCATGTCGTGCCGGTTTTGGGGAAAGAAGCTAATATTATATCGTTGTCGAGTGGTTTGAACGTTTCAAGAACTTTTTGGGTGGTTTTGAGATATATTTCTGTGAACCAGAAGCCATGGAAATTGTAGAGGTATTGATGCCCACACCATTTCTCTCTTGGGAGAGATGAGATGGTTTGGATCTGAGTATCTGATAACTCTGAGGCTTCTTCCATGGTAATGGTGAAGGATGGTTCACCAACTTGGGAGAGAACATATTATTATATAGAAGGATTTGGATGATTATATTTCAATAGAGTGTGTGTTTTTTTTTCTCCAAATTTGGGAGATTGAATAATTACCACTGAGGCACCGACACCCACCCTTTAGATCAAACTACAATAGAGACCATTCCCACGAGAACTATAAGCCGGCCATGATTGTGATTTATCACATGGATTAAGGCCCCGTTTATTTTGTGGGTCTGGCCATGATTGTGATTTATCATATGAATTACCACATATTTACTTTGCAAGTGGGGCAGTCCACGTGAAAAGGCCTGTGGTTGGCCATGCAATTTATCACACGCGAATGAGGCGTGTGATGGAGATATGAAATTAGACTTGCTTTGGGAATTTGCGACTCTATCCAAAAGTTCTCAATATTTACAAGGATTGTTACCGGACATTGATAGAGTCCTTTACTAGTTGGTTCAAATGGATAGAAGACTTGAGTTCACTTAAGCAAGGTCTCAGGTTCGAACCTTGTGGATGTAAAAACCCACGTTGGGAGAGGTTCCCGCAATAAGCGCCTTTAGCTACCTCGGGATATTAGTCCTTCACTCAATTGGGTGGGGAGAAACTCTGAGAGATCAACCAAAAAAACAAAAATTGATAGAGTCCTTCACCAATCCAAAGAACAAAAAGAATTCGGGAAATTTTTTCATTCTAACAAAATTATTTTTTTTTCTCTCCATCAGCAATCCAATCGTGCCACTAGCCGTTGCCGGAGCAGGAGTTGCAGCAGCATCCCTACCATTGCCGACACCGCAACTACCATTACCAATTTAAGGTCCATCTCCCCAAGATCCACCTCTATCGTTACCACACCACCACCGCTGTTGTGGAAATTGAATTGTTTTTCTCAAAAGTATAAAATACACATATAGAATAAACAATAATAACTAAACGTATAGGTAAAGAACCGTTGGTCTATAGGAGTCACGTCACTTGACGCTGTCCTAAGATCGTGATGGTCTCCCCTCCGTGCGGGTATTGTTAGCTCATCACCAACCCAAGATATATAAAACCCAAAAGGCCAACCGTCGTCTCCTATTATGAGCACGATCACACGAAAATTATGGAACGAAACCTTATTACGTTGCCCAAAACTATAATATATATATGCGAATAGGTGTATAGTGAGTTGTAGGATGCTTGTATATATTTGTTAGTCTTGACCCGTAGGACCCTATTTATAGTGTTGGAATGCAATGTGTAACTTAAGACGATCAATTATCAAAACCAAATAAATGACATTGTGGGAGTTACACAAATTAATTTGTATGATTTTTAAGTTTTAAAACTTTTCAAATTCAACAATCCCCCATAAGGTTTAAAACTTAAAAAAATAAATATATATGTATATATGAAAATATACAAGGGCAACTAAACACCATGCAATGGGTATAGGAGCCTTCCGAGCTTGAGCCTATACTAAGTGTTGATGATTTCCATTTGAGGGAGCCATAATGGACTACGTCTTGAATTAGGTCATTGGCCAAACTTCAATACATCACACACACTGTATTGACATCAGTTTTCATTCAAGCGAGTTAGCACGGTTAACGGTCATGCGCTCTTATCTTGATTTTCATGAGAGTCTCTAGGGTTAGCCCAAACCCATAGCCATGGCCCCATGACAACTCTCACTTAGGTGAGCCCTCCAAGATATGTGTGCCCATACCTCGCGGATTTTCCTGCTTTGCTCTCATTAAAGTCAAGGCCCAACCTAACGCACCTTTTCTTATAGCACTCACATTAAGGATGGGAAGGAGATATATTATTTAAACTCTCCTCAATATGTGCTATATAACGAGTCACACATTGAGGGTTGTTTCTACCACATTGATCCTTATTCATGGGGTCTTCAATCACAAAGGTTGGGTTACTCCCGGAGGTAAGTCCATTACGGGCTTAGCCCATCCCCCTCGATGATAAAAGATCTAGCCTCTGCGCTAGTCCTCCGAGACAATTTTTCCATCTCATGGATTAAAACATAATGCCTCTTACTAGCCTCGCTACTTATTTGCGGCAATTTCCACCTCGTGGAATAATATAGAATGCTACTATAAATATATTTTTTGTTTTTTGTTTTTCTTTATTTCTCTTCTAGTATATTTTCTATGTTTGTATACCTATTTCACAAAACAAATTAATACCACAAGATAATATCAACTTAATAAGATAATGTTTGGTTAAATTATTACCACCCGATCTCTTGATCATCACTATTCTTTATAGATCATTTTTCTCACATCGGTTCTTTCCCAATAGGCCAATATTAATAAGAACCTGATTTTTACTAAGATCCACCAAAAATTATTATCACAAGAATATCTTACTCTATAGAAGTTGTCTCTCTTTTGGCCCACCATTTAAATACTTTGTTATAAAGCATTTCTTTTCCTTAGACTATTTCTATAGCCCAAATAAGTATATTATACTTTGATAACTACATGATGATCAAAGTAAACACCCACATTTTTCTTTGAATAAAGTTCTAACACATGAAAATTAACTCTAAAATCACATACCCAAAATTGCATACACATGAGAATTGATCGAATAGAATTTCTTACCTCAATTTTATCAAATTAACCCCAACACTTCTCTTACTTAAGAAGATTACATAAGTTTTTTTTTTAAATAAACAAATTGTACACTTTATAAGTTAAAAACACATCACGTGTACCCCCACATTTCTCAACAATGAGGAATGGTTATATCATCACAATTTATTGTACTAACCTCCACATATAGAGATAATTCATAATAATCTTGATAATTCTCATTTTCTATTAGTTCTATTTCAACAAAAGAAAATTATACTAGAACTAAGTTATTTCACTAATGTTATCAAGATCCATATAATCACATAAAATAATTTTACTTTCCATATAAAATGTACTCAAAACTACAAAGAAAGTATAATAAGGTGCAACATACCTTTTCTCCTCCTAACAAAGTATGCCTCAAATTACTTCATATTTTCCAGATAATCAAACCCACATGATTATCAATCATTAGGACTCCAATAGCAATTTAAATTGGTTTCTCAATAAATAATGTTATGCACAAATTTCATGCGATTTTAAATATTCATATTGGTATTTTACATGAAATAAATCTAGAATTTCCTTTACTATTATATGAAAGATCATAGGGAATTTTCAAAGCAAATAAAATCATTATATAGCAACACATATTAATATTTCCATGGGTAATTTAACGAGTCTTAATTTTAGCACCATATTTAGATCACAAAAGATAAATCAAACAGATTTACACAGCATGACATTTAAATGGTAAACAACTATATATAAAATGACTAGCCGCTGGAGAAGAGTGACAAACACCACTTATCATAGATCAATTAGACGCACAAAGTCATTCATATTCAAAGGCATTTGGTCACTTTAATATATGTTAGGATTATTTTACACCTTTATTTGAGCATGTTTATGTCATGATTTGATGGATTCTAGGCTTTACATTGTTCTAATTGCTCTTATTTCAGGTATTTTATGTTCGTGGATTATTCGTGGTGAAAACAAGGTTTGAAACGGACTATTGGATGCTAAAGATGATCAAAACGTGTGAAGGATGGAAATTGCACCAATTCTCAGCTTCTGGAGGCTAGGAACGGCCCTTCCGGGGCCATGTGTATTTTGGTAAGGGTCGTTCCAAGAAGTCAGCCATCACCCTTTGACCGAGGATGGAAACGACCATTCCAGTCCCAAGCCTTTACTGGGAACGACCGTTCCTAGCGGCGCTGATGGGCAACTTGGAAAGGGCGGTTCGTGAGGCCGTTTGAAGAGAAATTTTGAACTATATAAAGGATTTTCAGCACTTATTGAAGGGAGACTCGTTTGAGGGCTAAAATTAGGGTTAATTAGGAGTCTTTTCTAGTTTAATCTTTGATCCTTAGAGATAGTTTAGATTGTAATTGTTAATTCCTTTCTAGAACAATTTCTTCTTTTTACTATTTTCCTAGTTAGATTTAATTGCTTTAATTTTTGATACTAATGTCTCTAGTTTTAGGATTTGATCATGTTTTTGAGATTTATGTCTTGGATACTTGATATTTGGTTCAATAAATATGCATGTTTCTAGCATGATCTCTGTTATTTCCTTGCTTTCTAGTGTTAGTATGAGTGGCTAATTTCTTAGGCAAAGGGGGGTGATGAATTATGTAAGGTAAGTGTTTGATGAAATGCCTAGGTGGGACTACTTGATCTTATGCTTGTGAAATTGATTTGTTTGCATGTTTAAGCTTGATCACCTTAGATTTGAACTTAGATTTGCATGCTAATTGAGAAATTGTATGTAAATTGGAAGAGATTTCACAACACTTAAGGGCTAAGTATAAAGAGGTTTAGCTTAGACTTGAGCAATTAAGCAATTGATTAACTAGGTCAAGCCGCTAGTTAGTTTCTTGCACTAATCTTGATTAATTGATCTAATTATTGAGCTAATGACCATGATCGAGAGCGGCGTTAGATGTAATTAGGTACACGCATTCGACTTCGAGAGGAGTTTTTGTATATCTTTGTGATTAGTATTGTGAGATCCTTGTTCCACCAAAGCAATACTTGAACACGAACCTTGCATGATCATTACTTCCCCTTACCACTTGTTTACTCTTGTTACTTGCCACTTACTCGCTTCCTAGTTGTTACTTGTTTTGTGACACCCCGTTCTACAGTCGGTACAGGTAATTATGTGATTATTATTAATTGCGCTTAATTTAATTTATATGAATCATACAATTTTATTAGAATTGAATTCTTACCTGAATTATATGAAATAATTGAATTTTGACTTGGTTGAACTCGTACCTTTTGAACCGAACCAACTTGAACCGAACCCGTTCAGCCCTTAAAGGCTGAAACATTTCTTTCCTTCTCTCATTTACGTGAAATAACAGCAGCAAAGTTCAAGCCAAGAAAGAGCCAAACCCTCCATTTCATTCTTTGATCTTCAAGAGCCAAGTTCTCCCTCATTTCTCCACCTTTTCTCGAACTTGAGTATGTTTCGGAATCCCCTCGTTATGCTCTTCATTTCTACGGTTTAATTTTAATTTATGGAGTTATATATGAATCTCTTTGATCAACATGTGAATAGTAAGGGTTTAAACAAATTTGATGAATATGTGATCTTGTATTGTTATATTTGAATTTTGGCTTCATAAATGCACTCTACATGTTATATATGTTGTATTTATTGCAAGAGATCAAATGTTAGTTGAGCATTCAATGTGTTCATGTGTTTGAGCTTGAATTTGCATTCATTGATCATTAGCATTAATTCTTGTTATTCTTTAGTTATATGAGTGCCAACTTGTCCTAAGTGATTTATATGAATTGTTTACATGAGTTGGTAAGTTTTTGCAGCTCTTTGGTATTGGGTTTTGGTCATTTTTGGCTCTTCCCCTTCGTCTGTGAAGAACTGCTCTGTTTTGCATTTCAAACCAGGCCGGAACGGCCGTTCCCGTTCCAGCTTTAAACTGGGAACTGCCCTTCCCGGTGTTTTAATGTATTTTCCCAAAAATAGGAACGGCCGTTCCCAGTTTGTACTGAGGATGGGAAGGGCCGTTCCCAAGGCTAAATCCTTATAGACGCGCGGGGAGCAATAGGGTATTTGGGAACGGCCCTTAATTCCCATTTTGAACTAAGGGCCGGAACGACCGTTCCCATATTCCAGAAACTTTTAAGCGAAAATGGGAACTGTCGTTCCCTACAGTGAAAGGGCTGTTCCCACCCTTCCCGAAACCTGGGAGCTGCTACTGCTTCACATTTGCTTAATTATGCATTTGTTTGACTTTTATTGTTAATCTTTTGCATGTTTGATGCTATAACTTGATTTTTATTGCATGATAAAATTTAAATAATTGTTATATGCTATGTTTGTGAATTATATAATACATTCCATATTGTTTTGCATTCAAGTATAAGTCATGCATTTCGCCGAGCGTCTTACTTGGTTCATATAGTGTCTAAGTTTTGGGCTCTCGTGTTTTCTTTTCAGACAGTGTTGCCTGGGACGAGCCCGAGGCATAGCTTGATCACTTCCACTCCTTTCTTTTCTACACATAAAGTGAGGTTAGGATTTTGTATAGTTAAAAGACCTAAAGTCTTATGTGACGTTTTCGAGCCGCGCATGTGACTATATATTATGTATATAGTTAAATAAGTGTTGAATATGATATGTTTATGATTTTGTGAACAAGTTTGATTTGGAAAGTTAATATGTAGACATATGTAAGCTACTTTGGAAAAGTCTTTTATGTTCAAGTTTAGCGAGTTTTGCCACGAAAAATTGGTATATGATTGTTATGTGAATGTGGATCCAAGGAGCTATGGGTAAGGAATCCCTGGGACGGTTTTGGGCCGTTGGGGCTCGGTCTGTGCATAGTTTCCATCCAAGGTATCACGCGCGACCCCGGGAGCTAGGTAAGACGTGGTATTTTGATGCCTTTGGTGTAAGAACCGGGGAGGGCATGATGTGGATTAGCTATCTCGCGTGAGTTTGTTCATGTTGTGGATGGCTAGGGCCGTCGGTGGCTCTTCCATCATAGGTGTAGTGGTTGGATATGTTTTGATTTATGTTTTATTTGTTATGAAGAGTAAAGATTGAAAGCTCGTTCTCGCCGAGCATGTGTTATGCTATGATATGGGAATTATGAATCGGAATAGAGTTTATGAAAATGGTTTTAAGTATATTTGTTTGTTTTAAAAGTTTGGTTTGTAAAACCTAGTCCAGTTCATAAGACCACTTTTTGTTATGTGTTTTGCTTTATATATATAGTGTGTGGGTGTGCGTTAGCCCCCTCACTCAGTCAGTTGACTGACACCTCGTTTATTCTTTTAGTTGCAGGTTTTGGGACTTGAGCTAGGCGGAGAAGTGTGTCTACCTTTGCACTTGTCGGTCTAGGTCTCATTAGATGCATCTACTTCCATGCACTTTACATTATTTTGTATATGTATAGCTTATGACTTGGAGTTTTGTTACTTATATTTTGTTTAGGCCGTGATGGTCATTGTACAGGATTTGTATGTTGGTACCTATATGTAAATATGATATGAGTATATGTGTTGGTACCTATACATATCTATGATATGCATTTCACTACTTGCTTTGGTTTTATTATAATCGCTTCCGCATACTCTGGTTGTGTTTTAGCTCCGCCTAGCCTAGTGAGTGTGTTAGTCTCTCGTTCGCTATGATTCGGATTTGGGTACGGACTTTCCATTTCGTATTCGGGTTTGGATTCTAGTGCGGGGGATGTGGTCCCTACGTGTGGATGCTACATGTTTGTTTCTTTAGTTTAGTTGTGTTTTTAGTTAACCATTACCTTTATTTGCGACCCGGTTTATAGATTAACGAATACACAAAGTGATTGGCTTTAATTTTCCATTCTCTTGGGACTCGACCCCCTGTGCTACAATTGTGCTTTACAAGCTTGCACTTGGGCTTAAAACGTGATTTTACACCTAACAAGTTGTGGCGCCATTACCGGGGTAGGCGTTCGAAATTACTCTTGCTTGTGTGTTAGTAGTTAGTGATTTAGACCATTTACTTTATTATGTTTAATCTCCTTCTTGTCTTTTGTAGGTGTTTATGCGAAGATCTCGAAGTTGAGATAATTTAAAGCATTATCCGGATATTGAGAAGAAGCTATGCGCACTAAGACGAGAAAAGAGACAAGGACTTGAACAACCGATTCCTTTCGCGATGGACGTGGTCGTTTACCGGATCCACCCGTCTAACAAAATCCACCAAATGCCCCACCACAAAGACAAATTCGAGACTATGCTATGCCTAGCATGGAAACAATTCAATATCAATTAGTCCGACCGATGATGAAGGCTAACCATTTTGAAATTAAGCCGGCTACAATTGACCTCTTACAACAAAACCAATCAAAACCGTGTTGTTTAACATCAATTGAACTTTTGAAATTTTGGAGTAGTTACCTTTCTAAAAAGGAAAGATAATATATTTGTAATGAACCGTGTTTAACTTCTCTATATCTCCACTTGTCATTTTTTTTTGGTTTTATTGTTCATTTTCATAGGTCGAGACGGGACATATCACTTAGGTTGTAATATTCTCCCTACAAATGGTAGTTGTGTTTCCAAAAATTCAAACTCGAGACCTTTGGTTAAACTAGTATAACGCCGAATCGCTAAGTTACACCCTTCGGTGGTCGTATCAATTTTTTTATTGCACATTGTACGCTCTGGAGCATGGATGGATTTTTTTGATATATTATTTTTTGGGCCCAAGAGGAGGTGGGTAGAACCCATATCAGACACAAATTTTGAGAATTTTAAAAAGCCCGAATGGACTTGAATGAGTTATATGTACAACTTTTATTTCAATTGTATGCACCTAACTACTGATTGATTAAGGACATGCAATTAATAAATTGGCTGTTAGAATGGACTACTAGAAGTAGCTATGATATCTTGGCATTTGATGCATTATCTATCCTACAATTGTGTCATGTTATAAGATGCACGGATATTTATAAAAATATCATTTTATCGTATCGTATTATATCGAATACTTTTAAAAATATTATTTTATCATATCGTGTCGTGTCTGATACTCCTTACATGGGAAATCGGAACATTATTTCTTTAAATAACTAGTCATTTACACACTTGAGTACATAAAAATTCTAAAAAATTATGTTTGGGAAATTATAGCATCTATTTTGTTCATAATATAAATTTATGTTATCTTCCATACCAGGAATTTTGTAACATATACCATGAACATTATACTTGAATTATATCATTGATAATTTTATTATCATTTTTTGAAATTAGAATTATATCAAGAATGAGTCACCTTTACAAATTAAAGTTCTCCAACATGTATAAATTATAATATATGTACAAAACTCCACATTTTATTTATTAATTGATAAAAGTAACCTTACTTCACATTATTATATAGATTTAAGATAAACATTGATTTCATTTTTGAGAATTAAAGAATTTTAAATCGTCTTGAAACAAGAATTCAACAAATGAGAGTTCCTTGAGAATTATAATACATGATATTGTAATTGATCACATCAACTCACAACAACATTTGTGAAACAAAAACCAACTTAAATTAATCTTTAAAAATATGACACCAATATCGAATACAAATCACTTCAACTTATTATGACTAATTACATACTAAAACCTTAAAACATACAGATTATAAGACAAATTACACAAGGAAAAATAACCCTATCATCAAGAAATTAAAATTACTTAAACCCCATAAACAAAGCCATTGCCATGAAACTTCTTCTTAGTAATCCCATCATCTTCCCAATCATCTCACCATCAAGATAGTTCACATAATCCCCAACTTCACCTTTCCTGAAAAAAGAACTATACGGCCATTGCAACCCATTAGCCACCTCACTCGACTTGTTCACTTCTTGGCTGCTCAAACTCCCAAAGCTGCAAACTTTCACTATTTCACCTATTTCCTCATGATCTCCTTCACCAAAGGGACACCCCAAGAATTCAGCCATTTTCCTTAATTACATGATTCTTGGGGTTCTGTTTAAGTTCCTCGTAAGTGACAAAGAACACTTTCTCGGGCCTCTTCATGCTCGCCTCTCTATAGGCCAACACATGCTCGTAGTAATCCCCAAACGGGACGATCCCGTTGCAGAAATGATCGACCACAGCCTTCAACTCCCATGGATCGTCCTTGATGTACAAGGATTTCTGCATGAAAGGCCATAGTGAAATAAGGGTGTCTTTTGGATTTCGTGTTACGTAAACGATCTTGCACTCAGATGAATTGAGGATGTCTCCGAAGATCTGATATGAGATGTGGGTGGAAAAGATTCTTGAATTTTTGAGATCTTCAACTGAAAATGAAATAGGTTCTGGGTTTTTCTTTTTCATGGTTTCTTCTGGTTTTTGATCTCTAACGTAGATCATTGTTTCTAGTGATGGGACTAGTTCTTGAGGGTGGTTTAAGGTTAAAGGGCTTTGATGATTTTCTTGAGGTTTTGATCTGTGAATGATGGAGTGGAGGAGGGATTTGAGCCATGTCGAGCCGGTTTTGGGGAAAGAAGCTAATATTATATCGTTGTCGAGTCGTTTGAACGTTTCAAGAACTTTTTGGGTGGTTTTGAGATGTATTTCTCTGAACCAGAAGCCATGGAAGTTGTAGAGATATTGATGCCCACACCATTTCTCTCTTGGGAGAGATGAGTTGTTTTGAATGTGAGTATCTGATAATTCTGAGGCTTCTTCCATGGTAATGGTGCATGAAGGATGGTGCACCAACTTGGGAGAGAACATTTTAATATTTTATTATATAGAAGGATTTGGATGATTATATTTCAATATAGTGTGTTTTTTCTTCTACAAATTTGGAGATTGAACTACACCCACCCTTTAGATCAAACTACAATAGAGAGTACCATTCCTACGAGAAATATAAGCTGGCCATGATTGTGATTTATCCCATGGATTAAGGCCATGATTGTGATTTATCACTTTTTGTGTCTAGCCATGATTGTGATTTATCATATGAATTACCACGTATTTACTTTGCAAGTATGGCAGTCCATGTGAAAAGGCATGGGCCAACAGGAGGTTGGCCAAGTGGTTTGAAGGTTGATTCTCGAAGGCAAAGACTCGGGTTCAAATCCCTCTGACCACTTGGGGTGTGTGTGTGGAAAAAAAAAAAAAAAGTGAAAAGGCGTGGCCGGTATGTTCCTTGTGGTTGGCCATGCAATTTATCACACGCGAATGAGGCGTGTGATGGAGATATGAAATTAGGCTTGCTTTGGGAATTTGCGACTCTATCCAAAAGGTCTCAATATTCACAAGGATTGTTACTCGACATTGATAGAGTCCTTTCACCAGTGGGTAATTGGCTCAAGTGGATAGGGATTTTGGTTCACTTAAGCAAGGTCTCGGGTTCGAACTTTGTGGATGTAACTACCTCGGGATCTTTCATTCAATTGGGTGGGGAGAAACTCTGAGAGATTAAAAAAAAAAAATTTTTTGTTAGAGTCCTTCACCACGCCACCAAAGAACAAAAAGAATTCGGGAAAATTTTTCATTCTAACAAAATTAATTTTTTTCTCTCCATCAGCAATCCAGTCGCGCCACTAGCTGTTACAGGTGCAGGAGTTGCGGCTGCATCCCCACCATTGTCGACGCCGCAACTACCATCACCAATTTAAGGTGCATCTCCCCAAGATCCACCTCTATCGTCACCCCCACCACCAGTCAAGATTCGTTGCTGCCGCCACAACAACCACCACCGCTTTAAGGCCCTTTCCCCTAGATCCATTACCTTTCCTTCAAATCCTCCACCACCACCAGATTCGCACTCCACCACCTTCAAAAATCAGATCCACACCCCACCACCTTTTCTTAAGGGTTGTTTATGTAATATTAAAAGTTTTTCAATGATTGGTTCCTAGTGTTTTGATGTGGGGGTAAGAACTAAGAACTAGAGCACATAATCCAGGTATACAAATGAGTAAAATTTTAAAAAAAAGAAAATGGGTGTGAGATCGGCTTGATACGTTTAATTAAAAATTATTTTATTGATGAATTTAGGTCTGTAAATGGGTGGGCATTCCCCAGGCCCAGGCCCAGACCCAATTTTTTTTTAAAAACCCAGGCCCATACCCAAATATTAGGCCCAGACCCAGACCCATTTTTAATTTTTATTGGGTCTGGATCTGGGTCTAAACCCGAATCACCCGATAATACCCATAGTCATTTATTGTCCATGCAACTGAAATTAATACTCCAAACAATTTTAAAGAATAAAGACCCAGACCCAGACCCAGACCCATTTTTAATTTTTATTGGGTCTGGATCTGGGTCTAAACCCGAATCACCCGATAATACCCATAGTCATTTATTGTCCATGCAACTGAAATTAATACTCCAAACAATTTTAAAGAATAAATCAAAATCTCCCATTAATAATTATTTAAATTTAATCTTTCCTTCATATAAAGTATACTCTCTTCATTTTAATTTTATATTTCTACATACTTGGACTTAATTAAACTAATTTTAACTCGTAAAATAAACAAAAATAAGAGTCAATAAAGCACCTAAAACGTTTTTTCACTAGACAGGACTCACAGGCGAAAAGGATCAATAACCGGCCCAAAATACTTGAATTCAAAATGGCCCATTCCTTTTGATCAAGATTGGTTAAAAATCAAAAACCTAATCCGATATTTCTAACAATGTTATTTTGTTACGTGTAGTCGTGTCAGAAACTCATATCAAACACTTTGTACATTGAAGATCTAAAATAAAAAACGTATAGTCGTATCCGTGTGGTTTTCGTATCCGTACATTGCAGAAGGCACAAAATATTACGGGTAGAATAAAAAAGTAGAACCATGCAAATGGCACTAATCACAAGCTCATGAATCGTGAGGCACCTATCTCAGCCTCGTGAGCCAACTACTGCGAACTCAACCAACAACCAAAAATCAGACAAACAAATTCTCACCATTCCTAAATTTGTCCTAAAGAATTAAGTGCTTCTAGTTTGCAGTTCACTTGTTTTTCCATGAACAAAATTATGGGCCTCATCCGAATCCCACTATAAAAGAAGCTTTTCAGGAACCAAAGGGGAAAAAACACACACGAATTAAAGTGTTCATTCTCTTGTTGAAGTTTCCAAGAATGTCTTGGTTTTGGACAGTAGTTTTTCTGGGCTTTGCAGTAAGTGATTTTTCAGAAGCTAAGCATCACGACAAGCTGCAATCTGCTGTGGTTGTCGGCACGGTTTACTGCGATACGTGTTTCCAGCAGAACTTTCACAGGGCCAGTCACTTTATTTCAGGTTTTTCTCTTTTGCTTGTTATTACTCGTCGTGGAGGTAATGGTTGCCGGTGATCTACTGACTTTAAAATTATCTCTATATGTATAATTACTGACGAGAATTAAAGGGTGTTTGGCTATTCGTAATCTAGATATCAAATTTATTGTCATGTATGTGGTATATATCTTGAATGTTAAAAAATGACTCCGCCACTGTCAATGGTGTGCTATCCTTGATTTGATATCAGAAACTTCAATCAGCTCATATGATGAAGTTTGATCCGATGTTTCTTGACCTCAGGTGCATCCGTGGCGGTGGAATGCAACGACACAGGATCAAAACCCAGTTTCCGGCGAGAGGTGAAAACAGACCACCGAGGACAATTCCAAGTCCGCCTCCCATTCTCCGTCAGTAAAGACCTTAACATAATCAAAGGCTGTTCTGTAAGACTGATCAGCAGCAACCACCCCTACTGCACCATTGCCGCCACCGCCACGTCGTCGAGATTTCATCTCAGATCGAAAACTCACGGGACGCATGTTTTCTCCGCGGGATTCTTCACATTCAAACCGTTGAATCAACCACAAATATGTGATCAGAAGCCAACAATCAATGATGCAGCTGAGAAATCGTCGTCACCGGTTTCTAACCTTAATGACCCCATAATTCCACCGCCGCTGTCAGACCCACCGGCGGCGGGAGGCCGCTTTCTTCCGCCAGTGCCGTCAGGCCCACCGGTGGAGGGAGGCCACTTCCTTCCCCCACTGCCGCTGCTTCCTAACCTGCCGCCTCTGCCTCAGCTTCCCCGGCTACCGCCGCTCCCAGGAATCCCGTTCCTGCCGCCTCTGCCGGAAAAGAAAACTCCTGTAAAAAGATCACAACCAATTTCTGATAATGCGGAAAAGAAGACTCCTGTAAAAAGATCAAAACCAATTTCTGATAATGCGGAAAAGAAAACTCCTGTAAAAAGATCAAAACCAATTTCTGATAATGCAGTTCATCACCAACAGTTACCACATCCACCATCGCCCAAAGAAGGATCTGTTGTAAAAGGAACTCACCACTTTGATGATACGGTTGATCAGCCAAGAACTTTTCCCTTTTTTCCTCCCAATCGTCTTCTGCCCCCACCGTCTCTCTTTCCAGCAAACCCGTTTCAGCCGCCATCAGTGTTTCCGCCGGTTTTTCCAACTTCGCCACCATCGGTTTTTCCACCGCTTTTCCAGACTCCGCCTTCGCCACCATTATTCAACCTGCCGCCATTTCCGGCTTTTGCTGCATCTCCTCCACCAGCAGCATTGTCGATACCTCTACCTCCTTTTCCGTTTCAGCCGGTGCCGGGTTTTCCAAGAGCACCGCCAGCTCGGGATTCTTCACCGAAAACAAGCTCCCCTTGATTTTGCAGTTACAAGTATGGTAGCCATGTATAATTGTTTTACATATCAATATCACACTTGAAATAAAATCAGCAAGGTTCTTTAAATTTGGATTCTATATATGCTCTTATTTATCATAGATATAATATGAATTACTTATCAATATAATTTTAATTTAATCATCAATTAATTCTAAAAAGGTAAAATATGAATACCATTTTTGTGCAAAAGCAAGAGAAACCTGTTGAAACTATCAGTTAAGTACCATTAAAGTGTACTAATAACCCAACAGACAACAAACATTTTAAAACAGAACATAAAGAACACCAAAACAAACAACTATGATATGAATGATGATATTAATGTATACAACTTGACAAAATCCACATACTTTTTCTTGCAAGACTGACAACTACTGAAACATTAGTTCATTGCATCATAGTCATCCAGCTTGTCATTGTATTCCAAGACCTTCCTCCTTATCTTTGATGTATCTACCCATGTGATGAAGTCTTCCATATTCCTCGTAACAAGAAATGCGGGATCAGTAACGGTATCTGGTCCTACACGAATATGGCCTTGTTCGATGTATGTAACTGCTTCCTTCAAGTGTTCAGCAAACTTCAGCCTGCAAAGGATCGTAGCGAGCCTACGCCTGAAGAAAATGAAAAAAGACAACATCAAGAAAATTAACCTTAAGATCTCCAAAAATGCAACTTTTTTGGGAGTTAATTTCAATTCAGTAGGATCGACGAAAAATTAAGAGAAAATCATGAAAATATATGCTAATTCAGAGCTATGTAGCGTTCGCATAAATTAGAGTTCAAATGTTACTGGAAATTTCTCTCTTTAATAGTGAATTTATGATTGAGTAAGAGTGATTGTTCGTAGACTTAGAGACGATAGTCTACAAAACTTACCGGCAGAACGATGATACTGACAACCGCTCACACAAAGCCAAACTTTTACGAGATGGTATAACTCCCATATTGTACCTAAATTGATAGGAAACCAAGGGTAAGGAATCCAAAATATAAAAGCTGAACCATTTTCAATTATTAGAATATTTCAAGAACCACATTAATTTTGGTTGAGAAAATCACAATATTCGTATTGAAATAACACTCGAGCATACATGATAGAGGAAAACATCACATCAAGAAGGGATGACAATACTAAAGAGCATTCTCCCCAATGAATCACATGAACAAATTGAATTCTTCTCAAGTACCCACTAAACCTTAGCATCAAAGCTGGATTCAAAGCTAAAACTTACAGCTTCTCAAGAAGGGCATCAGTCATCTGAATTCGATAGGGATCCCTTGAATCCATCTGCTTCAGTATATTCACTAGCTTCTGCACCATTCTACACAAACTCGAATACCTAAAAAATCATAACAGCAACACATTATCAACCACAGCAAAAAGAAAAGAAAATCAGACATTTACTGAAATGCGAAATTAATTACGCGACCCAGCAACTAAAATCGAAAATTTAAGGGCAAATTTTACTTTTTATAATCGTCTCTGCCGGTGACGTGATAGCGCTGGATTACGAAGTTTTCCCTCTGACCCCCTTCTCTCTTCCATTCCAAGAAATTAACTTTCTTCAGCAGCTTCTTCTCATGAAACTTGAGCTTCCTCATCTTCTAAGTGTATGAAGGAGAAGATACGCAGAGATGGAGAAGGAGCTCAGCGAGGAGGAAAAACCTTGGCTAAAACCCTAGAAATTGGGAATTTGAGGAGTGAGAGAGGAGTAAAGGGCTGACATGTAATTTGGGCCCAAAATGTTGCTCAAATAAATGGCCCAATTTATTTTAATTCCATAAGAAAATACAACTCCAAAGCCCATTACTTTGCCATTCGGCACAATATTATCTTAAACAGAAGTCTCGTATTCGGGAAAACACACCCATTATTAATAATAAGAGTTTTACGTCTAAATAATCTGATCCAACTTGACATGGAAAATTAAATTTTAATCAGATCTAACATTTTAATTAAAATGAATAGATGGTTTTTAATTATAAGTCAAATTTTGTTTTCCTGAAGCTGACATATCAAAGATGTATTAAAAATATTTCCATTCCGATCTACGTTATTTTAATTGGCTGTTATAATTTTTAATTTTTTTAAAAAAAACCAATACGGCCCTTTTCAGGGCACTATTATGGAAATCCAGAATTTTAATTGAACCAAACACCAACTTTTGAATAAGAAAACTACATGAAACCCAATACTCTTAACACATGATTGGTACAATCACGTAGCTTAGCCGCAAACATCTGCAAATGTAAAAAACATATTATCGACTGCGGATGATACTGTAAATCAATCACGGATTCGAGTCGTAGATTGATCAAGAATGAGACAGCAAATCAATCACGGATTCGAGTCATAGATTGATCAAGAATGAGATGGAAAATCGATCACGGATTCGAATCTTGTCGGGTAATTGAGAACTTGACCAATTCCAAACTTCCCAACCAATAATACAAAGGAAAACACAAAGTGCAACTTCCATTCAAATTACTGTCCTAACATGAAAATTAAATAAAAACCTGTTCAGACACATTAGATCCAGACAGACTTTTCTGAATGGATGTAACAAACACTCTCAAACTCAATCCCTCTCTTAATAAAAAGAAAAGAAAGGGAAACAAAGAAATTTGGAGAATATTATGAAAGTGAAAATCAATAATATACTAGGTCTAATCTGCTCTGAATCTTTTATGAGTTTGTCCATAATCCTCACTAATATCCATTGGAGCTCCATAGTTGAGAGCAGAGGCATCTTCTTGGTCCTAAATTGTCAGAAGGGAAAAGAACTGTAAGCAACTATCATATACATAGCAGATATGAACTTCGCTATGAGAAAGTCATGCTAAAATGTCCATAATTCTTGCCATTTTGGATCTCAGGATATTTGTGCCATTCATGAAAGTGTGTTTACGGGCTAGTTTCAAAGGTAAAAAGGGTTACCTTTAAATTGAGCACTGTATTTGAACTTGCTCCATTAGTTCGCTTTCTGATATCAAGTTGCACCGAGATTCTGGCTTGTGACAAGTCAACTCCTGATGATTGTAGTGCATTCGTTAAAGAATTCATCAACCTGTTCAACACCAAAAGGACCCACTTTGAGTTCGATTAAGTTGACCTAGAGTCCGATGTGAGAAGTAAATGCACTAAGAATTAAGTTGTCCCATACAGACAAATAAGCACAGAAGTTAACTGGCAGTTATCAAAATGTAAGGTATTAGATCGATTATTTCAATAATTGGAAGAAGGAAAAAAAAAAGCTCACAAGGGGTGAGGGGTGAGGGGTGAGGGGTTACAGGATAGAATTATACGAATGGGTCCATGGACTAGTCATTATGACCTGAATCTAAGAGAAACTGCTTCAATAAATTACACTTGCAATACAAATTGAAATGGTACAAAAAATAAAAAGTATTCCATGATCCTTTTAAAAAGATTACCCAATTTGAAAGGAAGATAAACAAAGACATTTCATATTACTGGTAAATCGAAAGCACTAGATTGATTAATTAATAGAAGAAAAAAAAAAGGGTAAATCATTCCAAACAACTGCGTAATGCAAAGTAGTATCAAATTGCTCATTTTTTCTTTCCCATCTCAGCAAATGCTTACCCTTGAGAATAGGCATTAGAGATGCTAACTTCTCCGTTGTCACTTTTCACTTCTTCCTCATTTGAAGCATAGAGAGGAACAGAGCAATTATCCCCACATGGTCTCTCCTGCCACAAATGGGGTTCTCCAGATACACCCTCAAATATAGGTCCTTGAATCGGAATGTTCATAGGAAGAGTTTTTGTTGCTACTGGTTGATTATGTGCGGGTTTATATAATGGGGATTCATTCAATTCCGATTCCACCGAATTATGTGCAATTAGCAGTGTAGGGTGGAGAACAACATCGGTCTCGTGACCAGATTGAGTTCTGTGAAGTTGAGGTTGATTGGGAAAGCTTTCTTCAAGTCCAGAACTCATTCTCTGTCGGTAATAAGAAAAGTCTCCATTTTCATGCCAATGAAATATAAACTTTCAACTTCTATCCAAAACTAAAGTTCAATTTCTTCTCAAATACTAAATTCAAAACTTTCACACTCCTTCAAGTGAGACATGTGACAACTATGAGACCAAAAAAGACAAGTGACCCACATGTTCAGCAACTAAAATTATATAGAAAAGAAGTACAAAGAAACATGCGATTATACCCATGGTAAAATTTTTGTGGGCTCTGAGCTCCAATCTTGACAAGAACCCTCGTACATCTGCAACTTCTCTTGTAGAAACTGGATATATTGTATAACCTGCATTATATGAACTCTTTCACGATTTGTAGGGAAACTTTGAATTTGAAGGAACAGACGATGCATTAGTAATTCATGGCGATAAGGGCCAAAATGACGTGACCTACCTCCAACAAAAATGAAGCTTTATCTCTCTTTTGATCATTCTCAGGTATTAAATCTCTCAATACTTGGAACCTGCAATGCATGAACTTTTACGGTCAGCTCCACAACACTGATGATGAAACTCATATCAGGACAGAAAACAATAAAGTCTTAAAGACAGCATGATGCATAGTTTCACCGAAATCGAAATAGTTTATCAGAGCACATACATTCAAATTTTAGCAAAAACAAAAAAACACATCCAAGAAAGAAAAAAAGAAGGGACTGCTGCAAACCGAGAACCCTCAATTACTAATAACCTTCATGCTTAAATTCCAATAATGACACCCGAAATCAATTGTAAACCGAAAAGCAAAACCCTGACCCAGAAAATAAGAACAGAGTCACGAGAACTACCAACATACACAAAGCTTTAAAAAATGCCGACAAACCCGTAATTCAAGCAAAAGATAGAAAATTACAGAAAGAAATCGAGCTTACCTTTCGTTAATTTTGCTTCTTCTGCGCTGCTCCGTCTCCGAATGCTTCGAACGCGACGTGCCCTTCTGATCAGCTCTTTTGCTGTCTGCCAAAATTCAAAACTTCCACAACGTAAAAAAATCAAACAAAATGCACACGGACATACAAACCGACACAAATACCTGTAGGAGACGAGCTATCGTTCGCTTCTTCGTCTTCTACGTGGCTCACAGTTCTGACCATTTGCGGTTCTGCAATTTCGATTCTTCTTCCAGTATATGCAAACACAAAATTCTGAGCGTATATCTACCCAATTAATTGAAGATTGGCTCTGCCGGAGCCCTAGGGTAACCGCCTCCAATGCTGCAAATTTCACACGGTGGTGAGCGCTAACGTGCGCGTGGTCGGCAATAGCTGTGGTTAACTGCGCTCCAGTGTTGGACATGCTCTTCCTCTGCCTACCAAAGCTTTGTCGTTATTCGGTTCTTGTGGAATTGGGCTATTGTGATTTGGGCTGGATATATAATATATGGTGGGCTTGCAGTGGCCCAATTAGAATATTAGAATGGGCTAATGTGATTGCCCATATTTAGTTTAAGCTTCTTTTTTTTTTCTTTGTTTTATATCACATGAAATGGTTCGAGTCGAGCGATAAATAAAATTTTCTTATTGACTTTTTTAATAAGTAATTTTCGAACTCCTAACCTCAGGGAGAGATACTTGTAATTTATTTGGTTCCCTTTAATATATATATATGTAAATATTTATATTCACCTTCTACTGATATTTGAATCATACTTACCATATATGGTCTCTAAATAGGGATACTTGGAGCTTATTTGATGAATATTGAGGTAGGCATTCATACCCCGAATTGTTGATGGATTACAAATTTAAAATAACAAACTTTAGTGGGAAAATTCAAATATGAAGTCCTTTCATAATTAAACCTAAAGTTATTATTTGTATGAGATGAACTAATAATTCAAGTATGAAGTCCTTTCTCAATAAGTCAATGATCCTTATAAATTGAAGGGAGAGATTTAATACTTTGGATGCTTAATCTCGAGAAATAATGGGAGCCCTTAATGGTCCTTGTAAATCGAATGGAGATAGTTCATACTTTGAGTGACTGAGATGACTACCATGCGACGATTCAATTTATGCCACATCAGATAAAAAGTTGATTAAATTTTGTTACATATGCAAAAATCTTGAATCCGCCCTAATCATTATGGTTAATGCTACAATTTTATCAAATTAAGTTACAATTAGGATAACAATTCCAACTATTCAACACTTAATTTAAGGTCGATCGTGAAAAACTTGTTAGAGTTATTAAATTAGTCATCAATTATAATACACAGATACGAACACGAAGATATGATACAAATCTAACGACACGAAATTTTCAAAATTTTGTATATAAAATATATTCGATATAATACGACACGACCAAATAATATTTTTAGAAGTATGATCCTACGAAACGAAAGTTCACACCTCGCAAGTGAACGAACCAAAGTTTGGGGGCCCAATAATAAAGTTGGGCCAAATCAATATGAGGGCCCAAAATCAAAATCCTATAATCCCAATAATGTCCCGTTAAGGACTTAAGGTTTTAGGAGGGTTTAAAGTCGGCAAACTACAGACGAGAATATTGTCTTCAAAATGTTTGCTGATACTTCCACTCACTCCACCTGATCAGTCCCAATCTCCATGAATTTCTTCTTCAATTTCACAAATCAGTCGTTCAGTTCAATGCATTTGATTCGGCTATTGACGCTCGACATTCTTTCGTCGAACTTGCTGGAATTTCTCTGCGCAAATTGATGTTCAGCTGCAAAACCCCAATTTCTCCCTGCGCCAGCATTGGTAATTCAAGAACCCTACTTCGGAAGCAAGTTTACATTTTCAACCCGCATACGGATTCGGGCGTTATGTGGAGAAACATCGCCAAGCAGCTGAGTTCAAGAAGAAGCTCTTTGAAGCCCTCCCGTACTTACAGCTTTCTCGGATTTAGCAAGGATTCGTTTGTTTCGGAGAAATTCAAATTCAGGCCGCTCTTTGACCTAAATTCGCGCTCGATCACCTGTTTTCCCGAATTGGGTTTTCATAAAAAGGTCGATTTCGTCTCCAGCCGCGAAGAACGTGTGCCTATCTTTGTAAGAAACCATTTGAGTTTAAATGGGATGTGCTTTAAAAGTTATGCTAGTGTAGCTGAAGCTGTATCTGTTTCACAGACTGATGTTGAGGAGGATAATCATGTTAATAGTGTTAATAATGTTGATCATGGTAATATCTCTGTTACTGATGAAGTTCAAGAATTGTTGAAGGAGGTAAGAAAAGAGGAGAGAAGGAAATATTACTCGCAATGGAGGAACAGGAGAAATTCTAGAATGGGAAATGAGAAGTACAAATCTCTCAGAAGGAGGCAAGTGAAAATCGAGACTGAGGCTTGGGAGCAAGCGGCAAAAGAATATAGGGAACTTTTAAATGATATGTGTGAGCAGAAATTAGCTCCAAATTTGCCTTATATAAAATCTTTGTTTCTGGGGTGGTTTGAGCCTTTGAGGAATAAAATTGCTGAAGAACAGGAGTTTATTAGGAAGGGAAAGAGTAAAGCACCATATGCAAAGTATTTTGATCAGTTGCCTGCTGATATGATGGCTGTTATTACAATGCATAAGTTAATGGGGTTGTTGATGACTGGAGGTGAGCATGGATGTGCTAGAGTGGTGCAAGCTGCTTGTACTATAGGTGATGCAATTGAACAGGAGGTAAGTTTTAATTATTTAAGTATCAGAAGATAGTTTAAGTTGCTAAATTTGAAACAAAAAGATGAACTTAAAATATTTATTCGTGTGAAATATTTAATTTATGGTTTTTCCTTGTCTATCTTAATTAGGGCGCCCTATTTCTTGCCTTCGTTACATTTTTGTACTGTCATGGCCTACTTAGTTTTTCTTGATTTTGCTGGAGGTATTTATAACATAGACTGTTCTTGGTTTTACTCAAGATATTTATAGTAGTAGGACTGGCTCTCATTGGTATTTTTCTTAATTGATAAGGTGAGAATAAACTATTTCTTGGAGAAAACGAAGAGGAAAAAAGTTGAGAAAAACACTAAATTGGAAGGAGATGAAGGTGATGCAGATACCCAAAAACAAGAAAAACTGCATGAAAAAGTTACAACATTGATCAAAAAGCAAAAGCTGCGAGCTGTGAGGCAATTAGTGAATAAACAAATTGAGTATCAGCCATGGGGCCAAGATGCCAAAGCGAAGGTCTGAGACTTTATCTCTATTGATGATTGCAACTAGGGATAGCAAACAAACCAAGCTTGCCCCATTTTTATTGGCTTAAGCTTGAGCTTGATGAATTAAGGGAAAAGAACTCGTGTTCTTCAAGCTCGGTTCTGCTTGGCATATTTGACCTGTTTATGATGAATTCATAGGTTCAAGCTCGAATACACAATGAATTCTTTTATGTCTTAGCCATTGGTTAGAGTTCCAAAATTAATATATTAAAGCTTATAATTATACTATAATATCAAATATAGATATTTGATTAAAGCTCGCTGGTAGCTCAAGAATTAGTTGAATTTTGCATCCCTAATTGCACGTGATAGCTCAATCTGTTTATTAACTCTCAGGTTGGGAGTCATCTCATTGATTTGATTCTACAAACTGCTTTTATACAACCACCAGCTAATCAGTCAGCAGACGGCACAAAAGAAATTCGGCCTGCATTTGTACATACTTTTAGAAATGTGACAAGAGAAGCAAAGTAAGAGATACCCCAGTTATATAATTTCATTCAAGAATTATGGTCCCCCCACCTCCACCCCACGCCACCCCACCCCACCCACACACACAACTTGTTCTTACAAGTTTCTCCCTCAACAGAACCACTAGCAGAAGATATGGTGTTATTCAATGCGATCCTCTTGTTCGTAAAGGCCTTGACCGAACTGTAAGTTCATGTATTTTCTCTGCTGTCTATTTCTCGAGTCCAATGAATTAAATTGAAAAAAAATCATTTTATTTAATTGTATTTCCACAATGTCGATTAAGCTCTAAAAGTTGATACTCGTTTGCAGGCCAGGCACATGGTCATCCCATACATGCCAATGTTAGTGCCTCCCATCAAGTGGACAGGGTATAATAACTCGGTTTTTTCTCCTCACCCCCAAAATTAAGAATAATAAAATAATTTCAGATGCCATTTTCTTGCTTCAAGTAATTCATATAACATTTTTAAGTTCATACAACATAATTTAGTCCACCAGATTTTGAATTATATGATTGATTTCCGTTGCAACGAGGTCATGTCTTCATTATGCTGAAAACTCGTTTCAAATTCAAATTTGTAGCAATATATTTGGTTCTAAGATTTGATAAAGAACAAAAATACTAAGGAAAGAAACAAAAAAGTGAAAGAAAGTATTGGTGAGAAAATGGCTACTGTATATTGAGAAGAAATTGATGAAAATTTGTTACTATGACTCAATTCAGTAACTAATTGGAATAAAAATAACTTTCTTTATCTTTAGCTTTTCTTATCTGAAATATTTTTCTTTTACAGATATGACAAAGGTGCCTATTTGTATTTGCCTTCGTATGTAATGCGCACCCATGGAGCACGGCAACAACGTGAAACAGTTAGAAGGGCTCCTAAGGAACAATTGAAGCCAGTATTTGAGGTGTGGAGTTTAGTAGTTACGGTGCTGCCATCCGAGGAAACTTTGATTTTTAATTTAAATACAAATTGAAATCTAAATATGACCTCTTTTCTTGATAGGCATTGGATACTCTTGGAAGCACGAGGTGGAGAGTGAATAAAAGAGTACTAACTGTCATTGACAGAATATGGGCTAGTGGAGGCCGTGTTGCAGATTTAGTTGACCGCAACGATGTATGTGAATCTATAGTTTATGTATCTTTTCTGTAATATCTCATAATTCTTTGTTTTGTTTTCTTTAAAGAAGAAATGTTTTGAATACCCTATTTTTCACAGATTCCTCTTCCAGAGAAGCCAGATACGGAAGATGAAGCTGTACTTAAGAAGTGGAAATGGAAAATTAAGTCCATTAAGAAGGAAAACAGTGAGAGGCACTCGCAACGTTGTGATACAGAGCTCAAATTGTCTGTAAGATCTTTTTCTTTTTCCTTTACCATTCTCATTAAGTATCTACATTATGGTTGCAAACCAGTTGTTTTGAGCCAAACTTGGTCATACTTTTCAGGCTTCAGTTTTGATGTATTAAGCTCTATGTTCAAATAAGCGGAGTCACTTAAAGCTCAAAAGGGCAAGGATTTTTTAATTTCATTAAATAATAAAAAATTCAAATTGTTTTGTTTTATGTATATGCAGAATTATAAATATGTTAAGAGACTTATAGTATTACTCTTTCACTAGAGTGAGAGTGAGAACCTCTTAGAGCAACTAATATGTTTGCTCTATAAAAACTTATATCATTTTATTTTATTTTTTAATTGACAATGATTCTATTTATTTTGTCAATCCAAATTATTTTCTTCTCACTCCTTTATTTTCTCCCTCATTTTTTTCTTTGTTCTGTGTTTATCTCCGTGTTTTATATACTTTCAATTTCTCTCCTCTAAATTCTCTTCCATTATTGATTATTTTAAAATTTTATTGATTATAAAATATCATTTCACTTAAAAATATTTCTACTTGTATGTATCATTAATTTAATAGATTTTGGAAAAAATAGGATAAATTTTTATAATTTTTTTAACCTCATGAAATTATTACATTTTATTCTCAACACACATCAATTGTGCCTCAAATTGTCTATTATAAAATTTTTCAAATATATTCATATTCATATATATTCCTTATTAATCATATTATTAATATAGTACATACACATTACTATTTAAAAATATATATATTGATCTCGTTTTTCCATTATCTACCAGGTTGCACGGAAGATGAAAGATGAAGGTGGTTTTTTCTATCCACACAATCTTGATTTCCGAGGGCGTGCATATCCCATGCACCCACACTTGAACCATTTGGGCTCTGATATTTGTAGAGGAATTCTAGAGTTTTCAGAGGGAAAACCTCTCGGAAAATCAGGCTTAACTTGGCTTAAGATTCACTTGGCAAATCTGTTTGCCAATGGAGCCGACAAATTATCTCATGAGGGTCGAATAGCTTTCACTGAGAATCATTTGGATGATATATTTGATTCTGCTGATAAACCTCTTGAAGGAAAAAGGTGGTGGTTGAATGCAGAAGATCCTTTTCAGTGTTTGGCAGTTTGCATTAATCTTGCTGAAGCTCTGAGAAGTCCGACTCCTGAAACAACAATTTCACATATTCCAGTTCACCAGGTATTATTTTATAAAATTAAGACGGTTGTGGCTGTATATTTATTGCTATAAGATCATTTCAAGGACTTTGTTCAAATAATATCTTCAATTTAAGTTTTTTTTTTTTTTTGGCTTCATCTAATATCTCTTGACTTGTGCCTTTTCCAGGATGGTTCATGCAACGGCCTACAGCATTATGCTGCACTTGGTAGAGACAAGGTGATTTTCATTTTTTGTATTGGACTGGGAAATTTTGTGTTATTCCTTTTCATCTTTTTTGTGTTATATCCTGATTGGCAACCTCTTCTGATTGCTTCTCTTGGGAATCCTGGTTTAGCTAGGAGCAGTTTCTGTTAATTTGGTAGCTGGAGAAAAGCCAGCTGATGTTTATTCAGGAATAGCTGCCAGGTAGTTTCTTTTCTTTCTTAAAAAAACTCCTTTTACTGCAACCCTCCCCCTCCCAAAACACACACACACACACACACACGCAATCCCAAAGGGGAAAAAAAGAGAAATAAAATAATATGATAATAATAATAAAAATAAAGACTAAAGTATTACAATGTAGAGTACTTTGCATGAATACTTCTGAATAAATGCAATCTTAAGCAGCACTTTATTCATTGAGTTAAGTTCTGAATGAAGAACTAGGAAGTTGAACTAATTAGTTCCTTCATGAAGGGTTCTTGATATCATGAAGGAAGACGCCCAAAAGGATCCTGCAGTTTTTCCTGATGCTTTGCGTGCAAGACTATTGCTGAGTCAGGTATTATTTAGAATATATTTCTTCTTGATATGAGCATGCAGATCTATCTTAAGATAATACTTCATCATGAAATTAAGATAAATCATATGAATATTTTATGGGATATTCACGTGGATTATCTGGTATTTTATTTCGCTTTTTCTTTACTTCTCTTTCTTTTTTGGAAATGATTTTCAGGTAGATAGAAAGTTGGTTAAGCAGACTGTGATGACATCAGTATACGGTGTAACTTATATTGGCGCTAGAGATCAAATAAAGAGAAGATTGAAGGAACGTGATGCTATTGCAGATGATGCAGAGCTCTTTGGTGCAGCTTGTTATGCCGCTAAAGTATAACTTTTGGGACCTATTTTTCTTGTGATGGATATCTATTAACTAATTAATTCATAATTGGATTAATTACATCCACACCCCCTTGAAAAAATTCTATATTACCTGTTGCACCCCTCGAACTTTGAAAATGATACTCGCACCCTCATTAATTTCTAAAATTGATATTCGCACTTCATATGGATATGTTACTTTTTAAAAATTAAAAAAATCTGCGGTAGCCCTAGAGACGGGTGAATTCTATAGGGGTGTATGTTGGTAATATAGCATTTCCAAAGGGGTCTAGTTGCGATAACCATTTGATATGTTATTCACATTATACTCTTGACAACATTTGGACTTTTGTTTGTTATTAATTGATAGGTTACGTTAACTGCCTTAGGGCAGATGTTTCAAGCTGCCCGGAGCATCATGTGCTGGCTTGGTGATTGTGCAAAGGTTGGTATCCAATTTTCAGAAAGAATTGTTATGCTATAATAATAGCTAAAATTTTCAAATTTATTAACCATTAATCTTAAAACAGATAATTGCATCAGAAAATGAACCTGTTCGTTGGACAACTCCGCTTGGACTCCCCGTTGTTCAGCCTTACCGTCAAGTAGGAAGGCATCTTGTAAGTATTAAAGGAACCTTAGTTCTTTATCTTTTCTTTCTTTTTCTTTATTTTAAGCATTTTCATGATGTCCAATGATGCATATATTTGATTTCTATTGCAGATTAAAACCTCTCTCCAGGTTCTGACTTTGCAGCGGGAGACAGAAAAGGTAGCCTTGCATTTTCTTACTTCCATTGATCTATTTAATCAACTAGTCACCTAGTGCATGTTGAAATTCTGTTATCTAATGGGAAAGTCATCTTTTCTTTTTTGGAATAAAAATATGTTTATGTTTGACGTTTTAGTTTATAATAACTCGTTAGAGTGTGGCTTAAATTAATGATTAAGAAAATTTAGGTGACTTAGGATCAGGATACCACAACCTATATCCTTTCACCCCAGAAGCGTAACCAAGAAAAATACATTTTCTAGCACGAGGCTCCAATTTTCCTTCACTAACATGCATATAAGCAGGACATCCAAATATTCTTAAATTTGAATAATCAGTAGGTTTACCGGACCATACCTCTTCAGGAGTTTTGAACTCAATTGCTGTAGACGGTGATCGATTCACCAAAAAACAAGCCGTGGAAACTGCTTCAGCCCAAAAATCCTTGGACAAACCAGCATTGGAAAGCATACACCCAGCCCTTTCCAAAAGGATTCTATTCATACGTTCAGCTACGCCATTCTGTTGCGGAGTTTTAACCACTGTGCGAGTATAACAATTCCTTCAGCCTTGCAAAACCTATTAAACTCTCCTCCACAGAATTCCAGGCCATTATCAGTTCGAAGTCTTTTGATATGCTCCCCAGTCTGCTTCTCGATTAGAGTTTTCCACTTCTTAAAAGTTTCAAACACATCATTCTTGTGTTTTAGAAAATAAACCCAAACCTTTCTTGAATAGTCATCAATAAAGGTTAATAGATATCGAGCTTCTCCTTTTGATGGAACTGGTGATGGTCCCCACAGATCAGAGTGAATATAGTCCAAAGGTCCTTTAGTTCTATGAATTCCAGTGCCAAAGCTGAGCCTCTTCTGTTTGTCGAATACACAGTACTCACAGAAATCCATCTTTCCCGTACTTTGGCCACATAGAAGTCCTCGTTTGCTTAAGAAGGTCAAACCTTTCTCGCTCATATGCCCGAGCCTCATATGCCATAACTTTGTAATTCAGAGTCTGGCATAGACGATGAAGAAACTGTTGCAGAGCCCGTCACTGTCGAGCCTTGTAATACGTACAGGCTTCCTGTTTTTCTAGCCTTCATCACCACCAGTGCACCTTTGCTAACTTTCAATACTCCACCTTCAGCTGAAAACTTGCACCCATTGGCATCAAGGGTGCCCAATGAAATGAGGTTCTTCTTCAGGTCAGGAACATGTCTTACATCAGTCAATGTTCTGACAATTCCATCATGCATCCGGATCAAACTGTTCCTATGCTAATTGTTTTGCAGGGTGCATTATTTCCCATCAAAACAACTCCTCCATCAATAGACTCATATGATGAAAACCAGTCTCGACTAGGACACATATGATAAGAACAACCCGTATCCATAATCCACTCATCATTCAATTTAGCATGCTTCTCTGTCAAAAGAAGCACATCGGTATCACCGCTGTCTTCAACAACACTGGCCTTGCCAAAATCATTACTTTTATCCTGTGGAGCATTTTTTTTCTTCTATAGCTTATCGCAATTTTTGCGAACGTGCCTTGGTTCCTTACAGTGCCAACACACAACAGATCTCTTTCTGGATTTAGATCTAGATTTCGGCCTAACTTTGTTGGTTACTCTTTCTTTAGATCTCCCCCTTGCATATAGACCTTGTGCCTGACTATCACTTATTTGCCCAGTGATATCATGGTCAATCTTTTCTTTAGTTTCCAAAGAAAATTTGACATATTTCAAAGAAATTGTATCTTTACCATACAACATAGTTTCTCTAAAATGCCTATATGAAGGAGGTAACGAACACAACAATAACGAGGCCTTATCTTCATCATCAATTGTAACAACTAGATTTTGCAAATCCATAATTATAGATTCAAACTCATCAATATGAGAACTGAGAGACGTACCTTCGCTCATTCGGAGTAAATATAAGCATTGTTACTTATAAAGCTTGTTCGTTAGAGTCTTTTTCAAATATAGAGATTCCAATTTCTCCCATAGTGCCTTTGCCGTTCTTTCGGAGATCACCTCCCGCAAAACTTCATTTGCCAAAGACAATTGAATCGCCGAGCGAGCTTTCTCGTCCATCTCCTCCCATCTAGTGTCTGTTATACCTTCTGGCCTTACACCTAAAGCCTTTTGGACTCCATTTTGTATAAGGATTGCACGCATCCTTACTTGCCACAGTGTGAAGTTGATCTTTCGGTCAAATTTCTCGACATCAAATTTAGTGGTCGACATCCTAACTTAATAGGAAATAACCGAAAAATATACCAACAACCAATGCTCTGATACCAGTTTGCTAAGATAGCACCTCGGATCTTGATGGTATATTGTTTCTTGAATTGACCACAATAAAAGATATGGAATAGAGAACGAAAAGGTAAGACACGAGAATTTCACGAAGCTTAGGATTTTTGGTTCGACTCTCTAGTCTCAATCTAAGCTTTTTCAAAATGAACAAGAAGTCTTCTATTTATGGAGGAATTCCAACCAAGGACAACTCGACGACAACTTGTTGACAATTCAATGACAACTTGCCTACAACTTGTATGCCAACTCAATGATAGCTTGTCGCCAACTTGTTCACAACCTTGCGACAACTCGGTGCTAACTCATCGCCACCTTGGTGTCAACTCAGCGCATACTCAGCTCCACTCTAGTGCCACCTTCGTTCCATCTCGGCGCCAATTTGGCGCCATAAATAAATTAGTAGAGATGTTACGTTTGATGAATTTACTCTACTAACCTCGAGAAAGGAGCCTATAGTTTCTTCTGATACAAGTGAGGTGGGTAGTACATCAAAGAAGGTGGAGCATGAGATTCCTAGTCCACCATTGATGTCTGAAACTCTAGATGAGCCTGGCGTTATTGAAGAAATACCTCCTAGGGAAGAAAGAAGGATTGCAAGGGACAAACCAATAAGAGAATTTAGACCACCACAAAGATTAATTGATCTTGTAGCATATGCTTTATATGCTAGAGAAGAAACAGATTCTGTTGGCTAGCCATCTACATATTCTGAAGCCATTTCTTCTGTTGATACCACTAAGTTGTTGATTTCCATGCAAGAAGAAATTTAATCTCTTCACAAGAATAATACTTGGGTACTTGTGAAACCGCCAGCTAAACAAAGGATAGTTGGCTGTAAATGGATCTTCAAGAGAAAGGAAGGAATTCCTGGAGTGGAGGAAGCAAGGTATAAGTCACGATTAGTAGCTAAGGGCTACAGTCAGATATCAGGTGTAGATTTTAATGATATTTTCTCGCCTGTTGTGAAGCATAGTTCTATTCGTATCTTGCTTGCATTAGTTGCCATGCATGATTTGGAGTTAGAACAACTTGATGTCAAGACTGTATTTTTGCATGGTGAGCTGGAAGAAAATATCTATATGCAACAACCAGAGGGATTTGTTGTTGAAGGAAAAGAAGATCATGTTTGCTTATTAAAGAAATCGTTGTACGGTTTAAAACAGTCTCCAAGACAGTGGTACAAGCGGTTTGATTCCTTTATGATTAGCAACGGATACTCAAGGAGCAGCTATGACAGTTGTGTCTATATCAGGAAGACTCATGATGGTTCATTTATCTATTTGCTTCTGTATGTTGATGACATGTTGATTGCAGCTAAAAACAAATCCGATATTGATGAATTAAAGAAGCAGTTGAACAGAGTGTTTGAGATGAAGGATCTCAGTGCGGCGAAAAAGATCCTTGGTATGGAAATCAAAAGAGATCGTAAAGGTGGAAAATTATATTTAACTCAAAAGAGTTATATTGAGAAAGTTCGGAGAGGTTTGGCATGAAAAATGCTAAACCGGTATCAATTCCATTTGCTGCGCATGTCAGATTATCAGCTTCTTTATCACCGACGTCAGATGAAGAAAAACAATACATGGCTAGAGTTCCTTACTCCAGTGCAGTTGGTAGCATTATGTATGCTATGGTTTGTACGCGACCAGATATTTCACATGCTGTGAGTGTGGTTAGTAGATATATGCCTTGTCCTGGAAAATCACACTGGTATGCAGTGAAATGGATTTTAAAATATTTGCGTGGAACTTCAGAAGCTTGTCTGGAGTTTGATGGGAGTAGTAGCTCTTTGGTTGGTTATGTCGACTCTGATTATACAGGTGATCTTGATAAAAGCAGATCATTGACAGGTTATGTATTCACTCTTGGAGGAGGTGTTGTTAGCTGGAAAGCCTCGTTACAACCTGTGGTTGCTTTGTCCACGACAGAGGCTGAATACATTGCGATAACTGAGGTGATCAAAGAAGGAATTTGGCTTAGAGGCTTACTTGGAGAACTTAGTTCTTGGTCTGATACAACCATTTTCTGTGATAGTCAAAGTGCTATTCATTTGACTAAAGACAAGATGTTCCATGAAAGAACTAAGCATATCGATATCAAGTATTATTTTGTTCGTGAAATTATTTCACGGGTTGATATCTCAGTCAGAAAGATTTCCACACTGGAGAATCCTGCAGATATGTTAAGCCTCTTCCAAAAGTCAAGTTCAAGCAATGCTTGGACTTGATTGGTGTTGCTGATAATTGAGTCTTATCTCGAAGGTGGAGCGAGCCTACTATGAAATTTAAGCCAAGGTGGAGATTTGTTAAAGTATGGCTTAAATTAATGATCAAGAAAGTTACATATTTATGGCGCCGAGATGGAACTAAGGTGGCACTAGAGTGGTGCTAAGCAGGCGCCCAGTTGGCGCAAAGGTGGCGCCGAGTTGTCGCAAGGTTGTGAACAAGTTGGCGACAAGCTATCATTGAGTTGGCATACAAGTTGTCATTGAATTGTCAAGAAGTTGTTCGTCGAGTTGTCGACGAGTTGTCGTCTAGTTGTCCTTGGTTGGAATTCTTCTATAAATAGAAGACTTCTTGTTCATTTCGAAAAAGCTTAGATTGAGATTAGAGAATCGAACCAAAAATCCTAAGCTTTGTGAAAATATTTGGTTTCATTTTGAGAAGCTGGATATATATTTTTCCTAAACAACCAAAACAAGCCTAATTTTCTTATCATACTGCAGGTAATGGTTAAGAGGCAAAGAACAGCTTTTCCACCTAACTTTGTTCACTCCCTTGATGGTTCACATATGATGATGACTGCCAATGCCTGCAGAAAGGCCGGCTTGAATTTTGCAGGTGAGTTTCTTGTTTCTTATGCCTTGAAACTTCCCAACTCGTATATTTGGCATTTGACTTACCTCATTTATTCTGGTTTATTGCAGGAGTTCATGATTCGTATTGGACACATGCATGTGATGTTGATGAAATGAACAGAATATTGCGAGAGAAATTTGTTGAACTCTATGAAGCACCAATTCTTGAAAATGTAAAGTTTCTTCCACACCTTAACTTCCGAGTATTTTATCCATGCAGAATATTTTATTTTTATTATTTAAGCATGAGACCCCTTATAGTAACCCTTTAGTTTGGTCTGTCGAGTGTTCTTTCTTTTTTTTTCCCTTTATTTCCTCTCTCCTCTGTTTTTGGTAATTACTGAAAACAAGAGGGGTTTATCTGTAATTGCCTCCATCATTTCTGATAATTGCTCATTTGAACAGTTATTGGAGGGGTTTCAAGAGTCCTTCCCTTCATTAGACTTCCCTCCGTTGCCTGAACGAGGAGACTTTGATCTTAAAGATGTGTTGCAGTCTCCCTATTTCTTCAACTAAATACATTGAAGATGTTTTCTGTAAATGTTCTTCAATTGTGCCTCCAACTGAGAAGGATGAATACAACCTCGAAGGATTGGGCTCCACCTTGACTCTATAATGACGATATTCATATTTGAGGCCGAATGTAAATACAAGCACAAGGAGTTTCCCAATTCCCATGATGCACTCTCCTTTTCACTCTTCTTGTCAAAAGCCCGGAGTTTCCTTGTACAGTTGCGGAGGAAGTTTTCTTGCAGTAATATTATAGTGTTAGCATCTGAAGCTGCTGGATGATTTTGCCCCTGAGAGTATGGAGGTTTTTGAGTAAGTTTTGTTTCTGCTCAATCTGCAGCCTCGTCAGATAATCACGTTGAGGATTGCTGCAAGATTTAGTATACGACTACGAGTGATGCCAGTTATCATGGAAATATTGGAGTTTTAACATAGCTGAGTTCTTACCTTGTATAGCATCTCTAATGTTACATTAGATTAGGATCTTCAAAATTGTGAAATAAAGAGGGCTTTTGGCTTTCTAAGTTGTTGTTTTCTTTGAGGATTTTATGATTTGTTAAATCTTACTTGTGGCTAGGCTCCTGATTGTTTAAAGTCATGGATGCAACTAACATAGGCATTTAATCAGCCCGAAATAATCTTCAAAAGGGACATGAAAAATTAAAAGGTATAATTACGTTGGCACACCTTGAGGTTTGGTTAAATTACATAAACTTCTTTTAAAGCGACAAATTATGAAATGTTTGTGTGTAACATACCACGTAAGCCTTGGTTTAATGCAGTTTGTTATAATCACGAGTATAAAGTTAAATATTGACAAGTGAACACCAAAGAAGGAAATAGGATACTGAAGAAATTTGAGATGGGATCATCTGGAGTTCCAAAAGTGGCCAAAAATGTAATGTGAATTCATCATGTGGGAGTGTTTGTAATTTCTCATACTTGAGGGGAGGTTTGTGTAATTAATTTGAACCCGAACACGTCTTGCATTTAAAGGTTTGAGAATTGAGACACTGTATCCGGGTATCAGGTTTAGCATGGAATACACTGTCACGCATACACAGAAATATCCTCCTCTTAACACTATAATGTACATATAAGTCTAAATGTCTGTGCAAAAAGTTGTATGAATATACTGTGATCAAGCTGATTCTATTATAAACGGGGACTTATGAAGGCGGAATTGGGTAAGCCGATTGCACTTTCGATTCTAGCAGGGACACATGCCTATCAAGCATGGAAATTACAGCTTCAAACTCTGTGACTTGCTGCTCTATGGCATCAAGCTGTTGAATGTAGTCATCGAAAGTGCTGCTTTTCGACTTCAGTTGCTCGACAAACACGCGTAATCCAGAAGCCACATCTCCAAAGCCTTTATACTCTTCTGCTACCCTTACGTTCATTTTCTCCAAAAGCTCGAGTATATTGTTTGTTCCCTAGGACATTAGAAAGATCCAACATTAAAACGTAAACCATACGAAAGAATTTCCAAAAAAATACATATTGGTGGCACCCGGACAAATTTTGAGGATTTCTAAAACAAATCACTCAAGAGAATTGATAAATAAGTTGATATCCAAAATCTGTTAACAAATATTTTGCATCAACTTGCAGATTCTCACCGATCAAGAACTACATAAACAAATTCAATCCAAATCCCAAGTCAACAATGTAGAACTTCCACACGACACTTTTCCACCTCTATCTACTCAAAACTTGAGCAAAGTAATGTTTTTCATTTTTGTGGTTACCTGGAGCTCACCTTTGACCATGGCAGAGACACTGGTGAAAAGATCATTGAGAGATGCAGCCAACTGGTCTTTCTCTTTATCCTTCTCAGACGCCATTTAAGAATGGCTCGCAGCTCAGATTCCCTTGTCGACCAATATCAGCCCCAAAGCAATTTTCTGTCGAGCCAATAACTGTGTGTTAATATCAAATTCCAGTCTCCCACAGTGCGTTTGTGTGTCTATGCGCCCGCAAGCGGGCTTGTGTGTGAGAGAGAGAGAGAGATCGCTTTTTGAACTCATTCATGACACGGAACGGCAGTAGCACAAATTTCATATAACCACATATATACAACAGTTTTTGAATCTTGTGATACAGTAAAGTTATCGAATCAAAATACAAAATGAAGATTATCAAACTTCATGCCAGATAATAATCTTAGAAGGCCAATCAAAACCAAAACATGTCCATGCAAGCAATGCTATCTTGAACACGATACTCACAGACGATATCGTCCGTGATGGAGAAAAATTAACATCTAAACATCGATTCTGACAAATGAGATAAAAGCAAGAACTTTTAACCATGCAGCATGTCACACAAAATTAGTTGTTTGTGCAAAAAGTTGAAACTTCCCAGCTACATGAATGTGATACAAAAATCTCCATCAAAAGATCCAAGCTACGATGCATGGATACGGACACGACACGGATACGGCAACACGGATTTTTTCTTGAATTTCCCACGTGGGGGAGTATCGGACACGAAACACGGCAAAATTATATTTTTAGAAGTGTCCGTGCATCATAGGATCCAAGTGAAGTTTAAATACATAATTTTCCCAATGTAAGCTACACCTGTAATAAACCCAAAGTCAACCTGTTCTGAACTGAGACTAAATCTCCAAACAAAGAATTCCTAATTCATATTTCGGATCAAATCTTAGCAACACAGAACAATATAAATGTCTCTCTGCAAATCATGCACCAATAATATCCCAATTTTGCATCATTTTAAATCTTCAGAAAAATTCACAATTTCCCCCACATGAAGAAATCCCGCATATTTCTTCAGTACTTAATGCAAGAACATACCAGAACATTACGAAATTGAACCAATCAAATCATCAGAAAAAGGTTGAAAGTTCATAAAAGCAGAAGCTCGCATGGGTTTACCTGTATTTGCAGCGCAGCTTCAGCTTCAGCAGTGTCTAAACGATGAGAGAGAGGAAGGGAGAAAGAGAGAAGAACTCGTGTTTTTACTTTTTGCGAGATATGTAAAGCGTGTATTGAGTCTCCTTAAGTCGTGCTTCACTATTCTTTTATCTTTATTGGACAATAAGTACAAAGAAAGGACAAGTTGAATTTATAATAAAAATAAAAAAAACAAAGAAAGGACAAGTTGAATTTATAAATCAATCTCTTGATTTGAGAAAATTATGATATAACCCCATAACTTTTTATAATAAATGTGTAAAACCTCCAAAATTCCACGTGAAACAAATGTGCGAATCTATAATCGACACGGGTATAAACTAAAAATTCCTTGATTCCTCGCAGCTCAACTTGGTTTAGAATCGTATTGTCTATCTAGTCATACTTCCCATTTTAGAAGAGAAGTAATAAATAAGGGTCATAACTTTTTATGTTTAAAAGAGTAATATCTGCTCATAAAATATACACATTCAAAATACGGATAATTCCTCAAAAATCCCCAAGTGTAAACTGAATTTCCTTTTCACTCCCCAATTGAAAAACAAAATTCATTTTCACTCCCCAATGTTGTATAATAATTCAGGAATTGCGTATAAAAATCCCGGAATGTCGTATATATGAGATTCCGGGATTTTTATACGCAATTCCCTAAAAAATGTATGCAATTCCTAAAGACAATGTACGAACATGTACTGTTTGTGGGGACCTAAAAGAAATTTTGTTTTTCAATTGGGGATTGAATGAGAACTTTTTCAAAACTGGGGACCTAAAAGGAATTTTTTCAACTTTTTGGTACTATTCAAAGATTTTCCCTTCAAAATAAGTAATTATAACAATCGCAATACTATTATATTTATGTATATTTCAGTTAAAATTCTAACACGCTTTTTAGTTTCGAAATCATTCACAGATATAGTGAATTTATGATAAATCGATTTATTAATTTACTTCATTAAACACTAGTTAAATGCACATAATGCGCATTAATACAATGTCAGAGTAAAATATATCCATTTAAGAAAGAAATTCATAACTAATTGATTAAAAATATTAATTATCTTAAATGTAGTGATTATTCCATAAATTAACCATTTCAACATATCTAAAAGTTTTTTTTTTTTTTTTTAAATTCATGACTTTTAGTTAATTAGTACTGAGAAAATTATGTAAAAACAAAGGGGTAGTTGGCAATTTAACTATTTTAGTGGGGAGAAATGTATAATTAACCCATAATAGTATTTGAACCCGTTTTGCGGAAAAGAATCTTCCCGACCCGGATGAGCCATCCTTGTTTGACCCGAATCTTCAATTTTGCCAAAAACAGCCCAAGGACAGCAAAAACGCAGTAATTAAAATTACAAAAAAATCAATGTCGCCGTTGCTCTGAAAGCAAATCTTAATGGAAGAAGAAGAAGAAAAAGGAGCTTGCAAGCTGTAGATGAAGAGCAAATCATCACTAAATTTCGCGTAAGGTGCATTCTAAACCCTCATTTCCCTCCCAGAATCTGTGAATCCACACTCTAATTGATTTATTGTAGATTTCGTCAATTTTATAGATGTCAATCTGTTCAACGGAACGTCGGGTGGGAAAACTGTTCGACTCAGATGCCCTAGGGGGCTCCGAATTTGTCGAGTAAAGCATTTTGTGTGTTGTGGTTGTTCTGCAGTTTAAGAAATTGGGATCACGGCTGGAGGAAAAACAATGTTAGGGCTGAGGTGGGAAATTTGAAGTTGGGAGCTGCGCGTGTTGATTCTCTTGAAGGTTGAGGAAGAAATGAAGGCTGGGAGTGCGGCGAAGCTGATTGTGGATGCTCTGCTGCAGCGGTTCCTTCCTCTTGCCAGGCGTCGCATTGAAACAGCTCAAGTACAAGTAAGATTTCCTTTTGTGTGTGTTGTTGTTTAATCTGTCGATTGAGCTCCTCCGTTTTCAGCACGGTTAGTTGTAGTATATTTTTTTTTTCTTCAATTTATCATTGTTACTGTTATTATTGTTATGATTGCTGTCTCTGCTAATATATTTCCTGGTAATTTATCTGGTTCCGGTATATAGAATTTTTATGTAGATTTATGTCAATCATATGCCCAAGCTTGGTAACCGGGTCCTGTTAATAGTCGAGAGTTGGTTTGTCGTACTCCATGTTAGGAAGGTTGTATTATATAGACTGTAAAAATGGAAGAACGGAAGGGTTCAACTGTACGTGTGCGTGGTAATGGTTTGGCAGGCTAAGTGAAAGACTATTGGCCAGTTAAGTGGATTGAAATTGGCATTTAGTATAGTATACAGAAGATATTTCCGTGACGTCATTGAAGTGGCTTTTGAAATGTCACCTACCTTTTCCTGAAGTGATGTTCGCCTATCATAATAGCTAATGCGTTCTTATGTATTTTTGGCTCGCTAACTGCAGGATGGACAGTACCTTCGGCCATCAGATCCGGCTTATGAGCAAGTATTAGATTCTTTAGCGATGGTGGCTCGACACACACCTGTACCTTTATTGGAAGCTCTGTTAAGATGGAGAGAGAGGTATTTCTCTTTCTATGGAATGTTTATTTCTAATCCCCAATATATATGTCTTTCTAATTTTTTTGTTATCTGTTATATTGCAGTGAATCTCCAAAGGGTGCAAATGATGCATCAACATTTCAAAGAAAGGTTTGTCTCCCCATAAGTGATGCACTTTAGAACTACCACCATCTTTCTTACTTACTGAGTGAGCAAAGTTATTATTTTCCTTTTCTGTTTGTAGCTTATTGTAATTATATGCATTCAACTCTGATGATCTAATACAATGGTACAAGATTTAAGAAAGACAGCGCAAAGAGGAAATTTGGCTTCGGAATCAATATTCGGTCATTGGACTAATAAGAAATTAACAGTATGATGAGTCTATAAGATGAGTTTGAGTTAAGTTGACTGACATGAGTAAGCTAAAATTGTAATTGGTGTCTAGGTTTTAATGCCCTAGCTCCTCGAAATTCGGGAATCATCATTAACTTCTGTATCTCCTTTCTTTGGAGGTTTTTGCCTCTTCGTTGCTTACTGGCATAATGTAAAGAGCTGGGAGCTATTGTGAAAGAATCTGAATAGCAATCCTGCTTAAGATCTACCTAGCAACGGTCATTTACTTGTGGAACTATCAAAAAGTGAGAAAAAGTTTGTCTGAATCCCTAATCACGGTAGTTAATTTCAATTCCAGAAGAACATGGCTCATGCCTGGGATCATTGAGAAGATGCTGGAATGTGTCTATGACTAAACCTAAGAGAGAAGATTTGACATTTAACCTCTGATGCAGAAAGATGTGAGATTCCTAGGAAAAGAAATAATTATTGGTGTTCCTCGGAAGACAAAAATAATTTGAAATGATTTATAATAATCTAAAGCAACAAAATTGCTCGATTTTGTGGAACATGCATTTCAAGCTAACTTGAGTTTGATTTGATCTTTCATTGCAGCTGGCAGTTGAATGTATTTTTTGCTCTGCATGTATTCGCTTTGTTGAGTGCTGTCCCCAAGAGGGACTTACAGGTTTGTTCATGATCTTATTTTATAACGAGTCTACTTTTTTTGTTTGACATATTGCCTCTCCTCTGGCTACCCCTCGTCCCCCTCTATGTATATTATCTGCAAATTTAACAGGTGTTCCCTATTGGCAGAAAAACTTTGGATTGGGCTTGAAAATTTTGTCTTCGACTGGCTAATCAATGCAGATAGGTAATGATGACTTTGCTGAATATAGAAAATGATGAACGATAGCAAATTACACTGTCTGATTGTCTATTAGGTTCAAACTTCAATCACCAACTCTTAACTGGGTTTCCTCCATTTTTAGTCGTCGCCTCTTCTCTGATTAAGTTGCATTATGTGTAAAAAGTTCTACAACGGTCTTCATATTTTCTTTCCGTAACTGAAAAATCAGCCTGTGCATAATAAAATACATAGAATACTTTGGCACATTCAACTATCTCATAATCATGGATATTGTTGTGTTTAGCTGTTGTGGTATTGATGCGAAGGATCGGTGTCAATGAATGGCTATTTGTTGTATCTCTGGATGAAACTTAAACATCCCTGTGGTTAAAAATTGAATGACTTTGTTTTATCTTTTCGCGTAAGATTCCTAAATGTTGTGTCTTTGTGGTATAAATACCTAAAAGTTAAAACATAGCTATATAATTAACTGTGAATGAGCTTATTAAAATTTAAATTCAGTTAATGCATGGCAGGTTGATTTCGTTAGAAATTAGAATAGCTTTTCTGTATTTATTTTGTGGAATAGCTGTTTCTGTATCTATTAATGTCCCAGTTGCAACCTCAATATGTTCTGACACCAGGGTTGTTAGCCAAGTTGAGTATCCATCCCTCGTTGACTTAAGGGGACTTCTTCTGGACCTAGTTGCGCAGCTCCTTGGTGCATTATCGCGTATCAGGTAAGAAATAATTCCTCCATGCCGATTGCTGATCTTAGTATGACATTATAAACATTAGGTTGATTCGCCTCCACAATATATTTTTGTAGTTTGAACTGCTTTAGGCAACAAATGAAGTGAGGGTTTTATGGACAAAAAGTGAATGGCACCTTACTGGTTTCTCATCGCACTTCTTTTATTATGTGTATTTTTGCTTTTAATGTTCCCCACCTCATATTGTGGATATAAGATATGCTTTGAGATTGTAATGATTCAAAGATGCCACAGCAATCCAAATTGATATATTCTTTCAAATTCCTTTATGAGGATTTAATTAATGTCATGATCAGCACTGTTGAGCATGTTGGTGAAATATCCTTGGACATTTCTATACAAGATAAAATTTCTAGAGCTCTGAGCCAATGAAGGCTTAGATGCATGACTTAGAAATAAATCATTAAGGCCGCATATATTGTAAGATTAATAAGCCATAATCAACTTAATTGGAAGAAAGCAAGGTATCATCTTAGCCAACCCCAGCAATAATTGTGGCCTTGGTTATAAAAAGAACTCTTTAAAAACTTGTTACCTATATCTGCTATTCTGTTAATGATAGATAATGTGATCTAGAAGTCCTTTTGTTATGTCGAACACTAAAATCTGATAAAATATTCACAGAGTTGTACCTTTTATATCAACAGATTTAGTTCCGTGACTGAGCGTTTCTTCATGGAGCTCAATACTCGCCGGATTGATACCAGTGTTGCACGAAGTGAAACACTTAGTATCATCAATGGGATGCGCTACCTTAAACTTGGGGTATGTGTGAAATAAAGTCTATTTACTTATTACTGAATCATTTGCATGATGGAAGAGATGATTTCAGGTCAAAACGGAGGGTGGTCTTAATGCATCAGCCTCCTTTGTTGCGAAAGCCAATCCTTTAAATCGTGCTCCTCACAAGCGTAAAAGTGAACTTCATCATGCATTATGCAACATGCTTTCAAATATACTAGCGCCCCTTGCTGATGGTGGAAAAGGTCAGTGGCCTCCTTCTAGTGTAGAACCTGCACTCACCTTTTGGTATGAAGCTGTTGCAAGAATAAGGGGGCAGCTGGTTCATTGGATGGACAAGCAAAGTAAACATATAGCCGTAAGTTCCAATGGTGGGGTTGCAAAGAACATCTTTTTGTAGTTTGATGTGTTGTGTTATAATCTATGGGATGCTAATATGTCTTGATTGATGTCACATCTTTACTATCATAGTAGTTCAGGGTTAGTGATGTACTGATGTGTCATATTAACTATTAAGAAGTGGGTATTATGGGTATAAAATCAATTCTTGGAACTTGAGTGATATTTTTATAGGACATCTTGGAAAGAAATCACAAATATCTCTATTTGTATCTATATAGTTTTGCTCTCTAAGCATCTTTTTTAATATGTTTATCTTGGATATTTGGAATAACGTGTACACCTTTTCAATTTTGTAGGTTGGCTACCCTTTGGTGACTCTTCTCCTTTGTCTTGGCGATCCTAATATTTTCCTCAGTAATTTCGGTGCTCACATGGAACAATTGTACAAACATCTTAGGGTAAGTTTACAAATTTAATGTGCAGTGCAATGTCTTCTAATGAGCAAAATTACATGCTTGTCACTTTTCCCTATTTGTGTTTTCATGTTTAACTTTAGGCTATATATGAAATTCCATAGTATTTTAACTCTATTTATATTCAGGATAAGAACCATCGATTCATGGCCTTAGATTGTCTGCATCGTGTTCTGAGATTCTATTTGAGTGTCCATGGTGACACACAACCTCCAAATCGTGTATGGGATTACCTAGACAGTGTTACCTCTCAACTTCTGACAATACTCAGGAAAGGAATGCTGACACAAGATGTTCAACACGACAAGCTTGTAGAGTTCTGTGTGACTATTGCAGAACATAATCTTGATTTTGCTATGAACCATACAATTCTGGAATTGCTGAAGCAAGATAGTCCTGAAGCAAAGGTCATTGGTCTCCGCTCATTGCTCGCCATAGTTATGTCTCCTACAAGTCAGCATGTTGGCTTGGAAATTCTTCATGGTGGTTATTACTTTTTTATCTATAAATCATTGCTCTTCTTTTGGTATGAACCTTCTGAACAAATATCTTAACTTACAGAGCTTATGCTGCATTGGCAGTTCATAATATTGGTCACTATATCCCAAAAGTGAAGGCTGCAATCGAAGCCATTTTGAGATCTTGTCATAAAACTTACAGTCAGGCTCTTTTAACATCTTCAAGGACCACTATAGGTAATATTTTGTTGCTTTGCAGACTTTGAGGTTCAGTTATTAGTTAGACCTTTCTACTATTCACATCATGTATGTATTACTAAGCTGGCAAGTAGAATTTGTTGACTATTGTAGTTTACCTGTTTTTATCTGAAATTCTTTTCTCATGAATTGGTAAAAAGCTGTTTCACAGAAAATAGTACTTACACAAATGGAATCCATGTAATTGCTGAACATATATCTGGCAAGTAAAATATCTACTCAGACAGCACCAATCTAATGCATTGTTGACTTACTGAGAGAAATGTGGTTTAGTGACTTAATCATTTGTCTGCTTTATATGTTTCTGAACTGCTCCTGTAAGTTGCCTATATTTTCTGCATAAGTTAGGCGTACAACTGAAAAATATTTCTCCAGATGCTGTGACAAAAGAAAAGTCTCAAGGGTATCTTTTCCGCTCGGTCCTGAAGTGCATACCCTATCTGATTGAAGAAGTTGGTCGAAGTGATAAAATCACTGAAATTATCCCTCAACACGGCATTAGTATAGATCCTGGTGTTCGTGAGGAAGCTGTGCAGGTTCTGAATCGGATTGTCAGATACCTTCCGCATCGCCGCTTTGCAGTTATGAGAGGGATGGCAAATTTTATCCTACGGCTTCCTGATGAGTTCCCTCTTCTTATTCAGACATCTTTGGGACGCCTTCTCGAACTGATGCGTTTCTGGAGAGGTTGTCTATCTGATGATAAGATGGAACGTGATGCTCTTGACTCAAAGCGTTTACAGAGGAATGAGGGATTGAAGAGGTCATCATTTAATCAGTCTCAGGAGGCTATTGAATTCCGTGCTTCAGAGATTGATGCAGTTGGTCTTATATTCCTTAGTTCTGTTGATAGTCAGATCAGGCATACTGCCTTGGAGTTGCTGCGATGTGTGCGTGCCCTACGACAAGATATACGAGAACTTTCCATGCAAGAACGACCTGATCATATCTTGAAGCATGAAGCTGAACCAATATTCATTATTGATGTTTTAGAAGAGAATGGGGTGGGCATCACATTCTGATTTTGTTAAGAGTATGCTTCTTTTGATGCATTTCTACTTTAAAAGTGTGAACCGTTATTTAATTTATGGTATTCTGTTTTACAGGATGATATCGTGCAGAGCTGTTATTGGGATTTCGGACGTCCTTTCGACCTGAAAAGGGAGTCTGATGCTGTACCTCCTGATGTGACTCTTCAATCTATACTATTTGAGAGTCCTGATAAGAATAGATGGGCTCGTTGTCTAAGTGAGATAGTCAAATATGCTGCTGAACTGTGTCCCAGCTCTGTTCAGGAAGCAAAGTAAGTAAATTTATCTATATGCATTTGTCTTAATTTTAAGTATTGAATCCTTGAGGAAGCAGGCAAGCTGCACGCTCAAGGGCGTTGGGACCCATTAACCTACATGAGTATCAATTTAGACGTGGGATAATAAATAAACAAACTGCACATGGTTTATTTGTCACTGAAATGATAATCAGTCATCCATATCCTCAGTGTTTGTTACCAGTACAAAAGTTGCTGAATTTAATGTTTACATGCAGATTAGAAGTTATCCAACGTCTTGCTCATATCACGCCAGCTGAGTTGGGTGGAAAGGCTCATCAGTCGCAAGACACAGAAAATAAACTGGATCAATGGCTCATGTATGCAATGTTTGCTTGCTCATGCCCACTTTCTAGCCGGGAAGGTGGGGGTTCTGCAGCGACAAAAGAGCTATTCCATCTTATTTTTCCTTCACTAAAATCTGGTTCTGAATCACACGTAGTAAGTCACTGCTGCCTCCCATAATCTCCTTAATATGTCGCTCTTTGTCTAATTTGCACTTTTCTTTTCTTTTTCCTCACAGCTCTTACAAATATAAAATTATATTACGTAATACGTGGTTTGGAATCCACTCAGAACGAATCCTGTGCCGTTGATGGTGCAGTCTTAACTTCAGTATTTAATTGACAGAATAAATGTGGATATATAAGAATATGATGATAACGAGTCATTGGGAATGAAGTGCATTGGACATTTCTTTCAGTTTGTGCAATTTAATGAAGGAAAACAGGAAGTCCTGTGAAAGTACTTATAGTTACACCACAGTTTTAAGCTGGGGGAGCATTGATGGTGTTTTTTCCCCCTTATTCTAGGCTGTATTGCTAGTTTAAACTTGATGGTGCAGTCATAATTTCAGCACTTAATTACAGAATAAATGCCAATGTATAGAAAATGATGATAACGAGTCAATGGAGATGAAGTGCCTCAAACATTCGTTTCAGTTAGTATAATTTATTGAAGGAAAGCAGGAAGTCCTTTGAAAGTATTTATAGTTACATCACAGTTTTTAAGCTTGGGGAGCATCAAACTGCTGGTTGTTTAACGTATGTCGTTTTTTTTCCCCTGCAGCATGCAGCCACCATGGCACTTGGCCACTCACATATGGATATATGTGAAATTATGTTCAGTGAGCTTGCATCATTTATAGATGAGGTTTCTCTGGAAACAGAGGGAAAACCAAAGTGGAAGGTATACTTCTTGATAAAGTACCATGCGATAAAGCTTCAATGTTCTTGCTCCACTCCCTCTGTCTTCTTCCCTGCTTGCTATGTTCCTGCTTTCTGCCTTTGTTCTTTTCCCGCTGAGACATTCTGCCTCGAGTATAATAAATAAACAGAAAGAGAAAGGGATTGCATTTACTCATTTTGAGTGAAATTATTGTACTGCATATCTATTCTTTCTTGATTTTTCCTCAAGTTAGTTTTATTCCTTTTGTATCCACTGAAGCTGACCTCAAGTGCTATTTATGCAGAGTCAAAAGTCTCGCCGTGAAGAATTAAGAACTCACATTGCAAACATATACCGCACAGTTGCAGAAAAGATATGGCCTGGAATGCTAGGCCGTAAACCTGTTTTTCGGCTTCATTACTTGAAGTTCATTGAAGAAACGAACAGACAGATATCGACCGCTCCTGTTGAGAATTTCCATGAGATACAACCTCTCCGATATGCACTTGCTACTGTTCTAAGATTTCTGGCTCCTGAATTTGTTGACTCGAAGTCAGAGAAATTCGATATTAGAACTAGAAAGAGACTCTTTGATCTCCTCCTTTCCTGGGGTGACGACACAGGTGGTACATGGAATCAGGATGTTGTTAGTGATTATCGGCGTGAGGTTGAACGCTACAAGGCTAGTCAGCATTCACGGTCAAAAGACTCTATCGATAAACTTTCATTTGATAAAGAATTGACTGAACAGGTCGAAGCTATACAATGGGCATCCATGAATGCAATGGCCTCTCTGTTATATGGGCCTTGCTTTGATGACAATGCAAGAAAAATGAGTGGAAGGGTCATTTCTTGGATCAATAGCCTGTTTATTGAGCCTGCACCTAGGGCACCCTTTGGTTTTTCACCAGCTGATCCAAGAACTCCATCTTATTCAAAATATACTGGAGATGGTGGGCGAGGAGCAACTGGACGTGATAGGCATAGAGGTGGCCACCATCGGGTTTCTTTGGCAAAACTTGCTCTAAAGAATCTTCTCCTCACTAATTTGGACCTATTTCCTGCTTGCATTGATCAGGTAACCATGAAATGCTGTAGTATACCAAATCAATTTGCATGTTCTCAAAAATATTATCCACATATCAAGGTTTTCTGCTGTGTGTGTTTTGAACACAAGCAGATTAAATGTCTGCGCTAGCAATTAACATGATAAGTCTCAATCTCTCAAATATAAATGTTTCAATTTAAAAAAATGGGTGCATTATGCTTTCGGTGGTGTGTTACGTCTATTTTTATCCTAGCAATGACCACGTGTGGATGTGGTAGTAAATTTAATCCATCAAACACTCCTTATTGAAGTTTATTTGCTCAAAGATGTGGCATTCACATTATATTCGTACTTTATACTACTTTGTTTTAGGTAGATTTGTATCCTTGTAATTTTTATTCTAGTAATGAAGCATCATTATCTCCTCTTAACAGTTATTTAGCTCTTGATTGACTAATGAGCTTACATTGTATTATACAGTGCTATTATTCCGATGCTGCAATAGCTGATGGCTACTTCAGTGTGCTGGCTGAAGTCTACATGCGTCAAGAGATTCCAAAATGTGAAATTCAGAGATTATTGAGCCTGATCCTTTACAAAGTGGTGGATCCATCAAGACAAATCCGTGATGATGCTCTTCAAATGCTTGAAACCCTCTCTGTACGCGAATGGGCTGAGGATGGTATTGAAGGCGCAGGTAGCTATCGAGCTGCTGTTGTTGGCAATCTTCCTGACTCTTACCAACAATTCCAATACAAACTCTCTTGCAAACTTGCGAAAGACCATCCAGAACTGAGCCAACTCCTCTGCGAAGAAATCATGCAGAGACAACTTGATGCAGTAGACATAATTGCACAACATCAAGTTCTGACCTGCATGGCTCCATGGATTGAAAATCTCAATTTCTGGAAACTGAAAGATTCTGGCTGGAGCGAAAGATTATTAAAAAGCCTTTATTATGTAACATGGCGCCATGGAGATCAATTTCCTGATGAAATTGAGAAGCTATGGAGCACAATAGCAAGCAAGCCCAGAAACATAAGTCCTGTTCTCGATTTCTTGATCACAAAAGGAATTGAAGACTGCGATTCAAACGCTTCAGCTGAAATAAGTGGAGCATTTGCCACATACTTCTCTGTTGCCAAGAGAGTTAGTTTATATCTGGCTCGGATTTGCCCACAACGCACAATTGACCACTTGGTTTACCAATTGGCTCAACGTATGTTAGAAGATACTGTGGAACCATTAAGACCTATTTCCAATAAAGTTGATGCTTCCGGAGGCGTCGTTTTGGAATTCTCACAAGCCCCAGCAGTTGCCCAAATTGCCTCTGTTGTGGACACCCAGCCTCACATGTCTCCTCTACTTGTTCGTGGGTCCCTCGATGGACCATTGAGGAATGCCAGTGGAAGTTTAAGCTGGAGGACAGCTGGCGTGGGTGGGAGAAGTGCTTCAGGCCCATTAACTCCTATGGCTCCTGAATTAAACATCGTCCCTGTTTCCACTGGTCGGTCTGGTCAACTCCTTCCATCATTAGTTAACATGTCTGGCCCACTAATGGGTGTGAGAAGCTCTACAGGAAGCTTGAGAAGCCGCCACGTGTCACGAGACAGTGGAGATTACCTAATCGACACTCCTAATTCTGGGGAAGAAGGATTGCACTTGGGAGTTGGGACCCACGGAATAAATGCTAAAGAACTTCAGTCGGCATTACAAGGTCATCAGCAGCACTCGTTGACACAGGCGGACATTGCTTTGATTCTATTGGCTGAAATTGCCTACGAAAATGACGAGGACTTTCGTGAGCATTTGCCTTTGCTATTTCATGTAACATTTGTTTCAATGGACAGCTCAGAGGACATAGTCTTGGAACACTGCCAACATCTGTTAGTTAATCTCCTCTATTCGCTCGCGGGTCGCCATTTAGAACTATACGATGTTGAGAATAGTGATGGAGAAAATAAACAGCAGGTTGTGAGTCTAATTAAATATGTCCAATCAAAGAGAGGCAGCATGATGTGGGAAAACGAGGACCCCACAGTTGTCAGAACAGAACTTCCAAGTGCAGCATTATTATCAGCTCTCGTCCAAAGCATGGTTGATGCAATCTTTTTCCAAGGAGATCTCAGAGAAACGTGGGGGGCTGAGGCTCTCAAATGGGCCATGGAATGCACATCGCGCCACCTAGCCTGTAGGTCCCACCAAATATATCGTGCTCTTCGTCCTCGTGTCACAAACGATGCTTGTGTCTCTCTGTTGCGCTGCCTCCATAGATGTTTGGGAAATCCCGTCCCATCGGTTTTGGGTTTTGTTATGGAGGTTTTGCTAACTTTGCAAGTGATGGTGGAAAATATGGAACCCGAGAAAGTTATCCTATATCCCCAGCTTTTCTGGGGCTGTGTTGCAATGATGCATACAGATTTCATACATGTATACTGCCAGGTTCTTGAGCTTTTCTCTAGGGTAATTGATCGATTGTCATTCCGGGACACAACAACAGAAAATGTGCTCCTTTCAAGCATGCCGAGGGACGAGCTGGACACGAATGTATCAGATAGTGCAGAATTCCAACGCATGGAGTCCACACGGACTGTCTTGGACCCATCGACCAATAAGGTGCCCCCTTTATTACTACTTAGTAAATACCTGATTATAGTACTTTGAGGGTGTTTGGTTGAGTCCTTTTTACCAATCAGAACTGCTATGATAAGCTACAAAAAAAGCTTAAGGAGCGTAAGCTATTATTTAAAATAAGCTTCACCAAACACCTTCGCAAAAATTGTTGTTTCATCTATTTATCCATTGCAATCAATTTATTTATTTCATTTTCAAAATATAAAATTTTAACATATTTCTGAACTATAAAAATTATTTCAAATGACAATCAGGTGCCAGCATTCGAGGGAGTCCAGCCTCTCGTCCTCAAGGGACTAATGTCCACAGTCAGCCACGGTGTTTCCATAGAAGTTCTCTCCAGAATAACCGTCCCATCCTGTGATTCCATATTTGGTGATGCCGAAACTCGTCTCCTGATGCATATCACAGGAATACTCCCCTGGCTCTGCTTACAGCTCGGCCAGGATTCTCCCTCAGGCCCCACTTCAAAAGCTTGCTCTGTCTCAACCAACATTGCCATCTGGTGTAGAGCCAAATCACTGGACGAATTAGCAACTGTTTTCATGGCTTACGCCTCTGGAGAAATCAAAGGCATAGAAAATCTCCTTGCTTGTGTTTCACCATTATTATGCAATGAGTGGTTCCCAAAACACTCTGCTCTTGCTTTTGGGCATCTTTTAAGGCTTTTAGAAAAAGGGCCGGTTGAATACCAAAGAGTCATACTTCTTATGTTGAAAGCTCTGCTTCAGCATACTCCTGTTGATGCAGCTCAGAGTCCACATATGTATGCCATCGTCTCACAACTGGTTGAGAGCACTCTGTGTTGGGAAGCTCTGAGTGTTCTAGAAGCTCTATTACAGAGCTGTAGCTCGTTGCCGGGGACCCACCCCCATGATGCTTTGGAGAATGGGTTTGGTGGTATGGATGAGAAGATTCTTGCTCCTCAAACATCTTTTAAGGCTCGAAGTGGGCCATTGCAGTTCCCCAGCGGGTTTGGATTTGGGCAGGGTTTGAGTCCATCCGGGCAGGGTAATGCGATTGAATCAGGTATCTCTCCTAAAGAGTTGGCACTTCAGAACACTCGTTTGATACTGGGACGAGTTCTTGACAGCTGCGCACTCGGTAGGAGGAGGGATTACAGGCGGCTTGTCCCTTTTGTGACCACCATTGGTAATCCGTAGAACCGTGGTTATTTTTGTTTTTACTTTTCGATTATGCATGTAGTTTATTAGACAGTGGGTTGGTAAATGTAAATAGATATTTATTTTTGTCAGATGTAGATCTGTTTATGTAAGTTTGGTAAGTTCTGTTTATAGGTAGTAGTTTTGTTTATGAAACATTGGAAGGTTTTTGGTTAGTTTAGCTGTGTGATCTCATCTGTTGTTACATGCTGCTATGAGATGTACATATGGATATTTATTCTGGATTTTTGATTAACCATAATCTAGTCTTGAAGTAGTTTGATTGTGTAAGAAGATCTCAGTTGTGGGAGTTCTTGTGTTTGAATATTTTTATTGAACAAGTTTAATTTGTTTCTTAATTTTTTATATTTTAACTAACATAGTTTGAACAAGTTTTTAATAATCAATTTTGAGTAAAGTATCAAGCTTCGATGGACGAAGCCACGAACAGAGACATCGGAATACAGACACGATGGACATGGACATTTGAATAGGGACGCGATTGACATGGTAATACTGACGATCAGTATTTTCGTTAAGTATCCGTGAATAGGAAAACGGGCATATGGACACGACAGTTCAAATTCGAAACAAAAACAGAAGCCTCTAAACTTATTGACAATCTTTGGAGGACTGCTAATGCAATAAAAACCCCAAAATGTACAAAAACAGCTCCTACTTGGTGAAGAAAACTACTGGGAATAAAAAAAAGAATTATCAGGAAAAAAAAGAAACAAAAAAGAGAGAAGTAGAACCCGAGCATATGTATGCATATACATGGCTATATATATATACACATCTATGTTCTATACATTATTATTTGTGCAAAAACAGGAATAAAAATAAATCGAAAAATGCGACGAATAACACTGCGATTATTGAAGCTAGCTTGCTCTCTGTGAACTGAGAGATCATTCAGGTGGCTTTCTTCACCAATTGGTAGGCGTTGCTGTATATAGCAATCAGATTCGAGAACACAGCGAGGACAATCATGAAGATGGATAAAACCCTGTCCCGCTTCGAAGCTATGCCGTATCGATCTCTGTAACGACAATGAAAATAGCAATTCAAGATAGTTAGAATTATGCTTGAAATGCGAGACAGTTAGACACTACTTGATGGACTTCCAAGAATCAAGTTTTCTTTTGCTATTGGAGAAATTACACGGGATTCCCCTGAAAATTTGAACTTATTACAAATAACACCCCTCGTTGTTCAGAAAATTACCAAAACCCCCAATCTGGTCTTTTATTTTTAACATCTTAACAGATACTTGTAACTTAAACCAAATTTACTAAAAATTTTCCATTAACAGAATCTTACAAACCTAAAGACCTTGATTCATACGAATGATCCACGAAGTTATAGTTTTTCGTAACATTCAGTATCTTATAAGCTCGAAAAACATCTTAAAAATACAGGAATTCGTAAGTCTAGTCCTCAAAACTCATCCAAATTAAACTAACACCAAAAGAAGCATCTTATAAACTCAGAAAACATTGAACAGCTTACTTGAGAATAATCGCAGCCGGAAAAATGAAGCCAATGCAAACAGCAGCAGTAGCTCCAGTAAACTGGAAAGCATCCCAGATGCTGGGAATGAAGTTGGCCCCTAAAAATATGACAACAATAAGGCCGACACTAAGCGAAGCAAACCTCGTGTTGTCTGAAGTCAAAGGCCCCGACGTTGGGAACAACAGCCCGTCTAAGTTAAATCTCAGCGGATAAAATATGACAGGAAACACGAGCATGAGGTGACCGGCATAGCTAATACGCACAAGATCATTGAAAAAGGTTCCTTCTGGAATTCCAATATCCGTGGAGAAATTAGCAAGAACATCGTCTAGTGTCCCGTTACCAAACAGGAGGAATCCGAAGAGGCTCGTCATTATGTAAACGGTTGAGCAGAGGGCAAGGGAAACTCTCAGAACCGGCATTATTTGAGTGTTGTCTGCAAGCTCGTTGTCTATGGAGTGAACTGTGAAAAAGGGTATAAACAAAGATAATGCAGTCAAGACAATTGCGAACGAAGAAATATTACGTGGTTTATTGCAAAATTCAGAGACTATACTGTAATTTTTCATACTAGAAAGATTAATTTGTAAATTCACACAACATCAACATGGTGAATGTAATGTTCTCATTAAGTGTAAATGTAAAGAAAAGTGGCTCAAGGGCTGGTTGGTGGACTTAGTATATATTACTAAAAGACCCCCAAAATTTTGTCTAATTATGAAAGGTTGCCAAAAATATAAATTTATGAAGGGGTAGATGTGAAATGTAATTGACTCAGTTTTTGTATTAGGTCAAACTTTACGGATCCATTTTCGAGGAGATGGTGTTTTAACACTTGTCGTGCGATTGATGTAAAGCTTAGAAAAGATGACAAATCAAATAGCAAATTTTAAACGAAGATTGCTTACCATTGTAGTGGCATACGTATGCAGTAACGAGAATAGGAACCACTGTAAAAAGATTCAAGAAAGATGAGAAGCTGTGAATATCAGGAAACATTCTTGGCATCGCAATAGTTCCATCTATCAGTTTGAAGAGGGTTATCCCCACCATGATTATCAGGAACACGAGGGCTAAACCCACTGATAAAGCTGATGTGTATCTCAACGAATCTGCAAAACACAATCAAATTTGGAAAGATTCAGCCATGGGTTGAAATGGAGTCGGACCACTAAGGTGTAAATATTTCTCTAATAATGGTGGTTAGGCACCCAAGAACTCGAAGAAGAAACATTTGATTAAGCTAGCATAGTGTCTAACCGCTGAAGTAAGTAATAAATGAATAGTAACAGTATTTCTATTTCCCCTTATGTTTGCTAATTACATATACCTCCCCTACCATTTACAATCTTGTTACAAATAGGTCCAATTGTTTATATTCTTAACGTAATTTGCTAATCTGATGCCAACACATGAACTCTCAGTGAGATGCTACACAAATAAGAAAAATACTAACTATAGTATCCTCCCCTGATGTTTGTATAATTACATATAAACCTCGCCTAACATCGACAACTGTGTTACAAATAGGTCAAGTTGTTAGTTTCTTAACGAAAAGTATTGATGCCATCATCGTATAAGCTTCCGATGGAAACTATACATAGAACACCTTCCATTACGATAATTACATCAACCTCCCCTACCATGAACCGATGTCTTACAAATAGGTCCAATAGTTAAAATTTCTGGACGGAATTTGTTGATGTCGGCATAATATGAACCACGTCGACTAAATGCTACACTACTGGGGGAGGGGGGGATTACGAACCAATTTTCTTCAAGGCGGCTAATGGAGCAAACACGAAGATGGTGGTCACAAGAAGAACAAAAATTCGTCCCGTATACCATTGTTGTCCTAACCAACTCTCCAACACGCCGGTATGATGAACTCCGCCCATTGTAGTCCCCGAAAGCACGTCACCTTAATCAACAAATCCCGAGTTAAATCACCACAACAACAAGCAACAAAAATCAACACAACAACAAGCAACATTAGCAATAGACCCTGACAAGAAGCTGGTAAGGACAGTTGCCCCCCTTCTGTTACAAAAATCGTCTTTTATGCACATTTTTCATTATAATATAAAGTTCATTGTAACATCAAATAGAGGGAAATAAAAAAGTACCTATGATGATCATGTACACAACAAGAACACCAATATTGTTGACCAATATACACGATTGCCCCATAATCCTTCCAGTTTTCCCGAACGTATCCGCCATTAAACCTCCATACGAGACGGCCTTCGCTGCGCGGCTGAACCGGATCATGAACTCGAACGAGGCCTCCGTCAGCGATGCCATGGACACTATGGCGACCATCCCCAGAATGAGGCCCAAGAACTTGAAGGTTGCGGGCAATGCCATGATCCCACAACCAACAATGGTGGTTGATAAATTAAACACAGCGCCATTGAAAGAAGCTCCCTTTGATTCATCTTGTTGATCGACGTTCTTCGTGGGCAGCAATGGAGTCTTGTCATCAACTATGGCCTTTCTTGAATTATTGGTCATTTTGCTCCACTTAAAGATTGAATTTTTAAGAAATATAAAGAATTAAAAATCCAAATTAAAAGAAAAAAAGAATTATGAATATCTAAGATATATAGATGAAATGTAAGGAGAAAGGATCAGATAATCTCTTCAAGTGATGTTGTTCCATGAATCTATTTATTATTATTTTTTTCTGATTTCTTTTTTGATGAAAGATGGCCTTCAAGAGATGATCAAAGTGATGAACTGTAAATATATTATTGCAGTAAATTATTTTTTCTGAAATCGATAGAAAATATTTATTTTCTGCTTATTTGAGAAGTGGATCTGACATATTGACGCATTCAAAGGAAATGGAGAAGTAAAGACATGCAGAAATATGGTACTGTAGATTTGAGGAAAGGAGGAGACCTATTTTTAGTTAAAACTTAAAACAATATCTTAACATAGACATACATTAATTTTATTAATTAAATCATATATAATCACATATAAAAATATAATTTGTACGTCCTTTAGCTTATAATTAAAATAGAAATTAATGATAATTGCATCAATGATTAACTAAGACCTGCAACATAACTGGATTTCAAGTTAGGTGCCATGATCATAAGTTTAATTTTAATTTTTGGTTGAATATATAAGGATAAGATTTTGCACTAATGACCCTAGTCATGGGGCACCCACGGATCATTTGAAAGGTCCTGAGGACGCTACCGATGATAATGCGTATATCCGTTGCCACGTGAAAGCCCGAAGGTCTGGGAGCTCCGCTTGAAAGCCAACGGATGTTCTGAAGAGTTCGGTGTGTATCAGAGATCGACGTATGAATATTCCCCGTGGTATTGTCTTGCTTTGCTATTTTTGGAGGGGACATTTTAATCGTAATTTCTTGTTTGATGGATAGATTATAGCTCATTGTCTGTGCTCTTGGTTTTCTCGGTGTTATATATGAGGGGTCTCGGTAATAAGCTCACAGTCTCCTTGACCGATTCTCAAAAAGAAAAAGAAATGATTAGGTGCCATGATCCGACTTCAACCAAATCAAACCAGTTATAACATCATTCACACGACAAATTAAAGTGTAAAACATTAAAACGAGTTATAATTACAAACCCGACTTCATTAGATTCTTATTAAGCTTGAAAACAAATGCCTCAGATGACAATTATAGTATGACAATCGTGTGGATTTCTCTGTTTTTAGGTTAAGTAAATAGCCAGATACATGCACCAACAGAAAACTCGCCTGAGCAGCAATCAAAGTCCGGTTTCATGATTGGATCAAATGCAGTTGCAACAATCTGGCTCCAGCAAATGTTTCCTGCTACCTTCTTGCATCTGTCGACGTCCGAATGGTCGTCGCGTGGCGACAATGGCAGCGACACTGCAGTCGATTGTCCCGATGCTTGAGATACGTGGATTAGGGTTGCTGCATTGATTATTAGCAGCGTTGTTAGGGTTAGGCTGATTGTGGTGATGGATTTCGAGTTCATGGTGAAGGGTTTTTGGTGATTTTAACTTGGAAAGTTGGTATTTTTCTGGTGTTTACGAGTCATGCTTATGTTGTGCATGTTAAAGGATAACATCACATAACTAAGGTAATTTAGGTAATCAAAATCTTTCCTTAGTTATGTGATCTTATCCTTTAACAATGCATATATAGATTCGTTTGTGAGAAGCTATGATGCATGGACACGGACACGGCGACACGGACACGACACGACACGGATACGGCGACACAGATTTTTTCTTGAATTTCCCACATAAGGAGTGTCGGACACAGTGTCGGACACGAGTGTCCGCCACGACACGACACGACACGACGAAATGATATTTTTAGAAGTGTCCGTACATCATAGGTGAGAAGTATGGTTTTGATTGGGCAATCGATTGGTACAAAAGAGTTGATCGAATAGGCGGTTCGAATACAAATGAAGATGACCAAGCGCTAATGAAGAGCATAGAGGCGAGCTAGCAAGCTCGTCGATAGATTAGCTCTCGAGTTTGAAGAACGGTAAATGACTAAGAAATATCAAAATTCTTGTATTAATATATAAGGTAAACTCGGGTGAAAAAAAAACTATTCTCATGATAAAAACGGATCATATCAAAATCTTACAATGAATTCGAATATATTAAGACTTCATTTAATTAATTTTGGACAATGAAGTGATGTATGTAAGGCGGCGTTAAGCGATATGATAATTCGAAAGTTTTATGTTCAATCTCAATTAATTTAACATGAGTGTAACATACTCAAATTCATTTCAGAAACTGAAAAAATAAATAACTATTACCATCCACTCGATCTATTTAACTGTCCTCATCAACATTCTCCCAAACAACACAAATTGTTATACTTTTCATAGTTAATTAAAATCATCAAAAACCTTTCACCATGAACTCGAAATCCATCACCACAATCAGCCTAACCCTAACAACACTGCTAATGATCAATGCAGCAACCCTCATCGACGTATCTCAAGCATCCGATGAATCGACGTCGCCATCATCGTCGCCCAACGACGATAGTTGGGACGTCGACAGATGCAAGAAGTTAGCAGGACACAATTGCTGGAGCCAGATTGTCGCTTCAGCATTTGATCAAACCATGAAAACAGAGTACAATTGCTGCTTCGTCCAGTATAATATTCCGGCCTGCCAAGAAGCATTGGTTAATCACATAACCAATATTACACAATATCAGAAAATAGATCCAGATTATTTTGGTAGCAATATTTTTGATGGATTTATTAATCAGTGTCTTTAATTAATCGAAAATTGGAGAAATCATACTAAAATCGTAATCTGAGACATATATTTCAATAAAAAATGTCGTATCGTAGTAAATAAATTTTTATTTAAAATCGTGATCGTACATTAAAATGTATTTTTGTCTTTGATATGTCGAAGGGATATATATATTTAGATCATCTCAATTTCCTCATTAGAATAATTTAAAAACATTTTACTCAAAAGTCAAGTAAAAGTTAATAATTGTTCCACGTACTATTTAAACTTCTTTACAAATAATCTCAATTTCTCAACATGTTTTTCGTAATTCTTGTTCGAACACTTGTACGTTTTGTCGTAATTTCTTTTCGTAGTTGAATTAAACTTTATCGGGTATTCGTAATTATCCGCTACGATAAAATCTGCCACAAGTTTTGTGTTTGTAATGCGCGGTACATGATGTTTTTAGTGATTGAAAATTGAAATGATATATCTCAATCGATGAAGTCTTTTTTGAAAGATATTTCTCATCATTCCTTAGTATATTTTGATTGGATTTTATTCTTATCATGTCAAAGAAAATATATACAAAATATTTAATTTCCCCAAAGAGGTGATGGATTCCTCTAATGTGTCTGATCTGATCGCCAACATACAAAGAACACAGAACAAATGAACAAAATGTGCAAATAAACAGAAAAGGGCACCACCATAAAGATCAACAATGTCCAAGAAAAAGGGAGCATATATATCACCTCTAACCTAGCTACGGCAATTTTTATCATGCCCTAGAGCCCTACACCTTTCAATTTTCACCATGGAAAACTACGATATACAACACTTCTAAAATATTATTTTATCGTGTCGTGTCATGTCGTGTCGGATACTCGTATCCAATATCGTATCTGACACTTCTCATGTGAGAAATTAAAAAAAAAAAAAATCCTGTCGCCATGCCGGTGTCATGTCGTGTCATGTCTTGTCAGTGTCGCCGTATCCGTTTCCATACATTATAGACAGGAAATAACAGGGAATAATTACAAATATCCCTGAGTTTTAATCCAATTACAAAGAAGATTGAGGAATTTCGAAAAACAATCTGAAGCTTGAAAAAGGGTTACGAACAAACTTTTAAAAATTAGGTATGTAACGCCCTGATCGGGGTATTTTTTGTAATTCTTTGAAGGATAATAGTTTTTTGCGTTCATAATTATTAATATTTGGTACGAACATTATGCGTCACTAAGAATAATTAGCCAAAGATAAGAAAATGACCATTCAAAATGGATAGGAATATATATATGCCTTACAAAGTGGGGTTGCATGTACGAATCTAAATTTATTTGTTACGAGATGAATAATATAGTTTTTTTTTTTACTATTTTGCCGACTTAAGAAACGTATAATTTATGATGTACGGATATGGATAAGGTGACATAGACACGACACGATATGAATATGGAGATATAGATTTTTTCTTAAAATTTTCACATTTAGAAGTGCCGGTGATATCGAATATAAGTGTCCGACACAACACGATACAAAGCAAACAAAATGATATTTTTAGAAGTGTCGTGCATAATAGCGTATAATTAAATTGTAATTCCCGTGGAGAAGATATAATTGTTGATAATGTTCTAAGATTGAACATATAGAGAGCATAAATTGAATATTTCTTTGATTTGTATAAATATATAGCTTCTGCATGCTTATCTTAGAAAATTGCAATTTCATTATCGGGATGTTGAATATTTATAGTGTAATGATACATCAGGTTTGACATATAATTACACAAACTTCCCAGAAAATGTAAAAAACTTTATTTGTCAAAAAATTTAGGTTTCATCTGAATCTGTCCATTTTTAATAATTTCATCTCCAATTTTTTATAATTACCCTATTTTGACCTAAATACTTTCGGATCAAGATTTGACTTTAGATTCGTTATCGTATCAGTATATATATAAGGTCATTAGGACAAATTTCCGAACAAGTTAGAAATTTTTTTAATAATTTTTCAGATCTCTTGAGAGAAGTTTGTTTAATATAAGTCGAACATCTTGATTATATATATCAGTGTAGTTATAGGAAATTATATATATATAATGAAAGTAAAGTATTCGAAATCAATCGTACAAAGATGATTATTAATACGTACTTTTGTTCTTACAATTGAGGTACAAACAAGAAATAAAAAAAGAACATCAATATCTCCAAAATGTTTTGTTAATACCAATTTTGGTGAAGAAAAAGTAGTGCCCCATTTGCTTTAAACAGCCAAACAACTTTTGTACCCACATTCTTAGTGGATCAAGAACTCAAAACAACTACGTAATCGCACATTGTAATAATGTGTATAAAATAGTTCCAATTATTTAAAATCACAACCCATAATCGATTGCATAATTCATGTAAAACTCTTTCTATCCATAGAATTTGCTCGTTCAAAAATTCAATTACAAAATTTCTAATTGAGCTGACAAAATTCCAGGTTGTTAATTATACCACTTAACGGAAGAATGAATATTTTATGTGATATTCATTTTATTTTTTTAATATTTGTGAATATTTATTTTAATAAATGAGTTGAAAAACTAATCCATGATTATTAGGTTCTAAGTCACAAGAAAAGTAGGAGCTTTTTTATTTAAATGGCTCTACAATATATCATATTGTAAGGGAAATTCATAAACATTTAAGGCTTTAAATTGGCTTAAAAGTGACCACTTTTTGAAAGGGAGTTTATAAAATTGCACAAAGATCCCTTTTAGCTTGATTAAGTGTATAATTAGCTAAACAATGATTATCTTAATTATGGTGCTCCGATCCAAAATCAATAAATGTTATCTTTTATAAGTATTATAATAGTTATAAAGTAGGACGATGATGAACTTATCCGTTTCTAACCAATCTCTTAACATCTTGTGACCTCATTAGTAGATCAATGGATATGGATATGCATTGCAAATGATTAATTTCTTAATTGATGCTTATGTTTTGAACTAATTAGTATGAGTTGGGTAATTAACAATCCAATTAGGAACATGGAAATAGTGTATAGCTACATTATCTTGTGTACGAATACTTCCAAAAATCATTCCTTATAAGTGTCGGACATCGACACTCCTCGAACACTTGTTTTGATAGCAAAGAAGTATCGTGATTAAAACGTAATAAATATGAGAAAAGACATTGTGCTAGATGTGTTTAGAGGGCGTATTCGATGCGATTAGAGGTACATTGGGTCTTAATTTATACTTTTTTAAAAAGAATTTTATGTCCATTTTTGTATTTTTATAAAATTCAGGGACTTTACTGTTTGATTTAACTTTAAAAATTTAGTACTTCTTTAAGAATTGTAATCATAATATTGAAAGTTCGAATTGTTTATGCTTATTAATTAACTGAATTGAATATATGTTGTAGCAGGCTTGTTATAATTATGAAGTTTATATGCTTATTAATATTTTATATTACATCACTTATCAATTATATATATTATATATAATATAAACAAAATATAATTGTGCCACAAGCACTTCGTGTATTAATTTTTTTAAAAATTGGAAATATCTGAGATGATATATATGTCGTGTCCGTATTCATGTAAACTTGTAATTATATTCAACTGGTATAAGGGACAAAAATGAATATTCAAGAATTAAAATTATATTTAAAACACTCGATTGGACACACATGATTGTTGTGTGGAAAATTGAAAATAATTGTCTTCCCTACCGTGAAAAGGAAAATTTTGATGTAGGGTTACTTAAGTGGGGTGCATGAATGGCTTTCATATGGTAATAATACAACAAAATTGAGAGTCCTCATCATGGTTTGTAGCACCTAAAATACAGGGGTATAGCTAACAAATATTATAAATTAATTCAACATACCTCGGTAATAACTTTACGCTTATGATTGACGGTCTAAAAAAAATTTAATTCAATATATTTGAATATCTCTTTCACTTTTTTTCGTACGGAGGTATTGGTTAATCAGGGACATACAATAATCAAGAACACCGCGATTTCATCCCTTATTCGCATCCATATATATACTTTAGCGATCTAGAAAATAAAACATGTTTTCGAGGCGACATGGAGTAGTTCTGGCACCACCGCATCAAGATTATTAGCCGACATAACCCGAAACTCACAAATGCACGTACATTTTTCTAGTAAATTAATCCGAAATAAAATAGAAAAAGAAAAACATTATATGATCATACAATAATAAAGTAGTATAATTAAATTTTTGTTTGTTTGCATGATAGTATAAAGTGAATGGGGTTGATGTTAAATCCAGCACCCTTTAGTGCAATACCCTGACCGTTGGTTTCGGGCGCTGTCCCTATTCATTGGATTCTTCTTTTTATCCTAAATATAATAATTACTTTTTTAATTTTTACATGTAATATTCTTTAAAAATAATAAAATAAAAAATTGGTAATGGTATGTTTGGGGGTCATAATGGGAAAAATGATGAGATACGAGCATGATTTTGAAAGTTTGATAAGATTTGCTGACGGAATTTTGTGCGTCAAGTGGGTAAATTTTTTCTGTATCAGTAATAGCTGCATTATCAGATAATCGAATATAAAACCTTATATTATTCATTTATAATTATATGTATTCAAGTCGGTTTGAATTAAAAAGTATAATTTTTTCTATATATCAGTAATAATTATATTTCTAAATAATTGAATATGAAACTTTTGATTAAACTGAGGCATCGTATCCGAAAGAAAATCTTAATTGATACATAAGTAAAATTATATATACTGTTGTTGGTGGTGGTGGCATTCCAAGAAAATTATGAAAACAAGCCCAACTTGGTTTTGTAGGCCCTTCAACAACATGAAATTTGGCTGGCAAATTGATCATATATCAACAAAGGGTTTTTTTGCTGGCAGACCCCTTGTGAAATCGTTAATTAATACGCTGAACCCCCTGATTTAAAAATTGTCAAAGAGAACCTTATGTTAACCAAAAATAAACAAAGAAAACCCTGGGACCGCGATTGTTTCACCACGTGCGCAAATTGCAACTGAGGTAGTCATTTTTCTTCATAAATGAATGTAGAAAGACAAAATTGCCCTTCTTACTTAATTTATATTTGAATTATATATTTGCCCTGACCATGTTCATCATCCTCCCCAATCTCTCTCTTCACCCAAACCCAAACCCCACATCTGAATGTCCTCCCATTGTGAAGGTAGCCATCAGAGATGGATGAAGCCAGGTATGGAAGTGAGATATCCCCCTACACCAAGCTGTTTTTGCGGGTTGAAGGTCTCCATAAAAGTGATATTGCTCCTGTTCTGAATGATATTGCTCCTGTTGTGCAAAATTTGCCCAGAAAACCCTCTGTTATTATAAAATTGCCCAGGAAACCCTGTGATTTGTGAAATGTGCAGTATAAACCCTGTTTGAATAAATCTCAGACACAATTGCGTAATAAATAATAAAAAAACAGTCTCATTCTTTGAGGTAAACGAAGAAAGAACCCTAGTTTTGAGTTTTGGAAAAAAAAACACTAAATTAATCGAAAAATCAACCCAACAAAATGCAACACATATACACTTTCATTACGTTAATGTTACGATTTGGACAAAAACACCACAAAAAGACACAACAACACAGATCAAAATTTGGGGAAAAAAATTATGTCGTACCTCACGCAACGGAGTAGGGCTTCCTGGCGTCACTCCGACCGCGAAACTCTCCAGCAAGTGCCGCTCCAAAGCAGGAACATTGGGGGAGTACAACAATGGCTGACAAATTGAATTTTGTTCAGTTAGGGTTTTCTCCAATTTTTTTTACAGCGTACAGGGAGAAGAAACTCAAAACCAACGATCAAAGTATCAAGCAAACACAAATGGGTCCTCTTCATCTCTTTTGCTTTGTTACTCTGTTTCTTGCTTCCTTTGCAGTTGCCTGTACTGATCCCTGTGTGCATCGATCCAAAGTCGCTTTCTTTTCCAAAGCTCAAGCTCTTCAGTGTAAGAACATTCAGATTCTTCAGTGTAAGAACATTCAGATTCCCAGGTTGAAAATTTCTTGATTTTTGGAATAAAAATTGGATCTTTGATTCAGTTGGAGCTTCTTTTTTACAGAGAGAAGAAAATGCAAAGTGATTTTTTCAAAAATTTTGGGGAAAGTGAATGTCAGATGAAGACTAACTGCGTATTCATTCACTTTCAACTTAAGGGTAATTAAGACATTTTACAGCTAAAAACGTGTCAGATGAGAGCAGGGGGCCGTTAGCAAAAATTACGAAAGACAAGATTCTCAATGAGAGTTTTTGGAACATAGGGTTTTTCATGCTACTTTCTGAAAACACAGGGGGTTCTGTGTATATAACTCTATCAACAAATATTGCTAGTAGATCAACTTTCTTGGTAAAACACTATATTTATATTGTTTATAAAGCAACTTTTGGAATAAAAAGTCCTTCAAATATTGAAGTTTAAGGATCGCAACTTGCAACTGTACGTGTTATTTGTTAGGCATGTTGGAAGTATTTGTAGTGAAGTCTATTACATCAGGGTTTATGCACCATCCAGACCGACAATTTTAAACGGAATTTGATTCGATCGAACCAATATAATGAGTGTTATTATATTGTACATCTATTTTTTGATTGACATAAAGTTTACGAACGACCAAGCAAATAATACAAATAATAGTCTGACCGTATGATTAGTTGAGCTACGCTGAATCGAATCTGAACCTTTTTTCTTTAATTTCTTTTCTGTTTTCAGTTTATAAATCTTTGTTCGTCATCTTTTGTGTTCCTCATATGATTAGTCATGCATGGAATATGCCATTCAATTATACCACACCCTTAATTATGGTGGAAAAAGGCCCCTTTTTCATCCTGAAACGAGTAGGAGAAAAGCACATAAGTTGGTAGCATATATATTTTATTGTTATTAAATGTTGTTATTTAACTCTCTTTTTAGTTTTTATTCCCTAAGGCTAAGATCAATAATAATAATAATAATAAAAGAATTATTTGGAATACATTAATTACGTGGATAAAGAGGATGGAGGACAGGAAAAGAAACAAGAGTCAAGACTAACGTTGATTACCTACTTTATTATTGTTAGTGGGCAGAAAAACATTTCAAAGTACATTCATATATATACTCATCCCCACCACTACCGTACAGCTTTATCAGGTGCCTGTGTGGTTAACATTTTAACAAAGGAAAAACGAATATTTATAAAATATATAGGTAACTTAAAAATAATTATCTTAATTTCTCTGAAAATATATAAAATAGGTGTGATATATCCCTTGAATATTTATAAAGGGTGTCAAATTAAATAATATTTTTCAAATTCACAATCTTAAAAATCACAAACTATCGGTCGATCAGTAAACGTACGTAATGAGAAGTTTTTCGATATAAATCTTTATGGCACTCTAATAAAGCTTGAGTAACAGAGTAATATAAACACAAATTTATAGGTTATTTAGATTCAAACAGTGGATCGAAGACTTTTTTTTTTTTTTTTTGAGTTTTGATGAGTAAACATCCCATACTATATATATATATTCAATTACTGGCGTATTTATTCTCGTTTTTTCATAACTATACTCCAAGAAAGTTTAACAAATATCGTGTTCTGATAAAATATCTGGCCTTTGTTGCCTAAGAAAACATGAGAATGCCTATCCAAAATAGTGAGAATACTATTTCTTCTGGAATCTGATGTCTGCAAGGTTTGCCACAAAATCATCGGTTGATATATTCCTCAAAACATTTTATCCCACATCGAGATTATTTTGTCATATGTCGATTCCATTAATTTCTTCTGTATTTATCGGCCAAACTTTTTTGAAATTTTAATGAAAATTATAAAAAAATAATAATAATATGGCATTTAATATTTGCGTAATCGGATTAGATATGTTTGCTAGCGTTTTCATTTTTTTCAAGCAATTAAATTAACTAACATAATTGTATGGGAATTTGGCCCATAATAGAAAGTCTCTTTTTCTTTTTTTTTTTTTTGTTGTTGTTAGTTGTGATGTAAGCATAAAGTGTAGTCTTTTCCCATCACTAAATTAAATGATTATCCACAAATAAACTCCTAACATCTCCACAGATTGTTTAATTAGATCATGTTGCATGGATGCATGCTATGTGTAACATGATCATGCATGAACCCATTCTGCATATATCAACACACTTGTTTTTTTTTTTTTTTTTTTCGGTTACCTTTTCTTGATTAACCTGCTCGTTGAACTATTAACACTGCAAAAAATAGAATAATTGAACGAAAGATTTAAAATTATTTCATTTCCAAAGTTTGAAATCAAATTCACGATATTTAAATTAAAGATGCATAAATCCCACATACACTACTATAATTAAGCTAATACGATTGTAAATAAATGAATTTCACATCATGTTAATGGGAATGTACTCTAGAAAAGGGAAAAAAGCGAAATACACACACTCTAAGTCAAGTGTACGTGTTAGAAGGTGGTCGAGATGAGATGAATCTTTTAAATTTTATATACATATCACTTTTTCTCTCTCTTTTAATCTCAATCGTCTTTTAATATAGGTAACGTGTGTATATGATTGAAATAAGAGATAAATCACAAAAATAAAACAAGAAATATAAATCGATGCCTACCATTCAACAAATGAATTATTGTTTTTAAAACTATATATATATATATTGGCATCATTGTCTATATATAGTCCCATATAAGGGGTAATTTCAAATAACCCCCATCAGTTTGGAGATTTTTACTTTACTCACCGAAAATTTATACTACATAATACGATATAAATACTGCATTAAAACATTTTTAATACTACATTATGTGAAAATTATACAGTTTTGAGAGTGGGGAAAATTTATACAACTGCATTATATCATATCCATACTACATGTGGGAAGTAAAATAAAATTTTGATGCCTAATTAGAGAGTTAAGTAAAAATACGATATCCAAATGGGGATTTATCCGACATGTCGAGGAATTTCATTGTAGGCATGCAGGGCCCACACATATTTTCTTGCCCCTCCTATAAATAACCCCCGTCACGATTTCTCTCTCGCCTTAATCCAACAAAATCCTTCTCTGTAACAGATCCACCGCCATTAAAGCAATGCAGCCCCACCAATTCTCCGAGCTCCACCACCTACTGAACCACCAAAACCCCTCGCACCACCACTTCACCATCTCCACAAACCACCACTCACCACTCACGCACCATCAATTCCCCCAAAATATTCCCCTGCACCACCACCAGCTCCACCACAATACAACTCCCCAGCTCGGCGGCGGCGCCAGCTCCGACGACGGCAGCCAATCGAGCAGTACGATCATCAACGAGAGGAAGCAGAGGAGGATGATCTCGAACAGGGAGTCGGCGAGGAGATCGAGGATGCGGAAGCAGAGGCATTTGGACGAGCTGTGGTCGCAGGTGGTGTGGCTGAGGAACGAGAATCATCAGCTGGTTGATAGGCTGAACAGCGTCTGCGAGGATCATGATCGAGTTGCGGTGGAGAATGCGCAGCTGAAGGAGGAGGCGTTGGAGCTGCGAGACATGATTAGCGGTATGCAGATGAGCAGTCCTTTCTCCGGTATTAGAGAGATTCATGACGATTGTGAAAGCCTCGAGTGATTTTTCTGGGCGATCGAAGATCAGATGAATAAGTTTTGTGGTAGTGGGTGGGTTTTTGTTTAATATTTTTGGTTGATGGGTTTTTCTTCATTGTTGGATCGCTTAGCTCACGAGAAGACTCCATTTTTGTTAACATGGATGATGGAATGGAACACCATCTCTCTCTCTCACACACTCACAAATATTATTTAGGATATTTTATTTCGAATTTGATTTTGTCGAATTAGTATAATTAAAAATAATGATTTATATTTGTGGTGTAATCATATAAAAGTACGCAGAGAAATGAATCCATTCGATGCTTCTCACTCCATTCGACCAGTAATTGTATCCTGATTCTAATTTGATTAAACTAACATAACGAATGAAAAGTGTTTTATATTTATCTTGAAATAAGTATTTGATTAAACTACTACAATAAATGAAAATATTTTACGCACGCATGATGTCATGGAATAGGTGGAACCTTAAGAAAAATATATAACTAATTAATCAATGAGTATAATAAATTGGGTTATTTTCGTTCGAACCAAGTTCAATCAAATCAATATGATGAGTAGAAAATTAATGTTTTGAACTTGGAGTGTGATTTTTTTTTTTTTTTTGAAAGCAAAGCCCCAAGGAGAAATTTACTAAACTAACTAAAATTAAAACATGCAAAGGAATATAGTAATGAAAAAAACAACCCAAGCTCAAGACTGTAATTCTAACAAATTTGTGGGTAATCATATTTGCTCCTAACATTCTCAGAACTAGATCTAATGAATACAACAAACAAAAGAGAGAATTTTTTCCATTAACGTAAGAGAATAGATAGTACTCAACCCTAATTCTAACGTCGCCACCAAATTCTTAGCATTCACATGCATATTTTTTAATTGTTAAAGATTGAGCCATACAGGCATGCATGTCTCCATTTGATTTGATCTTCAAGTAAACGCAATTATCCGTAAATATGGACAAAGAGGTGGACGCTTGCAGCACCGGGAGGAGAAGAGATCTCGAAAGAAGAAGAAAGTAAAACAACTCTGAACTAGAGAAAAACTATTCATACGAGAGAACAACCAAAAAAAAAAAAGAGAAATAAACCATAAAAAAACTAAGATCAAGAACTAAAGATATTTAAGAAGAGAAGATACTTCTAAAGAAAAAAGAGAAAAAAAAAACCCTAGTTGATTACAATGGCGATAGAATTTGACCATTCTAAAACCTATTGAGAATTTTTTCTGTTTAGGTTAGAACCCATTGCTAATTATCCCTTCACCCATTCCTTTATCTTTGTATTATTATTTATCCAATTAGCGTAGATTGAAATATTTCCTTTTTATTGAATCAACACCGCTCTGTCGATATATATCGGTAGTTCCAAAATAATATATACGAGGGAATTAATAATATATTATTAATAAAATTTTAATCCATCTTAAAATATTATTAAAGGTACGTTATCATTACTTACTAAGAAATTCAACGTCGAATATTGTCCGCGCATAAAGGATCTTTGATATAAAAGTAATTAACTCTATTAAACGAAATCATGTTTTCTCTCTCTTTTGGTTTCTTTTATGTTGGACCTATTCAAAATTTCAAACTGAACCCAAACTAGATGACAGATTCAGGCATACAGACTGAGAATTAATATCCAACCCAATAACAGAACCGCGTGATAATTAGAGTCAAATTTGAATTCCTTCACAATTCAGTTTATCCGTATCAAATCCATATATATAGATTCAAATAGTATTTGGATGAAAAGAATAAATCAAGTAAAAATAAAAAGTGAATACATTTATACTATCTATAAAACGAATAATTAACGAATTAAGAATTAATTTTCTTTATATTCGTTTGAGGTTTTTCGATCTAAAATTTCTAAACAAAGTATTAGTTAAAAGTAACATTTTCTTAAGAAAATTATGGAAGTTGTAATATTTATATACAACCATTCATATATTGAATTTTATTTTTAATAATTTATTTAATAAGCTTTATATATAGAATAATTAATTGAACAAAACATTACAGAAATCCACGGACTCTTTAAATTATTCATTGGTCGCAAATACTATAACTCAGAATTAGATATGAGCTAAATTAACTCCTCTCCCCGGGAAGCCCTATTGTAGTTCTACATATAAACTTGCAACCTTTTCATTTCTCAATGTGCTAAAAATGTGCTAACAGAGACAACACAGATTTGGGAACTCCAATAAGAGCACATCTTTCAAACTCTTATATAAGTGAGATTCTCACTTGTGAAGCCTCCTTCTTGTCCTGGCTCCATTGACTGCTCCAGTAACACAGATTCTCTCAACCACTTTATCCAAGAATTCCGAATATGCTTCCCTCAAAGAAGGATTCAGCAACAGAACAGTAAAACATATCCAGATTGCAGCAATGAACCCAATTCCCATACTAATGTAGAATGATGGAAGTGCTTCAGAGTGATCCTTCTCCTGGAACTCGATATTGGGCTGGTTCTTTACCTCGCACCGAGGATCAGTGTAAGACTTTCCCAAGCAGGACTGATTCAAAGGAGACCCACATAGATTTTGATTATTGATGTAAGATGAGTTGTCAAATATTTGAAATTGTCCCCGGTTTGGAATTTTCCCTGACAAGTTGTTATAAGACAAGTTAAGGTAAGACAGGAAAGAAAGTTTAACCATCCCGTGGGGAATAGAGCACGATAGCTGATTGTTTGAAAGATCGAGACTTTCCAACTCTTTCATGGCACCGATCCCTGATGGAATTGGTCCTGAAAGATTATTCCCTGACAGGTTCAAGAATTGCAATCCAATAAGGCTTGTTAGCTCTCCAGGAATCTCTCCTGATAACTGATTCGTTGAAAGATCAAATACCGTGAGAATATTTATGATTTTCCGGTTAGGACACCAGACCCATACTGCCCGAAGATACGTCCAGTAGTCAACGTTGGCATAATATGCAAATAACTGCTCATCGTCAATCATTGCCAGGGTAAGAAAATTGTCGATGCACCTTGGTATAGTACCTGAAAGAGAATTCCTCCCCAAATCCAAGATTACTAGATGCTTCAGTTGGCATAATTGAATCGGAATTTCTCCACTTAACTTGTTTTGACTGAAGATAAGGAACATCAGATTTTGAAAGCTTTCCCCGATCCATGGAGACAATTTACCGGAGAGCATATTGTCGGAAAGATCAAGAAAAACCAAATTAGTTAAGTACTTCAAAGATGAGGGCAGTTCTCCAGAAAGATGATTCCTATCAAGTTTCAATACCTTGAGATCAGTTAGATGTCGGATTGAGGAGGGTATTTGGCCTGATAGAGTGTTGAAGGCTAAGTTCAGGATATCCAATTTTTCCCCATATGTCCAGCAATCAGGAAATGGCCCTGAGAAGTTGTTATAACTCAAGTCTAGGCGACGGAGGGAGTTGTTTGCAACAAGTGATTGACATAAGGATGTAATAGGTCCAGAAAAGGAATTTTCAGCCAAGCTCAAAAACATCAAATTGGGGGAAATATGAGGAAGAGACCCGGAAAACATATTTGAGCTCAGATCCAATACTGAAAGCTGGAGTTTTGATGAAAAATCAGGGACTTTCCCTCTTAATTGGTTGTCAGACAGATCCATTTTCTCCATATTTACAGACAGATTCCAGAACCAATTAGGGATTGTGTCTGAAATTCCAGCACTAGAGATATCAATGTATGAGAACTCTTTCTGTGTTCCAAGCCACCTTGGAAATTTTCGGCCGAGTCGGCAAGATTGCAGCTTTATAACATCAAGTTGGAAATGAGGCAGCCAAAATGCGCTCATGTTGAGAACAATTTTCCTGTTAGATGATAAATCCAACACACGCAAATGACTAAAATTCAGCAGCTTTTCAGAAAATATATCCTCCAACAAGTTTGAAGAAACATTCAGGACTACTAACTGAGAAAGATTTGCTATACGGTGCAAAAACGGACCTTTCAGCTGATTATTGGAAAGACGGAGCTCTTTCAGGGAAGACAACCCCTTAAGCTCAGGGAAATAACCAGTTAAGTTGTTTTCTGAAAGATCAAGTGTGGTTAGAGTCCTTAAGTTTCCGAATATTTCCGGTATTCGGCCACCTAACTGACTACTACTGATACTAAGATGGACAAGATTCGTGCTCATGTTGAGTAGCCAATCAGGGATTGGAGAATTGAAATGGTTAAGGGAGAGGTCAAGAGTTTCTAGTGAAGTGAGATTTGGGGAAGGCCCTAATGCAGGCAAGTGGGAAATCTCACAAACAGACAAGGATAAGGTTTTTAAGGAAGATAGACTATTAACTGTACGCAACCAATTCACCACATTACTAAGATCAACTCCACTTAAATCAAGAATTTGTAAATTAGAAAACCCGAGAAGCCAATCAAGAGTGTCAACCCTCAAATTATAATCATTTCCACCGAGGTCAAGAGCCTTCAATTTTGAAAGATTTCCGAGTTGCTCAGGAATTTTTCCCCTAAGCTTGGCGTAAGATAAGTTGAGATACTCTAGATGCTTGAGAGAACCCAGAAATCCAGGAACTTGCACTTGCCTAAAATCATTTAAGCTTAGATCAAGGCGCGTTAAATATGGCAAATCAAGCAAAGAATCCCTGAGCTCACCTTGGAAATTATCAGCTGAACTGTGGCCATGAAGATCGAGCACGGAGACATGCCCTGTCTCATTGTTGCACGTCACGCCTTCCCATTTACAGCAATCACGTTCAGGAGTCCAAGACGTCAAACGTGGAGATGGATTGAAACCTTGAATGAGTTTTAGAAGAGCAGCTCTTTCACTTCCTAAGCAAAGATCCGTTGACAAGTTTTGATGATATGAACTGGATCCAGTGGTTCGGAGGGAAAACCTGGAAAACAAGAATAAAAACCATAAAGGTAAGTTTCCCATGAGTGTTGACAAGATTATCAGCAACCAAGATTTAGCAGCAGAAGTGTTGGAGTATGAGTTCCTAACTCTTTCCTGTGGATTTATAGTCATGAAGTCAAGCTAAAGTAAACCAAAGCTAAAGTAAACAGCAGTCAATCTTCTGATGAAGAGAAAAACCTCATTGAGAAGGAGATTACTTTGAAGGACCCAATGATGAGGACCTGTGGAAAATGGAAATGCTCAGTCAATTTGATATCCCTTTCAGGAAAGTTGTTCATAAGTTTCAAAACCCAAAGCGTGTTCATTTGGAGAAAAACGCAAGTATTCTACTGAACTCTTCAGTGACGAAATTTCAACAAAAGGTATAGCACCTAGAACAAGGTTTCAACTTTCAAGAAACAAACAATAATCGACTCTTTCCACGATTTCCTTACCACGATACTCCCAAATGAATAAATTCAACAACATAACATTTCTAGCAAATAAAGATAAAATTCAACAGCATTACACAATTTTCCACCCAAAAAAAAAAAAAAAAAAAAAAAAAAAAACACAATTAAGGGGCATGCATGTTCAAAGCTAGAGAGACAATTTTAACAAGAACGTTCACGTAAAGAATTTTATTAGGAACCATGTTCATAACCAACGGGACCTTTTAACTGTCTTGATTTACAATCTCAACTAATTAGTTTTTTTTTTTTTGGTTACTCAACTAATTAATTTATTACCGGTGTGAAAGTTTAGGCTGTGCTTTGTAACAAAAACAATTGTTTGAAGTTGAAAACCCAAACATTTGAAAGTTTAGATTGACTAGTCTAAAAACAAGCATAATACAAAATGAATATTTGCTAGTTTGTACAAGAGTATGCGCCATGGGTGCAAATTAGGAGTGAGCAAAACCGAACCGAAACCGAAAACCGAACCGAACCGAAACCGAACCGACGATAACCGAACCGAACCGAACCTGATTCGGTTCGGTTTCGGTTAGTGGTTTTGTAGATTTTCGGTTTCGGTTTCGGTTCGGTAAAAACCGATATTTTTTCGGTTTTTACCGAAAAAACCGAACACACATGAGAAGGCATTAAAACGTTTCTTACTTTGCTAGTGAAAGCGTGTTCCTTGGGAACAAAAACACAATTTCAATTTTCAGGCATCAGTCATCACTCTTCTTCACTCAAAGAACAAACCCTAAAAAATCGCCTCCCAACTACTGCTCCAGTGCTCACTGCTCCGGCCTCCGTGCTCCTTCCCTGAGTTCACCACCTTCAAGTTCGTCACCGGCGACCACCAGTCCACCACCGTCAAGTTCCTCACCGGCGACCACTGCGGCGGCGCTTCCTCCCAGCTCCCACAGATCGGTAATTCCCTTTTTTTTTCTGTTTTTTTCTTTTTCTTTTTTCCTCCTCCTCTGTGGCTCAGTGGCTGCCGTCTGGTTTGCTAATTGCTGCTGATTTTCCTTGTAACTTTGTTGTTTTGGGATGATGCTTACCGGCGACCATTTGAGTTTCTTGGGTTAGGCTTGTTCTGTAAACTGTAAATTGTGATTTGTAATTGTGTCATTGTGTCTGTGTGTGTGCGCCAGTGTGAGACAGTGACTCAGAGTTGGTTGGACATGGACATTCTGTAATTCAATTTGTAGTTTTTGGGTTTTTTCCTTTTTTTTTTTTTTTTTTTTTAATTTTATATGCAATTTCGGTTTTTCGGTAAATAACCGAAACCGAACCGAAATATTTCGGTTTTTACCGAACCGAAACCGACCAATTTCGGTTCGGTAAATGGTTAGTAAAATGGCTAACCGAAATTTCGGTTAACCGAAACCGATTAACCGAAATTTCGGTTTTTTACCGAATGCTCACCCCTAGTGCAAATATATGTTAGTGTGTGTAGATGTGTATAAAATGTGTTAATATGTTTAAACGATTCAATTTGAGTACCTACAGGATAGGGGGTTGGATAGGTGGATACTTCTATATCTGATCCAGGTCATTTCTTATGCAAGCAGACTGTTTTAGATTAGAATTAAATATTAGTTCACAGGATAGAGGTATCTGATTCGAATAAAGAAATAGTCACGAGTTCGTAAAAATTCGAGGAACAAGGTGGAGGGGTTTGCAATTGCAAATGGGTGCTCGTATGAAGGATTTGCGATTAAGTCCTTAACTTTCTATAATTCACACATTGACCCACGTAATTTAAAATAAAGAACAATTAAGTCCTAGATATATATTTTCAACAAGCAGGTGAGGGGTAAATTCGTAAATTCATCTGTCTAGAGCTAAGACAGATCCACCACGCACATTTATCGGATGAAAAAAGCATTACCCACCGACGCGCAACGCGGGTCGGAGCTCAGACTCACTCCTCTCGCAGCTCCACACTCCAGATCTCCCTCTAACACGCACTGATTTGACGAACGATACGTATATATTGTGGTGTATCTATAGCTTGCTCGTACGCATATTTGCGATTCTGTGTAATATTGGATGTTATACTGAGAATTGGAGTTGGGAGCGGGTTTGATTGGATTTGTTTGTGGTTAAAATTCAGAGGTTGTTGATTTGTGCGGTGGCGATTGCGATGGCGGTGGCGGTCCGCGGCGGTCGGGTCGGATCGGGCGGTGGATCGATGTTCCGGAGCTTCTTCAGCTACCGGATCTTTGTTTCGGCCATGTTCACGCTTCTGTTCCTCGCTACGCTTTCGGTCCTGCTCACCTCGCAGCCGTCTCACAAGGATGACGTAAGAACTCGCTTTCATTTCTGTTGCAGTGACTTTTTTTTCTGTGTTTTGCTGTGTAGTTCTGTGTTCGGCATTTTTGGCTTAAATTGTGGTTTGGTTGTTAAATGGAAGGTGTAGGGTAATGGTGGATTTTGCTCTTGCTGATATCCCAGTGTGATTGAAATTTGTGATTAGTTTCCTCTGTGTGTGTATTGTTTGGAGAATCGCCAATTTGTAATGAAAATTATAGAAGATAGGCTGTCTGTGTGTTCGTTAATTATGAATTTGATTAAAGAAACTTTCACTAAATTTGCATTTGATTGAGAATTGTAAGAAAAGACTTATGTTTTAGGTGGTTAATCTGATATTTTCTGTTTTTGTTAGCGTGTAAATGCTGGATGATATTCCACTTACTAGTTTATTGCTTTGTCCTAGAATTTGAATAAAACTAGATTAGATCTTTTTTCCCAATTATGAGCAGGTTATGGAGACAACCGGAAATGCGCATGTAAGGCGAACTTTTCTGGCATGGCAGTCAGATCCACTGAAGACTAGGTTAGATTTGATACATAATCAGGCAAATAATCATATTGCCTTAGTTAATGCGTATGCTACGTATGCGAGGAAGCTCAAACTCGAGATATCTAAGCAGCTTAAGATGTTTGATGATTTGGCTCAGAATTTCTCAGACCTTCAATTGAAGGAGATCTATCGCACTGCATTGTTTGAATCCAATGGTCCAGTCGATGAGGATGTGTTGAAGCAATTCGAGAAGGAGGTTAAAGATAAAGTCAAGATTGCTAGATTAATTATCGCAGATACCAAGGAGTCATATGATAATCAATTAAAGATTCAGAAGTTGAAAGATACTATTTTTGCTGTCAATGAGTTGCTTTTGAAAGCCAAGAAAAATGGTGCTTTTGCCAGCTTAATTGCTGCAAAATCTACCCCCAAAAGCTTGCATTGTCTCGCGATGCGACTTATGGAGGAGAGAATTGCACATCCTGAAAAGTATCAGGATGACGAGCCGAAACCCGAGTTTGAGGACCCGAATTTATACCATTATGCTTTATTTTCAGACAATGTGATTGCAATCTCCGTGGTGGTGAATTCGGTTGTTAATAATACAAAGGAACCGTGGAAACATGTTTTCCATATTGTTACTGATAGGATGAATTATGCTGCTACTAAGGTTTGGTTTAAGATGAGGCCGATACAAGGTGGGGCCCATATTGAAATTAATGCGGTGGATAATTTTAAGTTCTTAACTCCTTCATATGCACCAGTTCTTAAGCAGCTTGAGTCTGCAAGCTTGAGGAAGTTTTACTTTGACACTAGGGCAGAGAATGCCAATAAAGATATGAGCAACATGAAATTCAGAAACCCGAAGTATTTATCTATGCTGAATCACCTTCGATTTTACTTGCCCGAAATCTACCCGAAGCTGCACAAGATTCTGTTTCTGGATGACGATGTTGTGGTTCAGAAAGATTTGACTGCATTGTGGAATGTTGATATGGATGGAAAAGTGAACGGCGCGGTATATTCATGTTTCGGGTCATTCCATCGCTTTTCTGAATATTTGAACTTTTCGCATCCTCTCATTAAGGACAAGTTTGATCCTCGGGCTTGTGCCTGGTCATTTGGGATGAATATGTTTGATCTTGATGCTTGGAGACGGGAAAAATGCACTGATCAATATCATTATTGGCAAAACCTGGTAAGCACTGTGCTTTAGCATTTTTTATCTCGTATATTTTCTGGATAATTTTGCAATTTTTGTTATTCATGTTGGGGCTGGATATATGGGTTTTAAGGTTGTAAACGAATGTTAAAATGGAGCGGATATACATATATCCGTATCAGAATCCATTTAACATATTTGTTATTTGAATCCATATCCGTATCCATTATCTGATGGATAATAAAAAGTGTTATCCGTATCCGACTGATATTATTCTGTTATTGGATTATCCTTATCGATAAGGATATCCAATTAGTTAATATCTTGTTATCCGTTTACTTATTCTAAACTATATAACTTGACAAATCATTAATTCCAATGGATATATAAACGGAACGGATATTTAACGGATGACATGTCTGCTTACCATATCATTATCAGTTATCATTCCGATATTTGTTATCGGATACCGATAATATCCGCTTTAAATGGATGCGGATAATATCCTCTCTAAACAGGGCTACCCATTTACAGCCTTAGTGGGTTGTTCATTATGGAGGGTGGAGGGAGCCACAAAAAGTAAACATCAAATTTGCTGGCAACACACATACACGAATTCCTGGCTCCATTGTACAATAGGGATTATTATATTGGCATACCCTGAAGTTTGGCCTAATTACACAATCTTTTTTGAGTTTTGAAAAAATTACATTATGTAAACTTCTTTCTTGTTTCTAATGTATTTTGGCTAATGAAATGAGCAGAACGAGGATCGCACGTTATGGAAACTAGGGACTCTCCCTGCCGGGCTCGTTACATTTTCCTCAACCACCAAGGCATTGGACAAATCATGGCACGTTCTGGGACTTGGGATAAACCCGAGTATCAGCATGGAGGAAATAGAGAAGGCAGCAGTCATCCATTTCAGTGGAGACATGAAGCCATGGCTTGATATCGCCATGAACCACTACAAGCATCTCTGGACCAAGTACGTTGATAACGAGATGGAATTTGTGCAGATGTGCAATTTCGGCATGTGAAGGAGCACAATCATTCGGAACAAGGATCGCAGAAATATATGGGGCCTAGCATCGCGGAGCTATTGAAGTTACCCGCCCCGGATAACTTTCAGAGGGGAACGTTCTCTGCGTAGCTTTGTCTTAGGAAATTTTGCCCCTATTATTGTTATTTACTCTGTTACTACGAAGTGAAAATGAATTTTCATCTCCTGTATAAACGTAAACGTTTTCTTTGTACAAGATCCAGCATATACGACACAGGAGAAGGAGGAGTTTCTATCATCTCTTTCGGGAGCCAGGTCCACAAAACTCTACACGTTCCATGTTTGAATCGTGTCGTATCTGCTTATTTATGTTCGTTCTTACAACACCATACAAATTTGCCATATCAAAATCCTTAAACCAAACATCTAGACCGATTCATTTTCCTCAAACGACACAACCCCGTCTCCATATCCTTCATCTCCCCATCCCCAATTCAAAGAAACTACCACATTAAGTAACAAATGGTGCTCTGAGCTCAAGTTTCCACTTTCCAGTTTTGTCATATGGTAGACAGTGTGAAAAACTTGTTGTACTATTGGTTTATGTAGTACAATTGGAATATGCTATGGATATGTGCCAAAAGCAAAATCTGAAGCAGAATGATGAACGCAGATTGTGTGCGCTTTTGTTTCCACTATTTACAGTGTCAAACACCAACTTTTTTATCCCTTGGAATGATACCTCAAACTACGTCCTCGTTCGTCCCTTTTGCTGCACATGTCTTCATTCATTCACAGCTTTTGCAACTCCCAGCGGCCGCGTCCACTTGGATTCATTTTATAATACAAATCTTTAATTATGTCCCTCTCTTACGTTTGCCCTTTTAAAATTCATATGAAATAGTATTGAGTAATCGCCGAATCTCCTTTTCTCTCGTATTCGGATTGTATTTTGTATTGACCTAAATCCATCTTTATATAGACCCGAAATACTATTAGGGTTTAACTCTTTATCGACACTACGTCTAAACTCCTTCTATTTACTTTCTTCTCCTTCCATTCTTATCTGTAAGACTCCTTTAATGTTTCATCAAGTTATTTCCAGTATCTGTAACTAATTGAGTATTCTCTCATCCACGAAATCTTAAAGAGCGAGCTTACCAAGTGAGCTCCCCAAACACAACTCACCACACGTGAGCTCATCTCATTCTATCTCATGTGAGGTTGATCACGTGTCCTAATCGGGTAGAACCCCATCAAATACAGTATCAGATCATAAATGAAGTCATTTTGTTCAAATTTTACTGTCAATGATTTGTGAAAAAAGAACTTCACACCAAACAGGAATCGGAAGTGCACAAGCGAGGTGGTGGTATTCAAATTTGGAGGGTCACGTTCGCTTGTGTCATTATTTTTTTCCTTTGTTAGCACCTAATGACCAAGATCTAGAAATTAGACGCGACATGATGCACGACTGACACCTAGCATTACAGTGAACCTTTTGATACATAATACGTGGATACATGGATCTTTGAAAAGTAAAAGTAAAATTCGCGTTTAACGATTCAGGTCTTGTAATTAAGCCTTCACAATTTATAATACGAGGAAAGTGACATATATAGTACCAAAACTATACTAGATCATACTTTATAGCACAAAACGTAAAAATCAATCTTTCTTCTAATATATGTACTTATGAATAGACTACGGGGAAATCGATTATGAGTGTATTTCAAACTTTTCCAACTTATTGAAAAATTAATCAGTTCTGCACCATTGAATTTTTAAATGCCAAAAGAAACCTCTTAAGTAATGCCCATTTAAATGGTGAATGGCCACTGCAGTGATTGTTGACTTGAAAAGGTTAAAAGAGAAGAACTTCTTTTAAAGCACTTAAAAAACTTGTGCTTTTATCAATTAACTAATTAAGTTTGCAAAGAATGTACCAAGAACTCAAAGGAATCATCCCTTTACAACAAGCTTTAATTTATTCCACTTTTTATTGTTAAAAATCTGGAAAATGCACCTATATAAAGTCCATAGCAAATATCAAACCAACAACCTAAGACTCCATCAAATTATTCAAGAATCGAAAACACTTCTTCACTAAAGCTAATGAGGCCGTCGAAATCTTCATCATCCACAAATTGGAACTGGAGGTCTCCAATTCCTTACCTCTTTGGCGGATTAGGGCTCGTGTTTTTGCTAATCGTCGTTGCGCTAACCATTTTGGCCTGTACACGGAAAAATGGCCCGTCTGAGGATCAGGGCGCACCGATGAGCCGATTGGATGACGACGGTGTAGAACTTCAGAACAATATAGTAGTGGTGGTCATGGCGGGAGATGATTGCCCCAAGTGCCTTGCAACACCATCTTTAGGGTGGTAAGAAAGAGCAAGTTGTGGGAGGGAATATGATCATCAAGACCTTGAACATGATTTTACGTAGATTGTGTATAAATTGATCAAGATTATGAAGTGATCAATCATTTTATTTAGAACTTTTGCTTAATTTGGTCATTGATCTTTTGTTCTTTTAAGAGACTTTTGTTTTTTTAAGAGAAGTGCACGAAATATCGTTGTTGCCCACGTATAATTCGATATGTCCATACGTGCCCAATCACTATCATAATTCGATATATCACCATTATCATCTTGGGTGGGTCGTTGTCCACATATAATTCAATATGCCCATACGTGTCCAAACACCATCATCATCTTGGGTGGTGATTGAACACGTATGGGCATCTCTCTGATGGACACGATTTATAATTTATGATGCATTAATATTATAAACTAAATAAGAGAACTCATCCCAAAAAACTAGTCTAATAGACGAGGTAAGTCATTTGGTCTATAAACCTCACACCAATTGCTTATACAATCAATATGGGACAACTTCCATACTCGACAATTGGTTCAGGGCCATGACAATTGCCCCCCCCCCCCCCCTCTAAGGGCCAACGTCCTCGTTAGGTTACGTCGTGTCGTATTCATATTCATATCAAACATTATATCACACATCTTTGACATAGTAAATTCAAAAAAATAAAATTATATCATTATATATCTATCACATCATGTCCGTATCTCCACATTGTATCTATCCTGCTTACAATATATTTATTGAATTCCAATGTGCAAATTAATTGTAACCCGATTAAATGATGTCGCCACAGAAAGAAGCACTTTTGACATTTGGAGTTTTGGACACATACACTATACCAATACACCACAAGTGTCTCCCATTAATAATATAGACAAAAAAATAAATAGTTTAATTATTAATTAACACCTTTTTTTAATAGAAATATTTAATTCTCCAAAGTCATTATTACATCTTTGCGTGCTCGAGCTGCCGCGTCCACCTACTCCCAATAAAGGGAAATTGAAATTAATGAGAAATAAATATTATATTTAATTTATATTTGTGTGTAAATATCGAATACATACGTCAGATTTGTGTGTAAATATTGAATACATACGTCAGACTCAAGCATATATTAATTACGGATTGCAGCTTGCCTCGGCGGATTTCCGCGTACTGTAATAATTCATTTTTATGTCTTTCTTAACAAGGAAATAGTATGGATGATTATAATTTTTATGTCTTTCTTAACAAGGAAATAGTATGGATGATTATAATAAATCATATTTTTATATAGTAACGTTAATTACAGCAAATTTTACAAATTATAGTTTGGTTAAAATTATAAAACAAATTGCTTATTATGGAGGAAAATATATCGTTTGGAAATATAACAATTACAATTCTCAAAATGCTGAAATAGAAATTTATAATTATCATATTATAAAAAATTGCGATTGAGGAAGTATTGATTCCAAGATTTATCCAAATTTGCACATATATATCACAAAATACAATAATATATTAAAGTAAAAATAAAATCTCACATTGATTAAAGCAAAATTTTGATGAAGAAAAACTAAGATACATCTGGTAATTGTGTACAGAAATTAATTGTTCTTGAATATACATGCTCGAAAAGCTAATTTCTAGAGAGAGCCAAAATTGTCGCATATATTTTGCGTTTTCATGGAGCGGCTGAGCTTGAGAAGGATCCAGGAGAAGTGATTGGAACTGCGAGGTGGGTGGGCTTATCGCCGCCGGCCATGATGACCAGAAACTTCGGCGAGTTATCGACCACCGCCGGGATAGGCGGCGGCGGCGCCTTCTCTCCGTCGTGATCCTGGTGGTGGTCGGAGCGCCGCCGTTTGCGGTAGGTGAAGGCGAGGATTATCAAGGCCGCGGTGATGAGAAAGAAGAGGAGAGCTAAGCCGCCGAAGAGGTATGGCAACGGAGAATTCAGTCGCCAAAACGCCGCCGCTGTGGTTGGTGGCGCGTGCAGCGGCGGAGGTGCCGGCCTCATAATCTCTCTCTGTGTGTGTGTGTCTCTCTCTCTCTCTCGGTGTGTGTGTGTGTGTGTGAAATTGCAGAAGTGTAATGGAATTTATAGAGTGATAGATTTGAGTAGTAATGAAAGTTAATGGAACAACTGTGCAATGTATGCACGTTACAAATGTGACTCACCTTTGGTTATTTTCCACGTAATTGAGAGTAAATATTCAGTCAAATCGGTGTAACGAGGGGGCGAATATTTTACATTTGCACTGTGATTAGTGAAAAATTTAGGGGAAATGATCAATCAAATGGCCAAGTGTAATATACTTACACTTTTAATTGGTTGTGTTCGATCGAGTCAAGGAGAGGGAGAGTAAATATTTTTAATTTGTAATAGCATTTTTAACAATTTAGTTGGGTTTGAGCTAGCTAAGCCATGTATTAATTCCTATGATGGACGGATATGGATACGACAATACAGACAGAATATGACATGAATACGGCGACATAAATTTTTTTTATAGACTAACTACCCTAAATTTTGAGTACCAACAGTCGAGAGTTGGAGATTACGGTACTCAGTTATTTGTTACCCCTCTGACTATCGAAACGTGACCCTGATTTTGGGATCCTATTTCTGCCATTCACTAAAGGCAAAATCTAAATTCAACAGTTAGGGTTTGGAGGGAAAAAATTATTAACCCATGACAATGGTCTTCTTTAGATTAATTGCCATGAATTTTTAATTGTTTCAGTTTGTAACTTCGTCTAACTGTTTTATTATAAAATGTAAGTTATGTAACCTCATTCTATATACTGTGTGATACGTGGATGAAATACCTTCTGCTTATCACATGATATACGAAATTAAATTATATTTTATAATAAAATAATTAATTGGGGTTGCAAAACGAGACAGTTAAAATTTCAGGACAATTTAAAAACAGCTATAGCACAAGTCGCAAGGAATCTTATGGGTTTTTCCCAATTCAATAGATGTGTACAAATTCCCACCAAAAAAAATAGATGTGTACAAATTTTTTTAATGAGAATTTAGTAATGTTTGAGGAGAGCTAGAGAGACAATATTTCATTTTAAATTTTGATCCTATAAATCATTAAAATATATAATATTGTAATTTTACAAATTTTGTTTATGTTTTTATCTTGTAAGGACCATTTCTACCTATAATAGTATTAATATAAATAACACGATTATCTGTGAGTATTCCCAATTCCCCATCAATTAATTGCAAATAGTTAAGCTTCTTAATTAATTAACCTTGCGCGTTCAAATCATTGATTAAGATGCTTAATTTGATGATTAATTCATACATCAAATATTTTAACACATAATCGAATAATTCGTGATTAAACCAAAGTCCTTAAATGGGCAATATATATGTAAACATATATACTCAAATATCATTATGAAAACAATTAACATATCTAAACTAAACTCTATAACAAAAAAAAAAAATTTGTGTTTATATATATAACATTGAGCTAATAATTTACGATACAAATTATAAGTGGAACCAAAAAATACCCTAGCCTTGAACATGATCTTCAGCCCGCAAAGAAAGTGGTTTTGCGAGATGGGTCGGGTTCGTTTCCCCGGCCATTATCACCACTATTCGTGGCTCCGTATCCGCCTGCAAAACGGGTACGGATTTCACCGACTTCTCATCGGAGTCCTCCGATGAGGACATTTTATAAGAACACGCAAGAATTATCAACGCGACGCTTATGATTCCCATGACGAGGGCCAAACCGCCGAAGAGGTAAGGGATCGGCGAGTTCCACCGCTGCAATCCGTTGCCGCCGGCCGCGGCGGCTGGGGTGGTGCTGTTAGGGTGTTGTACTTGCGGCCTCATCTCTCTCTAGTTTTGTGTGAAGAGCTGTGGAGGGTTAGGATGTATGTATATATATTGGGGGTTGATGAAAAGTGGGGTATATTTGAACAGTGTGCATGGATTAGGACGCAAATGGTATTTGCTTTATAGTGTTATTGAAGTGATCCTCTGCCTAAAAAGTGGGGATTCTTTCTTTTGCTTTCATACATATTTATATGCTCATTTTCTATGGGTAATTCTAACCCGAGTCTGGCTCGGCCAAACCGGTGTAACGAGGGGACGAGTGTTTTACACCTGCCGTGTGATTCGTGGAAAATTTAGGGAGAGTGACCAATCAAATAGTCAGTGTAATACACTTGCTTTTTTAATTGGTTAGGCTCGGCCAAACCAGATTTGGGCTAGAAGTTTCCTTTTCTATGTGGCTTGATTTCTTAGCTACTGTATACAACATTCCCCAAACTACCCCTTTATATGTATCGTACTCGACATTCAAGTCGCATGGTGTGTGTATATATATATATATAGATGTGGGATCTTTATATAGTTTCGATTTTGTGTTTCATCCCCCGTTTCCACTTACTCACACATATTACGTATATTGGTAGCCGTCTGAAAATCGATGCACGGTCGTAAGGTGAGGGCATTTTGGTACTTTCGAACGTTTAGAAGCAAGAGTAGAGAACAAAGCAAAGTTAGGGCAAGAATAATGAGAATGAGTGTGAAGTTGTCAAGTGATCAGTTCATTTCTTACAGTGTGGCCTTCACTCATACTTCTTGGTGGACCTCACTAAACGTGTTCTTTGGGTTCAGGTATCCTCACTTTTAAATTCCTATGTAAAAGTTTCCAATTATTAATTAGGGAAAATTACATCTAACTACCTTACTAGATAAGGTAATTACAATATAATCCATCTTTATTCAAAAATTATAATTTAGTCCCCAAATGTTATGAACCGTTTGTGATCCCTCTATTCCGTTAAAGTTCCGTTAGGGTTAGGTCTATCCTTCTATTAATTTTATGAATAAAATAACAAATTCATTCCTGTAATATACACATTCTAACAAAACGATCCTTAGGTATTATGCATATAACAATGTAGTCCTTGCTAATAGAGCCAAACTTAACGGAACCTTAACGGAATAAAGGGATCACAAACGGTCCATAATATTTAGGGACTAAATTGTAATTTTCAGATAAACATGGACTGTATTGTAATTACCCTATCCAGTAGGGTAGTTAGATGTAATTTTCCCTATTAATTAATTAAACTTTACTCTCGGATAAGATACGGCAACAACAGTGTTTATTTTGTAGGATAGCTCAAATCGAATTTCACAAATAATTCTTACAAATATGCACCGGATTAATGGCTCGTCTCGAGATTACATTAGATAAGTATTGATTTATTTATCCGATATTGTACTCTCGGGTATAATAGTTAATCTCTTCACTTATATTTTTATCTATTCCCGTCCAACCAATAAAGTAAATAAATATTTTTATCTGTGGTTTAAAAAGTAGACACATCTTCCGAACGCAAGTCACATATAAATTATATTTTCGCCCACTAATCATAGATTAGCAAGTCCATTAAGATAAGCATCCAGAGCTGTCCTTATGAAGTTGACATCAATTGTATACAAAAGATTGGGGGTTATTAAATTGGGTTTATCAGTAAAAACCCACAACGAGTTTAATTACTGTTTAGTTTCCGCCTTTGAGTACTGCTTTCCACACTAAACTCGTGGTTAAATAAAACCGTTTTCACTCTAATACATTATCACTTCAAATAATATTGTACTCGTATTAGATATCGTATCGAATATTTTTTATATAAAAAAATAATCATTTGATTGTACTCATGTCATATTATGTCTATAGCGTTGTTTCAGTGTCTATGCATTATTTTTTGTTCTATAACCCATTTCCATGCATGGATAGAGTCAGGACGGGTCACTTGGGATGTAACGCTCTCCCTGTCAATGGTAATTGTGTTCCCAAGGACTTGAGTTCGAGACCTCTGGTTAAGTTAGTAAGCGCCGAACTGTTAAGTTACACCATTTGGTAGCGTGTCCATGCTTTATAGATAACAAGTAATTAGGGGTTTGCGTGTGAAAGATATATATTTTCTGATCAAGTCCATGAACTCTAGAAAAATTAGATTTTAGCCCCCATATCTTTGCAAACTTGTGTACTTCCTAAACTCTATTGTACTTGAAATATAAAGATCAAGTAGAGTTCAAGATTTGGGGTTGGGAATTAATAAATAATGTGAATGGAAGTGGGTGGAGGGGTCCTTTAGATTAGAAATTAAAGTGAGGCAATTAGATTTTGTCAATGTGCCTCAACCCCCACTAATCCAATTAACCCTTTAATTGATTCATTAATTCTTTTGACATTGATATCTAGGATTAAAAAATTAAACTTTAAAAAAGGGTATGAAAATGGGTTCATATTCCCATTGCTTTAGCAAATAAATTTTGGTACTTAAGTACCCTTTGGGATATATATATAATGCAATTAAACAATTTGAAAATCGTGTTAATCGTTGTTTTAATATCAAGAATTTGATATTATGATGGTACAATGGAATCGCAACATGTAAAAATGGTGTTGCACCACGATACTATTAAAGAAAATAAATTACTAATTAGAAATTTAGAATAATGGCGAATTAATATTTTATCACGAAGCATAGAGTATATTTAGTATACCGTCTATTAAAAAAATATTTCATCCAAATTATTTTTGCATCAACTTATTTCGTTAATTGTACATAATTCCTCTATTTGTTTTTCAATTTCTTGGGTCCGTAAATTACTCATTAAATTTTGATTTTATAAAAGGTCAGGAGACATTCACACAAACTTATTTAAATAATTATATCAATATTTCAGTTTAAATACAACATTCATATATATCATCGGTCCTCATCGAATTCATTGTCGAATCAATTTTAATACCTTTAGTGGAACAATATCTACGTAATAAACTTAATTTGAAATTAAAGAACCTCCAAGATTCCTAACTTCCAAAATTTTCAATTTATTCACCACCTTATTCAAAGATCGCATAGTTTAATGAATGAGGATCAAATCTAAGAATGGTTTTAGTCGATGATACGATAACAACTCTCAGATGGCTTTTCATGGATCTTGCCAGCCGCTTTTCATATGCTTAACAGCTTAAGCTTTAATAGAGAGGCTATTTGCGAGATTGGATCTTTCTAAAAGATTATAAAATATTACAAATATTAAGTAGGAACCATCGAGGATTGTAGTTTAGCGGTTTGATGTTATGCTAGTTTAAATAGATTTTTGTGTTCGGATATTTGAAAACGCAACTACCATATTAGTATAGAGAATTTTACGACTAAATATTGTGATTTGACTCGATCTGTATCCTATTTAACTAGATTTGAGTCGGACGATAAATTTTCCTTTGATCTAACCAGTCGATCACCACTAAACCAAGACGTCGTTTCTTTGATCTAATCAGTCACCACTAGACCAAAACGCTTTGGATATCCCGTTCCTTGTGAGCTTTGGATATCTATTAGTTGACCTCCCATTTCTATACTGTTCTTTCTGATCTAACCAATCACCATTGTGATCTAACCTAAATAGATGTAGTTAATCATAACCATCTGACGCTTTGGATATCTAAATAGATGTAGCAAACCTCCCGTTTCTATCTTGTTCCATCTGATCTAACCAATCACCACTGATCATTTGATCTAACCAATCGCCACTAAACCAAGACGCTTTGGATATCTAAATAGATGTTTAATCATCACTTCAAACCACTTAGGATGTAAAGCTCTCTCTACTAATGGTAGTTGTGTTCTCAGATAGTAAAACTCGAGACCTCTAGCATAGCTTCAAACGGCTAAGTTACACCACTAGGTGGTACTCAGCTAGATTTCATTAAGATTATTGATGATGCTGAAAATTGGTTCGCCGGAACTTGAACGGGATCGGCTCCAAACTTCCAAAAAATCAGCCAAAAGTGGGTTCTTCGACCTGTTAAGATCAACAAAAACGTGAGAATACCAGGCGGGAGGTGTTTCCCGCGTAGGCACTCCGACGCTCAAGGCAGTGAGATTGCTTTAGGAAAGATCACCGGAAATTTAGGCAGAGGTTCGGTATGTAAAAGTGTGCGTACCTTCGTTCTGAAGAAGAAAGAGTATTTATATCTTAGGGTTGAGTCAGAGTTACGTTTGAGCGGTGTAGTGGGTGCGAATATTGCGGGGTCGTGCGCCAAGTGGTGGAGTGGCGTGTGAACGTGGGCAACCGCCACGCTTGGGGCGGAGCGCGCTTGGGGTTGAGCGCTAAGGTTGAGCGCGAAGGTGGAGCGCGAGGGTTGAACGCCTAGGTTGAGCTCGAAGGTGGAGCGCTAAGGTTGAGTGCTAAGGTTGAGCATAAAGGTGGAGCGCGAAAGTGGAGCGCTTAGGTTGGGCGCGAAGGTGGAGCGCTACGGTTGACCGCGAAGGTGGAGCGCTAAGGTTGGGCGCGAAGGTGGAGCGCTAAGGCTGGGCGTGAAGGTGGAGCACGAAGGTGGAGCGCTACGGTTGACCGCGAAGGTGGAGTGCTAAGGTTGGGCGCTAAGGTGGAGCGCGAAGGTGGAACGCTAAGGTTGAGCACGAAAGTGGAACACACTTGAGGTTGAACGCGAAGTGGTGGAACGCATTTGCGGTGGAACACTTGAGGTGGAACGTGAAGGTGGAATGCGAAGGAACGGACCTTGAAAGGAGCGGACCTCGAAAGGATGGAGCTCAACACTTAGAAATATTTTTGGCACTATCGTTTGCCCCCCACTCTTCGAGTGTCGAATAATTGAGGCACTCGTAGAGTAATCTTGAAATGGTCTCCTTTCGATTGGAATATTCCCGTTCACCCTTTCGATCTGAACTCGCGCTCAACTTCTTATCGCTAAGGCAAACGAGAGCCCTTGTTTACAGAGAAGGGAAAGATAGTTACAAGCGCCAGTATAGGAGTGTTGTTGCTGACCTCGAAAAGAGAGTTCAGGATCTTGAGAGGGAGCTCAAAAAGGCCAACGTAGAGATTAACAGGAAGGACAATGAGGTTCGCGTTCAGGCGACCCTTGTCTCTGGCTATAATGAGCATATTGAACTCCTTGAAGCTGAGAAGAAAGTCCTTCAGGACGACCTTGAAAAGGTTAATGAGAAGATGACTGATGTCAACGGAGAGCTGAATAGGTACAAGTTGAAGCTTGTGGAAAAGGGAGAGTTGCTCAAGGAGAGTGAGCAGGCTAGCGCTGAGCTGAGCGAAGCTCGAAGAGTCTAAACGTGACGCGGCAGTCAGGACGCATGCTGAATTGATGGAAGTGATTAAGCGCTTTATGAGAAGCCCCGTGTTCGAGGTTGTAAGCGACCTCAGTAGTTATAGGCAGATTCAAAAGGCATTTGAACGAGCTCGTCACCAACTCATTCACATAGGGTCCATTCACAAGGATGCAAATGTGGATGACATTGGTCTCGACAAGGATAGCGGGATGAGGCCCATCCTCGGCCAATAGGGTGCAACGGGACCCGACACCAATGATCTTAGTAACCACGAGTTCGGGTTTGCCTTGGATGAGTTCAACATTATACTTGCTGCCAAGGGAGCCGCTCACGCATCGGGTGAGGACGTTCCTCTTGGAGGGAATGCTCAAGGCGAGCATGTTAGGGACGAGGAAACTCAAGGTGAGCGCAATAGAGACGAGGAGGCTCGCAAGAAACGCGCCGTCAACGATGAGGGGGACGAGGGGGCTCGCGAGGAGCGCACCGTCAATTATGAGGCCGTTGCTGATGCTACTGGAGAAGCGGGTGTTGTTCCGGAGCGCTTCGAGGGGAACAATGGTGATGCCGAATCTGTTATACGTAAAACTTTTTCAAGTTGTTTGCGTTCCATGGTTTAGGGAGCAACGTATTATTGGCGTCCGCCAAGTGATAAACATGTTTTGTTGCTTCCCTTTGATTTGAGCGCCAACCTTAGTTGTTTTCGAGCTATCACCAGGAATGAGCTCAGTCTCTGTAAAGTCTCCGGTTGGCTTCAACCTTATTTCTTTGTGCTCACTTTGTTTGGCTTCCAACTTGCGTTTTTGGGGATGAGGGATCCCTTCCATATCAAGCATCTCGTCATCTTCCTCGTGAGCAGCTTCCAACGACTTTGGGGTTTCTTGAATAGGCTTAGGCTTCACAGTTGAGAGCATGTAGCACTCCCAAGCCTTTTTCAACTGACAATTTGCTTCTCCTATTCCGTTGGGAGTTGGGAACTTCATTTTGCGATGGAACGCTGAATGAATGGCTTTGAACTTTGCAAGAGCGGGTCTCCCAAGAATCACGTTGTATGGGAGGTTGACCTCGACCACCGTGTATATTAATGGGACCGTGGCTCTTTTCGGAACGCAACCTAAGGAGCTCGCCAATTTTACTTGGCTAATTGCGTACAGCTCTAATCCGCCGAACCCAAGGAGAGGGGTTCCTCTTGTAGCTGTCGGTTCGTCGTGCGTTCCGTCTCTCTCGTCAAGATGGTAGTGCAAGGTGGAGTAATGGTGGCTTGGACTCCTCCAATCTGGGCTTGTGTTCCTCCTTGGAGTCCCCAGAGCGAATTGAACAACAACGGGTTTAGTAGCAAAGGGTTTAAACGTGCCGGAATGTTGAACGAATTTGGGCCAATTCCTGTACCGAGAGTTTGCATGGGTTGCACGGGCAGATTGAAACCCACGATAGCTCCGGTGCGGTTTCTCTTATATGGGAACGCTGGCGGCAGGCGGCGTAACATGTCGATATTCGTTTGACTTACTCGGGTTGGGAATAGTCGCGGCGGCAAGCTAGAGCTTCGCTCGCCACGGCTAATGTTGTCAGATCCGGCTATTCTTTCACACAAAGCACAAAAAGAAGCTTGAAGAAAGTTGGGAAAATGGTGGTTTTCCCACAGACGGCGCCAAACTGATGATGCTGAAAATTGGTTCGCCGGAACTTGAACGGGATCGACTCCAAACTTCCAACAAATCAGCCAAAAGTGGGTTCTTCGACCTGTTAAGATCAACAAAAAACGTGAGAATACCAGGCGGGAGGTGTTTCCCTCGTAGGCACTCCGACGCTCAAGGCAGTGAGATTGCTTTAGGAAAGATCACCGGAAATTTAGTCAGAGGTTCGGTATGTAAAAGTGTGCGTACCTTCGTTCTGAAGAAGAAAGAGTATTTATATCTTAGGGTTGAGTCAGAGTCACGTTTGAGCGGTGTAGTGGGTGCGAATATTGCGGGGTCGTGCGCCAAGTGGTGGAGTGGCGTGTGAACGTGGGCAACCGCCACGCTTGGGGCGGAGCGCGCTTGGGGTTGAGCGCGAAGGTGGAGCGCTAGGGTTGAGCGCGTAGGTTGAGCTCGAAGGTGGAGCGCTAAGGTTGAGCGCGAAGGTTGAGCGCTAAGGTTGAGCATAAAGGTGGAGCGCGAAGGTGGGGCGCGAAGGTTGAGCGCTACGGTGGGGCGCGAAGGTTGAGCGCTACGGTGGGGCGCGAAGGTGGAGCGCTTAGGTTGAGCGCGAAGGTGGAGCGCTAAGGTTGGGCGCGAAGGTGGAGCGCTAAGGTTGAGCGCGAAGGTGGAGCGCTAAGGTTGAGCGCGAAGGTGGAGCGCTAAGGTTGAGCGCTTAGGTTGAGCACGAAAGTGGAACGCACTTGAGGTTGAACGCGAAGTGGTGGAACGCTTGAGGTGGAACGTGAAGGTGGAATGCGAAGGAACGAACCTTGAAAGGAGCGGATCTCGAAAGGGTGGAGCTCAACACTTAGAAATATTTTTGGCACTCTCAATATTTAATCAAAAGAAGTCATGGACTATGACAATTACAAACTTGGGCCGTTTCAAAGAGAACAAATTAGTCCAACAAATTAACTGCCCAAAATTTTATATTCGGTTATAAACCCTCCTCGGGCCCATATGGAATATTGGGCCCAAGTACAGGGGATGTCCCCAAAATTGACAAACCTTAGAAAATATTTCCCCAGAAAATTTAAAGAAAAACAAAAGAAATTCAAAATTGCATAATTACAATTCACTTCAGTTTGGATGAAAAACTACAAACCTTACCCTTTGAGTTATGATGAAACTTACAAATTCCACCATTCTATTAGGATCTACCTCAATTTATGAATAAGTTACCCCTTTTTTGGTCAATTTAAATAATACTACAAATAACGAACAAAACTATACAAAAAAATTAATTTGAGGGGAAACCAAGATGTCTAAAATATATATATACACACACATAAATATTTGAAATCGAAGACACTATTACTGTATCACATCAAAATTATGTAAAGACCTTAATTAAATAATTAATTAATCACTTACAAGAACATATATATATCTAATATCATACAAAGAACACGACCTTCTTAGAAGTTAGAACGATGGGACAACGCCATAAGCATTATTCTCCTCCGCCATCAACGCCGACGCCGAGAACAACCGATCAACTTCAACTTCTACTTCTACTTTGTCGGTTCTCTTCGCGAATCGCCCTTTGATCCTCGGCCTCGTCTCCGCGTAGGCTTTTCGCGACGCGTATCTGATGGTCTTCTCGAATTTTCTGTTCTTCTTCTTCTCTCTGTACCTGAGAACTCTTGCCTCCCTGTCTAATGGAGTCAGCTGACTTGGGATTTGCATTGGAGGGCTTGAGAACAGATCAATGGTGCCTTTGGGAGGTCTATTTGATGCTGAAATCGCTTCATTTGTTGTCGATTCGGGGACTATTCCAACGTCCATCGATGACAAGGAAACCTGAAGAAGGGGTATTTTAGTCATTTTACTATACTCGAACACGCACATAGTGCGTGCTTCTAAAAACGAAGTGGAATTTCCGCCTATTTATTGTATAATCGATACTTCGTAGTATTAAAGATAATTGGATCACTAGACCAATTTCAAATAATTACTTAAATACAACCCGAGATCATATTGAGTAAAAGTTGAACATTTTATTGGCAATCTCGTTATTCATTTGATTTATCATACCTCGAGTCTCAACCAATAAAATAAATATATCAGTGCTACTGATTACGTGATTGAAAAAATTCAACAATCATATAAAAAAAAAAGAATAAATATTTTGAACGCGATTTTTTAACTTTTCATCCTAAATTATAAAAAGTCCACGTTTACATTCTCAACTATTTTTTTTTTAATAAATTATAACCTGATTCCAATGGATATGTGACACGTACACGAAATTTCTTCCACGTGTCACACGATGAGTAAAAGACATATGTAATTTGATGAAGCTATAATTTTTCCAACTTTATGAGGAATATAGTAAGAAATTATTATAATTAATGAGAAAAAAAGCTTACACTATGTGACAGGGTAGCGTGATAACCGTATCCTGAAGGTTTAGAAGCCTCGTAATCCAATCCCATTGGGAAACAATCCTTCCCCTTGGGATTATACTGGATTGGGACAACACTATCGTCGCCGCCATAGCTACTCTGAGGAATGCTACTGTAATGCGTCTCCTGATTATTATATCCTTCGTTCGTGTGATTATAATCCTCCAAATCCAGATAATCATCAACCTCCCCGCCAAACAGGCCTCCATTTTCGCCATTAATGCTCTGTTCTTCGTCCCCTGTTTTCATAGGATTCAGCAGCAGCCACGAGGCCGCTTCGTCTTCATCGTCTCCATTTTCGCGGAACAATTCGTCGTGCGGCGGCGGCGGCACCGTTAGCGCGGCGGAGGGACCGTGAATCGGAAGGATCGGCACGCGGTGGTGGCGGCGGGCCAGGGGGTTGGCGGAGTGGATTTCGGCGTCGCAGCTGGCGCAGAGGGAGGCGGAGTCGGCTTTGCATAGGAACTCCGCCGGCGCACGCTCGCATGACTCGCACATCCATACGCGCTCGTGGTGGCGGCCGCCGCCGTGGTGGATGCGGCCGTCGCAGGCGGTGCAGAGGTAGGCGAGATCCGCCCGGCAGTAGAGGGCGGAGGCGGCGGATCGGCAGCTGTCGCAGGTGCGTGCCCAGCTGTTCGCGGCGGCGGCGCCGTCGTTGGCGGCGGTGGTGGTCTCGAGTTTCATCATTTTCGGTTTGTGTTTTATTTCCGCCATTTTTCTCATACTAGCAATCTTTACTAATAGGATTGCATTCAAGGAATGCGAATTCAGGGGCCGACACGTGGCGGGAAGTTAGTGGGTGAAAAATTGTTAAACAATTTGTGGCTGATACAGTTCTTGATGGGCCCTCCATTGGGGGCCCATGTTGGCTTAATTGGACTCGCCTATTGGAATCAATTTCAAATTATTTATTTATTTGTCATAAGAATATGCGACAATTTATACCATATTAATGTAAACATGTCTTCGTGAATGGATTGGCGTTTGAGAAAATAGAAAAATTAATTTTTTTCCCTCAAACTTTAATATTATTTATATATATAATTAGTTTCAAACGGGGGTTGGTTCAAGTGGTTTTCTCTTGGACAATGATATCGATTCGAATTCCATTTGGGGATATGTTTAAAAAAATATAAAAATTATATATATATTCAAACCGGTGTAACGAGTGGTGATTGTTTTACATTTGTCATGTGATTGGTGGAAAATTTAGGAAAATTGACAAATCAAATGTGAAGTGTAATACATTTGTTCTTTTAATTGGTTAGGTTCAGTCGAGCTAGATTCAAGCCCGGCTCCGCCAAACTGGTGTAACGAGGGAGAGAGTGTTTTACACTTGTCGTGTGGTTGGTGAAAATTTTATGAAGACTGACAAATAAAATAGCAAGTGCAATACACTTACCCTTTTAATTAGTTAAATTTGATCGAATTGAATATAGGATAGAAACTTTCCAAATGCATTAATAAGTATTATTGTATATGGAGGTGGGGATCTCAATTGTGAATTGCGTTGTGCAGTGATATGTATAGTTAATAGTTCAATGCACTGAGTGTAGTGCACCAGCAAGACATACATATTGAGGCCACATTACATATCATCATCATCATCATCATCATAATAGTTTCTCCCTATAATCCCATTAGCTATATATCTCAAATCTTCGTAATACATAATGTATGAATACGAGTACAGATTTTTCCTTTAAATTTATCATGTATGTATAAAATATTCGATACTCAAAGCGAATATCCCCGTATAACGAACGTAATCGTGGCTGGAAATGAATCTAAGTTGAAAAGAAAAAAAACCTAAGAAAGAAAAGGAAGGTTGATGAGTCAGATAATGATGGTGGCCAATGAAATGAGAGAATAACTGTAAGAGGATTACTATAAATCTGAACCACGAATTTGAGTTTATCTGTACCAATCTTATAAACCACGTGGCTTTATGGCCCAGAATTTTTTTGTCTTCCCAACAACTCAGCATTCTGCATTTGCTATTCTAAGGATTCTAGCTTTGATGCACGGATACGGATACGGCGATACGGATTTTTTTTTGAATTTTCCACGTGAGGAGTGTCGGATACGGTGTCTGACACGACACGGCAACATGATATTTTTAGAAGTGTCCGTGCATCATAGGGTTCTAGTTACCAAGTATACTCTAGAAATCAAACACTTTCAACACCATCATTGATGTAAAATGCTTGATGAAGAGCGTAATTTAAGTGTGTTCGGTGTTATAATAATTTAATTGAATATGTGGCGTTCGATAATAGTACTGACTTTTGGTCATCTTTTGGAAATCAAACACTTGTGCCCCATCAATAATATAAAATGATTGGAGAATAGTGGTCGTTATTAGTTGAACGTTATACTAATTTAATTGAAGTCTCGTGTTTTTTAAGATGGTGATGAGTGATGATTTCTGGTTATCCTCTGAATAGGGTTCTCAATGGGCCGGATTTGAAAATTCCGGATCCGATTCGAATGCATGAATGTTGAGTCCGCATAAAATCGGGTCGAATCCGATCCGATAAAAGAGTCGACGTGATTAACAATAAATTTTAAGATTTTTTAAGAAAAAAATATATATTAAAAATAAATATAAACATATAATAATTATTATTTAATTAGTTAGTTATTATTTTTACATGTTTTCATGCAATATTTGTTAATTTAAAATTATTAATGAAAGATTACATATTATTTTAAGATCAATATTAAAAGATATATTATTAATGCAATGATACATACATTGAAAGTTTAATGTTTAATTATTTTTATTAGTATTCTTTATTAATATAATAAAATATTATAAATAGTCGGATTGGGATCTTTAACAGATCGGATTCTTTAATTTCATATTCGCTCCATTTATTTCGAATAATGGATATTTATAATCGTATATGATCCATCGAACTCCTTTATCGGTCAAATGTACAAATAATCAGATCGGATTCGGATTAAAATTCTATCCATCGATAACCCTACCTCTAAATGTTTTGTGTTCGGATTTCTTGGTATACAATTTCTATCGGGAAAACTCCGGTCTCTTGGAGTTGATCGACAAAGCCCATAATTGGGCTTATGCACAGAAACAAGTTGTAGTTGGGCTCCCAAACATGTTGATTTTGGATCAGAAATCAGAATCCCAAGCCCAATCTATTGAAGGATAGCTAACGATTACAATTTACAACCCAAGAAATAATTAAGAAAAAAGGAGACAAATCACAAATGTATGGAGGCAAATAATATTTATTTGATCAAAAAGAGCAACTTTATTGCATAAAAAGAATGCCAAAATCAAAATTTGACCCCAAAACTTGTAACTAATTATAAATAGAACCCGTAAAATGAGAAAACAATTCAAAAGCAGCCAGATTTAGGTATCTTGAAGACTGATGAAATGAAAGCAATGAGGCTCTCATTTGTTCATTCCAGTTGCGTTCTTCACAGCATCAACTGCACCTTGTGCCTTCTCCTGCATCTGCTGCCCAGCCTGAAATGACCAAAATAACCCTCGTCAATTGCTAAATCGACTCCGGTCTCATCGAACAAATTTCAATATCAAAAGGCGATAAAATTTACGTCTGAATAAAAAAAATATTATGTGCAACATGTTTTTACATAGACTCGGGAAGGGAGGTTATCCCTACCAACCCTAATTTGCACCATTTTCGGTCATTTTAACCGTGATCAGTAAGTTTAAAAACGATAAAATTATCAAAATTTAATGTGATGAAATTACACTCTGCACTGAATCCATGGCAGAATGGGCAGCATTGTTAGCCTTGTCCATCATCTGGTTACCCTTTTGCTGCAAAACAAAAAAACACATATTTCAGCATTGAAACTATAGTCGGATTTATTTCAAAATAAATTAATTCCCTAAGTTTGTGTCACAAATATGTAATATTTTTATGAATATGCTAAGACAAAATGACTTAAATAACCTCTGCTTGGCCCTTGGCCTGGTCAGCTTGTTGGCTTGCACTCTGTGACTGTGAGTTATCCATCTTCTGATATTGCAACAATTTTTGAGAAATTAAACAAAAGTATTTATGAATGTTTAGGATTAAATTAGTAGTGGTGATGAAGAATAAGGTTTGGAGAACGGGTATTTATAGGTTTTTTAAGGCCATAATCATGTGACACGTGTGCCAAATAACGTGGGAAAAGACTAGGAAAGTGTCCAAATTTTTGTGGGTTTGATCCGGAAATTGTGAGAAAAGGCTTGGCTTATAGCTAGAATATTTTCTATTTTTAGATATTTAAGGGAATATATATTCGAATAATTACTTTAGCAACTAATTCATTCATGGATGTATTGAACATATTATGTTTTAATTTTATAAATTATTTTCAGCTTGTCATAAATCATGTAAGTATATTTATAATTTAACATTATAGTAATTTAATCAATTTATTAATTAATATCATATTTTTATTTTGTGTAGAGAAATAAACATTCTTTAAGGAAAAAAATCATATTTAAGAGTAAAAGATCCGAAACGAAACTTGAGATCCGACTTGATAATTACGGATCATCCATATTCGAGTAACCGGCCCATATAAGATAACTAGTTTTCTCTTAAAACCCCTTTTCTTTAAAACCCTAATTTTCAATTGAGATTGCTAGAGGGATGGGAGCTGAGGATTCAGTGAAGAAGCTAAGAAGGATGCAGAAAACTAAGAAAAGGAGGGAACGCGATTCGGAGATTGGAGGTTCTCAGCTTGCTCAAGAAGGTAGTTGAACCTTAACTTTGATTTTTCTTTTTAATGTTCTGTTAATTGGCTTGTTTGATTTAGGCTGTGTGGTATATTGATTCTGAATTGAATGTATGTATGGATGAATATGTGGTTTGTGGTTCGAGTTTGGAGATTAATGGTCGTGTACTGTTGTCAAGATGAGCTTGAATGACCTGCTTCTATTTCTTTTGCTTTTTCGTGTTTTTTGGTTTGGCGTGGGGTTTGGGGGTGATGGTGGGTAAATATGGCTGTTTCATCTGAAATTTGAGCTAAGTAAACATTTCCGCGCACAGAGGGGAAGTTAAATCGAGTTAACAAGGAGGACAGGAAGAACAAGAAGAAAAAGAAGAATTCCTCAATCGATGGTGCCAAAGAAGTTGAAGGGGAGATGTTTGGATCGCCTGCTACTATAGGTAGATTGATGCACCTGTATTTCGAAAGTGAAGATGCTTCACGTATATAAAAATTCACTTGTTTTAACTTTTTATGGTATTAGCAGAAGAAACGCGTGAACCAAGTGGAGGAAATAGGAAGAGCAAGAAGTTGAGGAAAGACAAAAGAAAGAAAGGAAATGTAACGAGTGCATCACTTGAGGAATCGGATAACCAGCATACTGATGGAGATGAAGATAGAATTTCTGGTAAAGTTGATATGGAAAGTGAACCAGCTGAACATAAATTGCTTAAATCAAGGAAAAAGAAGAGGAAAAATGGTGAAAATGTCAATAAGATTGGGGAATTCCACGATAAAGATGATGCTACTGAGCATCAAAGTGGTATGTGAATGAAAAGATATCATCCTTTAGGTCCTTCATGCGTAAATTACTAGAGTTTTATGCTTCAATGCTTGCATTAGAAATATGAAATGTTGTCTTTGTCAGCAGGTAAGTCCAAAAAACGTGGAAAAATGAAAAAGAAAAGCCAGTTTGTGAAAGAGAAAGCATCCCCTGATAATGATAATTTACTGGAAAAGAGTGAAGACAATGAAGAGGATGATGTTTATCAGATGTCCTCAGGGGATGAAGATTACTCTAAAGGAATGCAAAGTACGATCTTCATATCAAAAATACTTTTTCTTAATTATTTTTCATTATGAGCTATTTAGTGTATGTGCTCCGGGTTAAGTCTTATTGACTTGTGAAATTAAAGATTAGCATTCGAGAATTGAGATTGTTTTGTTCTTGGTTTACCCTTTTTATAACGATTATATCTTTGTTCAGAATGGATAACACAATACCATCAAAGTAGACCTGGACTCAAGGTGCTGCAGGAAAGGATTGATGAATTCATAACAGCTCATGAAGCTAAGGAGGAGCAGGTATTGTTTTTATGTTGCTACTTATTAAACCATACCTCAATTAAGACTACCTATGATTATATGCATAACTTCATTCTGCTAAGATTTAATTATATTTAAGCAAATCTTTCTTCTTCTACAGTATATTAATTGATATTTTTCTTTTTCTTTTTCTCTTTTATTTTATTTTATTCAGGCAAGAGTAGAGAGGGAAGCTCAAGCTGCAGAAGGTGGATGGACAGTAGTCGTACATCACAAAGGCCGAAAGAAAACAACTGATGCTGAAAGTGGAGTTGCTGTGGGGTCTGTTGCCGCAGCTGCCGTTCTAGATAAGATGGCCAAAAAGAAAAAGAAAGATGGTGGTGTAGATTTCTATCGGTTCCAAAAAAGAGAAGCACACAGAAGTGGTATGTCCTAATTCTTGTTCAGGTTGTTTTTAGTGCATTTTTCAAATCCGAAATGGGCAGAGTTAATTATATATAGCTTAGAAGTTCAATAATTACAGCCTTCCCCTCTTTAATTATGCAATATCCCTTTTTGTTCTCAATATTACACAAACAATGCTTGCAGTTGTTCTTCCACCTTTACCTCATTTTATTGATCTGTGCACATAGCTAAATAATGTTTTAAGTTTCGAGTTTTGGCACTTTTTTCCTTTGTTCTGCTCTAACATTGGATTTTGGTGTTGTATGCAGAAATCATGATGTTGCAAAGCAAATTTGAGCAGGACAAGAAGCGGATACAACAAATGAGAGCTGCAAGGAAATTCCGTCCCTATTGAACGCACCTCTCTATGTTTTTTCCTGACAATAGTTTGGGTTCAGCTATAACTAAAACTATCCATACTGGTGAAGATCTTGTATTCGTTTACGATGACATTTTTACACCACAACCCACATCGAAAGAGCAGGTGGGTCAAGATCTTCACCGAAAGTGAGTTGCATTATTTTGTACCCTTTTAGGTCAAAACGAGTTGTAGATGTGAATTGTACTTCACTGCTGAAGAGAACATGAAATCAGTGCTATATGTCCTTACTCCTTACTTTCTACACCAATTATGCGCTTTAAATTGGCTTGTTTAGGACAAATTTTTAATGGATTGCGATTCAAGCCCAAGTAGTTCGATCTTTTATAATATTTTTATTGAGCTGATTGAGCCAAAGACCCAAGCCAAACTATAGATTTAATGTAATTAACAAAGGAAGTTGAAACCAAATTATTGTAGCTAACAAAGCTCATACTGGGGTAAACATGAAGTTCAGATCATAACACACGGTCTGATTCAAATTTATACATGAAGTGCGGGCATTGAAGGATGTAGGCAAATAACAAGATTAGTTACACTTGGTAAACACACAGCAAAAGAACATAATAATGGGGCTGACAAACAATAGACTTTGGGATCTTAGTAAAAATGATAATTTGAAACTTTATTCATAACGAAAAATGGGAAAATACATCACCACGACACTGAAACAAAGTGAAGAGACATAAGCTCAACACATTTATTCATTCAACTACACATCAAAGTGACGAGCCAACATAAGCTCAACACATTTATTTATTCAAGACTCCAAAACTAGACATCAAGATCATTATTCCAACCTCGGAACAGACAGAAACACGATAGGAAAACACAGTACTGACTCAAACAAATTAAAGACACCACAAGGAAACTACTGAAGAGACACAAATGAATTATTACTTATCAATTTCCTCATCCTCGTTCTCACTACCCCAGCATTGCAGAATCGACCTGGGGGAAGGACAGCTCCTCATAGTAGTGAAGGAGCTGTAGAGCATCGAACCGCCATTGCCCAGATCTTCAAAGCTCCTATCTCCAAAGCTATATCCCTTCACATCCAAATCAAACTCCGGACCAAAAACTTTTCCAGCATCAGAAGAATGCACAGCAACAGAAAATTTCCCAGGTTCGAAGCATGCCAAAACCCTCTCGACCAACAGAGTCAAGTTCATAACTTCAAAGTCATAGCCCACAGCTTCAAAGCTAGCATAACTGAATCCATCTTCAGGCGTTACGTGAATAGTCGAGATTGCCCCTCCCTCTATGGCATTCATGGAGTAACCACATGGTTCGAAATCAAAGTCGCAGATGTGGGATTCTGGGAGTATCTTCCTGATCCCAGAAACTTCTGTCATGACTGAAGCAGTGCTCGATTGATTCTTGAAAAAAACAGCGGCTTTGTCCTGGTCCAAATTGGTCATGCACATCTCGAGGGTGTAAACAGCAGGAGCATTGTTTGTTGATTTGGCACAAGCAGAGTAAACGTGCCAATTCTCGTGTTCATCAGAACCACCCATGACGTAGGCTTTGCTGATGAGGCCAAGCTCGTTGAAATGGCCATCAAGAACAGCAACTTCTTCAGAAAAGCTTCGATGTGGGAATGGCTGTGCCCCTGGGAATATGAAACTTCCACGGGTGTATTTCACTGAACTCACGGTGAGCCCAACTGAATCGGCCATCTCAAGAATGGGTGGGATGGATAGCAGCAGTTTTGTGGTCCCACAGGTTTTGATTATTATCTTGTATGGGTACACGAAGAGGCTAGATTCGGATAGAACATAGGAATCAACATCAGCATTCTTTAGTGACGAAACAATGGTGCATTGTGCTGGGTCTAGGATTTTGTCCAATTGGGCTTTGGAAAGAGCACGGAGGCCAACGCCTCCAGGATCAGCAAACATTCCGGGCTCAGCAAATGAAATTTCAAGCCTTTTTTCATAACCTTCGAATCCGATAGCTGAGACTGCCATTTTGACTCGGTAGGAAGGGATGATAACGAGTTGAACAGAGAACAAGGATGAGGAAATAAGAAAAGATTATAGAACACAGAAAATTGAGGTTGAAAAAACTATTCTAGACCCCCACTCCAGTGGGTATTAGGCAGCTTAGGGAATCTCAGGATGGTTTGCGAGCGCACTGCATCAGACAAGAGAAATTAGTTAATAAAGTATCATACATAAAACACAGCTTAACCATTTTGAAAGAAAAATAGAACTTACGTTGGAGTAAGCAGCAGATTTGAATTTCTTGATTCCTCCGTGTGGTCGAACGTCTTCAATGCTGTAACCGAGGGGAGCTTCGTAGAATAATGATTTACTACTACTAGACTTCTTTTTCCCACCCTTAGAGTCCATTAGTTCATCAGATTTTCCTGTTATCATGAAAGAGAGACGATTCAGAAAGGCTGGAGAATCAAAACATTCAATCTATTAAGGACAGAAACGAGCTACAAGGACATTACAACCGAATTTGATAAAACAAAATTTTCAAAACACAGATCTTTCATATATGCACAAGCTATACAAGAAAAATGAATAAAATTCTAACATAACACAGCAACGAGAGAAAACTAAGTTAAAAGCGCATTTGTTACAGAAGATATGCAATTATAGAGGAGTTGGAAAAAGTTAAAAGAAGAAAGTCAAAAGCTTTGGGTTAATATTTTCAAAAAGATTTCATCCGTAATCATGATCAATTTTCAACAAAAAAGAACAAAATAAAGCAACAATCATAATGACAAACAAAACAATCACAGGACGTCAGGACCCATCATACAATTCGAGAAACTAATTATAGATTGTAAAAAGAGAGATATCATTCATATCATCAAATACCTACAATCCAATCCAATCATAAAATCCGATTAAAAATCTCGAAACAAACACGTCTTCATACGTACACCATCAATCTATATTCTATACCAACAACGAAAAGCAAAACCACATATATTAAAGATCGTAATCACTCACAAGTCAAATATATGAAATTTCCACCAACGGCGAAGATCTAGATTCGTAGCAGGAAAATCCAACAATCAAAACCTGAAAATCACAACAAAACCCAAAAATTCCATCAACACATAATCCACATGCGTCAAAACACAAGCGATCGAAGCATCAAAAAAGCCTAATAAACAAGAGCGAGAGAGAGAAATTGATCAAAACTCACCGATAAAAACAACGAGCTGCAAAGAGAATTGCAATCGAGAAACGAAACCCTAGGAGAAGGAGATTTTAGCGAGAGAAAACAGAAGAGGAATTGTTGTGAATGAGAGATTGTAACTGGCGCGGGTCTCCTTAAATAGGCAAACGAGAGAGACGGAGGTTCATTTCCTTTGTTTGCAAACCGTTGTTTTTGTGTGGACCAAAATACCCCTCTCCCCAATTGCAAGCATAAATTCCTCTAGATTGTGCTTATCTTGATTCTTGAATGGTTAATTATTATTGAAATAATGAAATTATAATAATTTGGATTATGGATTAATTTATATTTAATTTTATTAATGTGAGTGAATTTTTTTGAGTAATCAATGATTGATTGATAGTTTTTGAGGAAAAAGAAACTCCAAATTTGGGTATTAAAGAGATTTAATATGTGAATCTTTTAATTTAATTACTACAATTTGATACGTGGAGGAGAGCTCCAAATGGGGGTTGAACCTCCTAACACTTGTCGCTTCGTGCATGACTTAAGATTGAAGTATTATAGGAATTTAATATTAGGGCGATCCTCCCAATTCAATTGCTCCATTCATATATTATGATTCGGGTATTGAAGAGATTCAAACGAAAGGTTTTTTTTTTTCATTAGAAGAAGATCATTGTTGGTTTCTTAATTACTCTCGATGATAAGGTTCAAATAGAGATTAAACCTACTCAATTTTTTCATTCACATATTAGGTTCACGTATAAAATAGGCTCAAATGGAGGTTGACCCACCTAATACTCGTTGTTACATGCATAAGTTAGAATTCGGGTATTACAGGACTCCAATATTAGCGTTCGTACCAACCATCTGCCGCTTACAGTAATGACACTAACTCACTAAGTCAAGGTTTCTGTGGATTCTGGAAAAATACATAACAAGAAGGTGTACAGGGAGAGAACATGTTTAAGCAAAACAAACCGTTATTAGGTCAATGTTATTAGTAGTATCACCGGTCAATCCCTGGGACACTAGCGAGTCCGTCCGTAAAAGCCTTCAAAATTTTGTCCATGAAGGCTTAGATACTTTTTTTCTGTATTGTCTATATTTCGTTAACATATTAGGACTCAACATGATCTTACAAATCAATTACTCCATTCTCAAGTTTAGATTTGGACCTACATTCTAAGAAATTCCACGTCTCACCCAATTGAACCAACCAATTTCATTCAAAATCTCTTTCTTCTTACAAAAATTTTGAGAGTTTTGGTGGAATTTAAGTGAGCATTTACGATGATAGTCAATATTCTTGTATATTTTCCGGACCATTCATTTTCTCATCAAAATATTTAATTATCTTTTCTTACAATTAATTGGGGATAGAATACTCTATTTGGCATCTGCACAACTTAGGAACAACTGAATGAAATGGAATTTACGTGACCAAAAGCAATTCCAAGACATGAAGTGTTCAATGAGTCAAAGTCGACTGCCCATAATGTGAATACTTGGCATCATCTCATCTTAGATTCCCACAACAAACCAATTTCTTTTAATATATATTTTACATATGGAGACTTGTTTTAAAATATATTATCTCCTTTCCCTTTTAAATTGTTTAGTTTAATATATAATTTGACATAATTTATAACAAAAAATTATTTGATATAATTTATAATTTTTAAAAGAAATTAAAATATAATAAAATAATTAACAAAGAGTTCAATTATAATATCTAAATTGGAAAAGATGCTATATATTATCAACTCTTAAATTATATATAAGATTATTGAAACAAACTTGTATTAGCAGGAACATAAAATTACATATATATATATCTCTATAAATTCAAACATAATCCTTGGAATTTGGAAAAGCCATGGTTCCCATTATTATTTTTTTAATTATTTATTGCAGTATTATTAAAAATGGTTGGAAAATAGAAGATGAGCAATAACCGAGAATATTAAAGCATTGTCAGAAAAATGGGGCAGAGGCTGACACGTGGCTATGTAGTGACCTTGGAAAAATTGTGTGGCACGTATACTACCATAGAGAGGTTTAATTAATGAGCCCCATATGATATTTCTATTTGCCTCTTTATTATGTCTTTTTAACTTTTACCTGCAGTAACACTTGGCAGTTTACGAGGAGAGTTTGCGGTGAAAATTTGTCTTTCCTCGTCATTTGTCGGCATATATCAACAGATTCTATTATATGGTTATTTGAGGGGAAATTGTTGGGAAATATAAGCAACCGTGACGTTAGGTACAATGAATTTAGGTGGAATTACCAGATTTGTAGCTTACTTTTACCTTCTTCAATGAACAAAATGTTCAAACTAATCGATTTGAACTAGCTCACCCCAAAACCAGTTCAAAATAATTAGGACTCTCATGCCGAATAATTGGGATGTTAGATTATGCACGAATGAATATTTGTAGCACGTAGAACAAGTGGAGAGAATGAATTTCTAGGAATAATGTTTACGGGTTAAAAAATGATTTACTTAAAACATCTACAGATTTACTCGTAAAAGGTAATGTAATTAAACATCTAGAAGTATGAACATCATGAGTGAACTCTAATGAAGAGAAAACTCCGATAGAGAGAGACAGATTTACAATAAAACTTTCTCCGAAATCATATAATAAATACAAACTTAACCTCAACCTCCAAACTCTAACTCAGAAAATGGAGGATTAATAGACGATTATAAATCATTATATATTGAACACCGGATCTTTTAACTTCCAGTGTAGGATATTGGAATATCCGTAGTTATTTCATCTATAAAAAAAAAAGTCTGGATATTGCACAGTCGAAGTACCACTTCTACACATCATAAAGTCGTCAAACTTAAAAGTGTAATCCCCAAAATTTCAGGAGGCATTTGCATTTAACCCAAAATGAAAAATGACAGATAAATAGATAGGAATAAGTAAGAAATTATAAAGACAAATAGCTATGCTAATAGAACAACTGATTTACCTGGCCACAACAGTATGTGGGCAAGAATATATGCCCTTAACTCTTAAGCTCTCAGCTGTTGGGAAAGAGAGACACTAACTCAACTAGATAAATAAAGAGCATACATAAGCGCAGGCTGCTGCGATGAATCAACACAGAGATGAACTCTCTTCTCTTCACTCATGAGTCATAAGAAGGCGCAAGGCATTCATCAACCATCCCAACGAGGCCGGGATTTTCTAAAGCTGCTGCGACCCTTTCTTTATCGTTCAGCTGTTTATTCACTGCAAAAGAGTAAAACCATTTTTACAAAAGCAATCAACGTTGAACAAGAAAATTGTTTTCAGTTCCACACAGAACTGATCTTTAATTATCTCAAGGACAAAAGAAATCACACTAAACGGACCTGCAGCTTCGGTGGCATGAGTACCCGGTGCAACTCTAATATCCACCTAGTAACATTAACACAAAGACGGAATCAGTTCAAAGAAAGCACAGAGAATCAATAGAACATGGCAAAATACCATAATTCCGGTAGCCAAAAATAACAAAATAACATTGGAAGCGGTGATGGATGTATAAATTATCAAGGTGCTCACATTCATTAATACAGAGTTTAAAGAGACACACACACACACACAAAGAGCACAAGTGACTAGGTGGATGCTTACTTTGAATCTAGGTGGCAAAGAGCGCATAAGTTTGACCCGCAAGCATAGGCCAATTACTGTGGCCAAGCTGCAATGTTCCACGGTTGGAGTAAAAGTGACCCTGATCCAGACCATTACTGGAAGTTGAGATATATGTGTGTAAGAAATCCATCGAAATTTAACAGAAATATTTCCTTTACCTCACATAGCTACGTTTGTCATCTACTTCAATTGCATCTTCTGTTATAACTTTCAGCTCTTCCAAGGAGTAATCATGCTCTGGATCTTTTATGTCTCTAATATGATGTGCAAACATTAAGGAATCCAGACAAACATTCCCAATTGGGGTTTCCCAAAATTTCATGTTATGCTGTGCTATTCAACATTGGCTACAAGTTGTGCCCCTTTCGTGAATGATATAATCGAAACTGGAAAACGTTTATTCGGGTACTTGGGTTACATCATCCAAACATGCAAGAAAGTTTAGAAAAAATCTCAATCATAACATCATGTAGCTATATGTAGATGATCAACAAAAGGGCAACTGTAGAACGAATATCAATTGCACTTAAACAATAAAATTTTGAAGAGCAGATATTTGTGCAATTATAAATTAGTTACATTGAAGGGCACTGAAATAGTTCTACTCATTCTGTCATTCAAGAAAATTTATGAACATCCAAAACTTCATCAGGAAGAAATAGCAATCTACCTCAAGCTATGATTTCGCTTCATATCACCATGATTCAAAATTTATCATCTTATATAATCATCATATGTTAGAGCATACTTAAATAGGAAACCATGTAAGAGGATATCAAAAATTTCTAGTTGATCAATCCCCTCCACCGAGTATTCATCCACATAACCTGGTGTATCTCGAGTCCGACGCTCCTTTTTCTCATACACAATGGGATTGTCATTTATTAATCCTGAAACCATCCTTATCTGCTCAACCTGAATCATAACCCATCGATATCAGCTAAAAACTAATCAACATCACAAGAAGACCAAGTAATCAACATGATAGCCTCAAATTTTAACCAATTAGAATCAAATGAATGACAAACTCTCCCCACCATCCTTGAATTCAAAAGCTAAACACCCACTTTTATTGAAAAGTTCTTATCCATAACAATAAACAGGCTTCGGAAACAAGTAAAAGCGAAACCCAGATTCTTATCCAGTCCGTTCAGAAATCACATAGCTTATCAACGATTATGTTCGGTGTACCGCAGAAAATCTAGCATAATTTCTAAGCAAAAAAATGGTTACATAATATTCAACCCTCAAACCAGTCTGAAGAGACAGTCCAAATCAATCAAAATGAGGGAAATACATACCGACATACAGATAAATTTCGTGAGAATTACAAATTCGATTGAACTTACGGGATTTCAGCTTGAATCGCTCCAGAAACTTTGTATTCGTCTGTGATAATTTGGCGCGATCGAGGTCAGCTCAGATATATAGGGCTGGGAGGCGGTGGGGGATTTGATGTTCTGGCTTAGAATTGTCTTTTCTTTTAGTTTTATCTTTCATTTATTTTTTGTTATTGATTAATTTAATAATGAAAATTTAAAAGGAGTATCTTTCTAATATTAAACACAAGAATTATCAAAGTTAATTTAGAAATTTTTAAATTTCAAATTTTAATAAAATAAAGCCTTCATAGAAAATGTAATAAAAAGTAATAAATTTAAAATAAATTATTATATTAAGAAATCCAAGTGGTATATTATTAATAGGGCCAATTAAAAAAAATTTAATAGGATCAATTACATTTAGAATCAATTTAAATGGAATAACTACAAGTGATACTACATATTTAGATATAATTACAATTATTCTCTACTCAGAAAATTTTATTAATTAGTTTTATTAATAAATAAAGAAAAGAGATAAAAGTTAGTGAGGTAATTTGGAATGAAAAATGAGTAGAATGAATTTTTAGAGTTTCTTCTATGGATTACTTTGGATATTAAAATAAAAAATTTCACTTTTTTTTACCCTTCATTTAATGGCATTTTTTTTTAGTTGAAATTTAACCGGGGATTCGACTCCCTCTAACCACTTGGAGTGTGTTAAAAAAAAAAAAAAAAAAAAAAACTTGCTTTTTCTCCATCCAAGGATCGTTTCAACGATTGATTTGTTTATACATATGCTTACACAAATCTTTTTACTTCTCATAGGAACTTAAAAGCTTCAATTGGATATTGTCCGTATAACCAATTGATATATATACTTACATAAATTGTCCCTTATTATTCTCACTTCTGATCCAAACTTATTATTATCAATTCCAATTGGAAATTGTATATATATATATAACTTATCTATTTACGAATACTTATATCTATCAAGAATCTATTAACTTATTATATAATTAAACTTGAGGATTTCTACCAAGTGACGGCATGAAAATTCCAGTTAAAGATAAATACAGAACATACCCTCGCGCCTTTGATGATGTGTCGAATACACAAATCTTAAATGGTGTATTTATCTTTAAAAACGGTAGTCCAAGTGGTATTTGCATAAGTTATATTTAAGTGAATTTAGACAGAGTCGATTACACTTTTATACACAAATCTTAAAACCATAAATTTTATTTAAAAAACAGAACTAATAATCATATTTATACATTTATGTACACAATTACTAGAGAGGCCTATTTCTACCTACACAATCTAAAAAAAAAAAAAAAAAATTAAATAAAAGAAGAAAGGCAAGAAACTATTGAAAAGATAAAACACGTCAATTATAAACGCCGGAAACATAGACGGAACAAACTCTTCCGATAGGCAGAGGAATCCCGACAAGGACCGTGAAACGGTACCGTTTATTGACACAGGAGCATGAGGGATATACATAACAAACAAACAAACAAGAGTTAGTCGGTCGTTATCCCTCCCTCAGGGCTTAATGTTACAAAATTGCACCTAACCACAAATGCCTGGCAAACACTTTCGATTGGATAATGGATTTCTTCTCCAACTTCATTAACACAAATAGTATCCACAGAACAACAAATGAATGAAGTTGGATCCTCCTTAATTCCTTCTCCTAAGATGTTAACCTCCTCAACAGTTCTTGCCTGCACACACACACAAGTTTTCGAAAGATTCATATTACGCCCCCTGAGATATGACGTAAATGTAAAGAGGGATACGAGTTCGATTTACCTAAAGAGCTGCCTATCAAGTGAAGACGTAGACAAAAGGCCTCGATTTTCTTCAGCCCTCCTTAACAGATACGGCATGATTTGCTCAACTGGTCCAAATGGCAGATACTTGCTAACTTTAAAGCCTGCATTTTTCAGGCCAAAAGAAAGGGCTTCCGCCATTCCATAGAGCTGAGCAAAGTGCAGATTCTGGCTATCCTTTTTGATGCCCAATTCAACCGCTTTCGCAGCTGCCATTTTGCCTGTAACAACAACACAATCACATCATCAGTGCTTCAAGAAATCAGCGGTTCAATACTGCAAAAATTTAAAAGGTTTTTACACTTGGTTATTATCCATATCGATAACGGATAACCACTCCCTAAACGAATAGGTCGTGGAATGGAATGGGATGGGACGTCGTCCTCGTCATCACGAACGAACTCAGTCAAGGAATCAATTCCAAGTTGGGGGGGCGATCTCGCGGATTTCTCCATTCAATCTCGTGAACTAACCAATTCGCTCTCTCGTCCTGTCTAAGTTTTTATGCATCACATTCGAACATAATCTATTCGGCCTTTGCAAAATCCCATCTATCAACAACTTGCGTCAAACAAACACGAAAACATTGCATTCCAAGCAAATCTTTCATTACATTTGCAAAAACAAAGGAAACACAGAACCAATACTTAAAAAGCTTTACCTGATTCAAGATTGTGTGTAGCTAGGACGATGGAGCCCGAGCCTCTGGCAATCTCTTCAAGCAAAAACGAAGCGCAATCGTTGAAACAAGCATGAGTATCTTGGATAGTGTCATGGATCGGGGACTTAACCCCCAAAGAAGAAGCTAATCGTCTCTCGCTTGACATGTATGCCCCTCTAACCAGTTTAAATCCCAACGGTACCCCCATTTCGTCTGCAGCCTTCTTTGCTATTACCAATCTCTCTTTGGCATCTCTCAGGTAAGCCTGAATCGTGTTGAAAATCAAAGGGCTATCTGTTTTTGGGTATTTTATAGCTGCTGCATAAGTCAAGTAATCGATTGCAGGCTGGATTGAGGTATCCTCAGCATCAATTAGCAAAGAAATGTTTGCTTCTAAGCTGCGCTCACAAATCTTGGTTAGCCTTTGGAAAGCTAACTCAAGATCTTTCTCTTCTTCAGGAGTTAAAGGCTCGGGCGCATTTGGGGTGTGATAAAAAGGGCTGGAATTTGAAAAAACAGGGAATGTTTCCAGCTTCCATGGGAGGTTCAAGGAGTTACCCTTGTATTCCCATCTCAGTAAATCACTTACTCTCTTAAGTAAACTAGAAGGACAAATCGCTGTAATCTTCACCACTACAAAGCTAACCTGCGGATATGAACGAACCAACCCAGAAAATTCAACACAGAGCCCTTTAATGAAGAATGCAGAGATTTATTTGGGGGAAGTTCATAAATCAAATAACGAGAGAAATAGGAAAGCTTACAGGAGAAGTGGGGAGTGATTTCGTTGATTCAACAGTCTGAATAATCTCCTCCAAATTCCTATCGCATGACCCGTTATCGTTGGCGTGCTCCAGACCATAATCCAACATAGCTCTAAGCCCAGAATCCCAAAGCTTGCGCACCGTCCGATCCGCCTCCCACAGATTCTTCCCGCCGCAGAAATGCTCGTAAAACGTATGCTCAATCGATTCCAGCACAACCTTCTTCGGAATCGGGCTCTTCATCAGCCGCGAATTCATCACCCAAATCCCCAAATCAACCATCTTCTCCATGGACGCCATGTGCAGCGTCAGGGTTGACTTGATCAGCTTCTGGGTCGAAACCGACGAGAAGAGCTCCTTACAGTTATCCAGGTTGATCGCGGCGGCGGAGTCCGAGGTGGGCCGGACGGAGGCGTACCTCCCGTCATTGAACGGCTCCTCGCCGCCGGTGAAATTCACCGGCGGCGAGGTGATGGCGGCGGAATAGGTGTGTCTATAAAAGCAAGGACGATTGTTGTTGACAAGCTTCGGGATTGAGCGGACGCTACGGATGGCCATGATCAATGGACACCGTTGATTGGGCGCAATTATTGGCTTTGCCAGTTCTTTGGGAGGTGGGTTGAGAAGACGCCATTAGAGGGGTATTTATAGTTGCAGAGATAGGTTAAAGCTGGTACATTTACAGCTGGGAACAACACATGCTGATGCAATCACTTCCAACTTGATCCGAAAATAATTCACCTAATATTGTACACTTCTCTAGGACATGTTTGCCTTTTCATTTTAAATTTTCCTTTTTTTTATGGTACTTTTTGTGTATTTTTGAACGATTTTATAAATGTGATTATAGTTGATAATATAATTACGGTGATTGACCAAAGTGACTTTAATTGCTATTGATGCGGAAATATAATGGATAAAATGATTTGACTAGAGATGACCATAGAAATTGATAATTTGAAATTTTGAATACACAAACAAACAAGTACTTGTATTTTGAAAATAGTATAAGTGCCTATTTTTAATGAATTTGTACACCTGTAAATGCAACAATTTGTCAGACAAATACCATATGTTTATATCTAAATTTAGTTTTCTATTTATATTGTATCAAAATTAGAGTAATGACATTATTAGTATACACATATGGTTCACTTAATCACCCCAACCAACCACATTGTATGTGCATTGCACTAAACTAAACCCAAGAATTTGTTTGGATGCCAATATTTATCTGAGATATTAGTTAAAAATAAATTTATGCTGAATCCGTCTTGTTTAAATCAGTACTATATGTATGATTGATGAAAATTTTAGTTTGCTTGGATCCAGCTAGGATTAAAATTTTATAAATTTGTACAATATTTAACTCTTTTTAACACTAGAACCAATTTAGTAGACAAAATAGAAGATTATTTATTCTGAGAAAAAACAGGAGATTCTCAGTAATTAGTATCGAATCGGCAAATAATACTAAACTAATTAATTATTTTAAAGAATCTCATTGGAAAGAGCAATTATTTTATGGAATCTTTTGTATGCGTTATTATAGGGTTGGTGTTGAGCACTTAATTAATTAATTAATTCATATAAATATATTAAAAAAATAATAAAAGTTGCTAAAAGATCGGTAGTATGAGAATTTTAAGGAATCTCTTTGATATCCGGAGGGTATTACGATCGGGCCGGTGTTGAACATCTCACTAATAATAGCCACATCAAACTTCTAAAATATTTGAATTAACGATTTTTAAGGTTAACATGTGTGAAGAAGTTTATCCTTGAAAAATAAATATTTTAACGGGGTTTCCTCAAAAGATTTGCTTGTATAACATGAATCATTTATTGACGTGTACGAATAAGTGAAATAAAAAATGATCCACCAATTTAAAAATAAAAAATTTATAATCGTACCAATCGAGTGTACTCCCCAATTTTGCCTTTCCACTACAAAAGTGATATAAGAATCATAAAAATTAAAATTTTGTGCTTTAACTGTATTTATTTACTTGTTTTAAAGTTTTCTACTATTAATTTTGCTAGTCTTTTCTAGTAAAATATGTATTATTTTATTTTATTTAAAAAAAATGTGAATAGAAAGATAGAACGGTTCATGTTCAAAGTCACGGGAACAAAGCTTAGCTGGTGACAGGGCATAATGCCAAACAAATTAATAAAAAAAAAGGTATCCTAGTCATAACGTAGTCATTGATAGTATCACATCTGACTGCAAAACAAAAGTATTTCCCTTATCATGTCCTACGCAAATACAAACTCATTGATCTTATCATCTGCCAATCACATAAAGTATTTCTATTATCATATGATTCATATCTTATCATGTCCCAATCACATAAACAAATTGAAGAAATTCCCAGAATTCGACAGATTTCTAAAATCATCTTTTTTTTTTTTAAAGATTATATATTCAAATTAAGAATCATGGTTACGGAGAAAGAACTTCCTAAATCATAAATCACTATCGAAGTAGTAGAAATAAAAATTTCAAGTAAATGTGATAATATTCTTAATAAGTGTTTGGTAGCTAACATTTTTTTTTGGGGGGGGGGGGGGGGGGGGGGGGGGGGGATTTAAGCATCTTTGAATTTACTAAGCAAAATTAAGTTCAAATGCCACAAACTAATTTCGTGTTTGGTAGCTCATTTCAATAAGATCCATTAATACAGATTGCTTTGAGTTCTTACTCGGAAAGTAAAACAAAATATTCAATTCTCATTTTATCAGACAATAAAAATATTATATTTGTTGGGACATACCTATAGGGTTAGATTGGGCCCAAATCCCAAGTCCTTCGGTTTAAAAGTATAACTCGCGAGAAGGACTCGTGCTAAATTAGTCAGCTCGCATATGCGGCGAGCTGGCCCAAATCAAATGAGGATTAAGTAATAATGAACAAAGGAGATGGCATCAAATCTATAATTAATTAGAGGACTTATCGATCAAATGAGGATTGGTGACTTATAAAATAGGATGAGGAGTAGGTGAGTAAGATCAGCTAAAGAAAAATACACGAAAGAGGATAGGAAAAAAATAGAGAAATGTCATAATGTTCGGCAGAGGACGGAATAATATTGATGAAATAATATTATGCATAACTAAATTATAAAATAAGCTACATCAATTGGTTATCAATTATAGTTTACAATATGATCTGAAAAATATATTTTTAGTAGTTAATATTTTGAATATATATATATAATATATGTGTGTGTGTGAGAGATAGATAAAACTGAATAATAAATAGGTGAAAGAAGACAAAAGTAATTGAGAGATTCTCAATACTCTGTATTAGAATTATATCGGACTTATTGCAATGTGTAGTACAAAATGCTGAACGAATCTTACGTACCAAATGAATTGAAGTACGCTTCTATTTATAGGTAAAAATTTACAACGCACACATTATTTTTACTGTGCAAATAGTGTAAATAGTGGCGCCGTGATATATTGGTTTTCCACCATTGTCAATTTTCGTAGTCATGCATTGTGGTTCTACAGGCCACAATTATTGGGATCACTATTAATATTTGCTCCTTTTTTTTTTTTTAAACGAGGAATCCAGCTTTACTGGCGCAGCAGCTTTCCGTCTGGAATTACAACACTTGTTTCAGGACATGTTGTTGCGCCAGTAGAGCGGGATTGATGGTTTTTCATCAGTAATTCATTATTCTTTCCAGCCACAAGAAGGCATGCAATGAGTTCAGAATATTTATTGAATCCACACACTCGATATTGTTGTTGCAAAGTAACACTCGATGCGTGGAATGTGGAGTTTGTTTTCTCTAACCTATCCTCCTCAGTGATCTGTTACCCACAAAATTTCAATTATGAGACTATTCTGAACATTGCCGAATTATATTCACCGATTTTCTTGAAGTTTTGGAAGAGTAAAGAGCTCCATTCATCACGGGAGGAAGGAAGCATAACTTCCTTCTGGTGATTGTACCTCTCTTGAAGGTATTTCCATAAAATGCGCAGATCTTTAAACGTTAGGTATTTTATCTTGAATCCTTCATTAAGATGTCTACGGAGAAAAATTACAGCTTTGGTTTTATCTTGGTTGAAACATTTATTATTTTATTTGATGGTATCTAAAAGAATGCATTTCTACATCAACAATCCAAGACATATAATTTTTCCCCATGATATCAAGTGCAATGAACTCAAGCGGACATACTTGCAACTAATATAAGATAAAGAAAATAATTAGTACATTTATTTGATCAAATAACACGTACAATAATTAAAATGCCAAGTTCAAATTCTATTCCTATGAGCAACGAGGGAATCATGAATACAATAAGCATGATGAACATATCCCCGTATAATTATCATGAAAATTTCCGCAGCTAACAATATCTTGATATATGAAACTTTATAAAAAATTTTGGGAGTAAGAAATATGGTGTAGAAGTGAATGAATTATATTTACCTAAAATAATTTATTTATAAATTTTTTTTACTAACCGTTATATATATATATATATTTATTTATTTATTTTTATTTTATTTAGAGCATAAGTAAATATAAATGCAAGAATTAATGATAATAATTTATGCATGCTCAGAGTTGATAAAAATATATGCAAAGTAATAAATATATAAACATAAATATTAACAGTTAGGTAAAAAATTAAGTGCACATAATTATACGTTGCATAAATGAATAAGTAGGAGGCATGATCTTCCATTTGTAAATAAATAAATATAATAAGGAGACTTTACCCTCTATTATATAAGTAAATATTATTAGGGAATTTTGATGGGTCCGGAAATGGGTGGATCCGAATCCGATCACTTTACAATTTATATTTGTGGAGGAAACCACCGGAGCTTCGCCGGAAAAGAGGGAGTGAGTCCAACCTGTTGGGACAAGCACAAGAAAGTCAGAAGGCCAAGCTGGGGGAACTGGGGGTGATACCCAGTTTGGCTCTCCGACGCTCAAGTCAGTTCAGTTCAGTGTATGAAGAAAATGTAAGTTCAGTCACAGTTGCAGTGAGGAAGAATGCTTAGAAAAAAATGCTTACAGTGTAGAAGATGACTTGGGTTATTTATAGTTGAGGGTCAAGGGCCCTTTGGTCATTTGCCTCAAGTGGTCCTGGCCGAATGTTGCCCTAACACGTGGCGCTGTGAGAGAGAAACCTAGGAGGAATCTTCTGCAAAAGCGGCCCAAAAGTTAGCGCTAGCAACAGTGGCAGGTGCGCGGGCATGTACGTTGTGTCAGAGAGCCATGTGGGTGGTTGGTAACGAGGGCTTGAGAGCGCGCTCGTGACAACCTTGAGTCTTGGAGGCCAAGATATCCGCTGGGGGGAAGGTTGGCTCCAATTCAAATGACGAGCCAAAGGAGAGGCCACTCTGAGGGAGTGTGACGCTCGAAGAGGGCTCCCATGGCACGTAGGTGTACCTATCGTTTGGGGTGTAGGACGCTCGTGGGAGTGATAGCGCTCGTTGGGCTTAACTCCTGAAGAAGACCTGCGCTCGTTGGACTCAGCGCTCGTGAACTAATGGTGCAGCCTTGGGGAGACAGATGTCATCATCTCGGTGATGCCACGTGTCATAATGTGGGACGATCGTATTTTGGCCCCATCATTTTGCCCCCCAATTCTGTAGTCCTTAGTTGATAAGGACTATAGAATTTTGACACGCTCAATCTCTTGCGCGCAACGCTCGTATAGAACTTGGCGTGTTGAGCAATTTTTCCTCTGAATGCGCCATTAATGCGGTCTTTTCAACTGACCGATCGTATCACTTCCGCATTAAATGTTGGTACTATTCTGAAGCCCTTGAAACGTCGGAGCATTAAATGCGGGTGCGCGTGGGGCGCGTGAGCATTGGGAAGCATGTGCCGGTTCCATAAAGTGGGCGGTTTCCTAGGCGGGAAATGATTGCTATTTTGAATTTATTGCCTAAAACGGTACCAACTTCCATCCCTATAAATAAGGGATTCTGAAATCTTCACATTCTTTACGCATTCAAAACTCTCAAGCATCCTTTGCAAAGAAAAATTCTCTCGCATCTCCAGCATCTTCAACCTCTTCTCCAGTTTTCTCTAAAGTTTTCCAAGGTAAATCTCCAGTGTGACCTTCTGACTTTACTAACCGTAGATTTGGACCTTAGGATTTTGTAACCTTCTCAGATTCTCGTCTTTCTGAACCCTATTCTCCTTCCAAGAAAAACTTTCGAAACCTCTGCTTCTGCCATGGCCAACCAACACATTGAAGAATTTGCCCGTGAAATCCAAGAGATGGCCACCGATAGTTCTTCTTCCCACAATTCCCCCAGAGATGAAGAGTTGGGGGCAGCGGTAATGGCTATGGAAGATAGAAACCCAGGCGGAGTGGATCCTCTTTTTGAGGAGATGGATCTGGTGATTGAGGCAGAAAGACAAGGAGTCACCAGACAAGGAGTATCCCTCCCCATAACTCAAAGTGCTACGCATCCCCACCGCCACAGAGTGACCGTGGCCGTGGCAAATCCGCTTCCAGTGGCGGAAGCCGTAACCGGGCCTTCAGAAAGGGCCCGTGTTGCAAATCCGCTTCCAGTGGCGGAAGCCGTAACTGGGCCTTCAGAAAGGGCCCGTGACAAGGGCAAGAGTAAGAAAACCCAGAAATCCAAAGGACCCAACGAGGGGGAGGGCTCAGGTTATCAGGCTACCGAGCGCACGCCAGATGAAACTCCCAGCACCGTCACCGTGGGAGATGTAAAGACAATGATGGCCCCCATCTACTGGGACGAGCGGTATACCTGGAGAATTCCCCAAACCCACGAGCGTGCAAATAATCCGCCTCCTGGGGAGATGGCAGTATACGTGGACACCGTGCGCTCAGGAGGCTTGAGGTTCCCCATTTCGGTCTCCATGGCCCACCTGCTGAATGACCTGGGCTTGTGTCCATCCCAAATAGTGCCCAACGGCTTGGCCCTCCTGACTTGTTTCATAATTCTGATGAGGACCATGGGTTACGAGCCCTATCTGCGGAACTTCAATGCCCTTTTCCAAGTGGTCAGCTCCTCTCGCTCTTCTCCTGAGGCGGGTTTTTATTACGTCCAAGCGAAGGCCCATATGAAGTTGATCAATTCACCCTCGAGCACTTACGGCATTGATTGGAAAGAAAAATTCATCTTTGTCAAGGCTCCAGCAGGAGAAGATTTCGGGGTGATCACGGAATGGGGCTCGTACTCAAAGAGCCGTTTGCCACCCTCACTACCCAGAGACTGGGCTAAAGACCTGGCAACAACCCTAAGGGACGAGGGTCACCTTATACAAGCAAAGGACTGGATAGACGATGCGGAACTCATGTTCTTGTGTGGTCTTACCAACGATCCTCATTTCCTTGACAACCCTCCGGCTCGTGACATAGAGAGAGATGGTTAGATCCTTAGGGCACTAACTTTAGATAGGGATGAATACTAACTGCTTTTCCGTTCTTGCAATTTGCACTTAACAATTCTTGTTCCAGGATTTATAACCCTCATACTTTCATTTCTGCAGGAGCCGCTATCTTAGAAATGGCAGGTGGAATCAGACAAGCGGCTCGTTTCGCCAACGCTCAGAGGAATCAAGCCAGCCAAGGGAACCAACAGCGCGAGCCCCAACGCCCTCGTAACCGCAATGATAGAGGGGATGCTCGTGGGGGTTCCAGTTCAAGCGCCAACCCAGAGGTGCAACCCCCTCGCGGCCGAGGGGAACGTAGATTGGTCCCCAGGGACACCAGGCGATCGGAGAGAGCAGGAGATGTTCAACCTCTCCTTCCTGCAGAAACAACGAGGCCAAACACCACTTTGGCGATTACAGAGGCTCCTCCGAGCGCGAGCGCAAATAGACCTTCCCGCAAGAGGAAGAGAATGCCTGACTCCGCCGCGATCAGAGGAAAGGGCAAACAAGTGGTTGAGGGCCCCCGAGGCGAGGGGGACACTTCCTCTTCGGAGGAAGAACACATGTGGGATTTCCCCCGCCGAGGGGACAGAGACTTCACTGGCGCCCCCGACGGCGGACCGGTTCTGTTGAGGCCGGGCTCGGTTGCCCAGACTATTACTGATGATTTATTCAGCCGGGCTCAATTCTCGGCAGACCACAGGCACCTCTACAGTGAGTCTGTAGAGAAGGTGACGTTCGATGCAGCCCACGCCCTAATTTCCGTAAGTCCTCATTTCTTGCATTCTTCTTTTCTGTAATTCACCATTCTTCTGCTAACACTTTTCCCCTCGATTATGCAGCAAGTTCTTCCTCGGCTCCGGAATGTACAAATGCGAGCCTCCACCTACGCCGAGCGCAAAGCCAAGTACAAGAAGGTGGCCCGCTCGAATGATCCGGCTCATATCCAAGGGCAGCTAGATGCTGAGATAGCCAAGTACGAAACCATCAAGGGTTTGTACAACAAAAATGAAGAAGAGCTGTCAAAGCTGAAGGAGGACTTCGTGGCTGTGGACGGCGCTCGGATCCGTTTGGGCAACGAGCTGGCCCAAGCTAACGAGCGGCTCAGGAAGGCTGAGGCGGAGAGGGAGAGCTTGAGAGCAAGGGCTCAGGAGGCCGAGCGCAAGTTTAATGATACTGTTAGCGAGTGGCCTCGGAGCTTAGAGCGTGCGACCAAGGAGGCGTTGATTAAGTTCTGTCATTCCAAAGCTTTCAACTTCGCGGCCTCGTTACACTGCTTGGACGAGGCTCAAAATGCTTTCAACCTGACAGTGGATCAGGGCATCCACAAAGGACTGACAGATCCAGCAATGAAGGGCGCTGAGGGTACGGGGCTCATGTTTAATGAGCGCTGTGAGGAGGCAGAAGAGGATCCCAACGACCCCGCTGACAGCATAGCGGAAATGGAGTACGACTTCCTGGTGAAATTGATCCAGGATGAGTACACCGATGCCCACAGGGAAGGGGGTGTGGGTCCATCTGACGCTCATGAAGACGAGCCACAAGCGCCGCTTATAGAGGATGCCCCAGTTCAAGTAGGTGAAAACGCCAACGCTCCAGATGCCAATGCGCCTGCCCCAGATACCAACGTCCCCAACGATCCGCAAGCTCAACCGCAAGAACCTGAGGGTCCAGTTCATGGCCCAGCTCAAGGCCCTGTCCTGGTGATTGTTGATGAGGACACTGCCCCAGCTGCTTAAAATCCTTCCTTTATCAGTTTTCCTGTATTTCTTAGTTTTTCTGCTATTCCTTGTAATAGAATTCCATGGGCCTTTGAGCCCTTTAGCTTTGTAATACGCTTCCTCCTTTCTTAATGAATAAAATGTCTCTTTTTCGATGACTTTGTTGTTCTTCTTGTCCATTTATGAATTATATAATAAGACTGTGTAGTATATTCCTGTGAATGCTTTATTCCTTGTGATGATGTTTTGCTTCTGTGATGAAAAATTTGTCTAAGTCTTGAGCGATCGTGAGGGTCTTATTGTGAGATTGCCCCCCACTCCAGACTTGCATAAATTTTGTTTTTGCTCTTGAAATTGAAAATTTGCCTAAGTCTTGAGCGCTTGTGAGGGTATAATGGTGAGATGGCCCCCCCCCCCCCGCTCAAGACTTGTATAAATTTTGTCTTTGACACAGTCTTGAGCGATCGTGAGGGTCTTATTGTGGGATTGCCCCTACGCTCAAGTCTTGTGTAAATTTTCCCTTTGTAAATTTATCTTAAAAGTTTGTCTAAGTCCTGAGCGGTCGTGAGGGTCTTACTGCGGGATTGCCCCTACGCTCAAGACTTGCATAAACTCTCCCTTTTGAAAATTTGTCTAAGTCTTGAGCGGTCGTGAGGGTCTTACTGTGGGATTGCCCCTACGCTCAAGACTTGAGCAAAGTCCTTTTTGATTCTGAGGCCATCATTCGAGCGCTCTGGCTCTTATCCTTTTCTTGGTTCTGCAGGAAATCCCATTTTCGAGCGCGAGGCGTTTTAAGAAATGACCAAGGCACGCTAGGATTTTTTTTTTTTTTTTTTTTTTTTTTTTTTTTTTTTTTTGTGGTGGATCCCGTTTTCGAGCGCAAGGCGTTTTAAGAAACAACCAAGGCCTACTAGGATGCGTTTTCGTGGGAGATCCCGTTTTCGAGCGCAAGGCGTTGTAAGAAACAGCCAAGGCCTACTAGGATGTGTTCTCGTGGGAGATCCCGTTTTCGAGCGCAAGGCGTTGTAAGAAACAGCCAAGGCCTACTAGGATTTTCTTCGCGATCCCCTTCCGTCTTGCCTAATTGGTTGTGAGCGTAACCAGTCTATCCTTATGAGGGCGTCCCCCCATGTGGAGTAGATTGCTGGCCAGCGTAACCCATAAGAGAAAACAGCATTTATATTGGAATGGGTTGCCAACCACGCTCGAGAAGACGAGGGACGTGGGACTTATCCATTCAAGCAACCAAAGAAACAGGAATATTAAAGAAATTATGTTACCTTTCACTTTGGTTTGAAGTACATAGAACCCATCAGAGAGGGTTGTTACATCAGAGTTCGCAAAGAGCTTTTAAACATAAAACCGCCGGAGGTTACATGCGTTCCAAGGGCGAGGCAAGCGCTCACCTTGAAGTGTCTCCAGGGTGTAAGTGTTGTTAGCTCTGATTTGTGTGACTTTGAATGGGCCTTCCCAATTGGGGTCCAACTTGCCCACGTGTTTGGATACTTCCACTTTCTTCAAAACCAAATCTCCCAACTGGAAAGTTCTTTCCTTCACACGCTTGTTGTACTGTTGGGCTACAGAGGCTTTATAGTGGTGGATCTTAGCCCACGCTCGGTCTCTCCTTTCATCCAACAAGTCCAGTTCCAAGCTTCTGTTGCCATCGTTGAGCTGAGGTTCGAAATAGCCGACACGAGCGGATTCATTTACTATCTCCGCAGGTATCATTGCCTCTGATCCATAAACGAGCGCGTACGGGGTCTCTCCAGTGGCAGCTCGTGGGGTGGTGCGATACGCCCAAAGCGCTCCTTGCAGCTCCTCAGCCCATTCACCCTTCTTGCTTTCAAGCATGGTTTTCAGATGTTGCAAAATGATCCTGTTGGTAACTTCTGCTTGTCCGTTAGATTGTGGATGTCCTACAGAGGTAAATCGCTGTTCTATCCCCAACTCAGAACACCACTCTCGCGTGTCAGCTGCTATGAACTGGGATCCATTGTCAGATATGAGCACCCTCGGTATTCCGTACCTGCAAATGATGTTCTTCCAAATAAAGTCCCTTACAACCTTGAAAGTGATTTTTGCAACGGCTTCAGCCTCGGCCCACTTGGTGAAGTAATCGACGGCTAATATGACAAACTTCCTTTGTCCCGCAGCCATGGGCAAGGGGCCCACAATGTCTATTCCCCACTGGTCAAACGGCCAAGAGACATCTATTGGGATCATTTGTGCGGCTGGCAATTGAGGGAGATTTGAATGAAATTGGCATTTGGGGCACTTCCTCGAAAATTCAATGGCATCCTGGAGAACCGTAGGCCAATAAAACCCACTTCTCAGAATCTTCTTCGCTAAGATACGCCCTCCGGAATGATTCCCGCAACTTCCATTGTGTATGAGCTCGAGCGTTTCCTTCGCTTGGGAGGGCCTTAGGCATCTCATTGGGGGTCCTTGAAATGATTTTTTGAACAATCTCCCTTCGGGATCCAGAGCGAAACGAGGGGCCTTATTCCTGACTTTCCGGGCTTCCACCTTGTCAGTTGGAGTGATTCCATCCCTCAGGAAAATGATGATGTCGTCAAGCCAACAGGGCTCGTTTGGATCAATCATGGCGACCATCTTGGTGGCGACCCTTTCCTTGATCAAAGGTTCCTCAGTCCTGAGGAACGTAATAGAGCGCTCGGAAGTGCCTTCTAAAGCTGAAGCAAACTTGGATAGAGCGTCCGCACGTTCGTTTTCTCCTCGCGGCACTTGAAGTAGGTGAAATTCCTTGAACTTCCCAATGATTTCTCTGGCTTTCTTTAGGTACTGTACCATGGTGGTTTCTCGAGCCTCATATGTTCCTTCAATCTGGCTCGCTATTAACTGTGAATCCACGTAAGCAGTGATTCTGGAGGCTCCATTCTGAAAAGCTATGTTCAACCCTTGCACGAGGGCTTCATATTCCGCTTCATTATTAGTGACTTGGAAGTCCAGCTTGATCGCAAAGTCCAGTTCAATCCCATCGGGGTTTCTGAGGGCCACTCCTATTCCTCCCCCTTGAGAGGTTGAGGAACCATCTGTGTGCAGTACCCATAACCCCTCATTCTCCGCAACGGTGGGCTCAAAACCAAATCGTTCAACCAACAAATCCGCCACAACTTGAGCCTGTATCGCGGTCCTGGGTTCGAAGCATAAGTCAAACTGGCTCAATTCGATGGCCCACTTGATTAATCTGCCAGATACGTCCGGCTTGGACAACACTTGCTTCAAGGGTTGGTCGGTGAGAACTGTTATTGAGTGCGCTTGAAAGTAAGGCCTTAGCCTTCTTGAGGCATTAATAAGAGCGAACGCAAATTTCTCAATCTCCAAATATTTCTTTTCAGCCCCTTGCAATGTTTTGCTCAAATAATAAACGGGCAAGTGTTTTCGCTCCCGCACAGCGATTAGAACCGCGCTCGTGGCTTCAGGAGAAACGGAAAGATACATGAATAACCTCTCGCCTTCGACGGGCTTGGTCAGCAGTGGCGCGCTCGACAAATAAGCCTTCATATCCTGTAGCGCTTTTTCACATTCCTCTGTCCAAGCGAAGTTACGTGCGTTCCTCAAAATTTTGAAGAAGGGAAGGTTCCTGTCCGCCGAGCGCGAAATAAACCTGTTTAATGAGATGATTTTGCCTACCAGGACCTGCGTTTCCCGCAAATTTCGAGGGGAAGGAATTTCCAAGATGGCCTTGATCTTCTCCGGATTGGCCTCAATTCCCCTCTGACTGACCATGTATCCCAAGAATTTTCCCCCTTGTACTCCAAAGGTGCACTTCGAGGGGTTCAGCTTCATTCCATATTGTCGCAGGATTGAAAAGGTGCGCTTAAGATCTTCCAAGTGGGAGTCCTGGCGCTCGCTTTTGACAATCATATCGTCCACATAGACCTCCATGGATCTTCCAATTTCTTTTTCAAACATCCTGTTTACAAGCCGCTGATATGTAGCTCCAGCGTTCTTAAGTCCAAAGGGCATGACTAGGAAGCAATACACCCCCATATGGACAACGAACGAAGTTTTGGGGCGGTCTTCCGGGACCATAAAGATCTGGTAATATCCCTGGAAAGCGTCCATCATGCTCATGAGCTCGCAGCCGGCGGTCGAATCCACCAATTGATCAATCCGGGGCAGCGGGTAAGGATCTTTAGGGCAAGCCTTGTTGAGATCAGTGAAATCATTGCACATGCGCCATTTATTTGCGCTCTTGGGCACCAAGACGACGTTGCATAACCACTCCGGGTACAAGATGGGCTCGATATATTGAGCCTCCAAGAGTTTATTAACTTCCTCTTCAATGACTTTTTTCCGAAAGCCATGTACATCCCGCTTTTTCTGCTTGATGGGCCTGAAAGATGGATCCACATTAAGCCTATGGACAATGACGCTTGGGTCAATCCCTGTGAGATCAGAGGCTTTCCATGCGAATACATCCTTGTTCTCCCTTAGAAAATCAATCATCATGATCTGAGAAGGCCCTGAGAGGTTTGAGCCTATCTGGGTAGTCTTGTCTTTGTTTCCAGGCTCCAGCTCAATGGTGAGGAATTTTTCCGAGGGTTCGATTCTCACCTCTGGGCGAGGAAGTTCGAGCGCCCTCTTCTTTCCCGTCAAACGATTGCCAGAGGCTGGTTCACTTTCTCCCAGTTCGTCTCCTTCTGAGGACGATCCGCCAACGGTCCCTGGGGGAACATTCTCAAGGGGATTCTCCTCGTTGTTTCCTCTCTTCTTCTTATTCTTCTTCTTGTTTAATTTTGCCCTTTTCCGTGCTGGGCTATCCTCATCCAAGTTGGGGAAATCTACTGACTTTTTGGTGGAACCAATCTGGAAGGTTTTCTCCGCTTTTGGCTTTCTGAGGGACAGCATGTAACATTCCCAAGCCTCTCGCACATTGCACAGCACTTCTCCCACGCCCTCGGAAGTAGGGAATTTAATCTTCTGGTGATAGGTGGAGATGATGGCTTTGAAATCCACGAGGGCTGGGCGCCCAATTATGATGTTGTAAGGGATGTCAATCTCCACCACCGCGTACGTCACCAAGAGTGTTTTGCGTTGAGGGGCTCGGCCGAATGATGTAGCCAGACGTATTTGCCCTCGTGGGACCACTTCTGAGCCTCCAAAGCCAATGAGGGCTGTTTTGAGAGGCTCGAGCGGGAGATCAACCTTCATTTTTAAGAAAGTAGAGTAAGGCAAAACATTAACTGAGCTTCCACTATCCACCAATACCCTTTTTACAACATGGTTATGAACATCTAAACTAACCACCATGGGGCAATCTGAGGTTACACCCTCCCCATGGGGCGTTACAATATGTTCTAGATCCCTATCATCAAAGCCTATTACATCATTTTCTCTTGATTTTGGAGCGCTTGATCTCTGGATAGCGTAGATAGGCTTGGGCATTGCTGGGCGTTGGTTGTAGCTCCGAACGTGCCTCCGTCGAGAGGCGTTTGAATCCCCTCCTGATGAACCTCCCGCAATCATATTTATGACTGCGAAGGGCTCGTTTTCTTGCTCAGGGGCTTTGCCTTTGTTGCCTCGGCGGCTGCTGCTTTCAGGGGGTCCCCTACCCCTTGGGCTCTTTGACCGGGAAGGACTCCTTCTTCTCCTTCCGGAGCGCTCATTGCATTGTTCATCGTAGCGCTCGAGCACCCGGACAAACTCCTTCAGGTGGCCCCCGGCAACGAGCCTCTGGATTTCAGCCTCCAACTGCCGGCACTCATCCGTGTCGTGCCCTCTCTGTTTGTGGAAAGCGCAGTATTTGTTCGAGCGCCTGAGTGAGTCTGTTTCTCTCATTTTGATAGGTCTTTTGAAGAGATTTTTATCGGAGAGATTGTAGACTTCAGAATTTGGCCGGGTGAGTGGAATGCGCTCGAATCTACGAGGGGGTGGTGGCGACTTTCTGCGCTCCTGAGGGCGCTCTTTCTTTACTGCCACATCCCGCCCCCGCTCGTGATGAGGTCGCTCGTTCCGGGCCGGGCTGTGATGTCGGGGACCATTCGTCCCATACATATCTTCGAGCGCGAAAAATGGCTCGGCTATTTCTCTCAGGCCCATGAGGGTCCCAGGCCTTCTCTCTACGATGGCATCAGCGAATTTTTTGCTCACATACTGCTTGTGATCTACAGCCTGGAAGAGAACTGGGATCAAGAAATCCATCGAGGGCCTTTCCACCTGCAAGATCTCCTTATTGAAGCGGGCGAAGAACGAGCGCAGTGATTCGTTTTTGCCCTGCACCACGTTGTAGAGCGCTGTGGGTGCGGTAACTGGTGCCTTCAAAGAGTTGAAGTGGTTGAGGAAGGCATCGGCCAGTTCTTCATATGAGTGGATCGAGCGCGGTGGCAGACGCTTATACCACTCTTGAGCCATCCCTACCAAGGAAGTGACAAACACTTTCGCCCAGTAATGGCTGGAATGCTCGTAAAGGTGCATTAGATGCACAAAATGATCCAAGTGCTCCGCTGGATCGGTTGTCCCGTCGTATCTGTTGATGGATGTGGGGACTTTGGCCATGCCGGCTTGGGCCATCAAAACTTCTTCGACGAGGGGTGAACCTCTCGCCAGCGGGTGATATTCGTACGTGCCGAAGTTTTCCTCCGGCTCCTTCCGTCGGGTGACCCTCGGTGGAGGATCCTTGGTGCGGGTGCTCCTGGCGTCAACCCGTTCATCCCGAGTGTGGGAGATCTGAGTTGTGCGCCCTCGTGAGAGCTGTCCCACCATATCCTTGAGGCCCTGCAGCTGGTCTTGCACAGCCGCGAGGACGTCAGGATTTACTTCCACTTGCTTGTCCTTGTGGGCTCGTGAGCCCCTCCTGGAGACATGAGAGTCTCCTTCGTTTTCGTTCACTCGCTCCGTGGGCTCCTTGTTCCTGCCCACGGAGGCACGCTCGTTGCCCTCCTACTGGGGCGCTTCTCTGGCTGGTGGTGGTGGTGGTTGCGCCCTCAAGACAGCCTGAGCTTCTCTGAGGGGAAAGTTCTGTTGTCCGCCTAAAGGGGCGGCAATCTGAGTGGCCTGCCCAGAGGGGAAATACATGGAATGGAATCTTTCCCATGCCCCCTGAGCCGCCTGAACCTCACACTGGGCATAGAGAGCCCGTAACTGTTGGGTGGTCAACGGAGGTAGCTCCACACCTTCAATCTCCCTGGGAACCACCACTGGGAGCTGGATCTGGCCGGCGTGATATGGTTGGACCGGCGGCATCATGGCGGCCGGAGTAAGAGTGTAGCCAGGAGGAGGCATCATGTAGCCTTGTATTCCAAGGTTCATCTGGGGATGGACCCAGGAGTTCTGTGCAAGCGGCGGTGGGACTGGGAGAGAAACTCCTCCCGCGGAGGTGGGAATGGGCATCACCGGCGGTGCAGGCGGCGGCGCAGAAGATTCAGCTGGTGGAGTTACCCCTGCGGCGGGAGGTGCTCCACCAGCGGCGACAGAAAGAGGTGGTGCCCCACCAGTAGCGGTGGAGGGAAGAACGATGTTTGCATCTTGGGAGGTGTTTTCTCCTCCTCCCACAGCTCCAGATCTTGTTGCAACCATGGCTGTTGAAGATGAAGATGTGCTTGTTTTTCTACCAACAAAAAGAAAGGAAGTAAAAGGAAGATTGGTTTCCCACAGACGGCGCCAAAAATGATGGGTCCGGAAATGGGTGGATCCGAATCCGATCACTTTACAATTTATATTTGTGGAGGAAACCACCGGAGCTTCGCCGGAAAAGAGGGAGTGAGTCCAACCTGTTGGGACAAGCACAAGAAAGTCAGAAGGCCAAGCTGGGGGAACTGGGGGTGATACCCAGTTTGGCTCTCCGACGCTCAAGTCAGTTCAGTTCAGTGTATGAAGAAAATGTAAGTTCAGTCACAGTTGCAGTGAGGAAGAATGCTTAGAAAAAAATGCTTACAGTGTAGAAGATGACTTGGGTTATTTATAGTTGAGGGTCAAGGGCCCTTTGGTCATTTGCCTCAAGTGGTCCTGGCCGAATGTTGCCCTAACACGTGGCGCTGTGAGAGAGAAACCTAGGAGGAATCTTCTGCAAAAGCGGCCCAAAAGTTAGCGCTAGCAACAGTGGCAGGTGCGCGGGCATGTACGTTGTGTCAGAGAGCCATGTGGGTGGTTGGTAACGAGGGCTTGAGAGCGCGCTCGTGACAACCTTGAGTCTTGGAGGCCAAGATATCCGCTGGGGGGAAGGTTGGCTCCAATTCAAATGACGAGCCAAAGGAGAGGCCACTCTGAGGGAGTGTGACGCTCGAAGAGGGCTCCCATGGCACGTAGGTGTACCTATCGTTTGGGGTGTAGGACGCTCGTGGGAGTGATAGCGCTCGTTGGGCTTAACTCCTGAAGAAGACCTGCGCTCGTTGGACTCAGCGCTCGTGAACTAATGGTGCAGCCTTGGGGAGACAGATGTCATCATCTCGGTGATGCCACGTGTCATAATGTGGGACGATCGTATTTTGGCCCCATCAAATTTAGTCCTCCATTAAATAAAAATATGTAATATTAGAAGGCTTTAGCCATTCGTAATAATACTATAATATAATTAGATACATATATAATATGTATTAAGAGAAGATTTAGCCATTCGTAATAATACTATATTTGAAAATGTAAATAAATAGATAGTATAGGAATGTAAATAAATAGTTAAGAAATATTACCCTTGTCTCCTAGTTGGTTAATCGGGAGGAATTAGAACGATCGTGCTTATAACGTATGATAAAATTGAATAATAAATAGATGAAAAAAAATAAAATTAATTGAGAGATTCTCAATACTCTGTATTAAAATTATGTCGGACTTATTGTAATATGTAAGTACAAAATGCTGAACGAATTGTGCGCACCAAATGAACTTAAATACACTACTATTTATTGACAAAAATTTACAACTTACTATTTTTACTATGTAAATAGTGGCGTCGTGAATCTCGTGATAAATTGGCTTTCCACCATTGTCAATTTTGGTTGTCATGCAGGCCGCAATTATTGACCTTTACAGCAATATTTATATTGTTGAAATTTTAAATATATTACATTCTTTGAACATGGACCAAATGGGCCTTTCTGAATTAATTTCCGGCCCAGTGAAATACACATTACCCACTGGACCCGAGGTATAATATGCAAATACTTAAATAAACGGGGTCAAAAGTACAATTTCCGATAATTATGGGGGTCACAATGGAAATTACGAGAGATTCTCTTTGGGGCTGTAAAGACAACGCTACCACGGAGTGGAGTGTGAAGCTCAAGCTTGAGCAGAATATTTTCAGATTCTGCAAAACACCCATATTTCTGGATATTGAGGCAACATCAATCACATTTTGGAGTTCCACAACTCGAGATTGTTCACAGGTACGATGAGATTCATCAATGTGTTCTTAAAATTTTTCCCCTTGTTTAGCTGCATGATTACAAATTTCCAGGTGAAATAACATCGTTTCTGAAGAAATCCTGTTTTTTTTTTCTTCTCTTTGTTTTTATGATTGGTTATTGGTTGTGGGTGAAATTGTTGAAATGGTGGTGCTACTTCGATTACGTTTCTTATTGTAACGTAAATTAACGTTGTTGGTGATTTTTCTGGGAAATTTTGCTGTGCTGTTTATTCCGCAGTTTAGTACTTTTGATTTCTGAAATTAAAATTCGCATCAAGTTCTATGATCCCGTTGTATTGATATGATTATACCTGAAGAAGTTGGCAATTTATATGAGATCCAAAAAATAACCTGTAATTGTTAGCGGGTTGTTGGATGTAATTTTTAAACAAATCTTCAGGAGGGATCCAGCAATCTCGATTTCAGCTAGCATTTCCGTCTCTTTGTCGTAAAGGTGTAGAAAGAACAGATAGAAATGGTTAATTCAGAGGAGCCAAAGAGGAGAGTAGCTTTTGTGCTAATTGATGGATTGGGAGATGTATCTCTGCCCCGATTTGGTTATAAAACTCCTCTGCAAGTAGCGAATATACCTAATTTGGATGCTATAGCATCAGCCGGCATTAATGGTCTAATGGACCCTGTTGAAGTGGGATTAGCTTGTGGAAGTGATACTGCACATCTTTCCCTACTGGGGTATGATCCAAGGGTTTATTATCGAGGTCGAGGTGCATTTGAATCCATGGGTGCTGGCCTCGCTATGTCTCCTGGAGATATTGCATTTAAGGTATGATATTCTTCTGATTATTGTATATATAAACATATCTATCATACATATTTATATATGTATGTATAAATCATCCAAACCCATGCATAATTCTTGTGCATATTCGTTCAACTGGTGCACTAGAGAATGACTTTACTCAAATTAAGATGTGCGTGTGTGTGGGGATAAGTTGAAGTCACATGATGTGACTTGCTCTCGGAGCCCGTTTCTGCTAGTAGCTATAAATATATATTTATGTAAGGAAAATAATAGAAAAATATTTCGACTTTCAAAAGAATATGGTGTGAACTGTGAATGCTTTGTGTTGCCTTATTCTGCAAGTTTTTGGTGTTCATTTTCTATTTTCACCATTATTATCAGTAATTTCACACGAACAGTTTGGGTATCATAATGGTTAACCTCTATAATTTCTTAAGATCTAGTTAAAAATGATTTTAAAATCTTTATTTGCTTACATTTTCTTTGAACTTGTGATACTCTGATGCCAATTAACTTCTTCCTCCTGAAATATTATGGTGATATGTTTTTTTAACTTTTTTTCTTCTTAATTGTAGTCAAACTTTGCCACCCTTGATGAAAAAAGTGGAGTAGTTACGAGCAGAAGGGCTGATAGGCATTTTGAAGAAGAAGGACCAATTCTTTGTGCAGCACTGGATGGAATGAAACTGCCCAATTTTCCTGAATATGAAGTTAGAGTGAGATATGCAACAGAGCATAGATGTGGGGTGGTAGTGAAAGGACCAAAATTAAGTGGGAATATATCTGGAACAGATCCATTGAAGGATAATCGCCTGCTTTTACAAGCCGAACCTCTTGATGATTCTGATGAGGCAAGAAACACAGCTGCAGTTGTTAATGAATTATCAAAGGAAATTTCTCGCATTTTGGTTGCTCATCCAGTTAATGCAAAAAGGGCTGCGGAAGGAAAGAATATTGCTAACGTAGTCCTTTTACGAGGTTGTGGGATTCGGATTGAGGTACATGCTTTTTAACTTAGCTCTTTTTTTTTTCCAAGCTCTTTTGGATAGTAGATTATTGGCACCATTTTTTGGGGGAAATTTCTGATAGGTACCTCTCATATGCACCAGACAGATTAGAAAGGGCTATTTTCCAATTAATATTTTCCTTTGAAATAAATTATGCTACAATGCAGCCATTTGGTACATATGTGGAACCGAAAACTGAGTACATACAAGAAATTTCTCTTTCTTTTGAAAACATTCATTTAGTTTAGTTTATTATGTATATTCTTTCTTGTTTTTCAGGAACTCACGATTATTACGTAATCCAGGTTCCTCAGTTTGAAGCGAAACATGGTTTATGGCCATGTATGGTTGCCCCGACCAAAATCATTGCTGGCTTGGGATTATCCCTTGGCCTTGATATTCTAGAAGCTCCAGGAGCAACAGGTGACTATAGGACGTTGCTAACATCCAAAGCAACTGCGATTGCTAAAGCTCTCTCAGCTCCTAAGGGCCCATGCCCAAATGTCTTTGTACCTGGAGAAGATGAACACAAACCGGGTCGACCCGATGGCTATGATTTTGGGTTCCTTCACATTAAGGTGGTTATATTACCAAATCTCTCTTCATTCAATTTGGCACTTCACATTAATTATTCAAGTTGATTTTAAATATCTAAAGCGTGCTAATTTGATCGTTCCATTGTTTCATTATCTTGATGGTTCGTCTCTTTACTCCTGAGGTAGTATACATCAGACAGTGATTGCAAGCTGTAAGGAAATATAGTGCTATCCTGCTTTTAGAAAAAGCAAAAAGTTGAAATGGAGTGTTCTATTTTGCTGCTTCAGCTTAAAGTAAGCTAAAACGAAGCTAGAAACATTTGCCGGGTGTTTTTACTACTACGAATTCGTTTAACTTTATTATCAACTTTAACTTATCTAAACTTGTTGCAAACACCACTTAAGGTTTATACTTAATCAGATAACTTCAAGTTTATTTACTTTGATATATAGATTCTTTTGTTCGAATTTATAGGCAATAGATGATGCTGGTCATGATAAAGCAAGCGTCTTCAAAGCCAAAGGATTGGAAGCTGTTGATAAAGCTATAGGTCAACTCGCCAAGCTCCTCTGGCAAAGCGAGTCAACCGGTTCCTTTCAGTACTACATTTGTGTGACGGGAGATCATTCTACTCCAGTTGAATACGGTGACCACAGTTTTGAACCCGTCCCCTTTGCAATTTGTCGTTTGAAAGATTTTGTGGGTGCTATCGGTGGGGAATCGACCATTCTTGAAACTTCTCTCGACCCGTTTCCACTTCCGACCGTGGACTCTAGTGAGGAATTGGCGGATTCCAATCTAAATGGAGAAGAGAAAAAGGGCAATGAGGGAAAGGCCTTTAAAGGTGATGGTGTTTTTGAGTTTAATGAGATAGCTGCAGCAAGAGGGTTTCTTGGGAGATTTGATGGGAGTCAAATGATGGGAATTATTAAGGGATTTCTTAAGCTCTGATTGTGATCTTTTTTCTATCATTTTCTTTTCTTTCAATCTTGGGTGTCGGTGAAATAATAATGTATTAGTGTAAATTGAGAAAAATCTCAACTTGAGGCTGCTAATTTGAAGAAGAGTCGTGCAATAATTTGTGTGTAGTTGCTTTAACTTAATGTGATGGTTTCTTGGTTGAATTTGAGCACATTAGGCATTCTGTTATTCTTTTTTATTTCGCTTTCTTGAATCTAATCCAGCTTGTCTAAATCCATACTCTAAATTACTAATTTGAACTGAAATTTTAATTTCCCGACTTTGAATTGAACAAAATGGTCAAAGAGCAATATTACAGGAAACGAAGAAAACCACTTTCCAAGTTCTTTCTAGTATAACACCAAAATCAAGAATTGAAAGCAACCCCACATGCCAAGAGCCGACAAACGCAAGAAATCCCACAATCCTGTCTCCTCTTCCGTCCTAAAAAAACCTCACTCCCCCACCACACCACCACCACCACCAAACGAATCTCCAACCTCCGCAAAATCCCAAAGAAGTCCGCCGCAACCCGCCGGAGAAAATGGCGGGCGCCACCAAGAACCCAATTCCGGTGATCGATCTGCAGGATTCCGCGGCGGAGCAGCGGCGGAAACTGATCAAGGCGTGCGATGAGTGGGGTTGCTTCAGGATCGTGAACTTCGTCGGGATTCTGCCGGAGAAGCTGATGAAGGAAATGAAGGAGGTTGTGGGATCGTTGCTGGATTTGCCGACGGAATTGAAGATGAGAAACGAAGATGTAATAGCTGGGAGTGGGTACATGGCGCCTTCCAAGATTAATCCGCTTTATGAGGCTTTGGGGCTTTATGACTTCGCCTCTCCTCAAGCTGTTGAGGTTTTCTGTTCAAACTTGGAAGCAACTCCTCACCAAAGGTCAGCATGTATGTGTGTGTAACAGCATGTATTCGGGACGAAGCCAGGATTTACGAATTTGCGGTCAAAATTCTAAAAAATTTCACATTTTGTGCATAAAAATCAAGATTTTGGAAAATACACTTAGAAAAAAGATTCCACTAACCACGAAAATATAGTGGGGGCCAGGCACGGGTTTGGATCACCTGTTTCATTTTTGTGTTTCGTAACCGGTTATATATTATGACTTATTAAATATCCAAATTATATTAACCTTGTAACAGGGAAACAGTGTTGAAGTATGCTAAAGCAGTGAATGGACTGATGATGGATATTGTGGGCAAAATAGGAAAAGGATTAGGGATAAGTGATGTTTCCATCGAGGATTGGGCTTGCCAGTTCAGGATTAATAAATACAGTTTCACCCCTGAAACTGTAAACTCTCCTGGAGTGCAGCTGCACACAGATTCTAGCTTTCTCACCATCCTCCAAGATGATGAAATTATTGGTGGACTCGAAGTCATGAAAAGATCAGGCGAATTCGAGGCCGTTGATCCGTGTCCCGGAACACTCCTCGTCAATCTTGGAGATATTGCAACGGTATGTTGAACATCTTCCGATGATTCAAAGATAGACTCAGCTGAATTGATAGAGTTGATTGTAAGTTGATACTATTTTTTCCCTATAACTCTGAGTTTATGTGTATGTTGCATATGATTGAAGGTGTGGAGTAACGGGAGATTCTTGAACGTGAAACATCGTGTGATGTGTAAGGAAGCCGGCATAAGATTGTCCATTGCTTCGTTTCTGTTAGGACCGAAGGAAGCCTTGGTAGAATCGCCACCGGAGTTGGTTGACGAGGAACATCCTCGTCTCTTTCGTCCTTTTACTTATAACGATTTCAGAAACCTGCGAGTCTCGAAGAAATTACCAACCGGTGAGGCTCTCGATCTTGTACGAGCTCAAATGTCCTAGAAATTGAGGCTATTTTAAGAGTATTGTGGTGTATTTCTGGAAGTTTAGTGAATACTAAGTTATAAATTTGGTCTGAATCTTAGCACTGTTAGATTTCAGATCTTCTATTCTACTTCAATCTATGAAGGTATAAGGTGAAATATAAAGAATGTATGCAATATCCATTGTGAATGCAGCTTAATGGAATAGATAAATTAAAAAACATGGTTTTTTACTTCATCCGACTTAATTTATAACTATTATTATGTTCCCATTTTAAAAAATTCTAACACAAAGTCGACTAGATAGAATCTAATCGTTTATATAAGTGATCAATTTTCATTTTTTTTTTTTTTTTGTCGATCTAAATTTTATACTAATCACGAATATGTAAAATATTTTGTTTTTCTCATTAGACCAATCTGATCGAACTGACCGTATTACCCATTACACCTATTCTCACTAAAAGAATATATAAACAGAAAATGAACTTTATTTATGCGATAATAGACACTGTTTTGTTAGATCACTCTCTCTATTTTTATCTTCTTCGCTGGATAAAAACTATATATACAAAATATTTACTAATAAAAGCTTACAATGGGTACTCAACATAAATAATGCTGAGATTACAAGCGTGTAGCTAGTTAAGGTCCGTTTAAATCCTCCTCAACCACCAGTAAATTACACAAGTTTATTAGTAGCAACACATATCTGAATCAGGAAAACAATAGTAATATCAATTTTCCCTACTTAGGAAAACACTTAAAAATATCTTTTGCCCCCATAAGAATTTCAGACCATCCATGCATATACATTTCAAAATGGGTTGAATCCATTTGATCTAGCCCAATTCAATGGGGTTGAATTGGGTTGGGTTTGGGCAAATTTTGAATTGGATTAGTTTTAGATTGGGTAAATAATGAATTAAGAGGGTAATGAATTGTCCATGGATTGAGTTGAGTTTGATTTGACATTTTAGTAAATGTATAAATCCACTAGATAATTTAGAGTTTTACCACATTTATAATGTTATACTCTCCTTTAATCATGTGCAATGTATGTCCACAAATTTTTGTAAAATTAGATCCTAAATAATAAAAATTTTGATTTTCTAACTATTTATTCATAAAGGATCTCACCTTATAATTATTGTTTAGTCTTTATTAAATTTACAATACCTCAAAGGATCAATAAACAAGACGTGATTGTCAACCATATAAGTTTCTTGGTTTAGAAATCAAATACCTCAAAGTTTTGAGAAATTAGAAAATAAAGATATAATTTTTGAAGAGTTGCTATCCTAAATCATAAAAAACACGAACCGTAAATAAAATTTTGAAAACCGAATTCTCAATAACCGTTTCCTATAAAATTGCAATACACCAAAAAGTTGATGGGTGATTTTTCTAAATTTGGTAGCCCTTTGCCCCTTTATATTGTCTATTGCAAAACTGGTGTACTTTTTCCATGTATTTTAATTTTGCAGTTTATCGGTTTTTTGTGAAAGGCGGCAACCTCAGGTATTTTTTTCTTGTTTTTTTAATGATTCCCGTGAGACCCCGTAATTTTATGATCGGGGAATTAGGGAAAAATCTCTAATTGTGGACTCAATTTTTAATTTGCTTCTCATTTTCAAAATTTTTTTTATTCACTTTCCAGATGAAACTCATATTTTTAGTTTGCTCCCAATTTTTTCGGCCACATACGTGATATTGGAAAAAATATACGATATAACACGATTTAGATATGTGATATTGCGAAAAATATACGTATATAAAACTGAAGAATGCAGTATCTAAATCGTATTATGTCGTATATTTTTCGTAATATCAGGTATGTGGTCGAAAAAATGGGGAGCAAACTGAAAATATGAGTCTCATCTGGAGAGTGAACAAAAATAATTTTGAAAATGGGGAGCAAACTAAATTTTTTTTCAACTCATGGGGAATTTTCAAAGAATACCCCTTTTATGATATAGTTATAGTTGATATATACACAGTACTATAATACTCATATTTTTATTAATTATTTCTTTATTTATTTAACTATTATTTATTTTACTCTTTAAAAGTAAAAGATATTAGATAAGATTATCATTAACCGTATTTAGAGAGTTATGGGGAGAGTGGGAGCAAGAATTTCGTTAGGTTGAAAAATCTGATCTGTTTCACTCAGTGAGAAGTATATATTCATAAGATTAAGAATTCGGGTAGAATATTACATTGGAGAGAAACTACGGCCGGAGGCTTGAGATAGAGAGAAGGAGGGATTTATAAAATCTTTGGAGAGCAGAATAAGGAGATTGAGAGATTGGCCGGAAAAGAAAAAAGAAAACAAGGTCCGAGTTTTGTCAAACTGAATTGGTCACAGTAGCCATGATATTCATATATATATATATTAGTTATACAAATGTTAGTATAGTAAAAGAATCTGGATGCATACTTCGAACGTTTTTCTAAAATATTTGGCTCGTCGATCGCTATCATTATTTTACGATTCAAGAACAATAAAAGTGTTTTTACATGCATCAACCCTTGTACCTCGTTCTATTATAAATTGTTAGATTTATAGTAATCATGACGCCTATCCTAATGCACCAGTTTTTGCAGATCAAAACATTTCTTTATTTGAAAACCATGAATAACGTCCTATTTGAATAGGGATTTGAAAAGGGCTATAATTATTGTTGATATTCTAGGCTCAAGTGCATATATTTACTTTTGTTAAGGTATATACAGTTTACTAATATATTCAGCACATCGGACATCTATATTTTTTATATTCATGTGCACTCACATATACTTACTGTATATATAGATACACGTATGAGTACTATATATATATATATAGATAGATAGATAGATAATATTAGGTGCTCATATACTAAGTATACAAGGATAACTATGGGGAATTTAAATTATAATGGATAAGTGCGTTCTTGTAACTTCTAAGTATTTTGCTGTTAGAGTCGATCGAGCGGGGATTTGAGCTTTAACTCGCTAGAGTTTTAGGATATCGGCGGATTTAAAGTAAGTGGTCTCTTCCTTTTATGTTTTCTAAACTTGTTTTATAAAAAATTGTATGTCTTATTTTAAAGATGTAATTTCATTATATAAAATTGAGATTTGAGCATGGTATGTGTGACTGTGTTATGTGAACCAAATATGAATTCGTTTGTAAGCTTATGGTGTGAATGCGTGATTTATACTAAGTAGGCCTTATGCTCTGAACTATTGGAAACCGAATTGGTAGGGGGCTAGTTCAGAATTATTGTACTGACCCGGCTACTGGTGTTACAATGACATTATTGTACTGATCCGACCACGAGTGTTACAGTGACATTATTGACCCGGCTACGGGAGTGACAATAGCATCATTGTTCTGATCCGACTACAAGAGTGACAGTAGCAATTCTGGACCCACCTAACGGGGTCATAGTTAGGACTTGATATAATGCAGTATTTATATCCTATTATGTTGTATAATTTTTCTTAACTCTCAAAATATGTTGTATAAATTTCACATAATATAATACTAAAAAGTTTTAATGCAGTATTTATATTCTATTATGTAGTATAAGTTTTTGGGGAGTTATAAAAATCTCTAAATTAATTGGGAGTTTTTTGAAACTGCCTCTTCAAAAAAAAAAAAAAAAAAAAAAAAAAAAGGATATTAATTTAAATGATTCTACTTATCTGATAAACATTTGTATAATTTTTCTTACATATAATTAATTATCTTTTCCTTTTTTCACATATAATTAATTATTTTCTCTCTTAAATAGTGATTTATATAAAGTAAAAATTTTAAAAATATAAGACCTTAATAATTTATATGATTAGAATTCCTTTAAAATTTATCAAACTAGTCAAAAAAATAAAAAAAAAATATAATCACTAATTTTTCTGTGAAAGAATCCAACAAAGTCCAAAAAAAAAAAATAAAAAATAAAATAAAATAATTTATGACATGTTTCTCTTTTCTTTTTCCTTTTATCTCTAAAAAGATTCATACGTCAAAGTTATTAAGAAAAACGAACATGTTGTGTGATAGGCGTTGCTAGGAACTCTCAATTTTAAATTATAAAATAATTTTATAATATAAAATATTTATATTTTTTCATTCACACCTATTTATATTATTTAAAATCGTAGGATATGGCGGCTAGGAGAGAAAACTTTCCGCCTCTCTTTAGTGAAGAATTCGACCAAATGAGAGAAGAAGCACGAAGAAGTTCAAACGAAGTTTTGAACAAAGCAACATGCCAGATTTGGAGATTGGCGTTGAGAGGTTGAAAATAAAGGTCCAAGTGCATCTGGGAAGGATTCGTATCGGTCTTCACTCTTGGGGAATAAGAAAGCACCCAATCCCAAGTTTAATGCAAGAAATATGGCGGATCTCGACAGAATGACCATCATCAAGCCTATTGAAGAGTATCCTTACCCTAGGATTCTCCTAGATGAGGATTACGAAGAGTCAATCAGGGAGGAGTGGAGTAATGCAATCATACTAAGTATACTAGGGAGGAGCTTGAATGTTAATATGTTATCGGCAAGGTTGGATTGAATGTGGCAATTAAAAGGTCAGTTTGATCTAATCGAACTTGGACATGGATGCTACGTAATGAAGACACATGATCCGGAGAAAGCTATCTCCGTACTAACGGATGGACCCTGGGTGATTAACGACAGCTATTTGATAGTTTGGAAATGGTTCCCAAATTTTCAAGCTTCCAAAGATAGGGTGACGTCCACGATTGCCTAGGTGCGAATTTCAGAACTATCACTGGAATATTATAAGGAACCATCCTTGCACCAACTGGCAGCAGATATTGCAGTACCAATAAAAATTGATACAAACACTTACTACGGAGTTAAAGGTAGGTTTGCCAGGGTATATATCCAACTGGATCTGGAGAAGCCTCTCCGAAGTGCAATAGAAATTGGGAACAGACTCCGGCCCCTCATCTACAAAAATTTCCGTCTGATTTGCTTCTCATGTGGGAAAGTCGGTCACAGATTGGAAAGCTGCCCCTCAAAACCTAAGGAACCTGTTACAGTGGAAGTGGATCCGAGAAGAAATGGCAAGAATCCTCCTTAGACTCAGGCTGTTACTGGAGAAAATATCACTTACAAGCTATGGATGATGGCCAAGAAGGGAAATGGAGCAAGACACAAATCAACTCCGATGAACAACGTAGGTCAGGTGCCTGCTAACAAACTTCCGCAAACATCGGCTAAGAATAAGTTTGAGATCTTTTCAAATCCTGAGTTCAGTGGACAAGATACGGATAACGCACAGGTTGCGGAAGAGATACCTATCCCCAATGGTAAGTTTTTTGTGGGAAAAGATTGCGATAAAAATTTGAATGGAAATAGGAAAGAAAATCCTAGACGGTATATGAATCAAATAAAGAGAAATGGAACTCATATGACAACTCCTGATCAGACACATTTTTCTGTTTTGCAATGTACAAGTGAGTACTGATCTCTTTTATACGAAATCACAAATAAACAAAGTTTTTATATTGTGAACTGAACCAATTCCAGTGCTGTTGTGAATGAAGTCGTTGTAAGAATTGATATCAGTGTCACTAGTACATTGCGATAGGAGAACATGCGATAATGCAGCTCTACGATTGCGACAATGCTTTAACTAGTTTAAGCATGGAACAAGCTTCCAATTGAGGAGCAAATATTAATATGTAAACTTACCATGTCTCCTATAGAGATGTTATCTTGGAACTGTAATGGTATGGGTAATGATGAATTTCATCATCATTTACACAAGCTAATACGTGAATACCAGCCAGCCATTATTTTCTTGCTTGAAATGAGGGTCTCGGATGATAGAGCTACGGATTTATCTACATGTCTTGGTTTTACTAATGTGTGTAGGGCTACGACGAATGGGAGAGAAGGAGGGATTTGGTTACTCTGGAATGAGGCTAATATTCAAGTTAGGATCCTCGAAGTCTCAACTCAAGTAATTCATGCGGTGGTTGGGCCTCGAAACAATGAGTAGATCTGTTTTGGGAATTTATGCGAGCCCCGCTGTAGGGCGTTGTATTGATCTTTTGGAAGACCTGCACAATCTCAGCCAAAATTTGACTAAAACTTGGCTATTAATAAGGGACTTCAACGACATTAAATGTCCGAGCGAGAAAGATGGGGTAAACCTGCAAGTTGGAGAAAGTGTGATGCCTTCCAGGAGGTGTTTGAGAAGTGTGGCCTTATTGACTTGAATACTCAAGGACCTCGATTCACTTGGATAGGAATTGTACGCGGTGGACACATTGTAAGAGAACGACTTGACCGAGCGTTGGCTAATGATTTCTGGTGCCATAAGTTTCTGGAGAGCACGATGAAAGTGTTGTTGAGAACTCATTCCGATCATCATCTCATTCTTACTGACAATATGGAAAATATATGAACCTTACATATGAAACCTTTCCGTTTCAAAGCCGCGTGGGATTCACACCTAGGGTGCCGCCAATTGATTCAGACAGTTTGGGAAAAGAATCAGGAATTTGATAGAGCAATTCTTTCCTTACCGGAGGCATTAAGCGAATGGAACAATGAAGTTTTCAAAAACATATTTCACAAAAAATGTCGTCTTAGAGCCCGTATTGGTGGAGTACAAAAGATTCAATCACATCGTCTTCATGAAGATATTCGCATGTTAGAGTCGAACCTCATTAAGGAGCTGAATGAGGTACTGGTTTAAGAGGAGACTTTTTGGTATCAAAAGTCCCGTGTAAAGTGGTTGAAATTGGGTGACAAAAACTCCAAAATTTTCCATCTTTCCACGATGACCAGAAGACGGCGAAACAAGATCAATACGCTTTGTGTGGATGGGGAGTGGCAAATGGATGTTAAGTTACAGAAAGCATATGCACAAAACTATTTCAACATTTGTTTACAAGAGATGGGCATGAGGGCTTGATCATAATGTTACCTCGTAGCTCATTCCAAAGACAAATCAAGCCTGATGATGCGACTTTACTCATGAAACCTATTACCAAAGATGAGGTATTTTCTGTTATTCAGTCGATGAATGCTTTCAAGGCCACAGGGCCGGATGGGTGTCAAGCTTTTTTCTATCAAAATTATTGGAGTATTGTGGGAGATTCGGTGACTAAACATTTGAAATTCTCTTTTGATAATGCTTTTATTTCGGAGGAAATGGGGTATGCGTATATTTGCTTGATACCAAAAGTGGAAAGTCCGAAGGATACCAGCGAATTTAGGCCCATAACGTTGTGTAATGTGATCCTTAAGATCCTTACAAAGTTGTTGGTAGTGAGATTTAAATCGTTCATTGCTAATATCGTTAGCCCTTCTCAAAGTTTGTTCATTCCAAGGAGAAACATTGTGGATAATATTTTAACGACTAAGGAAGTCATGCATACGATGAAAATGTCGAAAAGTGAAAAAAGGGGTATACTCATAAAATTTGATTTGGAGAAGGCATATGATAAAGTTAAATGGAGTTTTTTTGGAGGAAACTCTTCTCTTCTTTGGCTTTCCGGATTCAGTTGTGAAACTAATTATGAATAGGGTTAGAGTGGTTTAGCCACAAATACTCTGGAATGGAGACCTGACAGAACGCATCTCTCCCATGCGAACTCCGGTAGGGTGATCCTCTATCGCCGTATCTCTTTGTCCTCTACATAGAGAGATTAAGCTATTTAATTGACAAAGAAGTTGTGGCAAAGCGTTGGAAGTCGATCTCTGTGTGTCGTGGAGGTTCGGCTATTAGTCACATCTTCTTTGCGGGTGATATTATCCTAGCAACTAAGGCCAACGTTGAAGATGCTCGTACGATTAAGGGGATTATTAATCTCTTTTGTCAGGCTTCGGGTCTGAAGATTAGTGAGGCAAAATCTCAGGTATGGTTTTTGTTGAGAAAGGAAAGAATCGGATCATGCAGTAATTTAGGGATTCTTTTATAGTTAACTTTCCTTGTATAAGATAGTCTTTATAGTTTATATTACTTCTTCTTTGTACAGTGTATTATATAATTACAGCAAATCAATACAGAAATCTTCCCCAAAACCTATAGCTTTCTTACTCAACAACATGGTATCAGAGCTGGCGATGATCCATTAATCGGATCCGAACCTTGCTCATCATGCACCGTACCTTTTCCGGCCATGGTCAAAGACAACAACAGCACCTCCGATAAGGAATCGCAGCAGCCCGTCGCTTCCTTAGCCACACAGTTAGCGAGCATACTTTTGAATGTACAACTACAAACAGAACCAACTCAGTACAACATACCATAAGGCATAAACCATAACCATTAACATAAAGCTGAATCAATTTAATTACTCCCTGTGGTCCCGATTGGTGAAACTAGCGATCTGGGGCAGGGGGAAACTCAACCACATTACCGGAGTCCTACCACCGTCGGCGGTTGAACACGCGACCTCCCACAGATGGGAGCAGATAGACTTGATTGTGTGTTCATGGATTTTAGACAACATGGAGCAAGAACTCATAATGAATTATGCCGAATATCCCTCGACAAAAGCATTGTGGGATGGCCTAAAAGCCACGTTTTGCCAAAGTGGAGATGGGCTCCAAATCTACAACGTCACCGTTCATGCGAACACCATGAAACAGGGGCCAGACTCAATCGAACAATACTATAGCAACTTACAACGGATTTGGCGAGAGATTGAGGTTCGTCAACCTAACTTAATGACCCATGAAGAAAAGATCGCGGCATTCAATCGCCTCAGGTCTGAGATTCGCTTGTTGCAATTTCTCGCCAGAGTTGACGAGAGATACGACACAGAACGAAGGGTGCTGTTGAAGGAGAATCTCTTACCGTCGATTGAAAAAACTTACGCTATCGTCCGACGAGAATGAACTAGGCGTGAAATCATGGGCTCATCATCAGCGGTCAATGAAGGCGTAGGAGCGGGGTTCCCTAAGCAAGGGCGGTCATCTGTTGGAAAGGGGAACGCATCGGCGGCGCTAGGAGAAGTCACCTGGTTCCGATCAGGGCAGCCAAAATGGATGTCAGCCTCATCACGCCAAAACGGCGGCTCCGATCGGATGCCGATCAAGTGCGAATAGTGTGGCCGGAATGGGCACAAGAAAGAGGAGTGTTATAAGCTATTATGATGGCCGAAAGGATGGTGAAGCCAGCGGCGTGACGAGGTCGTGACGAGCTACGACGGCATAGTAAGAGGACAAGCCGGTGGTAAGGTGCCGGCGAGATCAGAGACAGAGAAAGGAGCAGATGGGGAGAATTCTCACACAGCGGCGGGGGATAACAGCAAGAAAGGGAAAGCTCTCCTAGTATAGTGAACTACCAACAGTGGTTGTGGCACCGCCAATTAGGGCACCCGTCTCTAGGTATCTTAAGTTTCTGTTTCCTAGGATTTTTTCTCAGAATGATTCATTCTCTTATGAGACTTGTATGATTTCTAAGAGTTATAGATAGTCTTTTACTTCTTCAAACTCTAGAGATAAAGATGTTTTTTCACTCATTCATTCCGATGTGTGGGGACCAACACCGAACACCGGTGATCATTGTTTTAAGTATTACGTTTTATCTGTCGATGATTGCTCTAGAATGATGTGGGTGTATTTTCTGTGAAATAAATCTGAGGTCTCTTTAAAATTTGTGGAGCTTTTTAAAATGGTTTAGACACAATATTAGTCTCACATTCAGGTCCTTCGATCGGACAATGGGGGAGAATATGTTAACTCAACCTTAAAACTATTTTTTCAGGAACATGGGTTGATATACCAGACTTCCTACCCTAATAGAAATGGGGTAGCAGAAAGGAAAAATCGCCAACTCCTTGAGATGTCTAGGGTCCTTATGCTCGAGTCCCATTGCCCTAATCACCTTTAGCCCGAAGCAGTTGCCACGTCCGTTTACCATATAAACCGCCTACCCACTAAAGCCTTGAACCACCAAACTCCACTCCAGTATTTAAGTAACCAAGTTTGTATACCCTCTACCCTTACACTACAACCTCGGGTTTTTGGGGTGCTCAGTCTTGATCCATATTCCCAAATCTGACCGTACGAAACTTGACCCGTGCACTCTTAAGTGTGTATTTATGGGGTATGGGGTTCACCAGAAGGGGTATAGGTGCTACCATCCTTCCACTCACCGTCTTTATACTACGATGGATTGTAATTTTCTAGAAACAGAATATTTCTTCACCCAACCCAGGGGTCAGGGGGAGAGTACGCAGTAGCAGTAGGACCTACTGGGTTGGATATCACCCTTTTGGCGAGAAGCAGTCCTAACAGAGCAGGTAGGTGGGACCACCGAGCCAACACGCCACACAATACAAGCCCCTGAACAATCGCATAGCCCAACCACTCAGACTGATAATCCTGAGGTAAGTAGTCATAATTCAGCTGATCGCATCACTTCTTCAATTCAATATGAGGCTAACAGTGCAGGACATAACGAAAAGATTGAGAATCGAATTCAAGGGGAGATACAGGAGGAAATGGTACAGGAAAACAGATATGTGCTGCCACCAAGGACTAATCGGGGGTGCCACTAAAAGATATAAACCAGAATATGAGGACAGGAACCACAGATACACGATAGCTAACTTGGCTAGGGAAAATCTATCCCTACAGGCCCATGCTTTGGTTACTTTCGTTTATTCCACCAGAGTTCCGAGTAAGGTAGAGGAGGCTTTCACAGATAAGAAGTGGGTTCGTGATATGGAAACAAAAATGAAAGCCTTGGAAAAAAGCAGAACCTGGGTGAAATGTAGCCTTTCCAAGGGAAAGAAAGTCGTTGGTTGTTTACTGTTAAACATTGAGCAGATTGGAGCACTGAGAGATATAAGTCCAGGCTGGTTGTCACGCCCCGGGTCCGCGGGCCCGTTGGACACGAGCGCAAGTCTCCAAGCCCACCGAGTATAACCTGAAATTGGGCCTAAACCACTGCCCAAATGGGATATCCATTGGTTATGCTTGGACTCTTTAACTTATATACTGAACTTAACTCTCATACTTTCCCGATGTGGGACAGGATATCACGCTGGTGGCAAAGGGATGTATACAAACCTATGGAATTGATTACTCTGAAACTTTTTCTTCAGTAGCAAAGATTGACACGATTAGGGTCTTGTTCTCCATAATGGCTAATTGTGACTGGCCGTTGCACCAGTTTGATGTCAAGAATGCGTTCTTGCATGTTGACCTGGAGGAAGAAGTCTATATAGAACCCTACCTGGGTTCACCGAGGCATAGAGTAAAGGGGAAGTGTACAGGTTGAGGAAGGCATTGTATGGTCTGAAACAGTCACCTAGAGACTGGTTTGGAAGATTCACAGTCGCCATGAAGAAGTATGGTTACCAAAAAAGTAACTCAGATCACACTTTGTTCTTAAAGAGAAGGGATGCTCTGACAACTTGCCTCATAATTTACGTGGATAACATGATCATTACCAGAGATGATTAAGAGGAAATCTCCCCACTGCGGGAAAACTTGTTTCGAGAGTTCGAAATAAAGGATTTAGGGGAACTAAAGTACTTACTTGGAATTGAAGTACTGAGATAGATGCAAGGCATCTTTATCTTACAACGTAAGTTTGTTCTTGATCTACTCGCAGAAACAGGGTTGTAACACCCCAAACGGAGTATGCCACATCCCCCGCACTAGGACCCCAACCCGGTTATGAAATAGAAAGTCCATGCCCGAATCCGAATCATAGCGAACGGGAGACAAACTCACACACTAGGCTAGACGGATCTAACTTGACAAACTCAGAGTGCGGAAGCAATTAAAACCAACAACAATAGATAGCAGAAGCATTTAAAACAAAACATGCAAAGCAGGTGACGGGTTCAACTAGCATAAATACCTAGTCCCGAATATCAATTCATAATCCAACATAACAAACAACATAAGTATCATCAATATCTAAGTAGAACATAATCATGATCTGCGAGTGTGAAACATAAATACATAACATAAGTAAAGTATGCGACAATGCATCCTAACACCTACTAGACTGACAAGTGTGACTCCGAAGACTCACTTCCGCCTAGCTCAAGCCAAAAGAATCCTGCAAACTAAAAGATAAAATGAGGTGTCAGTCAACTGACTGAGTGAGGGGGCTAACACACACCCACAATATATATATATGTAAAGAGCATAGTACAGAATAAAAGGATGGACTCATGAACCGAGGTAGCTGTTGCATACCAAAACATTTCAGAATAACCCAAATAAATATAGATATAAGTTTAGAAACCATTTTTCAGAAAGACTCTATCCCGGTTCATAATTCCATAACATAACATAATCAACTGCTCGGCGAGTACGAGCTTTCCACCTTTACTCCTCAGAACATAAATCACAATCAATCCAACCGCTACACCAATGATGGAGGGGATGTACAGTCCCCAAAACCATCTATAATAACACCGTCTAAAATAGACTCGATCTCAAGAGGGTAGCGAACCCATAAGAGTCATCCCCGGATAAAACACCGAAGGCTCAAGATATCACGCTTTCCTCATCACCCTAAGGTCGTGCAATGATATCTCAAATGGAACTAGCACAGTGGCTTATCCGACGGCCCTATGCCGTGCCAGTCTCCACTCGTACCAGCTCCTGGATCCACATAACATAACATAACATAACATATACCAACTTTCATGGCAATCTCTCTACATAATCATAACATAACTTAACTTTCCGAAACAACTTACATATGCTTTCATATCTAATTTTCCAAAACACAGTTGTTTCACAAGGTCATAAACATATCATATCCAACACATACATATATAATAGATATACTCGCATGCAGGGGTTGAAATCAGCATATTAAGGCCATAGGTCGCATAACTATACAAAATCCTAAACCTCACCTCGTGAAAGTAGAGTCTGAGAGTGTGAAGGGCCAAACACTCTAAACCTCTGGCCCACCGGCACCACCAAACTCTGTGACAAGACATACAGAAGCCCAGACTTAGACTCTATATGAACCAAACAAGACGCACGGCGTTGCTCAACATGATCGTGGTTATGCATAAGTGTTCATGTTGTGCTTGGATAAGGTGTCGTGGTCATTCAAGGCATATCAATGCTCAACAAAGATCATATTTACAAGCAACCATCATGCAATTCCATATCAAAGATGCAAGATCAATTTAGGAAGTCAATGTATTTACAAAATGCATATTAGATCACCCAATGTCACAGGGTTCAATTATAATATTAGAATTAAGCATCAAGTTCATGTCGAGTTATAAAGTGTATAAGTAAGAGCAACTTGATCTTATAAACATACAAAGTTGTTGTAGGTAGATTGCATGCTTGATACAAATAAAGAGTGCATTTAATTCACTTAAGATCATACTTTACAATTTCACAACATGTTTGGTACACAAGCTCAAGTCACATTCATAGTTTCATAAATATTACACTTACATCCCCTTAGTTGATTACTAAGCATAATTGTTCATTTAAAGTGTTTATACAATTATTCAACAAGGAATTAATTACTTACAAACATGACAATTATCAATTTATTGTAATTCATAATATACCATTTTCAAGTAGTAAGAGTAAATCAAGATATTACAATTCTAACTCCTATCATGCATAAAGTCTCAAGTTGTTCAAGCATCCTATCATGTATCTCAATTTTATATTTGAAACACAATTTAAAACAAACATAACATTGAGAACGTCTCAAATCCATCTAGAGAAATCACAACATGTTCGTTCTTCTAAATTACCATTCAAGTTCATTTAGTCACATAAAAGATTAGTTTCTAACTATTACACTAACACCCCTTCATATCTAAACACATAGCATAAATTCATCACATCGGGATTCAAATTGTAAATCGAAACATTCATACATATCACAATCCATTCAATACATGTTTTCATATACGATTGAAATACATCTCGATCAACAAACAAACAATAACCAATTTATTTGCACTTAAAACAATTAATTCAAATAATCACAATTACGCAAAATAATTCGTAATAAATAGATCGAGTGTCCGATTAACGAACGGAAAGTGGCGTTGAGCTCACCACAACGAGACGAACATTCTGACCAGACGCCGCTGGAACGTCACCACTGTAGCTGCCGGAATTTGGCCGGGCCGCCGCAGAAGGTCGCCGGAAAAATCCCGAAAAATCAGTTCTGAATGAAGTCTTCGTGCCCGTTTCGAATCCTCGATCAATTTCTGGAAATTCCAAGCCGATTGTCCTAGATCTGAAATCTAAGAACACGAAAACCCTAAATCTTCAAACTCAAATTACTTCCAAACCGGTGAACCAAAATGTGATCCGTAAAAGCCATTGTCTTACCAATGACGAGCTCTTCGAAAGCCCTAAGGTAGCTCGCCGGGAAAATCCTAGGAGCTAGCGCCGCCGTTGCACCGCCACTTTACCAGCGCGATCCGCCGCCAAACCACAGAATCTGGAGTCGCCTGATCATAGGCCACTAGTTCTCGTCGTTCCGAACAACTTTTGTGAAGAGCCCGAGGCCAAAAGATGGCAGGAAAAGGCCCCTGTTGGCTGCCGAAGTTTCTGCCGCCGCCCACGTCGCCGGAACCACCACCTACGGCCAAGATCTGGTGAAATTGATGCCGGAAATGGACTCAGGAGGTCGAAAAACCTTGGGAACCATCAAGCCCCGTCGAAAACCATCGCCGGAAGCGGCGGAATAGCGGCGCCGCCCCGAGCTTCAGGCGGTGCTTGCGGCGCCGTCGCGGCCCGGATGGCCGCGCCGCCGACGTCAACCAATGCACCGGGATGTCTACTTTCTGGGTCTCTAGCGCGTGCATCGAGGAGGTGGCCGGAAAACACCGCGAAACGCCGGCGGTCTGATAGCTCCGCCGCTGCTACTAAAATCCGTCCATAACTCCACCACCGTTCGTAGTTAGGCTATGAAATTAGTACTCTTGCGTCGGTCTCGCCGAGATAATCGAAATGGACTATTCGTTTGTTGAATTCCATCGAGAAAAGATCGAGTTATGGGCTCGTAACCGAAGCCGCGCATAGTGACCCCCGCGAGAGAGAGAGTGGGAGAGGAGAGAGAGAGAGAGAGAGAAAAGGGATTGGGAGAAATGTGTCTTGTGCACAAGCTAAATACAACCGGGTATCCTTATCACGTAGCAAAGAGACATATCGCGTACAAATAATCATAAATAAAATTGGTAAAGTTACGAATAAACATTCAAGCTCCGAATTAATTTTATAAATTAAAATGAAATAGAGATTTACCAATTAGAGTTTAATTCAATTTAATTTTTAGAAACCTTTCATATAATTTAACGACACTTTGTAAACACATGATTGACAATTAATCTTAGAATAATTCGAATGAACACATATTAAATTGGATTTACATTAATTCACATAATTCAAAAACTCTTAAATTAAACACACACAAGTGTAGAGACTTACTTGTTAATATCGTCAGGACGCCCTTCGAGAATACGGGGCGTTACAAGGGTTACAAGAGTGTAAGCCAACAAACACTCCAATGGTCGTTAATCAAGGATTACAGATAGTGAAAGGGGCAGAGGAAGCTGATAAAGGCAAATATCAGCGGTTAGTAGGGAAACTGATCTATCTTTCCCATACTCGACCTGATGTGGCCTATGCAGTGGGAGTTTTGAGTCAATTCATGCATCATCCACAGAGAGAGCATATGGATGCAGAACTGAGGGTCTGTCGATATCTAAAACAGTACCCAGGGAGAGGTGTCCTGTTTAAAAAACATGGACACTTAGATATTGAGGCATACATAGATGCAGACTGGGCTAGAAATCTGATTAATCGGCGGTCAACCTCAGGATACTCACACTAGTTGGGAAAAATTTAGTAACTTGGAGAAGTAAGAAGCAGAAAATAGTGACACTCTCTGTAGCACCCCAAGCGGTGGGGCACCACACCCCCGCACTATGACCCGACACGTGGTACGAAATGGAAAGTCCGCACACGCACCAAGTCGCAGCGAACGGGTGACAAACGAAAAACCAACCGAAGCTAGGCGGTAACTAAACCCTGTACAAGTAAAATAAGCAAAACCCGAATGCGGAAGCGATGCAAAATATGAACTAACAAAAACTTTAATCAATAAACATAAGTAAACGGGTTCAACTAATTCAGCCCTGTCCTAACCTGTCCCGAAAATTCATGTAATCCAAGCATAAGTATCATCTTGTACAGAACATACTACATACATAATTATCATAAATAAATCAGAACAAAATACTTAACAAAATCAAACGGACCGACACAGACTCGACAGACCAGACTCAAAGCCGCCTAGCTCGAACTCCAACAACGGGTACCTGCAACTAAAAACATAGGTGGGGCGAGGGTCAGTCCACTGACTGAGCGAGGGGGCTGAACTCACACACACTATACATAATAAGGAGCAGAGCACGTATCAAAAGAAAGATTATGAACCGGGACTAGGGTTTTGCATACCAAAACCATTTCCAACTCAAACTTATACATATCTTATCAAATCAAACTTATACGTATCTTATCAAATCAAACTTAACAAACTGAGCAAATTCATATTTCAATAAAAGAGAAAGCTCCTATCCCGTTTCATAATCAACATAACAGATCATAAACATATACCCGGCGAGTACGGGTCTCCCACCTTACTTCCATATCGAATCATACGTATCAAATCAGAAAACAAACAAATATCATAAACAATCCAACCCCAACACCATGTAGTTCGGGGAGCAAACCCTCACTACTCATACAGATACAAACACACACGGGGTAGCGAACCCACACTGTGCCTTCCCCGGTTATCCACCGAGGGCTCAAGATACTACGCCTTCCCAACCTCCCTAGGTCGCACGTAAATATCTCAAATGAGAACGTGCACAGGGGTCATAACCGGCGACCCCATGGTCGTCCCGGGTCTCCCTTACCCACGTCTCAGGGCCCAACATATCATAACAGAGCATATCAGAACAGATCATATCATAACTCGCTACATATCAAACTTATCATATCGAATCAAAATCATACTTACGTACCTTATCGGAGCATACCATACCTTGCAACTTAGCATATGCTATAAACGTACCTCTCCGTGTCATCCTAATCCGCAGCTGGTATGAAGACACACGGTTTGGAGCATAGCCTCGTTGCAAAACATTTCAAGCTTACATATGCTCGTACATATACAGTTCGAAAACCTTTAATCGAATGACAAATTCATAAACATATCATATAAACACACATATCTATTATATAAATATAATAGAGTAATCGCATGCAGGCTTGAAAACGAGCACAGAGGGTTGTAGGTCGCTGTAACTAAAACAAAACTCCTAAAACCTCACCTTTCACCGACGAAACGGAAAACCTGAGCCAAGAAGCCCCACTAGAACCCAAACAGCTGACAGACACTCCCAGGAAAATCCCTGAACAACTGAACGCACACAGAACACAAGACTCAGACTCCAAACACAACCACAAAGACGCACGGCCATGCTCACGAATACAAATGATGCAACATATAATCCATATCTATCTAATCAAGTCATTCAGAGCATATTATAATTCATATTCCATATCAAAAGATGCATACCTATAAAATTCATAACATTAACTACATAAAATAAAGTAGGACATTAAGAATTCAAATCATATCATGCACCAAGTCTCACGAAATTAACATGAATTATATAACAATAAATATATAAATTACACATTGGCATATTTCACAATATAACAACAATTGGCATACTTGATCAATTTATTCAAATTAAATACAACGTATCTTTTCATAATTCATTTGTTATGTTTTATAAAATATCATAATCAATTAGTTTCTAAAATTACACTAACATCCCCTTAATTAATAATTATTCTCAAGTAAATAGTCGTAATACGAGGCAAATAAATTCGATAAATCACGAATCAAATATTCATACATCATAGCATACTTCCACGTATCATACAACTCATAATTTCAATTTATAGCACATACGGGATCAAATTGCACAATTAAAATCAATTAACGAATAAAATACAATAACTTCAAAAATTCATATAAAATCAACCGGACATCCGATTGACGAACGGAAAGTGGCAATGGACTCACCACAACGAAACGGACCTACTGTCCGAAAGTCGCCGGAAAGCCACCACCGTGGCCGGCCGAACAGCCACCGGCCGCCACCGGAACACCGCCTCCGGTGGTCGGAAAAATCCCCGGAAGGACAGAAACGAGCGCCTCGGCCTACTAAACAATAGCCCTCAATCAATTTCAGAAAATACCAAACACACGGGACTTCGTTAACGAAAAACCAAACTTAAATCCTAACACGAAAACTGAAATTAAACGCAAACCGCTAAACGAAAATAAAATCCGGACATACCGTTGGAAAGCTTGTAACGAGCCCTACCAAAGCCCCAAGTCAAATCGCCGGAAAGATCGCCGGAAAATCGGACCGCCGGTCCAGGCCGGTCCGCCACCGGTTCGCCGCCGCCGGCCGGTTCTCGGGTTGGGGCCAACGCCATCCGCTACGTTTCGATATTCTGAACAACTTCCGTGAAGGAACCACCACCAAAAACCCACCGGAAGAGGGCCAAATCCGCCGCCGAAAAGCCGCCGGTGCGCCACTCGCCGGTTCGGCCATCTCCGCCGCGATTCGCCCAAAAAGGAGGCCGGAAATGGAATCAGGGCCTCGGAAAACCTTGGAAACCGTCGAAGTTCGCCGAAAAAAGTCGCCGGAGGTGGCGGAATCGCGCCGCTACAGTAGCGCCGCCGCCCGTCGTCCGCTTTGGGCGGCGCGTGCGGCCTCCTCGCCGCCCCGATGGCGGCGCCGCTTGAACTGGGGTTGCGCCGGAAACTCCTCGTCAAGGGTTGGGGGCGCGTGTCGCCGGAGGGTGGCCGGAAGCCGCCGCAATTGGGCGGTGAAGTGGCGGCTCTAAGTCGCGCCGCCGCTGCTGTGCCGTAGCGCCACCACCGCTGCGTTTTGGGTCTCGATTCTTGTACCATCGTGACGGGCTCGTCGAGCTGATAAATTTCCACTAATGGTTCGTCGAATTCCGTCGAGAAACGAGGGAGAACGAGCATGTGTGTGTAAACACACCTCCACTGCGTGTGAATAGTGCTGATCGCTGGAGAAGACGATGCTGGGGCTGATCTGATCTTTGGCACGCAAAACGAGGAAATCCGAGTATATATCTCGGGTCCTCGTACGCAAAAACAAACAAACGAACGAGCTAACAACATCCGAATTGGGCAAACTTAGAGTCTACGGACTCGTTTCGATGCCCCGGACGCGTTGAAGGGGTCAAAGAGGTCAAAATCTCGACCGAACGAGAAGTGACCGGAAAACCCCTAAAAGAGAAAAATGCAAACAAGCCCCTAAACTCTTAAAGAGTTCAAAATAGGGCCACGAAAAATATAAAATCACACAATTAAACACATTAAAAGGTTGAAACGTAGCGTACCTTACAAATTGGACGAGCGGGATGTCACAAACTCCCCTCCTTCAAAAGGACCTGTCCTCAGGTCCTATTACTGAGTCGTAAAGCTTCGAACTGGAATACTTCAATCCATCTCCTGAAATCGTGTAGAGTCATAGCCCTGGCTATGAAGTTTACTCCCACTGTTTGCATCAACTCCCTGCAGAGTTCCGTAGTCACAGAGGTTTGTTCAAACACTTGACTTGGTCGCTTCAGACTCGTTCGATCCCCTACTAGGCCACTGCACCCAAAGCTCAATATCGACGCTTCCTCGTCGATTGCAAACCAACAACAGGCCACGCGAAACTCAGCCGCGACAATCAAAAGAGAATCCCATCTCTCAGCACACAAGAGGGAGAGAGCCCCGTCTCCCGGCACATCAAAAGAGAGAACCCCGTCCCTCAGGCACAGAATTGAGAGAACCCCGTCTCTCAACCTAAGTCTGGCAGACTTCCACATCTTCCAAACATTCTAGTTTGAGAAAATCCAGCATTTCTCAAACCCCTAAATTCGAGAGAATCCAGCATCTCCCAAATATCTAACTCCAAGAGAATCCAGCATCTCTTGCTCACATAATTAGAAAGAATCCAACATCTTTCTATCACATAAATAGGGAGAATCCCACATCTCCCTAACACGCAAATAGAGAGATCTCAACAACTCTCTAGCACACAAGTTCACTTACACAGCATTCAAACATACGCACATCAAAATAACACATGATGCAAAACATGGAATGCATGTGTAGTGTACCTTTACCCGACTGATATCGGTGTCCCTAGAGTATCGACTCATCATCCATGCTTAACTCAAGGGGGATATCGAGATGGAATCTCTGTAAAATAAAATCACAATATGCTTGTAGGTGCATGTAGGGTTAGTGAGTAACCAAAGAAATTATAAGCACTGAAGCACGGAGAGTTCAAGCAAGCAGGTAATCCATTCAGTTTACAAAAATTCACAACAACAACAATTTTAAAGTTATGAAAATTACAGCAGTTAGTCACGTTATTAAACTCGAGCAACATCAAACATTACACATTGTCACATATGTCAAGCAAAAATATTTATAATTACTTATGAAATGCATGAGTGCAAATGCCATGAATGCTCAATGTACCGTTCACCGTAGTAGTGGAGTCGAGGTTGGCAATTTCTCTAACTTGAAAGGTTAATCAACTCCTTAACTGGCCATAGTTCCAACTTCCCGTTCAAACTTGCATTCTTTAGTATTCCTTCAGATTCTCCGGTACTCAACTGATCTTGGATCGTCTCACTTGATTCTCGGAGTATAGTAATCCGTGTAATCTCTTGAAATCCCAATAGGATCCTCGGTAATCGGAAATTACCATTTCTTTCAAATGTGAAATCTCTCAGGACAATCGTGGAGAAATAAATGAAGAATCTTTACACCGTCTTGCTTAGTACACCGTCGTTGTGGTTGATATTCTTATCCTCAATATTTGGTGAAGTTGTTCTTCAATGACCTCGGCACAAAATTCCACAGCTTGCACAACTTTCCCCTTTTTCCTTTGTGTAGTGCAACTACTCTGGTAGGTGTCTTTATAACAGTAACCTGATTTCCTGCTTGGAATTCTCTGAATGGTACAATTGCCTTGATCTCTTCATTGTCACTTCACGCCATCCAGAGTTAGAGATTCTGGCTTCCTTATAAAACATGTACTCCCGAGCACCTCCAAATAATAAGTACCTACCCTGAGGGCACCCTGATAGTTAAAGGATCTCTTATCTCTCTCATATTCGAGTATCTTCTTTTATCCATTCACTACCCTGACTGTGTTAGCTTGATCATACATCATCTGGTTAACCCCTGTTCGAATCCCAATGTTGCTTCCACTAAAACCGATCCTCGTTGGAACAGGTAAGGAAGTCACCTAAATATAACCACAGAGCTAATGCATGTGGGGTTAGGGATGTGAATGGCGTGCACTCATATCCAGCAAAGAAGGCAATCAAGCACGTAGAACAAATGTCCAAAATAATTAAAATTTACTCCAATGCATGATGCACGTGCCATGTATGCATAATACCCGTTTCCATAGCAGTAGCATTGATTCCTTGTTATAATTTCTTGTAAAGGTCCACTTGCTTCTCATCCAAGTAGTCAGAAAACAGAAGTTTCAAATCTTCCTTCATAATTTTGTAGAAGTAGGAAGTGTTGTCTCGATCAACTTCAATTCTTGACATCATGGCAACACCCTATAATTCACAAATGGACTAAATATCTATGCATGTGGGTTAGTACGTGGGTATGTCAAGTAATGAAAGCAATTAAGAACACTTAAGGCAGATGCAATACGTAATTTAATAAAATTTAATCGTAACAATAATAATTTTACAAAAATCGTAATCATAGTGTGCACACAATCACATAAGCTCAGACCAATTCATACATACAAGTCAAAATTTCACGTCTGCCAAATGCAATGCACAAGTATTCCTATGCCGTACGACCTAAACTGACACGACACGACTCCAGAGCACCGGTTCTGAACCTGGTAGCTCTGATACCACTTAAGATGTAGCACCCCAAGCGGTGGGGCACCACACCCCCGCACTATGACCCGACACGTGGTACGAAATGGAAAGTCCACACACGCACCAAGTCGCAGCGAACGGGTGACAAACGAAAAACCAACCGAAGCTAGGCGGTAACTAAACCCTGTACAAGTAAAATAAGCAAAACCCGAATGCGGAAGCGATGCAAAATATGAACTAACAAAAACTTTAATCAATAAACATAAGTAAACGGGTTCAACTAATTCAGCCCTGTCCTAACCTGTCCCGAAAATTCATGTAATCCAAGCATAAGTATCATCTTGTACAGAACATACTACATACATAATTATCATAAATAAATCAGAACAAAATACTTAACAAAATCAAACGGACCGACACAGACTCGACAGACCAGACTCAAAGCCGCCTAGCTCGAACTCCAACAACGGGTACCTGCAACTAAAAACATAGGTGGGGCGAGGGTCAGTCCACTGACTGAGCGAGGGGGCTGAACTCACACACACTATACATAATAAGGAGCAGAGCACGTATCAAAAGAAAGATTATGAACCGGGACTAGGGTTTTGCATACCAAAACCATTTCCAACTCAAACTTATACATATCTTATCAAATCAAACTTATACGTATCTTATCAAATCAAACTTAACAAACTGAGCAAATTCATATTTCAATAAAAGAGAAAGCTCCTATCCCGTTTCATAATCAACATAACAGATCATAAACATATACCCGGCGAGTACGGGTCTCCCACCTTACTTCCATATCGAATCATACGTATCAAATCAGAAAACAAACAAATATCATAAACAATCCAACCCCAACACCATGTAGTTCGGGGAGCAAACCCTCACTACTCATACAGATACAAACACACACGGGGTAGCGAACCCACACTGTGCCTTCCCCGGTTATCCACCGAGGGCTCAAGATACTACGCCTTCCCAACCTCCCTAGGTCGCACGTAAATATCTCAAATGAGAACGTGCACAGGGGTCATAACCGGCGACCCCATGGTCGTCCCGGGTCTCCCTTACCCACGTCTCAGGGCCCAACATATCATAACAGAGCATATCAGAACAGATCATATCATAACTCGCTACATATCAAACTTATCATATCGAATCAAAATCATACTTACGTACCTTATCGGAGCATACCATACCTTGCAACTTAGCATATGCTATAAACGTACCTCTCCGTGTCATCCTAATCCGCAGCTGGTATGAAGACACACGGTTTGGAGCATAGCCTCGTTGCAAAACATTTCAAGCTTACATATGCTCGTACATATACAGTTCGAAAACCTTTAATCGAATGACAAATTCATAAACATATCATATAAACACACATATCTATTATATAAATATAATAGAGTAATCGCATGCAGGCTTGAAAACGAGCACAGAGGGTTGTAGGTCGCTGTAACTAAAACAAAACTCCTAAAACCTCACCTTTCACCGACGAAACGGAAAACCTGAGCCAAGAAGCCCCACTGGAACCCAAACAGCTGACAGACACTCCCAGGAAAACCCCTGAACAACTGAACGCACACAGAACACAAGACTCAGACTCCAAACACAACCACAAAGACGCACGGCCATGCTCACGAATACAAATGATGCAACATATAATCCATATCTATCCAATCAAGTCATTCAGAGCATATTATAATTCATATTCCATATCAAAAGATGCATACCTATAAAATTCATAACATTAACTACATAAAATAAAGTAGGACATTAAGAATTCAAATCATATCATGCACCAAGTCTCACGAAATTAACATGAATTATATAACAATAAATATATAAATTACACATTGGCATATTTCACAATATAACAACAATTGGCATACTTGATCAATTTATTCAAATTAAATACAACGTATCTTTTCATAATTCATTTGTTATGTTTTATAAAATATCATAATCAATTAGTTTCTAAAATTACACTAACATCCCCTTAATTAATAATTATTCTCAAGTAAATAGTCGTAATACGAGGCAAATAAATTCGATAAATCACGAATCAAATATTCATACATCATAGCATACTTCCACGTATCATACAACTCATAATTTCAATTTATAGCACATACGGGATCAAATTGCACAATTAAAATCAATTAACGAATAAAATACAATAACTTCAAAAATTCATATAAAATCAACCGGACATCCGATTGACGAACGGAAAGTGGCAATGGACTCACCACAACGAAACGGACCTACTGTCCGAAAGTCGCCGGAAAGCCACCACCGTGGCCGGCCGAACAGCCACCGGCCGCCACCGGAACACCGCCTCCGGTGGTCGGAAAAATCCCCGGAAGGACAGAAACGAGCGCCTCGGCCTACTAAACAATAGCCCTCAATCAATTTCAGAAAATACCAAACACACGGGACTTCGTTAACGAAAAACCAAACTTAAATCCTAACACGAAAACTGAAATTAAACGCAAACCGCTAAACGAAAATAAAATCCGGACATACCGTTGGAAAGCTTGTAACGAGCCCTACCAAAGCCCCAAGTCAAATCGCCGGAAAGATCGCCGGAAAATCGGACCGCCGGTCCAGGCCGATCCGCCACCGGTTCGCCGCCGCCGGCCGGTTCTCGGGTTGGGGCCAACGCCATCCGCTACGTTTCGATATTCTGAACAACTTCCGTGAAGGAACCACCACCAAAAACCCACCGGAAGAGGGCCAAATCCGCCGCCGAAAAGCCGCCGGTGCGCCACTCGCCGGTTCGGCCATCTCCGCCGCGATTCGCCCAAAAAGGAGGCCGGAAATGGAATCAGGGCCTCGGAAAACCTTGGAAACCGTCGAAGTTCGCCGAAAAAAGTCGCCGGAGGTGGCGGAATCGCGCCGCTACAGTAGCGCCGCCGCCCGTCGTCCGCTTTGGGCGGCGCGTGCGGCCTCCTCGCCGCCCCGATGGCGGCGCCGCTTGAACTGGGGTTGCGCCGGAAACTCCTCGTCAAGGGTTGGGGGCGCGTGTCGCCGGAGGGTGGCCGGAAGCCGCCGCAATTGGGCGGTGAAGTGGCGGCTCTAAGTCGCGCCGCCGCTGCTGTGCCGTAGCGCCACCACCGCTGCGTTTTGGGTCTCGATTCTTGTACCATCGTGACGGGCTCGTCGAGCTGATAAATTTCCACTAATGGTTCGTCGAATTCCGTCGAGAAACGAGGGAGAACGAGCATGTGTGTGTAAACACACCTCCACTGCGTGTGAATAGTGCTGATCGCTGGAGAAGACGATGCTGGGGCTGATCTGATCTTTGGCACGCAAAACGAGGAAATCCGAGTATATATCTCGGGTCCTCGTACGCAAAAACAAACAAACGAACGAGCTAACAACATCCGAATTGGGCAAACTTAGAGTCTACGGACTCGTTTCGATGCCCCGGACGCGTTGAAGGGGTCAAAGAGGTCAAAATCTCGACCGAACGAGAAGTGACCGGAAAACCCCTAAAAGAGAAAAATGCAAACAAGCCCCTAAACTCTTAAAGAGTTCAAAATAGGGCCACGAAAAATATAAAATCACACAATTAAACACATTAAAAGGTTGAAACGTAGCGTACCTTACAAATTGGACGAGCGGGATGTCACACTCTCGAGCGCGGAGGCAGAGTTTCGAGGCATTGCACGGGGAATTGCAGAAGTTTTTTGGTTGAGGAAAATACTTGTAGAGATTGGTGTCCCGGTAGTAAGGGCGTTTAAGCTAAGATGTGACAACCGAACAGTGATTAGCATATCAAAGAACCCAGTACAACACGATAGCACGAAACACGTAAAGGTGGATAGACACTTTATCAAAGAGAAGCTGGAAGAAGGGGTAATTGATCTCCTATTCGTCCGGTCAGAGGATCAACTAGCAGATATCTTGACAAAAGCTGTAAATAGGAGGTCGTTCAGCAAAATCTTAAGTAAGTTGAGCATCGAAGACCCGATACTCGAGTTAGGGGGAGTGTTGAGAAAGGAAAGAATCGGATCACGCAGTAATTTAGGGATTTTTGTATAGTTAACTTTCCTTGTATAAGATAGTCTGTATAGTTTATATTTTTTCTTCTCTGTACAGTGTCTTACACAATTATAGCAAATCAATACAGAAATCTTCCCCAAAACCTATGGCTTCCTTAATCAACAACAGTTTTCACCATCCTCTAATCCCACGAACCGAGAAGTCATCACGCGAGAGCTTGGATTGGATGAAACATTGAATATCAGCAAATATTTAGGGATTCACCTTGGAAACAACGACAACTCAAAGGAGGTTTTCACTAATGTTATGGAGAGAATGCAGAACAAGCTCTCGAATTGGAAGGCTAAGAACTTAAACTTGGTGGGGCGAATGACTTTAATTCAATATGTTACGTCTTCAATCCCAACTTATCACATGCAAACTTGTTGGTTCCCGGAAAGTATTTGTGGGAAGCTTGATAAAGTTAACTGCAATTTCCTTTAGTCGATGGGCTCAAACCAGAGGAAAACTCATCTTGTAGGTTGGGAAAAGGTGATACGACCGAAGAAGGATGGAGGGCTTGGACTTAAGGAAGCTAGGAAGAGTAATATTGCTATGCTAGCGAAGTCGGGTTCGTGGGTTTTGAACAACGATGAGAGTGTTTGGGGCAGAATTTTTAAAGCGAAATACCTGGGTAACGAAGAGATTCTGGAGCATAATGCCAAACCAACGACATCTAATCTGTGGAATGGTATTACTCACATCTTGCAAAGGGTTAGTGGCAGCTTAGGTTGACGCCTTGGCGATGGTAAAAAAATCAGTTTGTGGAGGGATAACTGGCTGGGTTCCGGAAAGTTAAGAACTCTTATTCCTTTTGAGATTGAAGAAGAAGATATCGAGCTTATATATTACAGTAGTGAAATGATTAGTGAGAATCACACTTGGGATCTAAGTAAAATTAGAACAGACATTCCAGATAACATACGTGCTCAGATTTTGGGCACACCTTTTTCGATGAATCCGGAATCACGAGATGTTAGAATCTGGCGGGGAGAAGTAACAAAGAAATTCTCATGCAAGTCCACCTGTGCAGCACTGAAGACTCCAGCTACCGATACCAACAACTCATGGCAACTTATTGGGGGAGCAACATACCTAACAAAATTAAGTGTTTCCTTTGGGAGTTAAATCACAATAGTATGATGTGCAATGCACTATGGAGTGTTGGGAAAACGAGACAGAAATGCAGCGAAAAATTTAAAAATTTTCCCAATAAACTAGGATCGAATCTTGTAATTCCTATTCCCAGATTTGTAGAGATCAAGAAACTCACTTAGATAATAACTTTCTTGACACGTTCTAGCCGCCCAAGAACGCTCTTCACGCGGCTTGATCCCCAAAAGCTCCTTCGAATCTTTCAAGACTTTACGATAGTAGCCCTCTAGAGAATTAGTCCACCAACCGCGGCCACGGTCCGAAATCCGAATAGGGAGGATGCTAGTTCTATATTTGGTGTTTAGGCTCTAAGGTTTAGTGTATAATATTTGGAGAAGGAGAAATTGTGTAGCAATCTTCCTAGGGGTTCGAACCCCTCATATAAATAGGCTTAGGATTCGAACCCCATTCCTTGTTGGACAAGGATTCCAAACTCTTTTGGAAAAGGATTTCTTTGCTTAGAGAGTAAGACTCTTACTTTGACCAAAATTCTCATTTTGACCAACTTGTCAAGCAAGAATAATATCTAACTCTCTTAGATATTTTATTTTACTTTATTTATTAAATAATAAATAACTTGAATACAAACAATTAATTAATTCATAATTAATTCTTTATTAGACTTTAATTCTCCAAATTAGGTGTGATACCCCGAACGTAGAGCCATCACATCCCCCGCACTATTACACAATACATATACGAAATGGGCAATCCGTGTACACACCAAGCACTAGCGAACGGGAGACACTCAAGACCCACGACTAACTAGGCGACACTAAACGTACTGTCGTCAGAGAAAGCATACACTAGCGGAAGCGAATAAAGAATTAAACAAGCAGTGGTTACGGACGGACGATATTTAAAGCATGCTAGCTCAAACTTTATAACCATATATACACAAGCTAGTTACACGAGCCAAAACAAACCTCCTACAGCTAGGCCGTACTGGCCATAGTTATCAAAAGTGTAACAGTATTCAACTTATATCATTATTATACATGCCATTAACTGAAGTAAGTTAAGTACGGGCTCACAATAATCCTAGTTGAACTCGACTCTAAAGAAAAAGGACAAGACACACACGCCGCCTAGTCGACTCCAACCTACAACCAATAAGGGGAACAAGAAAGAGAGAGAAAGAGAGTCAGTCGAGTGACTGGTGAGGCGGGAACAATATACAAGGTATATAATGCAAGAGAAGAGGTATGCAATACAATACAATGCAATCACCTTGACCCGATATAGTCCCATTTTTATCTTCTAATATCGATACAATCATTTTAGGTTTAAGAACAATGGGACTATATCGAATTAAGGGTTTTTCAATCAATCAATTTGGCACCGAGTTATGCCATTCTCCAACCTTTACTCCACAATCAAACACGATCAATAACAATAACAAGAAATCCTTCCTTCTTCCTCCGGGTGACGAAAGGGTTAATTAGGCCCTTAACGTCCAATAACACTCGAGTCATAGCCCATTTCTGTACTATACTCCTTCGACGTACCGATCACAGTAGACACGCGTATTATCAACTACCTCCGATGATAATACGGGTCCCTGTAGAGGTTGCGATTAAGGTTCTCCGTCGGCCCGTTGCCTCCCCGGATCACCTCATACACGTTGCTTCGGATCCCTTCCCAATGGAAATAAACCATTGAGGATTCATTTGACAAGCACTCGCTCATACAATGCATGTAAAACAATTTCGTTTCATTTGTTTGAAGTCATGAACTCACTCGAAAACATATATGTATAACCCATTTAATGTTTCCAATATGCTTTTAATAAGGTCAATAATATGGTAGTCAGTCACGTATCTATTATAGTATACATATATATATACATATAATACGCCGCAAGCGAGGAGTAAAACCAACTCATGTAGGTTGTATAGGTATAGACTATTGGTTGCAACAAGAAGATAACCTCACCTGGATGACCTCGACAAAAGGGCAGGAGAACAAGATAACCTAAACGATCGGATCCTCGGGAGGATCACCTGGACACATGACACAAGTACGGGTGACATTAGACTCTAATAAGACCAAATAAGGACGCTAAGCAATGAAGCGTAATGTAATGAGATGATATAAGATGTAATAAGAGTTATGAGATGGAGCGAACATGCCTAAATGTATGATTAATGCCACGTAATGTAATTAAAACATGTAATTGTATCAGCATGTATATGGTTAAAATTTTGGAATAGGTGCTGCAGAAACCATGGAAACGAGCTAGGGAAATCATGGTAATTGAGTTCATGCAACATTCATACAAGCACATTTATGCAGAAACTTTATTCATGCCACGTTGCAGAAAATTCGTCATAACTTATTGCTCGGATATTATTTTAACGAACCGTAAAATTCCTAGTAAACTAAACAAACATATGTTTCAAATGGTATAGATCTCAACCCCTAATTATTTCAGTAAAATTACAGATTTCAGAGCAAAAGTGATGAACGACAGAATTAACGCTGCAGAAACACATTTCCAAAAAGTTCACCGTTACCCTATCAACTGAAGTCGGATTAATCTGAAAGTTTACGGGGATATACTCGATATATTCATAAGTACCCCTGTAGAACTGTTTTGAGAAATTCATACATTTACTCACTCTTCTCAAGCCGTTAGTCCAGACCAAAAAACAGGGGACAGCTGAGTCGTTTCGAATTTTTCTCGGGTATCAAATGGACTCGGATTAACATAAAATTTGACGGACATAAACCTTAATATGCTAGGAGTATTCAGTAAAAACAGTTTTGAAAATTGAGGTCTTATGAGTTCGGAATTTACGTCGGAATTCTCTGCGTATAAGCTGTCAAAGTTCAAACAATACAGCAACTTGGCTGCAGCGACACCTTTCAAAGACCGGCCTGTTTACCATATCAAACGAAGTCGGAAAATTCTGAAACTTAACAGGTATACTCCCAACACATATAGGTAGTCCTCTGTAAAACGGTTTTGCAAAATTCGAAGGTTTAGTCCCTCTACTCAGCTGCTGTTCCAGATCAGAAAACAGGGCAAAAACAGGGGACTGCGGCATCTTTCGGGATTTTTTCGAGGTATCAAACGGGCTCGGAAAATTACAAAATTTGGCAGATATGAACTTTAATATGTTATTAATCTCCAGTTAAAATAGTTTCTGAAAACGGCATCTCACGTTCTCGGAATTTGCATTTGAAATCTGTGCAGACATGCTGTCACATAAGTGTAAAAACCAAGAACTCTTGCCAAATGAAAAGTACATCACTCCTAAGCATATAAACAGTTAACGAACCAATAATCCAGGCTTTCCAAACTATCAGAATCACAAAGTTCATCAACTCGTTCATCATCTCAGAATTTAAACTAACCAAAGCCATGAATTCATCAAGGAATCTATCTCCCAATCTAGTCCTACCGAAAGCAAGTATATAACTCTATCTCATGTTCCAATTCCATCACATCTTGCAAAATTTCCAGCTAATTAGACTACTTCAATACTACTTGAATGGTTAAAGCATCACAACCATGTTCGAGAAAGAAAAGTGGATTAAGGATGTGGCCTTTACCTTGTTGTCGCTGGAATTCAAGGAAAAGAAAAGGAACCGATGAAGGTAGCGCACGCGAAGAGGTGATGAAGATGGAGTTCGGTGGTGTTGCTTAGGATAAGCTGGTGTTTTCTTGTTCTTCGATTGTGAGAGAGGAAAAGAAATGAAACTGTATGTGTATGGAAATGAGAAGGAAAAATATGGAATCGGACATCTAAGAAAATGAGAATTAAAGGAGCATCTCTCTTTATGTTATTCTAATCTGAATTAAAATTGCAAGCTGATTATGCATGTACGTGTAATGCTGTAGACAACTCTGTCCAATTTTTCTATTTATTCACCATATAGTCCTTTGGGAAAATTATGTTAAACAATTTAACCCCCCTAATTTCTAAACAAAATTCAATTAAATCCTCTTGATCTTTCTTAAATTATGCAAAGGCCTCACAATTTCACATATAAGCACATATTTCATAAAGAAGCAATTAAGTTCGATAAAACGTGAAATTATAAATTAGTAAATAAAACATGTAACTCCGAAACTCACTCGTAACGTTGTCTTGTCCTACTTCGGAAATATGGGGTGTTACATTAGGACTTCAATATTAATTCGAAATTAACACAAAGTCCATTAAATAATTAACACATTAATTATTTTATATATACACATATATATACGCGTGACTACACGTGTCCCTAAGGACACGTGTGATCCACGCGTTCCACAAGTGTGATTCACACGTGTGGGCCCCACCTTTCTCTTAATGGTTTGATCAACTCGTTTGAACGATTCAAGCCTTAACCCACGTGATCGGGTTATTGTATGTGACCCTCTAGGTTCTTAATTCAATTAGCAATGACCCTAATTAATTAATTTCCTAATTAATTAATCAGTCCACAAATCAAACAACCATAGTCTAGCAACAGGTGCTTGACCCCTAGCTGAATAAGAATGTCTCAATTCGACAGAACATTTAAGTCATTGACATATGTGAGATACAATCCTCCTACGTCCCATCTCTCAATCAAGATTTAGGGCAAGGGAATAATTAGAACCCTAATAATCTCGATCTTAATGTTAAGTGCATTTCATATCCATTTGATCTCAATCCAAGAATCTCATTTAAAGATGTCTTGATCTACTGCCTTAGCCAAGGACTCCTAGATGGCATATGAATGACTTACACAATAAGAGATCATCATCTTGCCAATGCAAGCATAGGTCCTTTATCGATTCTCATATACTTTCATGTGTCACTTGTGTAGCCCCAGCATAAGCCTTGAATTAGTTGTCTAAGGCGACACCCTTTAAAGCTAATACCTAAGACTATAGAGTTAGCTCATAAAGTATCAATGGAACCTCAAGTCTAAGGATCACTTAATCACATCAATAACTCGTGAGATATTTCCTAATCTGGAAGTTTCTATTTCGAGATATAGAAACTTCCTTTCTCATTTAGGAATCTTCTCACACGGGACACCTCAGTGTACTCACTTAGAATAAGTAAGCACCCCCATGTATCACGTACATATCAACTATACACTTTGAACCCCATGAAACAATGTGGTCCTTCTTAAGGGCATGATCACACGAGCAAGCCTCAAACGAGTCAGGTTGACACTCCCACAGTCTATAGGATTCATCGGCTTAGAGTGATTCCTAATCATGACTTATGTGGCATAGGGCTCGTTTCATGAACCACTTCACCTAAATGGTTGAGTCCTATAAGTCATATTGATTAAGAGAGTTCTTAAACATGCGCAGTCAAAAGTAAACACACAATCAAACAAGAGCATATAAAGAAGTGTTTCCTTAATTCGTATTACTCAAAGATTGTCTGTGATTTACAAAAAAAAAAGTACTAAAGTATACTATTACATCAACTTTCAGGGTACTATTCCTAACATGGAGGGATAGGAATATGATGGATAATGCCCGTTGCCAGAGATATAGCGCTGACAAAGAAGATGCTCTTCATATCTTGAGGCGTTGTCCCACAGTCGAAAGAATATGGAAGCTGATTGTTTCTCCTATTGACTGGGCCACGTTTCAAGTTATGACAGATAGTGGATGGTTCGGGACTACTTGGAAGTGTAATTTTCGTAATGTCCTTGTTGCGGATTGCGAATGGAGCTTGGTGTTTCTCGCGACCCTTTGGGAGATCTGGAAGGCCCGTAACATGTGGGTGTATCAAGGCAAGAGTCAGCCTCCCCAGATTATACTTAGTAAGATAAAAAAACTTGGCTTTAGGTATTAAAGCTATGCAAAAACAGTAGAAGAAGAAAGGAAACTTGCTGGATAAAACTAGTTGGGTTTTACCTCGTTTGGGTTGGTTCAAATTGAATACGGATAGAAGTGTTTTTGGTCATCGAAACTCTGCCACGACTGTTGGTGTTATCAGGGATGATGTGGGTAAATGGCAACTCGGGTTCGCCCATGAAACTTGGAGATACTTCTATCATCACAGCAGAGTTGTAGGGCCTGAGAGAAGGGAAAAAACCTCGAGGCCTCCTTGTGAAAAAAAAAACAATTATCAAATTACCTCCTCCTGAAAAATTAAATAGCATAAAGCCCCCTCAAGTTTTTAAAAAAGAAACATATTTACCCCTCGCATAGTGGTGGTCGCGCTGACTTAGTCGTTTTTTCCACTTTTTCTTACTTTTTTTGAGTTTAATGTTTATTTTGCCCCTCTTTCATGTTTAAAATGAATTATTTTAAAGTTTATTTTACCCCTCTTTCATATTTTCATCTTCAATCGATTGTTTCCTCAAACAGATTTCTTTCGACGTTCTGCTTCCGTTCAAATGTTTTAGTTAGAGTTTTTGGTTGAAAGAGAAAAATAAAGCATAAAGAAAGAAATTTCTAAATAGAGATCAAATATTTAGTGGCTTTTTAGTAGGAAAAAACTATTAATCAACACATAACAATTATAAAGAGGCAACATGGTGTTTTAAAAATAATATAAGTAGGTTAGGTGCTATTTAATTTTACACAGAGGGTGGTTTGAGAATTATTTATTACACAGGGAGTAAAATGCTTTTATCTCCCTAAGAGAAGGACTTAAAATGGCGTGGGAATGAAGATATCCACGTCTTGAAGTCGAATTCGATTCGGAGGTGGTAGTTAAACTTGTGAAAGAAGCTGATATTGAAACACATCCGTTGGGGGAGATCGTGAAAGATTGTCGCATGTTGATTCGGAAGACATGGATGTGCACTATTAAGCATATCAAACGGTCTGGGAATGGTTTAGTAGATTCTCTAGCCAAACTCGGACAACGGATGAATGCTGAGAAATTTATGGGTGGTGCGCTTTGCCCCCTCACCTTCCAATCGGTGCGTTTAACCCCCTCACCTTTGCAAAACTTAACACGTTACCACTCTGATACTATTCTGGCAGAGTATTCTGGGAATATTCCATTCAAAATTAACTTTGACCGTCGAATTTTCCTCCGTCACGGCGACCTAAGTGTCAAGGTCACTGCCATCGTGTTCCTCTCTCCATGACGAACAAAACGCATACCCCATTCGACTCTATTGGCCATCGGAATTCACCTGCAAAGCTTCGCCGGTCATTCGCCATCTTTGACCAACAATTCCTCCTTTGTTGGTTGTCGGATGTTGATTTTGAAACATTCATTTAGGGCTGTCAACGGGTCAGATTCGGACCGGATCAGGAGATTCCGGATCCGAATCCGATAAGAGTATCCGATAACCGGATCCGAATCCGAATCCTATAGGATTCAGATGCATTGTTTTTGAATCCATACATAATCGGGTCGGATCCGATCCGATAAAAGATCCGACCCGATTAACATTAAAATTCATTTTTTAAAATTACAAATCTGATATAAAAAAATAAATATAATTACATAATATTTAATAAATAATTATTATTTAATGAATTATTTGATAATTTTATCTATATTTATTTAAAATAGGTTGATTTAAACTTATTAATAAAAGAAAATATATATTTTTAGAGAAAAAATTTTAAATTTTATTATTGTTTAAAGTAATAAATATGTAAAAAGTTTAATTTTAATCATTTTACTTAATATTATGTACTAGTAAATAATTCTTTTAATTAAATATTATATATAATATCGGATTCAGATTCTTAACGGATCGGATCCCGTAAATCCATATTTGCTCCATTTATTTCGGATATCGAATATGATCCATCGGATATTTTTATCGGACGAATATGCTAAAATTCGGATCGGATTCGGACCGGATTCGAATTAAAATCCGACCCATTGACAGCCCTACATTCATTGTGTTCCTTACATTAAGATCTTCGATTTAATGTATAATATCAACACATTTGATATCTGATTTGTATGGATTTGCAATACGAAATCACGCCAAAAAATTTTCTAGAATATTCCGCCGGAAAAGGGTTAAGTGAATATTTCAAAGGTGAGGGGGTTAAACGCACCGATTGGCAGGTGAGGGGGCAAAGCGCCCCCTCCCCGGGTTGGGGTGGACTGGAATTAGCCCCCTTTTTTGAATGGAAGCTGTACATTTAATTTTAGTAACCCCACATGCAATGAGCCAACAACGCAAGCAATCACGTAATTGTCTCTCCTCTTCCGTCTTATCCTCAGCAACATCCCACAACAAAAGCTCACTCCTCCACAGAAAAAGAATCTACAACCTAGCAAGATCCCGAAGAAGTCCGCCACAACCCGCTGGAGAAAATGGCTGCCGCCACCAAGAACCCAATTCCGGTGATCGATATGCAGGATTCCGCGGCGGAAACTGATCGAGGCATGCAAAGAGTGGGGTTGCTTCAGGATCATGAATTTCTACGAGATTCTGCTGGAGAAGCTGATGAAGGAAATGAAGGAGGTTATGAGATCGTTGGTGGATTTGCCAAAGGAAATGAAGATGAAAAACGTAGATGTAATAGCTGGGAGTGGGTACTTGGCACCTTCCAAGTTTAATCCGCTGTATGAGTCTTTAGGGCTTTATGACTTCGTCTCTCCTCAAGCTGTTGAGGCCTTCTGTTCCAACTTGGAAGCAACTGTTGAGAAATCTGGGCAAAAAACAGAGGCTAGACACGGGTAATCCCTGTCCTTAAAGTTTCTATCGCCCCTAACTTTCTGGGAAGTGTGCTTAAGGTTTCAGGCGATACACTTCCAGGATATATGTCAAGCTGATTTCTGGGAATGATTTCGTGTACAAGCACTGCACAAGAAACCGGATGAATGTGTTGTGTATGTTTTCTGCTCAAGGATTGTATATATAGATATCAGGTGTTACAAAAACGGATTAAATCAAATTATGACTGTTGGAGAATTAATTCAGCATCAATTGGGCTGTTAGTGGCCCCTGAATTAATTTGTGGTTTAAGTCTCCTTGACCATTCAGTTACATTGGCCACTCAACAGTCACATTTGATTTATTGGACTGATTTAGGGTTAATTCTGAATGAATTTGGCTCGGAGGCGAGGCTCCTAGCGACGATGCGGCCCAAAAAGATAGGCTCTGGGCTCGGAGGCGAGGCTCCTAGCGACGATGCGCACGTGCAAAGTGCGCCATCAAACGCCACATTCGCCCATGCCCACGGCCCACGGCCCCGGGCCCGTGCGCGCGCGGTGCGGTGCACCGCACCGCATGTGAGCCCATCAGTCCACCTCACATTTATTGAATTAATAACCCACTTAGTGTCTTAACTTATATAGTTGACCACACTTAGTTATTAATCCAATGTGGGACAGGTTTAGTTTTCCCAAACACCTTTTCATATGCCTCTTTTGATATTTCCAATAAACCTCCATTAGCTTAATTTGAAAGTATCAATACATATGTCCAACAGCAACTCCTCACCAAAGGTCAGAATGTACTTGTGTGTAACACCATGCGTTCGGGTCGGGACGGAACCAGGATTTTTTTTGTATGAATATGGGGGTAAAATTCGAATTTTTCACGTTAAAATCAAGATTTTGAAAATAACACTAAGAAAAAAGATTCCACTAATTAACCACGAAAATATAGGGACCCTCGCTGGTTCAATCTCCGATGGTATATAGTTCTAGAGATTAGTTATTTTTTCATTTTGGAATTCTCATTTCATTTTTGTTATCCCCTGTTTTATATTATAAATTGTTACATATCTAAGTTTTCATTTTTTTTTTTTTTTTTTGGTCTCTTTCTTTGTCTATAAATTATATTATACTTGTAACAGGGAAACTATGTTGAAGTATGGTAAGGCAGTGAATGAACTGATGATGGATATTGTGAGCAAAATAGGACAAGGATTAGGGGTTAAAAATGTTTCCATTGAGGATTGGGCTTGCCAGTTCAGGATTAATAAATACAGTTTCACCCCTGAAACTGTAAACTCTCGTGGAGTGCTGCTGCATACAGATGCTTGCTTTCTCACCATCCTCCAAGATGATGAAGTTATTGGTGGACTAGAAGTCAAGAAAAGATCCGGCGAGTTCCAGGCCGTTGATCGATGTCCGGGGACACTCCTCGTCAATCTTGGAGATATTGCAATGGTATGTTGAACATCTTCCCATGATTCAAATGATAGACTCAGATGAATTGATAGAGTTGATTGTAAGTTGATATGATTTTTTTCCTATAACTCAAGTTCATGTGTATGTTGCATATGATTAAGGCGTGGAGCAACGGTAGATTCTTGAACGTGAAACATCGTGTGATGTGTAAGGAAGCCGGCGTAAGATTGTCCATTGCTTCGTTTCTGTTAGGACCGAAAGAAGCCTTGGTAGAATCGCCACCGGAGTTGGTTGACGAGGAACATCCTCGTCTCTTTTGTCCTTTTACTTGTAAAGATTTCAGAAACCTGCGAGTCTCAAAGAAGTTACCCACCGGTGAGGCTCTTGATTTTTACGCGCTCAAATGTCCTAGAAATTGAGGGAAGGGGTATTTGTGAAGATTATTGTGGTGTGTTTGTGGAAGTAATTTAGTGAATACTAAGTTATAAGTTTGTTTTGAATCTTAGCACTGAAGGGTTGCTAGAATTTGGCTTGGATTTCAGATCTTCTATTCTAATGTATTTCACTCTATGAAGGTATAAGTTGAAATATGAAGTATGGATGTACATCTCTGGTGAATGTAGCTTAATGGAATATATAAATAAAAAAACTTGATATTTTACTACATTCATCTTAATTTTTGCATGCTATTATATTTCCATCTAAGAAATTTTAGTCCAAATCCAACTAGATAGAACCTTATTAATCATTTAAGGAAGTATACTATACTTACTATTTGATTCATCAATTTTTTTCGGGTATAAAATACTTTCTTTTTCTCATTAGACTAGTCTAACTGACCGAATTACCCATTATATCTATTCTCAATGAAAGAGTACATAAATAGAAAGTGAACTTTTAGAGAAAATTGTAATTTTAGTCCCATAGGAAATAGGTTGATTTTTTTTTTTTTTTTTTTTTTGTCCCTTAGTTTTAAATCATCCCGCACTTTAAGTTTTTCGACAAATGTAGTCCCAAAGTGCAGAAAAATTATTTTTGACACCAATTCTGTTAATTTTAATTATGTTTTTTAAATACACATATTAAAAATTGTTATAATTCTAATTTAAAGATAATTAAGTATTATTACAATAATTTTTTTATTATGATATTAACTTTTATTTCTAATTAAATATGATACATTTGAAATTTACTTTTGATTCTAATTAAATATTATATTAATGACCTATTACAATTATAGTATAAATATAATTCTACGTTATATTATTATAATGTTTTAAAATTTTGATATTATTTTTTAATTCTCATTAGATATGTATAATTATTAATTATTTTATAATTTTTCTAATTAATATTATATTGTTGAATAAAAAATATATAAATTTTCAGTTATTTTCTGTTTTAACTAAATGCAACTTTAATTATTTTAAATAAATGCAATGTTATATATATAAGAAATATTTAAATATTATAAATATTAATTTTTTTTTATTTTACATATTTTTAACTAAATGCAATATTGAAAATTATTTTATTAATTATGTTATTATGTTGATGGGGTCAGATCCGATGTGTCAAACTCCAACACTTTAGAATTTGTTTTATGGGGAAAGCAGGGGTCCAAGCTCAGGTGAAGGTCACCGGAGTTCAAGCGGGTTAATTTAACCTGCTAGGAACAAACACAATCAGGTCAGAAGACCGAGTTGGGGAAACTGGGGGATACCCAGTTTCGCTCTCCGACGCTCAACTCAGACAGTGAAGAAGATGAAATGTAAAACAAAGCTTAAGAAATGGAGCTTGCTTACAGAGTGTAGTGATCTTCGGGTATTTACAGTTGAGGGTCAAGACCCTTTTAGTAATTTATGTGCCTTGTGGTCCTGCATTGATATTGCCCTATACGCGTGGCGCAATGAAGGATCTTTGATAGTGATCTCCTGCAAAAGCCTGTGAAAAAGTTGGTGGCGGCAACAGTAGCAGGTGCGCTGGCATGTACGGAGTGTCAGAGAGCTTTTGGGGTGGTTACCGAGGGCTAGGCACGCTCGGGTTTGGATAAGAGCCCCAGTGGGCTCGCTTGGTTCCAGGGGACGGTCGGGGCGTAAGCCTGGATATGATGAGGGGCCTTACTCCTTGTGAAGTCAGAGGATCTACGAGCGTCAATGAGGAAGTAACCCGAGGGGGTTTTGGACGCTCGGGAAGTTGGAAGTAGCCATTCTCCCGAGCGAATATCCTCTTGTAAGGGATGGTTGGGAGAACGAGGGATGACCCATGTGGGGAGATGCGGATTGAGCCACGTGTCCCAAGCGTATTTCTGCCTCATCATATGTATAATTTTTATTTTTTTATTTATAATTTTAAAGTAATATTTATGTTTTAAAATGTAATAATTTGTTAATTGTTATTTATTATAAAAATAAAATACATATCATGTGGTTGGTATTCTTTTAAATTTTTCCCAATATTTGATATGTATTTTTTAAGAAAATTTTTTATAAATATATATTTCTAAATATTAGAAAAAAGAATTATTATATTAATTTTTTAATATCTAAAACTGTTGACAAGACTAACAAAAAAGTTTGTTAATATCTAAAACTGTTGACAAGACTAACAAAAAAGTTAACGGAGTTGGGACTAATATTGATTTTTTTGCAGTTTGGGACTATATTTGTAAAAAACTGAAAAAGCGGGACGATTTAAAAACTACGGGATCAAAAAAAAAATTAACCTATTTTCTATGGGAATGAAAATGTAATTTTCTCGAACTTTTATTAACATATATAGTTTTGTTATTTGATTGATGGCTCTTTTCATTTTTCCCCTCGCTACATAAAAACTATATATACGAAATATTTACTAGTAAAAGCTTGCAACGGGCACTCGACGAAGATAATACTGAGATTACAAGCGTGTAGCTAACTAAGCTCCCTTTAAATCCTCCTCAACCACCATTAAATTACACAAGGTTGTTAGCAGCAACACATATCTAAATCAAGAAAACAATAGTTATGACAATTTGCCATACTTAGGAGAACACTTAAAAACATCTTTTCCCCCATAAAAATTTCAAACCATCCCTTCATTTACAGACACCTCCGCAACATTCGTACTTGGAGAAGTCACCATTTCCATTTCTTCAAATTTGTGTCGTTTACTCAAATTCCAATTTCTTTTTCCCATCCATCAAATAAAAATATGAAGTTTCAATCCTCCGATCCACTTCCCGGAGGAAAGACACAAACAAGATCAAGAAGAACATCAAAGCTCGCACCATTGGTAGCCTTAATTGTGCTCTTGACAATCCCATTATATTACCCTTCCATTAGAGATTCAACCAAGAAGTTATCACAACCTGCAACTCCGACGGCTTTTCAATCCTTGGAGGATCCGATAAAACCCGAGACATCCCGATTAGAAGAAAATATTAACGGAAAAGAATCAACAGATGAGAAGATCAGCGACCCGGTGGTGGACCGCCACGAGGAGGAGGAGGAACTTCGTTCGGTTGAAAAAATTGTCAACAACTTGTTGCCGGATGAGTTGATTCATTCAATAAGCCAGTCGAGTCAGTCCACCGGGGAGTCTACTCATACAACAGAGCAATTGAATCATTTGACCGATAACAAACTGCCACTGCACGGAGACCACCCTGCCGCCTGGCCCAAAAAGAAGCACGAGAAAGGGAGGAGGAAAAAACCGCCGGGGCAACCTCAAATTGAGAATGATCATAACCCTATAAATGAAAACACGATTACAAGCAGAAGACAAGATGTAAATAATAATCAAGTACCGAGCAAGAAACATTCTAACAGAGCCAGCAGATACATCGAACGGGCGATGGTAAGATCGAGGTTGTTGGACGGTGATCAGTGCGATTTGTTTACCGGGGAGTGGGTGCCGAATCCGAAGGGGCCTTATTACACGAATGATACATGCGAAACGATTCAAGAGCATCAGAATTGTCTGAAATTTGGAAGGCCGGATAGAGGTTTCTTGAAATGGAAATGGAAGCCTGATGATTGTGAGCTGCAACTATTTAATCCACGAGAGTTTTTGGAGCTTGTTAGAGGGAAATCATTGGCTTTTGTAGGGGATTCGGTGGCCAGAAATCACATGCAGTCTTTGCTTTGTCTCTTGACAAAGGTAAGACTCCAGAAATATTAGTCATTACGGCAATTAAAAGCATTTGAAGCTATTGAAGAAAGCATCGACAATAGTTGGCATTTTTCTTGATGATTGGTATATAATTAAAGCCATTTAGGAATGGCTAATGCAGCTAAACTTGACGAAAGTGAAACATAAACGTGAAGTTACCTGATAAATTCTCTAATTTCTCCAATTTGATTCTTTGTAATTTCACAGACTGCGATTCCAGAGGACCTATCAAATCCAGTAGATCAGAACCAACGCTACGAGTTCCGAGACTACGATTTCAACATTTCCCTTTTCTGGTCACCGTACCTGGTGCGCACGGCGAAAACAGTCCCCAACGACGAAAAGCGCCCGTTCAATTTATACCTCGACGAGTTCGACGAGAACTGGACATCCAAAATCGCACTCTTCGACTACATAATCATCTCCGCCGGCCACTGGTTTTTCCGGCCGACGTACTTCTACCTCAACCGCCGCCTCATCGGCTGCCTCTACTGCCCCGAATCCAACGTCAACCACCTCACCTCCTCCTTCAGCTACCGCCGCGCCTTCCGGACCGCTTTCCGCGCCATCTCCGCCGCCGACGGCTTCAGAGGCGTCGCTTTCCTGAGGACCTACGCGGCGTCGCACTTCGAGGGGGCGCCGTGGGACCGCGGCGGCGATTGCCCCCGGACGAGGCCGTACCGGAGGAATGAAACCGCCATGGAGGATTACGGCATGGAGATGTACTTGATTCAGCTGGAGGAGCTGAGAATTGCACAGAGAGCAGGGAGGAGAACCGGAGGGAAGTTCAAACTGTTTGATGCGACGAATGCTATGTTGTTGAGGCCGGATGGGCATCCCAGTAAATACGGGCGGTGGCAAGGGGCAAATGAGTCAATTCCCAATGACTGCGTGCATTGGTGCTTGCCCGGACCTATTGATAGTTGGAATGATATGTTGCTAGAATTGTTGAAGAGAGATTAGAGAGACTAGATCTTCATTTTAATTAAATACCTATATTTTTTTTGGTTAATTAAAAAAATGGTGATTAATTTAATTTCACCATTTTAAATAGATTTTTTTGACTCTCACATACTAAAGAAATTTTGAAAAATTTTGTATATACGTTACATGCAGCAGTGGATTTGCAAATTTTTGGTGTGGAATTTGTATTTTTATATGTGCTATTTATTTTATTTTCTGATATTCGAATATTTTTAAAAATATTATTTTATCTTATCGTTTTATATGGAATATTCTTTAAGAAAAAATAAATTTATATCATTATATTTATATTATATTATATTTATATAATTATATTCATATTCTTATTAGTCGCATAATAATCGATGCCGTTTCGCAGCACTTTTACTATTAATTCCATATAGTCATGAGTATTCCATATAATTTTTGGGCTTACACCGTGTAGATTCCAAGCAAGCCCATCAAAATTGGATTTGATATTATTATTCTATAATCATGTGTGGAGTCTGGGGACTATGATATATGGAAAATTTTATCCCGGACCCGGTTCGACCGGATTCAAATAATCAAATGATAAGCATAATTATATATATATATATATAATTTTATATTTCAATTAATTGAATTTAAGTTCAGCTATAAATAAATTGTTTTTGAGAGATTTTTTTTTAATACGTCTAATTTTTTTTAAAAAATTAAATAAAGTTTATTTCTTGTAATTTAATTAAGAAGAAAATATTTTTTTTTCCATTCGAACTTTACCTCTTTTTTTCATTTGTCATCCCAGCAAACTTTTATTGCAAATCGCCATCCAATATTTGCATTTGTAACATACCGTTATCTAAACGCTTTTATTGGTGTTTTTGATGAAAATAATACACCTAAGTTTATATGTATGATGTCTTTTAGTGAAAAAATAAAAATAAAAATAAAAAAATAGCTGGTCGTACATTATAAATACAAATATTAGATGATTGTTTGTGATGGTGCAGAAACTTGTAAAGGATTTAAACACCAATCACTTTAGAATTTGTTTGTAGAAGGGAAGACCATCACAGGCGTTGAGCCTCAGGAACTGGGTTTCCAATGAGCGTGGGTTCTTCCAGCTAGGATAACACCAGGAGATCGTGCAGCTAGGGTGCAGGAAGTGGTGAAATATATGAAGCTTTGGAGAAGATGAAGATGCAGAGGAAAATGATGCCCAGTTCAGTAGTGTGTACGTATATGGAAGATGACTTGGGGAAGAGAGCATGTGTTCTCCCCTATTTATATGTTAGGGGCGAGGGTAGATTGGGTAATTTGACTGTGTGGTCCCAAACCTGTGTTGCCCAAACACGTGGCTGCCTGTGGTAGCATGAGAGTGATGGCTCTGAAAAGTAGACGGCGTGTCAGGCGTGCGCTGCTGTTGTGTCAGAGGTTGTTGACGAGGGTCGCGCGCAGGGATGGCCCAAGGGTTCATCTTGTTACTGCTCGGAGCCCTCGTTGGCGAGAGGACCACACGCGAGCGTAGATGACGCTCGAAGGGTGCACGGTTGGGTTCCTCACGGTAGATGGTTTTTTAGCGTCAAATCCACGATCGCCCAAAAGGGGGGTGCCCCCATGTGAGTGCCTCCCTGGGAAGGTTGACCCTGAGGACCATCGTGCAAGTGTCAGGTCTGATAGCACGACCATTCTACTGGAACAGCTGGCCGAGGCTCACGGGCCTGCATCGGGCCAGCAAATAAGTGGGCTGGGTTAACTCCAGAGCCCATCAGTGCGAGCGTCCAGCCTCTAAGTCAGTAGATGGCGACACGTGGATGGCTCTGACACTAACGTAGTTTTGTGCCTCATCATTTTGCCCCCCGAATTCTGTAGTATCGCTCGAGCATACTGTAGAATTTTGACCATTGGCTTGAGGATGGCCCACGGAAGTGAATCGTTGCTCAATCCCTAGTTCATAGCACCAATCCCACGTGTCAGCAGCAATGAACTGGGAACCGTTGTCCGAGATGAGTACCCTCGGGATGCTATATCTGCAGATAATGTTCCTCCAGATGAAATCCCTCACAACTTTGAACATTATCTTGGCGATCGCTTCGGCCTCGGCCCACTTAGTGAAATAATCCACAGCGAGTATTACAAACTTCTTTTGTCCGACCGCTATTGGAAGGGGTCCTACAATGTCAATGCCCCTCTGGTTGAAGGGCCAAGAGACGTCAATATGGATCATTTGAGCGGCAGACAGTTGGGGGGTGTTAGAATGAAATTGACACTTAGGGCATTTCTTGGAGCAACTGACGGCATCTTGCAATAGCGAGGGCCAGTAGAACCCGCTCCTCAAAACTTTCTTGGCCAGTATCCGACCGCCCGAATGATTCCCACAGCTTCCGCTGTGCACATGTTCCAACACTTCCTTAGCTTGCGAGGGTCGTAGGCATCTCAGCGGTGGACCTTGGAAAGATCGCTTGAACAACTGACCGTCGCTATCGAGAGAAAAGCGAGGGGCCTTACTCCTAACCTTCCGAGCTTCTACCTTATCGCTTGGGCAGGTCCCATCCCTGATAAACTTACCAATGTCATCCAACCAACATGGTTCAGCGGGATCAATCACGTTCACCCCGCTCTAGGGTTCTGCCTCACTAATCAGCGGTTTCTCTGTCCTGAGGAATGTGACTGAGCGCTCGCATGAGTCATCAAGGGCTGAAGCGAACTTGGAAAGAGCGTCAGCACGTTCGTTTTCTGCTCGAGGGACCTGCAACAAATGGAACTCTTTGAACTTGGCGATCACACTCTTAGCCCTCGCTAAATACTGCACCATAGCGGCTTCTCGAGCTTCATAAGTGCCATCGATCTGACTTGCGATCAGCTGGGAGTCAACATAAGCAGTTACCCGAACGACACCATTCTGGAGGGTTATCCAAAGCCCTTGGATTAGAGCCTCGTATTCAGCCTCGTTGTTGGTGACCTGGAACGCCAACTTAATAGCGTAATCCACTTCTGAACCGTGAGGGCCTCTGAGGGCCACCCCAGCTCCCCCCCTTGTGAGGTCGAGGAGCCGTCGGTGTGCAGGAGCCACAACCCTTCCTCCACTGGGGGCTCGGTATCCAAACTGAATCGCTCCACCAACAAGTCCGCTACTGCCTGGGCCTGTATCGCCGTGTGAGGCTCAAAAGAGATGTCGAATTGGCTTAGTTCAATGGACCATTTGGTTAACCTTCTTGATACGTCTGACTTCGCTAATACCTGCTTGAGGGGTTGGTCTATGAGCACTGTGATAGAATGAGCCTGAAAATAAGGCCTTAGTCTTCGAGACGCATTGACGAGTGCAAAAGCGAATTTCTCTATTTCCATGTATCTCTTCTCCGCCCCTTGTAAAATTTTGCTCAGATAGTAGACCGGCATGTGCTTACGCTCACGTACAACCATTAAGACAACGCTCGTAGCCTCTGCGGAGACTGAAAGGTAAATAGTCAAATTCTCTCCAGGGCTAGGCTTGGTCAACAGTGGTGCGCTCGTGAGGTATAGCTTCATATCCCGCAAAGCCTTCTCACACTCCTCGCTCCAGGCGAAATTGCGAGCGTTGCGCAAAATTTTTAAAAAGGGCAAGCTCCTGTCTGCTGAGCGGGAGATGAACCTGTTCAACGAGATGATCTTTCCTACAAGCACTTGGACCTCCCTCACATTCCGAGGGGAGGGAATATCAAGAATTGCTTTAATCTTCTCCGGATTTGCCTCTATGCCACGTTGACTGACCATGTATCCCAAGAATTTTCCACCCCGAACGCCAAATGTGCACTTAGAGGGGTTCAATTTCATTCCATATTGGCGTAGGATGTTGAAGGTTTGTTTGAGATCCTCCAGATGGGATTCCTGACGCTCACTCTTGACTATCATGTCGTCCACATATACCTCCATAGATTTTCCGATTTCGCGTTCGAACATCCTATTGACGAGGCGTTGGTAAGTTTCCCCCGTATTTTTGAGTCCGAAAGGCATGACTTTGAAACAGTAAACGCCCAAGTGCACAACAAACGAGGTTTTGGGGCGATCCTCGGGCGCCATAAAGATCTGATAGTATCCCTGGAAGGCATGCTCACAAGTTCGCACCCTGCTGTCGAATCTACCAATTGGTCGATCCTCGGTAGGGGATAAGGGTCTTTAGGGCACGCCTTTTTGAGGTCCGTAAAGTCATTGCACATTCACCATTTGTTGGCGCTTTTGGGGACGAGCACTACGTTGCAGAGCCATTCTGGATATAAAATCTCCTCAAAGTACTGAGTGTCAAGGAGCTTATTAACTTCTTCCTCAATGACTTACTTTCGGAAACCATGGACGTCTCTCTTCTTTTGTTTACCGGGTTTGAAGGCCGGGTCCACGTTGAGCCTGTGGACAATGACAATCGGATCTATCCCCATAAGATCGGAGGCCTTCCAAGCGAATATATCAAGATTATCCTAGAGGAAGTCGATCATCATAGCCTGCGAGGGACCGTCGAGATTCGAGTCGATCTAGGTGGTCTTATCTGGATTCCCTGGTTCCAACTCAATGGTCGAGAACATCTCGGTTGGCTCAATGCGGACCTCAGGCTGTGGAGCCTTGAGCACTCGCTTTTTTCCCGTAAGCCTGCCACTCTCCTCTCCCGAGGGCCCGTCACCCTCGTTCTCAGAGGGAGATCCTTCGACGGCCCCGGGTGGCCCATCCTCCTTGCGTTGGGATCCACTGGGGGTCTTCTTTTTATTCTTCTTCCTGTAAAGCTTGGCCCTCTTGCGCTCCGGGCCGTCCTCGTCCAATTTGGGGAAGTCAACTGATTTTTTAATGGATCCTGCTTGAACGGTCTGTTTGGGCTTGTGGCTCCGAAGAGAAAGGACGTAACATTCCCAAGCTTTCTTGACATTGCATAGGATTTCGCCTGTACCCTCGGTGGTGGGGAACTTGACTTTCTGGTGATAAGTGGAGATTATGGCTTTGAAATCTACGAGGGCTGGGCGCCCAATGATTATGTTGTAGGGGAGGTCTACTTCAACGACTATATAAAGGACGCTTAAAGTTTTTCGCTGTGGGGCGCGGCCAAAAGAGGTGGCCAAGCAAATCTGTCCGCGAGGGACGATCTTGGAACCCCCAAAGCCAACGAGGGCTGTTCTGAGGGGTTCGAGGGGGATGTTTGTTATGTTCATTTTTTGAAATGTTGAGTACGGGAGAACGTTCACAGAGCTTCCACTATCAATCAAAACCCTCTTTACAACATGGTTATGAACGTCTAAACTAACCACCATGGGGCAGTCAGAGGTTTCACCAATCCCATGGGGTGTTAGAATGTGTTCCAAATCCTTTTCCGTAAACTCTATGACGTCATTCTCTTTCGAGCGGGATGAGCCATCCAAGGAAAGCACAGGCTTGGGCAGGGATGATCTCTGGTCATAGCTCCGAATGTGGCGACGCCGGGAGGCATTAGAGTCGCCTCCCAAGGGTCCTCCTGTGATCATGTGGATGACCGCGAAGGGTTGATTCTCCAAATCCGTAGCTTTTCCCTTGCCGCGGTCGCTTGATTCAGTGTGGTGGTGGCGAGGACTGCGTGAGCGTGAACGGCTCCTTCCTCTACCACGCCCTCGTTCAGCGCAGTGTTCATCGTATCTTTCCATCACCTTTACAAACTCCTTGAGGTGCCCCCCAGCAATAAGCCTCCGAATCTCGCTCTCAAGCTGGCGGCACTCGTTGGTATCATGCCTCTTCTGTTTATGAAAAGCGCAGTACTTTCCAGAGCGTTTCTGAGCCTCAGTCTCCCTCAACTTGGGCGGTCTCTTGAACAGTTTTTTGTCCGCCATGGAATAAACTTCGGCGATTGGGCGGTTGAGGGGAATACGCTCAAACTTAAGCGGAGGCGAGAAATTATGACCAGCGGGAATAGGGCTGCGACGACGACCCCTGTTAGAGTCTCCTCTGTCCTCGGGGGCTTTGCTGGGGGGAGGGGCGTTCGCCATCTTCTGATCCCTCGCGATGTACATATCCTCGAGGGTAAAGAACGAATCAGCTATGCCCTTAATCTCCATCAACGAGCGTGGCTTTTTCTTGGCCACCTCCTCCACGAACTCTTTGCTGACATAGTGCTTCATTTTGATGGCCCCAAAGAGAACGTACCTCAAGAAATCCATCGAGGGCTTCTCCACCAATAAGATTTCTTGGCCACTTCCTCCACGAACTCTTTGCTGACATAGTGCTTCATTTTGATGGCCCCAAAGAGAACGTGCCTCAAGAAATCCATCGAGGGCTTCTCCACCAATAAGATTTCCTTGTTGAACCTTCCCATGAAGGACCGAAATGTCTCGTTTGGCCCCTGGATCAAGCTGTAGAGAGCTGTTGCGGCTGGGGCTGGTGCCTTCACGGAGTTGAAGTGGCTTACGAAGGCGTCTGTCAGGTCATAGTACCATCGGATTGAGCGCGGGGAAGTTTTTTGTACCAGTCTTGAGCCATTCCAATGAGAGAAGTGACAAACACCTTAGCCCAATAGTTGCTCGGGTGATCATACAAATGCATCAGGTGCACAAAGTGATCCAGATGCTCAGCTGGATTAGTGGTCCCATCATATCTGTTGACGGACGTGGGGGTTTTGCCCTTCCCCGGCGGGTTATCAGTACCTCTTCGATGAGGGGGGAATCGCCCGTCATGATTCTGTAATCCCTGTCCTCGGGATCCTCATAGCTGGCTTCCCTTCGACGGCGAGTAATTGGGCTACGTAGTCGGTGAACATCTCTGGCCCTGGACCTCTCGCCCCCGCCATGGGAGGCTTAAGTCCGTGCTCGAGAGAGCTGCTCCACCACATCCTGGAGCCCCTTTATCTGATCCTGCATCGCGGCTAGCTGAGGGTCGATGGCATTTCTGCGGCTTGCTCTCTCAGTGGCTTTCGACTGGACTTCTTCGTTATCTTCTGCCCTCTCACCTTGAGGGGACCTTTCATTTCCGGTGGGTTGCTGCCATTGCGGGGCCCTCGGCGGGGCCTCCTTTTCCTGGATTGGTGGTGGGGGAGGTTGTTGTGCCCTCAACGCATTTTGTAACATCGTCAACGAGTGCGCTGGGAGTCCTTCAAGGGGCGGGGCCGCTCGAGCACCGGCCAGTGATGGGAAATAGGCCGCAGTGAAGTGTTCCCAAGTGTTCTGGACCGCCTGACCCTCACACTTCGCGTAAAGCGCCTGAAGTTGCTGAGTAGTTATCTGGGGCATTTCCACCCCCTGTATCTCCCTAGGCAGTGACAAAGGGAGATTTAGCGTTCCTACCTGGTAGGGCAGAACCATAGGCATCATTTCGGCTTGTATGTAAGCACATCCCGACGGTGGCATGGCCATGGAGTACGCATCGGGGTGGGTAGCAGGAGTATTATAAACGAGAGCTGGTGGAGGAGGGACAGAGCCGGAGCCCCTTGCCTCGTTTCCAACGGGGGGAAGAGCTGCAGCGACAGTTTCCGTGTTCCCGGTCCCGTCTCCGGCCGCGGGAGGGGTCGTACCTCAGGCGGGAGCGTTGTTTCCTGCATTCTCTTTGTTGACAGGGGGAAGAGCACCCTTGCTTCCTACCGCTCCTGACCTTGTTGCAGTTACCATGTTTAAAACAGGAGGTGTTATATCTCAACTAGCTTTTAAAGGAACACTACAAGAAATCCTGCAAATTCCGAGGGGACACATGCCGTAGGAAAACCCTCCCTCGGAATTCAAAACCGACGGAAAACCAACGGAATTCCGAAGGAAAAAAATCAGAAAAAAAAAATTAAATTAAAAAAATTTCGACGGAATTCCGAGGGAAATCCCATCGGAATAGTCGTATTTTTGAAAAAATAAAATATATCTCCCGATGGAATTCCCCTCGGAATTTGCTTTAAAAAAAAATTAATTAATTATTTCCGACGGAATTTACTGGAAAAATAAAAACTTAATGAGCCACTTGGGATTCGAACACCCAACCTCGCGGTAAGAAAATATTATGGAAACCAAGGAAAACCAGTTGAGCTAGATCAATTCATTGGTTTAGTTTGATACAAATATTTATATATCATTTGAAATAAAAAAATCACAAATTTTGTAGACTATATTTAAAATTGAGTTCTAAGAAAATATTAATTATAACTACAAATATTATAAATACGTCATAAGATTCAATTTAAGCATAAATAAAAGCGGCGGAATTCCGACGGAAATCCCGTCGAAATTATTTAATATTATTTTTAATTTTTATTTTTAAAAAATCCGACGGAATTCCGACGGAATGCCCGTCGGAATTATTTAATTTCTATTTTTATAGTTTATATTTAAAAAAACCGACGGGAATCCCATCGGAATTATTTAATTTTAATTTTTATATTTTATATTAAAAAAACCGACGGGAATTTCGTCGGGATCCCGTCGGAATTATTTAATATTATTTTTTAATTTTATTTTTTTTAAAATCCGATGGAATTCCGACGGAATTTCCGTCGGATTTATTTAATTTTTATTTAAAAAAAAAAACAAATTCCTGTTTCCCTCGGAATTTTCCGTCGGAATTTGCAGAATTTCTTGTAGTGGAAGAAACTGATGATGGCGGAGAAGACGATGATGGTTTCCCATAGACAACGCCAAAAATGATGGTGCAGAAACTTGTAAAGGACTTGAACACCAATCACTTTATAATTTGTTTGTAGAAGGTGATGGGTTCAGAAATGGGTGGATCCGAATCCGATCACTTTACGATTTGTATTTGTGGAGGAAACCACCGGAGCTTCGCCGGAAATGAGAAAGGGGTTCTACCTGTTGGGACAAGCACAAGAAAAGTCAGAAGGCCAAGCTGGGGGAACTGGGGGTGATACCCAGTTTGGCTCTCCGACGCTCAAGTCAGTTCAAGGTATGAAGAAATATGAGTTCAGTCACAGTTGCAGTGATGAAGAAGGCTTACTTGTGTAGAAGATGACTTTAGCTATTTATAGTTGAGGGTCAAGGGCCCTTTGGTCATTTGCCTCAAGTGGTCCTGGCCGAATGTTGCCCTAACACGTGGCGCCATGAGAGAGAAACCTAGGAGGAATCTTCTGCAAAAGTGGCCAAAGGTTGGTGCTGGCAACAGTGGCAGGTGCGCGGGCATGTACGTTGTGTCAGAGAGCCATTTGGGCGGTTGGTAACGAGGGCTTGAGAGCGCGCTCGTGTCAACCTGGAGTACTGGAAGCCAAGACATCCGCTGAGGGGAACGAAGGCTTCAGTTCAAATGACGAGCCAATAGGGGAGGCCACTCTGAGGGAGTGTGACGCTCGAAGAGGGCTCCCTTGGCACGTGGGCGTACCAATCATTTAGTATGTAGGACGCTCGTGGGAGTGATAGTGCTCGTTGGGCTTAACTCCTGAAGAAGGGTTGCGCTCGTTGCACTTAGCGCTCGTGCGCTGATGGGTGCAGCCTTGGGGAGACAGATGTCATCATCTCGGTGATGCCACGTGTCTTAACGTGGGACGATCGTATTTTGACCCCATCATTTTGCCCCCCAATTCTGTAGTCCTTAGTAATAAGGACTGTAGAATTTTAACACGTTCAACCTTTCGCATGCGACGCTCGTATAGGACTTGGCGTGTTGAGCAATTTTTCCTCTGATGGTGCCATTAATGCGGTCTTTTCAACCGACCGCTCGTAATGCTTCCGCACTGAGCGTTGTACTATTCTTGAGTATCCGAAACGTCAGAGCATTAAATGCGGGCGCGCGTGGGGCGCGTGAGCATTGGGAAGCATGTGACGGTTCCACAAAGTGGGCGGTTTCCTAGGCGGGAAATGATTACCATTTTGAATTTATTGCCGAAAAAGGTACCAACTCCCATCCCTATAAATGTGGGATTCTGAAATCTTGCTACTCTTTACGCATTCAGAACTTCCAAGCATCCTTTGCAAAAAGAATTCTCTTGCACTCCAGTTCTTAGAGCATCTTCAACCTTTCTTCCAGACTTTCTCAGAAACCTTCAAGGTAAACTTCCAGTGTAACTTTCTAACTTTGCTAACCGTAGATTCGGACTTTAGGATTTCATAACCCCTTAGATTTTTCACCTTTCTGAACCCTAATCTCTTTCCAAGAAAACTCCCAAATCCCAGTTTCTGCCATGGCCGATCAACATATCGAGGAATTTGCCCGTGAAATCCAAGAAATGGCCACTGAAAGTTCTTCTTCCCCCGATTCCCCCAGAGATGAAGAGTTGGGGGCGGCGGTGATGGCTATGGAGGATAGGAATCCAGGCGGAATGGATCCTCTTTTTGAGGAGATGAATTTAGTGATGGAGGCAGAACGGCAAGGGGCTGTTCTCCCCATAACTCAGAGTGCCACACATCCCCACCGCCATACCATGACCGTGGCCGTTGCGAACCCACTTCCAGTGGCGGAAGCCATAACCGGGCCTTCAGAAAGAGCCCGTGATAAGGGAAAAGGCAAGAAATCCCAAAAATCCAAAGGACATAACGAGGGTGAAGGATCAGGTTACCAAGCTACCGAGCGCACGCCCGATGAAACTCCCAGCACAGTTACCGTGGGGGAAGTAAAAACGATGATGGCACCCATTTACTGGGACGAGCGGTATACGTGGAGAATCCCGGAGAACCACGAGCGTGCTAATAATCCGCCTTCTGGGGAGATGGCAGTGTACGTGGCCACAGTGAGCTCAGGAGGCTTGAGATTCCCTATCTCAATTTCGTTGGCTCATTTGTTGAATGATTTGGGCCTCTGTCCGTCACAAATCGTGCCCAACGGCTTGGCTCTCTTAACTTGCTTCGTGATTCTGATGAGAAGCGTGGGTTACGAGCCCTACTCGCGGAACTTCAACGCCCTTTTCCAAGTGGTCAGTTCCTCTCGTTCTTCTCTTGAGGCGGGTTTCTACTATGTTCAAGCGAAGGCCCATATGAAGCTGATCAACTCGCCCTCGAGCACCTATGGCCCCAATTGGAAGGAGAAGTTTATCTTCGTTAAGGCCCCAACAGAAGAGGGCTTTGGGGTACCCACGCAATGGGGCTCGTTTTCAAAGAGCCGGCTGCAACCCGCACTCCCTAAAGATTGGGCCAAGAGCCTGGCAGCAACCCTGAGGGACGAGGGCCATCTTATTCAAGCGAAAGATTGGATAGATGATGAGGAGCTCATGTTCCTGTGTGGCCTCTCGGACAATCCCTATTTCCTTGACAACCCTCCGGCTCGTGACATAGAGAGAGATGGTTAGATTCTTAGGGCACTAACTTTAGATAGGAATGAATACTAACTTCTTTTCTGTACTTGTAACTTGCAATCTGAGTAGATGGTTTGAGGATTTCTAACTCTCGAAATTTTCATTCTTGCAGGAGTTGCTATATTAGAAATGGCTGGAGGGATCAGGCAAGCCGCTCGTTTCGCCCATGCTAACCGGAACCAAGCCCAACAGGGGGACCAACAGCGTGAGCAACAGCGCCCTCGTAACCGTAACAATCGAGGGGACGCTCGTAGTGGCGCCAGTTCGAGCGCCAATCCTGAGGTCCAGCCCCCTCGTGGCCGAGGGGAGCGTAGATTGGTCCCGAGAGAGACCAGGGGGCGGTCAGAGAGAGCGGGAGATGTTCAACCCCCTCCGCCTACAGAACAAACAAGGCCAATCACCACCCTGGCGATAACTGAAGCTCCTCCGAGCGCTAGCAGGCCTTCCCGCAAGAGGAAGAGGATGCCCGATTCTGCCGCAATCAAGGGCAAGGGCAAACAAGTAGTCGAGGGCCCCAGGGGCGAGGGGGAAACTTCCTCTTCAGAGGAAGAACATCTGTGGGAGTTCCCCCGTCGAGGGGACAGAGACTTTACAGGCGCCACCGATGGGGGGCCGATTTTGCTGAGGCCTGGCACGGTCGCTCAGGCTGTCACCGAGAATCTGTTCAGCAAAGCTCAATTCTCGGCGGACCACCGGCATCTCTACAGCGAGTCTGTGGAGAAAGTGACCCTTGATGCGGCTCACGCTCTAATCTCTGTAAGTCTTCACTCCTTGCTTTCTTTGCTTATTTCTGTAAATTATCATTTTTTTTTTGGCTAACACTTCCTTTTCCTCCCATTTATGCAGCAAGTTCTTCCACGGCTCAGAAACGTGCAAATGCGAGCCTCCACTTACGCCGAGCGTAAAGCCAAGTACAAGAAGATGGCCCGCTCGAATGACCCGGCTCAGATCCAATCAGAGTTGGACGCAGAAATTGCCAAGTATGAATCCCTCAAGGATTTGTACAACAAAACGGAGGAGGAGCTGGGAAAGCTGAAGGAGGATTTTGTGGCGGTAGACGGCGCTCGAATCGGTTTGGGCAACCAGCTGGCCCAGGCTAACGAGCGGTGCCAGAAGGCAGAGGCGGAGAGGGAAAGCTGGAAGGCGAGGGCTTTGGAGGCCGAGCGGAAATTCAATGACGCCGTCAACGAGTGGCCTCGAAGCTTAGAGCGTGCGAATAAGGAGGCTCTTATCAAGTTCTGCCACTCCAAAGCCTTCAATTTCGCAGCCTCGTTACACTGCTTGGATGAGGCCCAAAATGCCTTCAACTTGGCAGTGGATCAGGGCATTCACAAGGGGCTGACCAATCCGGCAATGAAGGGAGCTGAGGGCACGGGGCTCATGTTCAACGAGCACTGTGAGGAGGTGGATGAGGACCCCAACGACCCCGCGGACGCCATTGCGGAGATGGAGTACGAATTCTTGGTGAAACTGATCCAAGATGAGTACACCGACGCTCATCGGGAAGGAGGTGCGGCTCAAAGTGATGGTCCTGAAGATGAGCCTCAAGCGCCCGCCATGGAGGAAGCCCCGGTCATAGTTGCTGAAGGTGCCAACGTTCCCAATCTCGGTGCAAACGAGCCCAACGATCCCCAAGATCAACCGCAAGGGCCTGAGGGCCCAGTTCATGGCCCCGTGGCTCAGAACATTCTGGTGATCGTTGATGAAGACATCGCCCCAGCCGCCTGAAGCTTTTCCCTTTATCAATTCTCTTATGTATTTTCCAGCTTTTCTGTCTTTTTTTTGAAACAACACTTCATGGGCCTTTGAGCCCTTTGCCTTGTAATAATTCTTGTTGCAATGAATAAATATTCCATTTTTCATGACTTTGTTCTTCTGTTCATTTATGAATCATATAATAAGACTGTGTAGCATACTCCGTGAATGTTTTATTTCTCTGATGCAATGAAAATTTATCTAAGTCTTGAGCGGTCGTGAGGGTCTTATTGTGAGATTGCCCCCCCTACTTAAGACTTGTATAAATTTCTGCTTTTTTAAATTTGTCTAAGTCATGAGCGATCGTGAGGGTCTTATTGTGAGATTGCCCCCCAACTCAAGACTTGTATAAATTTTTGCCTTTGACATAAGCCTTGAAAATTTGTCTAAGTCTTGAGCGATCGTGAGGGTCTTATTGCGAGATTGCCCCCCACTCAAGACTTGTATAAATTTTGTTTTTGCTCTTGAAAATTTGTCTAAGTCTTGAGCGGTCGTGAGGGTCTTATGGTGAGGTTGCCCCCCCCGCTCAAGACTTGTATAAATTTTTGCCTTGGGGGAATTTTGCTAAGTCTTGAGTGTGTGCGAGGGTCTTACTGAGTGGTTGCCCTCTTTCAAGACTTGTGACATTCCTTCAGCCCTTGGGGGATTTTGCTAAGTCTTGAGTGTGTGCGAGGGTCTTACTGAGTGGTTGCCCTCGTTCAAGACTTGTGCAATTCCTTCTTGATTCTGAGGCCATCGTTCGAGCGCTCTGGCTCTTGTCGTTTTCCTAGCTCTGCAAGAAATCCCATTTTCGAGCGCAAGGCGTTATAAGAAACGGCCAAGGCCTACTAGGATTTGCTCTTGTAGGAGATCCCGTTTTCGAGCGCAAGGCGTTTTAAGAAACAGCCAAGGCCTACTAGGATTCGCTCTTGTAGGAGATCCCGTTTTCGAGCGCAAGGTGTTTTAAGAAACAGCCAAGGCCTACTAGGATTCGCTCTTGTAGGAGATCCCGTTTTCGAGCGCAAGGCGTTTTAAGAAACAGCCAAGGCCTACTAGGATTCGCTCTTGTAGGAGATCCCGTTTTCGAGCGCAAGGCGTTTTAAGAAACAGCCAAGGCCTACTAGGATTTTCTTCGTAATCTTCTTCCAACTTGCCTAATTGGTTGTGAGCGTAACCAGTCTATCCTTATGAGGGCGTCCCCTCATGCAGAGTAGAGTGCTGGCAAGCGTAACCCATACGAGATAACAACATTCATATTGGAATGAGTTGCCAACCACGCTCGCAAAGACGAGGGACGTGGGACTTATTCATTCAAGCAACCAAAGAAACAGGAATATTAAAGAAATTAAAAAGGTTATGTTACCGCTTACTTGTGATTGGAAGTACATAGAACCCGTCAAAGAGGGTTGTTACATCAGGGTTTGCAAAGAGCTTTTAAACATAAAACCGCCGGAGGTTACATGCGTTCCAAGGGCGAGGCAAGCGCTCACCTTGAAGTGTCTCCAGGGTGTAAGTGTTGTTAGCTCTGAGTTGTACGACCTTGAATGGGCCTTCCCAATTGGGGTCCAATTTCCCCACGTGCTTGGATACTTCCACTTTCTTCAAAACCAAGTCTCCCAACTGGAAAGTTCTTTCCCTCACACGCTTGTTGTACTGTTGGGCCACAGAGGCTTTATAGTGGTGGATCTTAGCCCACGCTTTGTCTCTCCTTTCATCCAGCAAATCCAACTCCAAGCTCCTGTTGCCATCGTTGAGCTGAGGCTCGAAATAGCCGACACGAGCGGATTCATTTACTATCTCCGCTGGTATCATTGCTTCTGATCCATAAACGAGCGCGTAAGGGGTTTCTCCAGTGGCCGCTCGTGGGGTGGTGCGATAAGCCCAAAGCGCTCCTTGCAGCTCCTCAGCCCATTCACTTTTCTTGCTTTCAAACATGGTCTTCAGATGTTGCAAAATGATTCTATTGGTAACTTCTGCTTGCCCATTGGCTTGAGGATGTCCTACAGAGGTAAATCGCTGCTCGATCCCCAACTCAGAACACCATTCCCGCGTGTCAGCAGCTATGAACTGGGATCCGTTGTCAGAAATGAGCACCCTCGGTATGCCGTACCTGCAAATGATGTTCTTCCAAATGAAGTCCCTCACAACCCTGAAGGTGATTTTAGCAACAGCTTCGGCCTCGGCCCACTTGGTGAAATAGTCGACGGCTAAAATGACAAACTTCTTTTGTCCCGCAGCCATGGGCAAGGGGCCCACAATGTCTATTCCCCACTGGTCAAAAGGCCAAGAGACGTCTATTGGGATCATCTGTGCGGCTGGCAATTGAGGGAGATTTGAATGAAATTGGCATTTGGGGCATTTCCTCGAAAATTCAATGGCATCTTGGAGAACTGATGGCCAATAAAACCCACTTCTCAGAACCTTTTTTGCCAAGATACGCCCTCCGGAATGATTCCCACAGCTTCCATTGTGGATGAGTTCGAGCGTCTCCTTCGCTTGTGAGGGCCTTAGGCATCTCATTGGGGGTCCTTGAAATGATTTCTTGAATAACCTCCCCTCGGGATCCAAAGCGAAACGAGGGGCCTTACTTCGGACTTTCCTAGCTTCCACCTTGTCAGCGGGAGTGATTCCATCCCTAAGGAAAATGACGATGTCGTCAAGCCAACAGGGCTCGTTTAGATCAATCATGGCGATTATCTTGGTGGCGACCCTTTCCTTGATCAAGGGTTCCTCAGTTCTAAGGAACGTAACAGAACGCTCGGAAGTGCCCTCTAAAGCTGATGCAAACTTTGACAGAGCGTCCGCACGCTCGTTTTCTCCTCGCGGCACTTGAAGTAGATGAAATTCCTTGAACTTCCCAATGATTTCTCTAGCTTTCTTTAAGTATTGTACCATGGTGGTTTCTCGAGCCTCATAAGTTCCTTCAATCTGGCTCGCTATTAATTGTGAATCCACATAAGCGGTGATTCTGGAGGCTCCATTCTGAAAAGCAATATTCAACCCTTGCACGAGGGCTTCATATTCTGCTTCGTTATTAGTGACTTGGAAATCCAGCTTGATTGCAAAGTCCAGCTCAATCCCATCGGGTTTCTGAGGGCCACTCCTACTCCTCCCCCTTGAGAGGTTGAGGAACCATCTGTGTGCAGTACCCATAATCCCTCATTTTCCGCAACGGTGGGCTCGAAACCAAAGCGTTCAACCAACAAATCCGCCACAACCTGAGCCTGTATCGCGGTCCTGGGCTCAAAGCATAGGTCAAACTGGCTCAATTCGATGGCCCACTTGATTAATCTACCAGATACGTCCGGCTTGGACAACACTTGCTTCAAGGGTTGGTCGGTGAGAACCGTTATGGAGTGCGCTTGAAAGTAAGGCCTTAGCCTTCTTGAGGCGTTAATAAGAGCGAATGCGAATTTCTCAATCTCCAAATACTTCTTTTCGGCTCCTTGCAATGTTTTGCTCAGATAATAAACGGGTAAGTGTTTCCGCTCCCGCACAGCGATCAGAACCGCGCTTGTGGCTTCGGGAGAAACGGAAAGATACATGAATAACCTCTCGCCCTCGACAGGCTTAGTCAGCAGTGGCGCGCTCGATAAGTAAACCTTCATATCCTGCAGCGCTCTCTCGCATTCTTCTGTCCAAACAAAGTTACGTGCGTTCCTCAAAATTTTGAAGAAGGGAAGGTTCCTGTCCGCCGAGCGCGAAATAGATCTGTTCAACGAGATGATTTTGCCTACTAGGACCTGCACTTCCCGCAAATTTCGAGGGGAGGGGATTTCCAAAATGGCCTTGATCTTCTCCGGATTGGCCTCAATTCCCCTCTGACTGACCATGTACCCTAGGAACTTTCCCCCTTGTACTCCAAAGGTGCACTTCGAGGGGTTCAACTTCATCCCATACTGACGCAGGATTGAAAAAGTGCGCTTGAGATCTTCCAAGTGGGAATCTTGGCGCTCGCTTTTGACAATCATATCATCCACGTAAACCTCCATGGACCTTCCAATTTCTTTTTCAAACATCTTGTTGACGAGCCGTTGATACGTAGCTCCGGCGTTCTTAAGTCCAAAAGGCATGACTAGGAAGCAATACACCCCTAGATGGACAACGAACGAGGTTTTGGGGCGATCTTCTGGGGCCATAAAGATCTGATAGTATCCCTGAAAAGCATCCATCATGCTCATGAGCTCGCAGCCAGCGGTCGAATCCACCAATTGATCAATCCGGGGCAACGGATAAGGATCTTTAGGACAGGCTTTGTTGAGATCCGTGAAATCGTTGCACATGCGCCATTTATTCGCGCTCTTGGGTACCAAAACGACATTACACAACCATTCCGGATACAAGATGGGCTCGATATACTGAGCCTCCAGGAGTTTATTAACTTCCTCTTCAATGACTTTCTTCCGAAAGCCATGTACATCTCGCTTTTTTTGCTTGATGGGTTTGAAAGAGGGATCCACATTAAGCCTATGGACGATGACGCTCGGGTCAATCCCTGTGAGGTCGGAGGCTTTCCATGCAAATACATCACTGTTTTCCCTGAGGAAGTCAATCATCATAATCTGAGAAGGCCCCGAGAGGTTTGATCCTATCTGTGTAGTCTTATCCTTGTTTCCGGGCTCCAGCTCAATGGTAAGGAACTTTTCCGAGGGTTCGATCCTTTCCTCAGGGCGAGGAAGTTCGAGCGCCCTCTTCTTTCCTATCAAACGGTCACCGGGTGCTGGTTCACCCTCTCCCGGCTCGTCTCCTTCTGAGGACGATCCACCAACTGTCCCTGGTGGTGCACTTTCGAGGGGATTCTCCCCGTTGTCTCCCCTCTTCTTTTTGTTCTTCTTCTTGTTCAATTTCGCCCTTTTCCGTGCTGGGCTGTCCTCATCTAGATTGGGAAAATCCACCGACTTCTTGGTGGAGCCAATTTGGAAGGTTTTCTCCGCTTTAGGCTTTCTGAGGGACAGCATGTAACATTCCCAAGCCTCTCGCACATTGCACAGTACTTCTCCCACGCCCTCGGAAGTAGGGAATTTAATCTTCTGGTGGTAGGTGGAGATGATGGCTTTGAAATCCACGAGGGCAGGGCGCCCAATTATGATGTTATATGGGATGTCAATCTCCACCACCGCGTACGTTACCAAGAGTGCCTTGCGCTGAGGGGCTCGGCCGAACGAAGTAGCTAGGCGTATTTGCCCTCGTGGGACAACTTCCGAGCCTCCAAAGCTAATGAGGGCTGTTTTGAGAGGCTCGAGCGGAAGATCAGCCTTCATCTTTAAGAATGTAGAATAAGGCAAAACATTAACGGAGCTTCCACTATCCACCAATACCCTTTTTACAACATGGTTATGAACATCTAAACTAACCACCATGGGGCAATCTGAGGTTATACCCTCCCCATGGGGCGTTACAATATGTTCTAAATCCCTATCATCAAAGCCTATTACATCATTTTCTCTTGATCGTTGAGCGCTTGGACTCTGGATGGCATAGATAGGTTTGGGCACTGCTGGGCGTTGGTTGTAGCTCCGGACGTACCTCCGTCGGGAGGCGTTTGAATCCCCTCCTGACGAGCCTCCTGCAATCATATTTATGACTGTGAAAGGTTCGTTTTCTTGCTCAGGGGCTTTTCCTTTATTGCCCCAGCGGCTGCTGCTTTCAGGGGGTCCCCTACCCCTTGGGCTCTTTGATCGGGACGGACTCCTCCTTCTCCTTCCGGCGCGCTCGTTGAATTGCTCATCATATCGCTCGAGCACCCCGACAAATTCCTTCAAGTGGCCCCCCGCGACGAGCCTCTGAATCTCAGCTTCCAACTGGCGGCACTCATCCGTGTCGTGCCCTCTCTGCTTGTGGAATGCGCAGTATTTGCTCGAGCGCCGAAGCGATTCCGTTTCTCTCATTTTGATGGGTCTCTTAAAGAGCTTTTTATCTGAGAGGTTGTAGACTTCTGAATTTGGCCTGGTGAGCGGAATTCGCTCGAATCGACGAGGGGGTGGTGGCGACCTCCTGCGCTCCTGAGGGCGCTCCTTCTTGAGGGCTACGTCCCGTCCCCGCTCGTGATGAGGTCGCTCGTTCCTGGCCGGACTGCGATGCCGGGGACCATTCGTCCCATACATGTCTTCGAGCGCGAAGAACGGCTCGGCTATTTCTCTTAAGGCCATGAGGGTCCCAGGCCTCCTTTCCACAATGGCATCAGCAAATTTTTTGCTCACATATTGCTTGTGATCCACAGCCTGAAAGAGCACTGGGATCAAGAAATCTATAGAAGGCCTCTCCACCTGTAGGATCTCCTTGTTGAAGCGGGCGAAGAACGAGCGCAGAGATTCGCTCTTGCCTTGCACCACGTTGTACAGGGCAGTGGGTGCGGTGACTGGCGCTTTCAAAGAATTGAAGTGGTTGAGGAAAGCATTAGCCAGTTCTTCATATGAGTGGATCGAGCGCGGCGGCAGTCGCTTGTACCACTCTTGAGCCATTCCTACCAAGGAAGTGACGAGCACTTTTGCCCAGTAATTGCTGGAATGCTCGTAGAGGTGCATAAGATGCAAAAAATGATCCAAGTGTTCAGCTGGATCGGTTGTCCCGTCGTAACGGTTGATGGAAGTAGGGATTTTGGCCATGCCTGCTTGGGCCATCAGAACTTCCTCCACGAGGGGTGAACCCCTCGCCAATGGGTGGTACTCATACGTGCCGAAGTTTTCCTCCGGCTCCTTGCGGCGGGGGACCTTTGGTGGAGGGTCCTTGGTGCGGGTGCTTCTGGCGTCAACCCGTTCATCCCGACTAGGGGAGATCTGAGTTGAGGGCCCTCGTGAGAGCTGTCCCACAATATCCTTTAGACCCTGCAGCTGGTCTTGCACAGCCGCGAGGATGTCAGGATTTACGTCCCCTTGTTTGTCTCCGTGCCTGTGGGCTCGTGAGCCCCTCCTGGAGACATGAGAGTCCCCTTCATTCTCGTTCACTCGCTCCGTGGGCTCTTTATTTCTGCCCATGGAGGGACGCTCGTTGCCCTCCTGCTGGGGCACTTCTCTCGCTGGTGGTGGTGGTGGTTGCGCCCTCAGGACAGCCTGGGCTTCTCCGAGGGGAAAGTTTTGTTGTCCGCCCAAAGGGGCTGCAACTTGAGTGGCCTGCCCAGAGGGAAAGTACATGGAATGGAACCTTTCTCATGCCCCCTGAGCCGCCTGAACCTCACACTGGGCATAGAGAGCCCTCAACTGTTGGGTGGTCAGTGGAGGTAACTCCACTCCTTCAATCTCCCTGGGGACCACCACCGGGAGCTGGAGCTGTCCAGCATGATACGGCTGGACCGGCGGCATCATAACGGCCGGAGTAAGGGTATATCCAGGCGGAGGCATCATATAACCCTGTACTCCGAGATTCACTTGGGGATGGACCCAGGAGTTCTGTGCAAGTGGCGGAGGAGCAGAGAGAGAGACTCCTCCAGCGGTGGTGGGAATCGGCAGTGCCGGCGGTGCAGGTGGTGGTACGGAAGACTCTGCTTGCGGAGTCACTCCTGCGGCGGGAGGTGCTCCACCAGCGGTGACGGAAGGAGGCGGGGCTCCACCAATAGCGGTGGAGGGAATAATGATATTGGCATCCTGGGAGGCATTATCTCCTCCTCCCACAGCTCCAGATCTTGTAGCAACCATGAATGTTAAAGGTAAGGGTGTGCTTGCTTTTCTACCAACAAAAAGAAAGGAAGAAGATGGAGGACTGGTTTCCCATAGACGGCGCCAAAAATGATTGGTTCAGAAATGGGTGGATCCGAATCCGATCACTTTACGATTTGTATTTGTGGAGGAAACCACCGGAGCTTCGCCGGAAATGAGAAAGGGGTTCTACCTGTTGGGACAAGCACAAGAAAAGTCAGAAGGCCAAGCTGGGGGAACTGGGGGTGATACCCAGTTTGGCTCTCCGACGCTCAAGTCAGTTCAAGGTATGAAGAAATATGAGTTCAGCCACAGTTGCAGTGATGAAGAAGGCTTACTTGTGTAGAAGATGACTTTAGCTATTTATAGTTGAGGGTCAAGGGCCCTTTGGTCATTTGCCTCAAGTGGTCCTGGCCGAATGTTGCCCTAACACGTGGCGCCATGAGAGAGAAACCTAGGAGGAATCTTCTGCAAAAGTGGCCAAAAGTTGGTGCTGGCAACAGTGGCAGGTGCGCGGGCATGTACGTTGTGTCAGAGAGCCATTTGGGCGGTTGGTAACGAGGGCTTGAGAGCGCGCTCGTGTCAACCTGGAGTACTGGAAGCCAAGACATCCGATGAGGGGAACGAAGGCTTCAGTTCAAATGACGAGCCAATAGGGGAGGCCACTCTGAGGGAGTGTGACGCTCGAAGAGGGCTCCCTTGGCACGTGGGCATACCAATCATTTAGTATGTAGGACGCTCGTGGGAGTGATAGCGCTCGTTGGGCTTAACTCCTGAAGAAGGGTTGCGCTCGTTGCACTTAGCGCTCGTGCGCTGATGGGTGCAGCCTTGGGGAGACAGATGTCATCATCTCGGTGATGCCACGTGTCTTAACGTGGGACGATCGTATTTTGACCCCATCAGAAGGGAAGACCATCACAGGCGTTGAGCCTCAGGAACTGGGTTTCCAATGAGCGTGGGTTCTTCCAACTAGGATAACACCAGGAGATCGTGCAGCTAGGGTGCAGGAAGTGGTGAAATATATGAAGCTTTGGAGAAGATGAAGATGCAGAGGAAAATAATACCCAGTTCAGCAGTGTGTACGTATATGGAAGATGACTTGGGGAAGAGAGCATGTATTCTCCCCTATTTATATGTTATGGGTGAGGGTAGATTGGGTAATTTGACCGTGTGGTCCCAAACCTGTGTTGCCCTAACATGTGGCTGCCTGTGGTGGCATGCGAGTGATGACTCTGAAAAGTAGGCGGCGTGTTAGGCGCGCGGTGCGCGCTGCTGTTGTGTCAGAGGTTGTTGACGAAGGTCACGCGCAGGGATGGCCCAAGGGTTCATCTTGCTACTGCTCGGAGCCCTCGTTGGGGAGAGGACCACACGAGAGAGTAGGTGACACTCGAAGGGCGCACGGTTGGGTTCCTCACGGTAGATGGTTTTTTAGCGTCAAATCCACGAGCGCCCAAAAGGGGGGTGCCCCCATGTGAGCGCCTCCCTGGGAAGGTTGACCCTGAGGACCAGAGTGCGAGCGTCAGGTCTGACAGCACGAGCATTCTACTGGAACAGCTGGCCGAGGCTCACGGGCCTGCATCGGGCCAGCAAATAAGTGGGCTGGGTTGACTCCAGAGCCCATCAGTGCGAGTGTTCAGCCTCCAAGTCAGCAGATGGCGACACGTGGACGGCTCTGACACGAGCATAGTTTTGTGCCTCATCAGTTTGTAATGAAAGTTCGTTGGAATAATAAATTGTAAAAAGACATAAAGTTCGAAAGATAAATAATCTTTTTCGCTTTAATCAATTATCATTAGACTAAGATCGCTTGGACTTATAGACTATAATATGTTATTATTATTGTAAAGGGTAATAAATTATAAAACCAATTAGGTGCCTTCGATTAAACTTGATTATAATGTAGATATGAAATAATGAGCTAAGCGACAATTTAAGACAAAATTATGAAAGACTCCAATTCCATACTCCATGAACGAGTGTAACAATCATCAAGACTACATATCAATTAAATTAAGATATTCATATCTTAAAATGATTGCTTTGCCAGCTTTGTCACGTAAAATCAATGTAATAATACTGATAAGGGGAAAATCGGGAAGTATGACTAAGCACCAGATGTCGCTGCCACGTGGCAATCTGTGCCACGTCAATGCTTTACAACCGAGCTACGTACAGTCTTCCGACCCAGTACTTGTAAGAAACCTCAAGCCAGACGGCGGAGTCCCGCGACCTAAAGTCTCCTTTCGATCCAGAGGGGGGTGACCCAGCGGAACTCCGACCCAAGCTCTATCGGACAACCGCAGTCAATGCAGGCACCACCTACCGCTGGCCGCATTAATTGCCGCTTCTCCAACCTCCAAGTATAGTGTCAGGCGTCCTGGCAGGAGCAGACAAATAGTGCTTTAGCTAAAAAAGCACTGTTCCGGCTACCATCCGTCGCTCTCCTTCCAGACCAGATCCACACTTTCTTGAAGGTGTACTTGCACCCACGGAGTCCATCTCCACGCTATAAAAACCCCACTCCAACACCATTGGAGGTAAGCTTTCTTTCACACACAAAACTCTGAACTTCTGCTTACTTTCGACCTAGAGTTTGAGCTGACTTGAGCGTCGAAGTGCCAAAACGGGTTTAACCCCCACCCTCCCCTGTTTTGGCTTTTGAGCTTACCTTAGTTTCATCTTTTCAGCTTGGGAAAGCATCAGAGTTCTCCTCACATTATAAATATCTTGGGTAATTGGGAGTCCAAATCTGCCGTCCAGCACACAGCCCAGATTTTGACACCATCAAATACAATATTTTTTTGGCTTTTAATAATAATGCATGGAACTAACAAAATAACATGAAATATATATATATATATACTTAAATTTATTATTCAATAATTATTTGACATGATATCACCGATAAAAATGATATTTTATAAATGTCTATCAAATGATGTCCTTATAGAGGAAACTAAATATATTAACGGATTATGGACTTTTGCATTCAATATCATATCCGACATTTTTCACGCAAAAGAAAAAAATCGTATCGTTATACCTATATGGCTGTATCATATGGTGTATGTATAAGCCCATCAAAGTTGAATTTGAGAGTACTCCTTTTTTTTTGTTTTTTTCAAACATGCCAGGAAATCTTCTAGCTAGCAAGGTATGCTACAAGGAGTTCTATAATTGTCTCTCCTCTTCCGTCTCATTCTCAGCAACAGTACCCCACCACAAAAGCTCACTCCTCCACAGCAAAAGATTCTTCCCAAAATGGCTGGCGCCACCAAGAACCCAATTCCGGTGATCGATATGCAGGATTCCACGGCGGAGCAGCGGCAGAAACTGGTCGAGGCGTGTGAAGAGTGGGGTTGCTTCAGGATCGTGAATTTCAACGGGATTCTGCCGGAGAAGCTGATGAAGGAAATCAAGGAGGTTATGAAACAGTTGCTGGATTTGCCAAAGGAATCGAAGATGAAAAACGTAGGTGTAATGGCTGGGAGTGGGTACTTGGCGCCTTCGAAGTCTACTCCACTTTATGAGTCTTTAGGGCTTTATGACTTCTTCTCTCCTCAAGCTGTTGAGGCCTTCTGTTCCAACTTGGAAGCAACTCCTCACCAAAGGTCAGAATGTACGTGTGTGTAACACCATGCGTTCGGTCGGGACGGAACCAGGATTTTTTTTTGTATGGATTTGGGGGTAAAATTTTAAATTTTCACTTTAAAATCAAGATTTTGAAAATAACACTAAGAAAAAAGATTCCACTAATTAACCACCAAAATATAGGGACCCTCTCTGGTTCTCTCTAGAGATATATTTTTTCATTTTGGAATTCTCATTTCATTTTTGTTATCTCCTGTTTTATATTATAAATTGTTACATATTTAAGTTTTTTTTTTTTTTTTGCTTTCTTTATCTATAAATTTTTTTATCCTTGTAACAGGGAAACTCTGTTGAAGTATGGTAAGGCAGTGAATGAACTGATGATGGATATTGTGAGCAAAATAGCACAAGGATTAGGGGTTAAAAATGTTTCCATTGAGGATTGGCCTTGCCAGATCAGGATTATTAAATACAGTTTCACCCCTGAATCTGTAAACTCTCCTGGTGTGCCGCTGCATACAGATTCTAGCTTTCTCACCATCCTCCAAGATGATGAAATTATTGGTGGACTCGAAGTCATGAAAAGATCAGGCGAATTCCACCCCGTTGATCCATGCCCGGGGACATTCCTCGTCAATATTGGAGATGTTGGAATGGTATGTTGAACATCTTCCCATGATTCAAATGATAGATCGACTCAGATGAATTGATAGAGTTGATTGTAAGTTGATACGATTTTTACCTACAACTAAAGTTCATGTGTATGTTGCATATGATTAAGGCGTGGAGCAACGGGAGATTCTTGAACGTGAAACATCGTGTGGAGTGTAAGGAAGCCGGCATAAGAATGTGCTTTGCTTCGTTTCTGTCAGGACCGAACGAAGCCTTGGTAGAATCGCCACCGGAGTTGGTTGACGAGGAACATCCTCGTCTCTTTCGTCCTTTTACTTCTAAGGATTTCAGAAACCTGCGAGACTCAAAGAAGATAAGCAACGGTGATGAGGCTCTTGATTTTTACGCGCTCAAATGTCCTAGCAATTGAGGGAAGGGGTATTTGTGAAGAGTATTGTGGGGTGTTTGTGGAAGTTTAGTGAATACTAAGTTATAAATAAGTTTGGTCTGAATCTTAGCACTGAAGGGTTGCTAGAATTTGGCTTAGATTTCAGATCTTCTATTCTAATATATTTCACTCTATGAAGGTATAAGTTGAAATAAGATGTATGTACACCTCTGTTGAATGCAGCTTAATGGAATATATAAATAAAAAAACTTGATATTTTACTTCATTCATCTTAATTTTTGCATGCTATTATGTTCCCATTTATGGAATTTTAATCCAAACCCGACTAGATAGAACCTTATTAATTGTTCATATAAGCAAGTATACTATACTTGCTATTTGATTCATCAATTTTTTTCCGAGTATAAAATACTTTCCTTTTCTCATTAGACCAATCTAACTGACCGAATTACCCACTATACCTATTATCAATGAAAGAGTACATAAACAGAAAGTGAAGTTCTAGAGAAAATTGTAATTTTATTCCCGTAGAAAATAAGTTGATTTTTTTTTTTGTTCCGTAGTTTATAAATCATCCCAACACTTTAAGTTTTTCGACAAGTGTAGCCCCAAAGTGCAGAAAAATTATTTTTGACACCAATTCTGTTAATTCATTTTTAATTATTTTTTTTAAATGCACATATTTAAAATTGTTATAATTATAATATAAATATAATTAAAAATTATTACAATAATTTTTTATTATGATATTGACTTTTATTTTTAATTAAAAATGATACAGTTGAAACTTACTTTTGATTCTAATTAAATATTATATTAATGAACTATTACAATTATAGTATAAATATAATTCTACGTTATATTATTATAGTGTTTTAAATTTTTGATATTATTTTTTAATTCTCATTAGATATGTATAGTTACTAATTTATTTTATAATTTTTTAATTAATATTATATTTTTGAATAAAATATATATAAATTTTCAGTTATTTTCAGTTTTAACTAAATGCAACGTAACGTTAATCATTTTAAATCAATGCAATGTTATATATATAAGAAATATTCGGGTATTATAAATATTGATTTTTTTAATTTTTTAATTTTACATATTTTTAACAAAATGCAATATTGAAGATTATTTTATTAATTATGTTATTGTTTATAATGTTTTTATTTTTTATTTATAATTTTAAAGTAATATTTATATTTCAAAATGTAATAGTATGTTATTTATTATAAAAATAAAATATATATCATGTTGTTGGTATTTTTTTAAAATTTTCCTAATATTTGATATGTAATTTTTAAGAAAAAATATTATAAATATATATTCCTAAATATCAGAAGAAAGAATTATTAAATTAAATTTTTAATAGCTAAAACCGTTAACAAGACTAAGGAAAAAGTTAACGTAGTTGGGACTAATATTGATTTTTTTGCCCTTTGGGACTACATTTGTGAAAAACTAAAAAAGCGAGACGATTTAAAAACTACGGGACCAAAAAGAAAATCGACTTATTTCCTATTAGACTAAAAATGTAATTTTCTCAAACTTTTATTAACATATATATTGATGGGGTCAAAATACGATCGTCCCAAGTTGGGACACGTGGCATCACCGAGATGATGACATCTGTCTCCCCAAGGTGGCACCCATCAATGCACGAGCGCTAAGCCTAACGAGCGCAATCCTTCTTCAGGAGTTAAGCCCAACGAGCGCTGTCACTCTCACGAGCGTCCTTCATACTAAATGATTGGCACGCCCACGTGCCAAGGGAGCCCTCTTCGAGCGTCACATTCCCTCAGAGTGGCCTCCTCTTTGGCTCGTCACTTGAACTGGAGCCTTCATTCCCCTCAGCGGATATCTTGGCTTCCAATACTCTAGGTTGTCACGAGCGCGCTCCCAAGCCCTCGTTACCAACCACCCAAATGGCTCTCTGACACAACGTACATGCCCGCGCACCTGCCACTGTTGCCAGCACCAACTTTTGGCCGCTTTTGCAGAAGATTCCTCCTAGGTTTCTCTCTCACGGCGCCACGTGTTAGGGCAACATTCGGCCAGGACCACTTGAGGCAAATGACCAAAGGGCCCTTGACCCTCAACTATAAATAGCTAAAGTCATCTTCTACACTGGTAAGCATTCTTCATCACTAAAACTGTGACTGAACTTACATTTCTTCAGACCTTGAACTGACTTGAGCGTCGGAGAGCCAAACTGGGTATCACCCCCAGTTCCCCCAGCTTGGCCTTCTGACTTTTATTGTGCTTGTCCCAATAGGTAGAACCCCCTTTCTCATCTCCGGCGAATCTCCGGCGGTTTCCTCCACAAATACAAATCGTAAAGTGATCGGATTCGGATCCACCCATTTCTGAACCCATCATTTTTGGCGCCGTCTGTGGGAAACCGTTCCTCTATCCCTTTCTTTCTTTTTGTTGGTAGAAAAGCAAGCACACTCTTACCTTTTCCAGCCATGGTCGCTACAAGGTCTGGAGCCGTGGGAGGAGGAGATAACGCCTCCCAGGATGCCAATATCATTATTCCCTCCACTACTACTGGTGGAGCCCCGCCTCCTTCCGTCACCGTTGGCGGAGCACCTCCCGCCGCAGGAGTGACTCCACAAGCAGAGTCTTCAATACCTCCACCTACGCCATCGGCACTGCCGATTCCCGCCGCCGCTGGAGGAGTCTCTCTCTCTGCTCCTCCACAGCCTGCTCAGAACCCATGGGTCCATCCCCAGATGAACCTCGGAGTGCAGGGTTACATGATGCCCCCACCCGGATATACCCTCACTCCGGCCGTTATGATGCCGCCGGTCCAGCCGTATCATGCTGGCCAGATCCAGCTCCCGGTGGTCATCCCCAGGGAGATTGAAGGAGTGGAGTTACCTCCACTAACCACCCAACAGCTGAGGGCTCTCTATGCCCAGTGTGAGGTTCAGGCGGCTCAGGGGGCATGGGAAAGGTTCCATTCCATGTACTTTCCCTCTGGGCAGGCCACTCAAGTTGCAGCCCCTTTGGGCGGACAACAAAACTTTCCCCTCAGAGAAGCCCAGGCTGTCCTGAGGGCACAACCGCCACCACCACCAGCTAGAGAAGTGCCCCAGCAGGAGGGCAACGAGCGTCCCTCCATGGGCAGGAATAAAGAGTCCACAGAACGAGTGAACGAGAATGAAGGGGACTCTCATGTCTCCAGAAGAGGGTCACGAGCCCCCAGACAAGGGGACAGACAAGTAGACGTGAATCCTGACATCCTCGCGGCTGTGCAAGACCAGCTGCAGGGTCTAAAGGATATTGTGGGACAGCTCTCACGAGGGCGTTCAACTCAGATCTCCCCTAGTCGGGATGAACGGGTTGACGCCAGAAGCACCCGTACCAAGGATCCCCCACCAAAGGTCCCCCGCCGCAAGGAGCCGGAGGAAAACTTCGGCACGTATGAGTACCACCCGTTGGCCAGGGGCTCGCCCCTCGTGGAGGAAGTTATGATGGCCCAAGCAGGCATGGCCAAAATCCCCACTTCCATCAACCGTTACGACGGGACAACTGATCTGGCTGAACACTTGGATCATTTTTTGCATCTTATGCACCTTTACGAGCATTCCAGCAACTATTGGGCGAAAATCTTCGTCACTTCCTTGGTAGGGATGGCTCAGGAGTGGTACAAACGGCTGTCGCCGCGCTCGATTCACTCATATGAAGAGCTGGCTCATGCTTTCCTCAACCACTTCAATTCTTTGAAAGCGCCAGTCACCGCACCTACTGCCCTGTACAACGTGGTGCAAGGCAAGAGCGAATCTCTGCGCTCGTTCTTCGCCCGCTTCAACAAGGAGATCCTGCAGGTGGAGAGGCCTTCTATGGATTTCTTGATCCCAGTGCTCTTTCAGGCTGTGGATCACAAGCAGTATGTGAGCAAGAAATTTGCCGATGCCATTGTGGAAAGGAGGCCTGGGACCCTCATGGCCTTAAGAGAAGTAGCCGAGCCGTTCTTCGCGCTCGAAGACATGTATGGGACGAATGGTCCCCGGCATCACAGTCCGGCCAGGAACGAGCGACCCCATCACGAGCGGGGACGGGACGTGGCCATCAAGAAGGAGCACCCTCAAGACCGCAGAAGGTCGCCACCACCCCCTCGTCGATTCGAGCGAATCCCGCTCACCAGGCCGAATTCAGAAGTCTACAACCTCTCAGATAAAAAGCTCTTTAAAAGACCCATCAAGATGAGGGAAACGGACTCGCTCAGGCGCTCGAACAAATACTGCGCATTCCACAAGCAGAAGGGGCACGACACGGATGAGTGTCGCCAGTTGGAAGCTGAGATTCAGAGGCTCGTCGCAGGGGGCCACCTGAAGGAATTCGTCCGGGTGCTCAAGCGCTACGATGAACGCTGCAACGAGCGCGCTGGAGGAAGAAGGAGGAGCCCATCCCGATCGAGGAGCCCAAGGGGTAGGGGACCCCCTGAAAGCAGCAATCGCCGGGGCAATAAAGGAAAAGCCCCTGACCAAGAAAACGAACCTTTCGCAGTCATAAATATGATTGCAGGAGGCTCGTCAGGAGGAGATTCCAACGCCTCCCGGTGGAGGTATGTCCGGAGCTACAACCAACGCCCAGCAGTGCCTAAACCCATCTACGCCATCCAGAGTTCAAGCGCTCAAAGGTCTAGAGAGAATGATGTAATAGGCTTTGATGATAGGGATTTAGAACACATTGTAACACCCCATGGGGAGGGTATAACCTCCGATTGCCCCATGGTGGTTAGTGTTGATGTTCATAATCATGTTGTAAAAAGGGTGTTGGTGGATAGTGGAAGCTCCGTTAATGTTTTGCCTTATTCTACATTTTTAAAGATGAAGGCTGACCTTCCGCTCGAGCCCCTCAAAACAGCCCTCATTGGCTTTGGAGGCTCGGAAGTTGCCCCACGAGGGCAGATACGCTTAGCTACTTCATTCGGTCGAGCCCCTCAGCGCAAAACACTTTTGGTAACATACGCGGTGGTGGAGATTGACATCCCTTATAACATCATAATTGGGCGCCCCGCCCTCGTGGACTTCAAAGCTATCATCTCCACCTACCACTAGAAGATTAAATTCCCCACCCCCGAGGGTGTGGGAGAAGTACTGTGCAATGTGCAAGAGGCTTGGGAATGTTACATGCTGTCCCTCAGAAAACCTAAAGCGGAGAAAACCTTCCAAATTGGGTCCACCAAGAAGTCAGTGGATTTCCCCAATCTAGATGAGGACAGCCCAGCACGGAAAAGGGCGAAATTGAACAAGAAGAAGAACAAAAAGAAGAGGGGAGACAACGTGGAGAATCCCCTCGAAAGTGCACCACCAGGGACCGTTGGTGGATCGTCCTCAGAAGGAGACGAGCCAGGAGAGGGTGAACCAGCACCCGGTGACCGTTTGACAGGAAAGAAGAGGGCGCTCGAACTTCCTCGCCCTGAGATAAGGATCGAACCCTCGGGAAAGTTCCTTACCATTGAGCTGGAACCCGGAAACAAGGATAAGACTACTCAAATAGGATCTAACCTCTCGGGGCCTTCTCAGATCATGATGATTGATTTTCTTAGGGAAAACAGTGATGTATTTGCGTGGAAAGCCTCCGACCTCACAGGGATTGACCCGAGCGTCATTGTCCATAGGCTTAATGTGGATCCCTCTTTCAAACCTATCAAGCAGAAAAAGCGGGATGTACATGGCTTTCGAAAGAAAGTCATTGAAGAGGAAGTTAATAAACTCTTGGAGGCTCAATATATCGAGCCCATCTTGTACCCGGAATGGTTGTGTAATGTCGTTTTGGTACCCAAGAGCGCGAATAAATGGCGCATGTGCAACGATTTCACTGATCTCAACAAGGCCTGCCCTAAAGATCCTTACCCGCTGCCTCGGATTGACCAATTGGTGGATTCGACCGCTGGCTGCGAGCTCATGAGCATGATGGATGCTTTCCAGGGATACTATCAGATCTTTATGGCCCCAAAAGACCGCCCCAAAACCTCGTTTGTTGTCCATCTGGGGGTATACTGCTTCTTAGTCATGCCTTTCGGACTCAAGAACGCCGGAGCTACGTATCAACGGCTCGTCAACAAGATGTTTGAAAGAGAAATTGGAAGGTCCATGGAGGTTTACGTGGATGATATGATTGTCAAAAGCGAGCGCCAGGATTCCCACTTGGAAGATCTCAAGCGCACTTTTTCAATCTTGCGTCAGTATGGGATGAAGTTGAACCCTTCGAAGTGCACCTTTGGAGTACAAGGGGGAAAGTTCTTAGGGTATATGGTCAGTCAGAGGGGAATTGAGGCCAATCTGGAGAAGATCAAGGCCATCTTGGAAATCCCCTCCCCTCGAAATTTGCGGGAAGTGCAAGTCCTAGTAGGCAAAATCATCTCGTTGAACAGATTTATTTCCCACTTGGAACACGTAACTTTGCTTGGACAGAAGAATGCAAAAGGGCGCTGCAGGATATGAAGGCGTACTTATCGAGCGCACCACTGCTGACTAAGCCCGTCGAAGGTGAGAGATTATTTATGTATCTTTCCGTTTCTTCCGAGGCCACAAGCGCTGTTCTGATCGCTGTACGGGAGCGGAAACATTTACCTGTCTATTATCTGAGCAAAACATTGCAAGGAGCCGAAAAGAAGTATTTGGAGATTGAGAAATTCGCGTTTGCTCTTATTAACGCCTCAAGAAGGCTGAGACCTTACTTTCAAGCGCACTCCATAACGGTTCTCACCGACCAACCCTTGAAGCAAGTGTTGTCCAAACCAGATGTGTCCGGAAGATTAATCAAATGGGCCATCGAATTGAGCCAGTTTGACTTATGTTTCGAGCCCAGGACCGTGGTACAGGCTCAGGTTGTAGCTGATTTATTGGTCGAACGCTTTGGTTTAGAGCCCACCGTTGCGGAGAATGAGGGGTTATGGGTACTGCACACAGATGGTTCCTCAACCTCTCAAGGGGGAGGAGTAGGAGTGGCCCTCAGAAACCCCGATGGGATTGAACTAGACTTTGCAATCAAGCTGGATTTCCAAGTCACTAATAACGAAGCAGAATATGAAGCCCTCGTTCAAGGATTGAATATTGCTTTTCAGAATGGAGCCTCCAGAATCACCGCTTATGTGGATTCACAGTTAATTGCAAGTCAGATTGAAGGAACTTATGAGGCTCGAGAAACCACCATGGTTCAGTACTTAAGTAAAGCCAGAGAAATCATTGGGAAGTTCAAGGAATTTCATCTACTTCAAGTGCCCCGAGGAGAAAACGAGCGTGCGGACGCTCTGTCAAAGTTTGCATCAGCTTTAGAGGGCACTTCCGAACGTTCTGTTACGTTCCTTAGAACTGAGGAACCCTTGATCAAGGAAAGGGTCGCCACCAAGATAATCGCCATGATCGATCCAAACGAGCCCTGTTGGCTTGACGACATCGTCGTTTTCCTTAGGGATGGAATTCCCCCCACTGACAGAGTGGAAGCTAGGAAAGTCCGAAGTAAGGCCCCTCGTTTCGCTTTGGATCCCGAGGGGAGGTTATTCAAGAAATCATTTCAAGGACCCCCAATGAGATGCCTGAGGCCCTCACAAGCGAAGGAGATGCTCGAACTAATCCACAATGGAAGCTGTGGCAATCATTCCGGAGGGCGTATCTTGGCAAAAAAGGTTCTGAGAAGTGGGTTTTATTGGCCTACGGTACTCCAAGATGCCATTGAATTTTCGAGGAAATGCCCTAAGTGCCAATTTCATTCAAATCTCCCTCAATTGCCAGCCGCACAAATGATCCCAATAGACGTCTCTTGGCCTTTTGACCAGTGGGGAATAGACATCGTGGGCCCTTTGCCCATGGCTGCGGGACAAAAGAAGTTTGTCATTTTAGCCGTCGATTACTTCACCAAGTGGGCCGAGGCCGAAGCTGTTGCAAAAATTACTTTCAGGGTTGTGAGGGACTTCATTTGGAAAAACATCATTTGCAGGTACGGCATACCGAGGGTGCTCATTTCTGACAACGGATCCCAGTTCATAGCAGCTGACACACGAGAATGGTGTTCTGAGTTGGGGATCGAGCAGCGATTTACCTCTGTAGGACACCCTCAAGCCAATGGGCAAGCAGAAGTTACCAACAGGATTATCTTGCAACATCTGAAAACCATGCTTGAGAGCAAGAAGAGTGAATGGGCTGAAGAGCTGCAAGGAGCGCTTTGGGCTTATCGCACTACCCCACGAGCGGCCACTGGAGAAACACCTTACGCGCTCGTTTATGGATCAGAAGCCATGATACCTGCGGAGATAGCAAATGAATCCGCTCGTGTCGGCTATTTCGAGCCTCAGCTCAACGATGGCAACAGGAGCTTGGAGTTGGATTTGCTGGATGAAAGGAGAGACAAAGCCTGGGCTAAGATTCACCATTATAAAGCCTCTGTGGCCCAACAGTACAACAAGCGCGTAAGGGAAAGAACATTCCAACTGGGAGACTTGGTTTTGAAGAAAGTGGAAGTATCCAAGCACGTGGGGAAATTGGACCCCAATTGGGAAGGCCCATTCAAGGTCGTACAACTCAGGGCTAACAACACTTACACCCTGTGTAACACCCCGACTCACTGTCGGTACAGGTAAATTATGTGATTTATCAATATTTGCGTTTTGGTTTAATTGTATACTACTTATTTAAATTATTTGAACTTATATGAATTTATGTGAATTAATGTTGTATGTGATTTATTCGTTTTAATTGAGTTGGCCTTATTTGGACCCGTAATTGTTGAACCGAACCAACTTGAACCGGGAACCTTGAACCGAACCCGTGAACCGACCGGTCCAGCCTTAAAGGCTGAACCATTTTCTCCTCCTTCATTTCACGTGAAACAGCAGCAGCCCTTGTCCAAGCAAGAGCCAAACCCCAAGTTGATCATTCCAACTTCCCAAGCCAATATCTCTCTCGTTTCTTCGTCTTTTCTCGAACTTAGGTATGTTTCGGAATCCCCTTGTCGTGCTCGTCATTTCTATGGTTTAATTTCTGAGTTTGGAGTGAGTTTGGTGTGCTTTAGTTTCCCTACGTGAATAGTAAGGGTTTAGTTAAAAACTTGAATACTTGCTCTTTGCTTGAAGTGTTCGATTCCTAGCTTCATATATGAGTTATATAGGTTGTATATGTTGTATTTATTGCATTTAATCTTTGGTTGGTTGAGCATTTATGAATGATCATGATTTTTGCTTGAATATTGCATTCCCTTGATCATGCCTTTTAATTCCGTTTTCTTGAGTTATTTGAGTGTCAACTTGTCAAACATGATTTATATGTATTGTTTGTGCAATTTGAGAGGTTGTGGCAACTCTTGGGATTGGATTTTGGCCATTTTTGGCACCAAATGAGCTTCCCCTGTTTCTGTAAAATGAAATTCTGTTCCAGCTTTTCGAACCAGGCCGGAACGGCCGTTCCCGCCCAATTTCAAACTGGGAACGACCGTTCCCAGGCCATTTACTGTTCATGCCGAGAGTGGGAACGACCGTTCCCAGTTTGTACTGGGAACGGGAACGGCCGTTCCCATGGCCAAAACCGTTCTACTGGATCAAATCCGCGGGGGTGGATTTTTCCTTTAGAAAAATCCGCGAGGGTGGATTTGAGGCAGTAGCTTTGGAAAAATCCATGAGGGTGGATTTTTCCCCTTTGGAAAAATCCATGGGGGTGGATTTTTCCCTTTGGAGAATTTGAGACCTGGAAGCTGCCACTACTTCTCTTTGCCTTAATTATGCAATTTCATGACTTTAAATGCTTTTCTTTTGCATGTTAATTGTTATGACTTGATTTTTATTGCTTAATAAATTGTAAACGAATATGTTGTACTATGATTGTGAATTATATGACTTAATTGAGACATTTTATATGGGAACATGACTCATGCATTTTGCCGAGCGTCTTCTTTGGTTCATATAGAGTCTAAGTCTTGGGCTTTCGTGTTTTCTTTTCAGAGGAGGTTCCAGTTGACGAGCCCGAGGCGTAGGTTGTTCACGTCTGCTCATATTTTGGTCACGCACAAGGTGAGGTTTAGGACTTTTATTAGCTAAGCGACCTAAAGCCTTATGTGATGTTTTCAGGCCGTGCATGTGACTATATATTATATATATAGATATGTATGTGTTGATTAGAATATGATTATGATCTTGTGAACAACTTTGTTTTGGGAAAAGATATTATATAAGCATATGTAAGCTATGTTTTGGAAAAGGCTTTACAATTCTGTTAGCGAGAGCGCCATGAAAGATTTGGCATATGATATGATTTGTGTTTGTGGATCCAAGGAGCTACGGGTAAGGAACCCTCGGGACGGTTCGGGCCGTCGAGGTTCGGCCTGTGCGTAGTCTCCATCCGATATATCACACGCGACCCCTGGGAGTTTGGGAAGGTGTGATATTTCGATGCCTTCGGCGTAAAAAAACCGGGGAGGGCACGATGTGGGCTCGCTACCCCTCGTGAGTCTGTATATGTTTGGATGGTTAGGGCCGCCGGTGGCTCTTCCATCATTGGTGTAGAGGAGAGTGTATGATTTCCGTTTTGTTTGATCTGAGGAGTAAAGGTTGGAAGCTCGTTCTCGCCGAGCATTATGTTTTGTTATGTATGTCAGGAAGTATGAATCGGGATAGTGTTTATGAAATGTTTCAAAGTATATGTATTTGTTTTAGAAAGTTTTAGTTTGTAAAACCTATTCCGGTTCATAAATTTCACCCTTTGCTTTGTGCTCTGCTTTATATATGTAGGGTGTGGGTGTGCGTTAGCCCCCTCACTCAGTCAGTTGACTGACTCCTCGTTTACTCTTTTAGTTGCAGGTTTTGGGAGCGTGAGCTAGGCGGAGAAGTGTGTCTTCTGTTGCACTTGTTAGTCTAGGTCTCGTTAGGTGCATTTACATACCTGCACTTTATTATTTTGTAGTTGTACAGCTATGGTTTGTATATACTTACTTACTATTTTGTTCGAGCCGGGATGGCTTTTGTACAGGATGTGGTGGTACTTATACGTAAACACTATATGGATAGGTGTGTGTTGGTACCTATATATATATCTGTAATGTTTTGCTTGTGGCTTTTATTTATTCGCTTCCGCATACTCTGATTTGGTGTTGTTTAGCTCCGCCTAGCCTAGAGGGTGTGTTTGGTCTCCCGTTCGCTATGATTCGGATTCGGGTGCGGACATTCCATTTCGTATTCGGGTTCGGATTATGGTGCGGGGGATGTGGCCCTACGTGTGGGTGCTACATCCTTAAGTGGTATCAGAGCGCGGTTGCAAAACCGGGCTCTAGTGTCGTGTGGGTCTGTCTAGGTCGTACGGCTTAGGACACCGTGATTGTGTGATCGGGTGTAAATGTGCATGTATGATTTGAGTATGTGATTACTTGACTAATTGATTACTTGATTACTTGATTATTTTCTTAAATTGTATACATATTCATACACTAATGTACATGCATCCATATTGCTTGAATTTATGAATTTCAGGATGCCTCCAAGAAGACATAATAATCGTGAACGAACCCCTGATTTGAATGAACCGGCTCCACAGAATGCACCTCCGCCACCACCTATGAATGCGGAGAATATTGTCCAAGCCCTACTTAATCAACTCCAACAAAATCAAAGGGGTAATGTAAATCTGGGTGAAGGACAAGATATTTCCGCCGTGTATAGGGACTTCCGGAATAACAATCCTCCAAAGTGGTATGGAGGTGATGATATAAAGGCGGAAGAGTGGTTGTCCGAGATTCGAGGTATTTGGGAGATCTGTCAAGGGAATTCCCAGGACAAGGCTGTTTGCACGGGTCGTATTATTCAAGGGCCAGCGGCTATTTGGCTTAGGAGTGTGAGATCCAAGCTTGAGAGAATGGGTATGGAATTTAACTGGGAGACGTTTGTGCAGGAATTCCATGAGAAATATATCCCTCATAGTGCACAAGAACGTCGCCTCCAAGAGTTCACAAATTTGAGGCAAGGAAATCGGACGGTGGAGGGTTATATTTTGGAGTTTGAGAGGTTAGCTCCGTATGCTACTCACATCACCGACCATGATGATCATAAGGCCCGAGCGTTTCTTCATGGACTTCGTCGGGATATTCAAGAAGCTTTACAGGCTGCCAATGTGAGTACTTGGGCCAAAGTTACAAAAAGGGCAATTCAAGTTGAGGCCCAAATGGCTCGGTTGAAGCCTCCACCTTTCTCTTCGACTCGAGGATCGGGATCAGGTTCTGGATTGGGTAAGAGGCCCATTTCTTATGCTCCACGAGCTCCTGTCCCACCGGCTTTTCGTCCCCAGGGTTTAGGGAACAAAAAGCCCCGTATTACCGGTCCCGTAGCACCTCCTATTGCTCCAGTTCGACCGGCTCCAGCTCAGGGACCACCCGTTTGTTCTCATTGTCAGGGGAGACATCCGGTGGAGCGGTGTTGGAGACTTCTGGGTAAATGCTACGCGTGTGGGTCTTCTGATCACTTGATTGATGCTTGCCCGAATAGGAGGCCGGTTGTGCAGGCTCGCGTGTTTGCTTTGGAGGGAGAGGAGGAAGCTGCTGATGTCGACCCAAACGCCGTGATAGAAGGTACAATCAACATTCATGGCATATCACTACATGCATTGTTTGATCCCGGGGCTACGCATTCATTTATTTCCCGGGATATTGTTGCATCTTTGCCTTTACTTGATGAATTATCTGCGCATGTGTATGTGGTGAATACTCCTTTGGGAGGATCTTTGGAAGCTGACAGGGTGTTTAGGGAGTGTCCGGTGGTGTTTGAGGGCCGAGTTTTTCCTGCAGATCTGATAGTTCTACCGTTGAAGAAGTATGAGGTTATTCTTGGTATGGATTTTCTCTTCAGATACCGAGCTCAGTTGGACTGTCATGAGAAGAAGGTTTTGTTGGGGTCAGTGGTCTTTACGGGTGAGAGGTTGAAGTCCAGCCCGTTTGTGTCTTTTATGGAAGCAAGTAAGCTCCTCCGGGACGGTGCGACAGGTTTTGTGGCTTACATTCTGAATAAACCGAAGGATCAGGCCAAACTTGAGGAGACAGAGGTCGTGAGTGAGTTTCCCGATGTTTTCCCTGAGAATTTGGGTTCTTTACCACCTGATAGGGACATCGAGTTTGTGATCGACCTTTATCCTGGAGCTGAGCCTTTCTCTAAGACACCGTATCGGATGGCTCCTGCGGAGTTGAAGGAGTTGAAAACGCAGCTGGATGAACTTTTGACTTACGGTTACATCCGTCCGAGTACATCCCCGTGGGGTGCTCCTGTGTTATTTGTGAAGAAGAAGGACGGGACTTTGAGGATGTGTATAGACTACCGCGAGTTGAACCGGATGACAGTGAAGAATAAGTATCCTTTACCTCATATCGAAGAGTTGTTTGACATCTTGCAAGGGTCGCAGGTGTACTCTAAGTTAGATTTGAGGCAGGGGTATTACCAACTTCGTATCCGGGAAGAGGATATCTCTAAGACTGCGTTCAATACCCGTTATGGACACTTCGAGTTTGTAGTGATGCCGTTTGGGTTAACTAACGCTCCAGCCGTGTTCATGGATATGATGCACCGAGTGTTTAGACAGTATCTTGACAAGTTTGTGGTCATTTTCATAGACGACATCTTGGTGTATTCTAAGTCTGCAAAAGAGCACGCGTCTCATCTCAGGATTGTTTTGGAGACCCTTAGAGAGCACAAGCTTTATGCCAAATTTAGCAAGTGCGAGTTCTGGCTCGACAGAGTGGCTTTTCTGGGTCATATAATTTCAGGTGAGGGAATTGAAGTTGATCCTTCCAAGATTGAGACCGTGGTTCAGTGGGAACGACCGAAGAATGCCTCCGAGATAAGAAGCTTTCTCGGGTTAGCGGGTTATTATAGGAGATTTGTGAAGGACTTCTCCAAGATTGCTTGCCCGTTGACTCGATTAACTAAGAAGGAGGTGAAGTATGAGTGGGATGATGGGTGCGAGAGAAGTTTCCAAGCTTTGAAGGAAAGATTAACTTCAGCACCAGTTCTTACCCTACCCGAGGGATCCGAGGGTTATTCGGTTTTTGCAGATGCTTCTAAGGAAGGACTCGGATGTGTATTGATGCAAAATGGCCGAGTGGTGGCCTATGCTTCTAGAAAGTTGAAGGAACACGAGAAGAACTACCCCACTCATGATCTTGAGCTTGCAGCGGTTGTATTTGCTTTGAGGAAGTGGCGTCATTACCTCTATGGGACAACTTTTGAGATATTCACGGATCATAAGAGCCTCAAGTATCTTTTCACTCAGAAAGAGCTGAATAATAGACAGAGGCGTTGGATGGAATTCTTAGAGGATTATGACTGCACGATTCAGTATCATCCGGGCAAGGCGAATGTCGTGGCAGATGCTTTGAGCAGAAAAGCAAGTGTTTCAGGTTTGAGTGCAGGGTCTTCAGGACAGGATTCGACAGTTTTGGTTTCAGTGGCTCGGTTAGCTAACATCTCAGTTCAGCCGGATTTGAAACAGAGGTTGTTGGATTCTCAGGCTTCGGATACAGAGATTCAGAGATTAGTGGTTCGGTCTAGGATAGACCCCGAGACGAAGTTTGGGTTTGATGATTCCGGTTTGTTCAGGTTCAAGACCAGGGTTTGTGTCCCAGAAGACCTCAAGAGGTTAATACTTGAGGAAGGACACCGTTCTGGATATTCCATTCACCCCGGTGGTACGAAGATGTACCGAGATTTGAAGGAATACTTCTGGTGGAATGGTATGAAGAGAGATGTCGCGAACTTTGTGAAGCGGTGTCTCACGTGTCAAGTGGTGAAGGCAGAACACCAGAAACCGAGAGGAACCCTCCAACCACTTCCGATTCCTGAATGGAAGTGGGAGCAAGTGACTATGGACTTCGTGTCCGGCTTGCCGAGATCAAGAGGAGGTTATGATGGAATTTGGGTGATAGTCGACCGATTGACCAAGTCTGCTCATTTTCTCAAGGTGAAGATGTCTTACAAGACTCCGAAGTTGGCAGAATTGTATTGTAACGAGATTGTGAGACTTCATGGGGCGCCTGCTAGCATTGTCTCAGATCGTGATCCGAGGTTCACAGCTAAGTTTTGGCAGGATCTTCAGAGTAGGTTGGGTACGAGGATTAATTTCAGCACCACTTTTCATCCTCAGACAGATGGACAGTCAGAGAGACTGATTAAGTATTTGGAAGATTTATTACGAGCGTGTGCTTTGGATTTCAAGGAAAAGTGGGATAAGCATTTAGCTCTGGTTGAGTTTGCCTATAACAACAGTTTTCAGACCTCTATTGGTATGGCTCCCTACGAGGCACTTTATGGAAGGAAGTGTAGATCGCCTCTATTTTGGGATATGGAAGATTGGCGGTGGACTGAGGAGAATAAGCTTGAAAGAGCAACACCTCGAGAGAGATTGGATAAGACCACTGCTAAGGTTAAGTTGATTCAGCAAAGAATGAAGGCAGCTCAGGACCGTCAGAAAAGCTATGCGGATAAGAGGAGAAGGCCCCTTGAGTTTGAAGTCGGAGATAAGGTTTTCTTGAAAGCATCTCCGAGAAAGGGATTTTCTCGAATAGGTCGAGGTGGGAAGCTTAACCCAAGATACCTTGGACCTTTTGAAATTCTTGAAAGAATTGGAGAAGTGGCGTATAGGTTGGACCTACCGCCTAGATTGACCGGGATACATAATGTGTTTCATGTTTCACAGCTCAGGAAATATTATCCCGAAGAATCAACTATTCTCCCTGTTGAAGAGGTACAACTTGAGACGGATTTGACGATAGTAAGACATCCGGTTGAGATTCAAGACCGGAAGATACAAGTGTTGAGGAATAAACAGATTCCCTTGGTCCGAGTTCTTTGGAGAGATCAGAAATCTGAAGAGTCTACTTGGGAGACTGAGGAGAAGATGAGACAGTTGTACCCAGAGTTGTTCTCAGGTCAGACAGTTAACCTGGGGACCAGGTTCTCCGAAGGGGGGGAGGTTGTAACACCCCGACTCACAGTCGGTACAGGTAAATTATGTGATTTATCAATATTTGCGTTTTGGTTTAATTGTATACTACTTGTTTAAATTATTTGAACTTATATGAATTTATGTGAATTAATGTTGTATGTGATTTATTCGTTTTAATTGAGTTGGCCTTATTTGGACCCGTAATTGTTGAACCGAACCAACTTGAACCGGGAACCTTGAACCGAACCCGTGAACCGACCGGTCCAGCCTTAAAGGCTGAACCATTTTCTCCTCCTTCATTTCACGTGAAACAGCAGCAGCCCTTGTCCAAGCAAGAGCCAAACCCCAAGTTGATCATTCCAACTTCCCAAGCCAATATCTCTCTCGTTTCTTCGTCTTTTCTCGAACTTAGGTATGTTTCGGAATCCCCTTGTCGTGCTCGTCATTTCTATGGTTTAATTTCTGAGTTTGGAGTGAGTTTGGTGTGCTTTAGTTTCCCTACGTGAATAGTAAGGGTTTAGTTAAAAACTTGAATACTTGCTCTTTGCTTGAAGTGTTCGATTCCTAGCTTCATATATGAGTTATATAGGTTGTATATGTTGTATTTATTGCATTTAATCTTTGGTTGGTTGAGCATTTATGAATGATCATGATTTTTGCTTGAATATTGCATTCCCTTGATCATGCCTTTTAATTCCGTTTTCTTGAGTTATTTGAGTGTCAACTTGTCAAACATGATTTATATGTATTGTTTGTGCAATTTGAGAGGTTGTGGCAACTCTTGGGATTGGATTTTGGCCATTTTTGGCACCAAATGAGCTTCCCCTGTTTCTGTAAAATGAAATTCTGTTCCAGCTTTTCGAACCAGGCCGGAACGGCCGTTCCCGCCCAATTTCAAACTGGGAACGACCGTTCCCAGGCCATTTACTGTTCATGCCGAGAGTGGGAACGACCGTTCCCAGTTTGTACTGGGAACGGGAACGGCCGTTCCCATGGCCAAAACCGTTCTACTGGATCAAATCCGCGGGGGTGGATTTTTCCTTTAGAAAAATCCGCGAGGGTGGATTTGAGGCAGTAGCTTTGGAAAAATCCATGAGGGTGGATTTTTCCCCTTTGGAAAAATCCATGGGGGTGGATTTTTCCCTTTGGAGAATTTGAGACCTGGAAGCTGCCACTACTTCTCTTTGCCTTAATTATGCAATTTCATGACTTTAAATGCTTTTCTTTTGCATGTTAATTGTTATGACTTGATTTTTATTGCTTAATAAATTGTAAACGAATATGTTGTACTATGATTGTGAATTATATGACTTAATTGAGACATTTTATATGGGAACATGACTCATGCATTTTGCCGAGCGTCTTCTTTGGTTCATATAGAGTCTAAGTCTTGGGCTTTCGTGTTTTCTTTTCAGAGGAGGTTCCAGTTGACGAGCCCGAGGCGTAGGTTGTTCACGTCTGCTCATATTTTGGTCACGCACAAGGTGAGGTTTAGGACTTTTATTAGCTAAGCGACCTAAAGCCTTATGTGATGTTTTCAGGCCGTGCATGTGACTATATATTATATATATAGATATGTATGTGTTGATTAGAATATGATTATGATCTTGTGAACAACTTTGTTTTGGGAAAAGATATTATATAAGCATATGTAAGCTATGTTTTGGAAAAGGCTTTACAATTCTGTTAGCGAGAGCGCCATGAAAGATTTGGCATATGATATGATTTGTGTTTGTGGATCCAAGGAGCTACGGGTAAGGAACCCTCGGGACGGTTCGGGCCGTCGAGGTTCGGCCTGTGCGTAGTCTCCATCCGATATATCACACGCGACCCCTGGGAGTTTGGGAAGGTGTGATATTTCGATGCCTTCGGCGTAAAAAAACCGGGGAGGGCACGATGTGGGCTCGCTACCCCTCGTGAGTCTGTATATGTTTGGATGGTTAGGGCCGCCGGTGGCTCTTCCATCATTGGTGTAGAGGAGAGTGTATGATTTCCGTTTTGTTTGATCTGAGGAGTAAAGGTTGGAAGCTCGTTCTCGCCGAGCATTATGTTTTGTTATGTATGTCAGGAAGTATGAATCGGGATAGTGTTTATGAAATGTTTCAAAGTATATGTATTTGTTTTAGAAAGTTTTAGTTTGTAAAACCTATTCCGGTTCATAAATTTCACCCTTTGCTTTGTGCTCTGCTTTATATATGTAGGGTGTGGGTGTGCGTTAGCCCCCTCACTCAGTCAGTTGACTGACTCCTCGTTTACTCTTTTAGTTGCAGGTTTTGGGAGCGTGAGCTAGGCGGAGAAGTGTGTCTTCTGTTGCACTTGTTAGTCTAGGTCTCGTTAGGTGCATTTACATACCTGCACTTTATTATTTTGTAGTTGTACAGCTATGGTTTGTATATACTTACTTACTATTTTGTTCGAGCCGGGATGGCTTTTGTACAGGATGTGGTGGTACTTATACGTAAACACTATATGGATAGGTGTGTGTTGGTACCTATATATATATCTGTAATGTTTTGCTTGTGGCTTTTATTTATTCGCTTCCGCATACTCTGATTTGGTGTTGTTTAGCTCCGCCTAGCCTAGAGGGTGTGTTTGGTCTCCCGTTCGCTATGATTCGGATTCGGGTACGGACATTCCATTTCGTATTCGGGTTCGGATTATGGTGCGGGGGATGTGGCCCTACGTGTGGGTGCTACACCCTGGAGACACTTCAAGGTGAGCGCTTGCTTCGCCCTTGGAACGCATGTAACCTCCGGCGGTTTTATGTTTAAAAACTCTTTGCAAACCCTGATGTAACAGCCCTCTATGACGGGTTCTATGTACTTTCAATCACAAGTAAGCGGTAAAATAATCTTTTTAATTTCTCTAATATTCCTGTTTCTTTGGTTGCTTGAATGGATAAGTCCCACGTCCCTCGTCTTTGCGAGCGTGGTTGGCAACTCATTCCAATATGTATGCTGTTATCTCGTATGGGTTACGCTTGCCAGCACTCTACTCCACATGGGGGGACGCCCTCATAAGGATAGACTGGTTACGCTCACAACCAATTAGGCGAATTGGAAGAAGATTATGAAGAAAATCCTAGTAGGCCTTGGCTGTTTCTTAAAACGCCTTGCGCTCGAAAATGGGATCTCCTACAGAGAAAGTCCTAGTAGGCCTTGGCCGTTTCTTAAAACGCCTTGCGCTCGAAAACGGGATCTCCTATAAGAGCAAATCCTAGTAGGCCTTGGCCGTTTCTTATAACGCCTCGCGCTCGAAAATGGGATTTCCTGCAGAGCCAGAAATACAACAAGAGCCAGAGCGCTCGAACGATGGCCTCAGAATCAAGAAGGTATTGCACAAGTCTTGAACGAGGGCAACCACTCAGTAAGACCCTCGCACACACTCAAGACTTAGCAAAATCCCCCAAGGGCGGAAGGAATGTCACAAGTCATGAACGAGGGCAACCACTCAGTAAGACCCTCGCACACACTCAAGACTTAGCAAAATTCCCCCAAAAGTTAAGAAGAAATCGCACGAGCCTTGAACGAGGGCAGCCTCTCCATAAGACCCTCGTATATACTCAAGACTCAGCCAAATTTTTAAGGCAAAAATTTATACAAGTCTTGAGTGGGGGGCAATCTCACAGTAAGACCCTCACGATCGCTCAAGACTTAGACAAATTTTTAAGGCAAAAATTTATACAAGTCTTGAGGGGGGGGCAATCTCACAGTAAGACCCTCACGATCGCTCAAGACTTAGACAAATTTTGAAGTTTTACAGGAGTTAACAAGATTACTCAAAGTTCCCAAAGGCTTACCATAATAATGAAATTTCTGCTAAAAATGTTACACACAATCTTACCACCACAAGATTTGTTCACAACAAGCGCAGTATGAAAACTTGCTGTCAAGAAAGAGATAATTTTTATTCATAAAAGGCCATGGCCTGAATTACAAGATAAGGGCTCAAAGGCCACTGAACATCGTTTCAAAAGAAGGGAAAAAAGGCATTAAAACAGGAAAATACAGAGAAAAGCTTCAGGCGGCTGGGGCAATGTCTTCATCAACGATCACCAGTACATTCTGGGCCACGGGGCCATGAACTGGGCCCTCAGGCTCTTGCGGCTGGGCTTGGGGATCATTGGGCTCGTTGATAGCAGGAACGGGAACGCTGGCACCCTCGGCGGCTGGGACAGGGGCATCCTCCATGTCAGGCTGTTGAGGCTCATCTTCAGGCTGGTCATTTTGCGCGGCCTGAGAGGCACCCTCCGAAGGGTGAGCTTCCATATACTCATCCTGAAGGAGTTTGACCAGGAATTCATACTCTGGCTCCGCAATGGAATCCGCAGGGTTATCCCCCTCGTCATCTTCCTCCTCGCAGCGCTCATTAAATATGAGCCCCGTGCCCTCGGCCTCTTTCATGGCAGGATCCGTTAGCCCCTTATGTATGCCCTGCTCGATGGCTAAATTGAAAGCCTTCTGAGCCTCATCCAAGCAATGCAGGGAAGCAGCAAAATTGAAGGCCTTCGAATGGCAGAACCGGATAAGGGCCTCCTTGCTCGCACGTTCCAGACTCCGAGGCCACTCGCTCATGGTGTCGTTAAATTTCCTCTCGGCCTCCAGAGCCCTCGCCTTCCAGCTTTCCCGCTCGGTCTCTGCCTTCCTGCAGCGCTCGTTTGCCTGGGCCAACTGGTCACTTAAGCCACTTCGAGCGCTCTCTACCGCCTGGAAATCCTCCCTCAGTTTTCCCAGCTCTTCCTCCGTTTTGTTGTACAAATCCTTGAGGGATTCATACTTCGCAATTTCTGCGTCCAACTCCGACTGAATCTGAGCCGGGTCGTTGGAACGGGCCATCTTCTTGTACTTGGCCTTGCGCTCGGCATAAGTGGAGGCTCGCATTTGCACATTTCGGAGCCGGGGAAGGACTTGCTGCATAAGTTGGAGGAAAAGGAGTGTTAGCCAAAAAATGCTAACTTACAGAAATTAGCAAAGAAAGCAAGGAGTGAAGACTTACAGAGATTAGAGCGTGGGCCGCATCAAGGGTCACTTTCTCCACAGATTCACTGTAGAGATGCCGATGGTCCGCCGAGAATTGGGCCTTGTTGTAGAGATTCTCGGTGACAGCCTGAGCGAGCGTGCCCGGTCTCAGCAGGACGGGCCCACCGTCGGGGGCACCTGTATAGTCTCTGTCCCCTCATCGGGAGAACTCCCAAAAGTGTTCCTCCTCTGAAGAGGAAGTATCTCCTTCGCCCCTGGGGCCCTCGGCCACCTGCTTGCCCTTACCTCTTATTGCCGCTGAATCGGGCATCATCTTCCTCTTGCGAGAAGGCCCACTGGCTCTCTGCCTCCATTACTAGATTCATCTCCTCAAAGAGAGGATCCACTCCGCCAGGATTCCTATCCTCCATGGCCATCACTGCCGCCCCCAACTAATTACCAACGCGAGGGTGTAATTAACGGTGTAATTAACGGCCGGTGCTATTTGTAAGCGAGGGTGTACTATTCAGGGGGGAGTTCGTAATTTTCGAAACCTCAGGGGGTATTCTGTAATAACGCCAAACCTCAGGGGGGCGTTGGTAATTATCCCTTGTTTTATATTATGGAAGGTTTTCCACAATTGAGGCTCTTTGGATTGTGGGTAAGGCTGGTGAGGTACGATTTAATCGATTTTTAACTAGACTTCATTTGTTAACATCCCTTTCTCATTCCTACTTTCCAAAGTTGATCTTTAGCCCTATGTATCCAGTCAATAAAAATTTAAAACAGTTCCCTCAAATTGCAACACCAGAACAGAATACAAGGTAAACATGGACTAGTCGGCCCCGGTAAGATCAACACCTCATGTAACTAGAGCTGGATGAGAGTATTAACTGTACTTTTATTATTCCTTTCAAAGGTATGGCTTTGGTGTTCTACACCCTCATTACTTGGGAAGAGTACCACGGAAAATATAAGAAAATGTGTGCATGCATCTGAATGTTGTTTTTTGTTGTGTGTGTGTGTTTTGTATTGACTTTTTGCCAAGTTGAGAGGAGTTTGTGTGTGGAAAGAACGATTGAATGTGTTTTGCATATAATCTGGAGTTGGGACTTAGAATGGATTAAAAATTAGTTAGATTGTTAGTAATTGTTGAATCCCAGCACTTTGTGGATAAAAAGCTAGTAATTTTTACAGTATATATTAAGCAGTGATTAACTTTTCCTTTGAACATCTGAAAAAGAAATTAAATAGACTGGTTTGATTGAGCTCCCTGGTGTAAGTTGATTATTTTTCTGCATTGTTTTACTGGTTGAGATTTGTGAATTGTGGTTGATAGATTGATTTAAAAAAATTGGGGAATTCGATGCTCTAGATTAGGAAAAGAACAAACACTCCGTTTACTTGAACTGGAAATCTGGATTAGTTGCCTTGTTGGTTGAATTTATTGGACAATGCAATTTAACAACTGCTATTGGGCGTTTTTAATTAGTCCATTTGCAATGTTTTATTACAAATTACCAACGTGCCCCTGATACACATGGAAAATTGCGTTACTTTTTCAAAAGATCTTAGCTTTGGCAACGGTGCAGTCGAGTATAATGGATGCTATGAATTAAAGGGTATGTATGAAAATTCAGGGGCAATTTATGTGTTGTACCAACTGAGTATAATGGATGCTATTTAATATCTCCATTTTGGAAGCCTGCATTACTTGCATCTATATGTTTAAGAAGACAATAGCTTTGATTGGTTTTGCTAGTATGTAACAGTAAATAGATAATGAATTATTTTAAAGTTTTATCACTAATGAACGGAAAATCTTTGTTGTTTGTTGAAGATCATACTTGTTTCTATTTGTTTTTGGCTGCAGGTCAGTGGGGTGTAGATAAAGCTTTTGTTGGTTTTGCTAGTATGATATGCTAACTTTGAAAGAAGGAGGTCATTTTGGTATGAATGAAGAAGTTGATTTAATCTCTTTGTTTTCATTTTGGTGCTATTCAAGAAACTGTTTTAACTATTAGGTGTTTATCTTTCTTGACGGTTATGGAGAATTAATGTCAAATACTTCGCGTTTTCTTTTTTGGGGAGAGTGATGATTATATATATTTACATGTATCCCCATTGGAATATTGTCGATTGGGTATAGATATGTATGGATGATATTTATATAGCAATATAATTCTGATATTAGTTGGTCATGTATTTCCCTTGGAAGTATGAATTAATGTTATTTATTTAGAGGTAAATTATAAAAATATATATTATGAAAATAAATGATTTTTTAATTATTCGTTACAAGAAACTACCCGTAGTAAAACGTTGGAAAAATTAATTATATTCATGATAAAATATTCGCTACGGTAATTTGGCAGTAACAAATGCAATATCTTTTATTTTTTGGTCAGGAACAAATGCAATATCTAATTACACAAGAATTTTTGCTACGGGGAACCGCACGTAGGTATTAATATCTTTTTATTACGGATAACGCCGTCGTAGCAAAAAGTTGGTATATTTCCTGTTATATTTACTACGGAGAAAGTACCGTAGCAAACGAGTAAAAGGGCGTAGTAAAAACTATTTACTACGGATTTTATCCGTAGTAAGATATTTGATATGGCTACATCAACCATGCCCCCAAATCCGTAGCAAACCTGTAGTAAAAAGGTTATTGCTACGAATTTTGACCATTCGCTACGCAAATTTGACCGTAGCCAAAAAGTTTTTTTTTTTTTTTTGGTAGTGATTCATTCCAATATCTTTTTCCCATCCATCAAATAAAAATATGAAGTTTCAATTCTCTGATCCACTTCCCAGAGGAAAGACACAAACAAGATCAAGAAAAACATCAAAACTCGCTCCATTGGTGGCCTTAATTGTGCTTTTGACAATCCCTTTATATTACCCTTCCATTAGAGATTCAACCAAGAAGTTATCAAAACCTGCAACTCCGGCGGCTTTTCAATCCTTGGAGGATCCGATAAAGCCCGAAACATCCCGTTTAGAAGAAACTATTAAAAGCAAAGAATCAACAGATGAGAAGATCAGCGATGTGGTGGTGGACCGCCAGGAGGAGGAGGAGGAACTGGAACTTAGTTAGGTAGAAAAAATCGTCAACAACTTGGTGCCGGATGAGTTGATTCATTCGATAAACGAGTTAAGTCGGTCCACCGGCGAGTCTACTCATACAACAGAGGAATTCAATCATTTGGCCGATAACAAACTGCCACTGCACGGAGACGACCCTTGCTACCTGGCCCAAAAAGAAGCACGATAAAGGGAGGAAAAAAAAAAGGCCGCCGGGGCAACCTCAAACCGAGAATGATCATAATCCTCTAAACGGGAACATAATTACAATCAGAACACCAGATGAGCAGATGTAAATAATAATCAAGTAAAGAGCAAGAAAGATTCTAACAGAGTCATTAGAAACAAGGAACGGACAATGATACGGTCGAGGTTGTTGGACGGTGATCGGTGTGATTTATTTATCGGGGAGTGGGTGCCAAATCCGAACGGGCAATGATACATGTGAAAAGATTCAGGAGCATCAGAATTGTCTGAAATTTGGAAGGCCGGATAGAGGTTTCTTGAAGTGGAAATGGAAGCCTGATGATTGTGAGCTGCAACTATTTAATCCACGAGAGTTTTTGGAGCTTGTTAGAGGGAACTCATTGGCTTTCGTAGGGGATTCTGTGGCCAGAAATCACATGCAGTCTTTGATTTGTCTCTGTAAGACTCCAGAAATATCAGTCATTACGGTAATTAAAAACATTTGAAGCTATGGAGAAAGCATCGATGTTCGACAATATTTGGCATTTTTCTTGATGATTGATATATAATTAAAGCCATTTAGCAATGGCTAATGCAGCTAAACTTTACGAAAGTGAAACACGAATATGAAGTTACCTGATAAATTCTCTAATTTCTCCAATTTGATTCTTTGTAATTTCACAGACTGCGATTCCAGAGGACCTATCAAATCCAGTAGATCAAAACCAACACTACGAGTTCAGACTTCAGAGACTTCGATTTCAACATTTCCCTTTTCTGGCCACCCTACCTGGTGCGCACAGCGAAAACAGTCCCCAACGACGAAAAGCGCCCGTTCAATTTATACCTCGACGAGAACTGGACATCCAAAATCGCACTCCTCGATTACATAATCATCTCCGCCGGCCACTGATTTTTCCGGCCGACGTACTTCTACCTCAACCACCACCTCATCGGCTACCTATACTGCCCCGAATCCAACGTCAACCACCTCACCTCCTTCTTCAGCTACCGCCGCGCCTTCCGGACCGCTTTCCGCACCATCTCCGCCGCCGACGGCTTCAGAGGCATCGCTTTCCTGAGGACCTACGCGGCGTCGCATTTCGAGGGGGCGCCGTGGGACCGCGGCGGGCATTGGCCCGGACGAATTATTTTATTTTCTGATACTAAAATATTTTTAAAAATATTATTTTATATCGAATATTTTTCAAAATTTTTTTTTATATCATTATCTCTATATTATATTATGTTGGCATAATTATATTCGTATTGGTGTTCTATAAGTATCGTTTTGACAGCCCTTTGAACATTATTCCATATAGTCATGAGTATTCCATATTATTATTGGGCTTACACCGTGTAGATTCCAAGCAAGCCCATCAAAGTTGGATTTGATATTATTATTCTATAATCATGTGGGTAGCCTGGGGACTATATATATATATATAATTTTATTTTTTATTTAACTGAATTCAAGTTCAGCAATAAATAAATTGTTTTTGAGAGTTCTATTTTTTTTTTAATACGTCTAATTTTAAAAAATAAATCTAAAGTTCATTTCTTGTAATTTAATTAAGGAGAAAAGATTTTTTTGTCATTCGAACTTTATCTCTTTTTGTCATTTGTCATCTCGACAAATTTTTATTACAAATCGCCATCCAATAGTTGCATTTGTAATATATCGTTATCTAAACGTTTTTATTGGTGGTTTTGATGAAAATAATACACCTGAAGTGTATACGTGTTACGTTTTTGAGTCAAAATATAAAAAAAAAAATTTAGATGGTCGTATGTTACAAATACAAATATTAGATGACGGTTTGCAATGAAAGTTCGTTGAAATAATAAATCGTAAAAAGACATAAAGTTCGAAAGACAAATAATTTTTTTCGCTTTAATCAATTATCATTAGACTAAGATCGCTTGGACTTATAGACTATAATAATATGGTTATTATTATTGTGAAGGCTAATAAATTATAAAACCAATCAGGTGCCTTCGATTAAACTGGATTATGATGTAGATATGAAATAATGAGCTAAGCGACAATTTAAGACAAAATTATGAAAGACTCCAATTCCATACTCCATGTTCAAGAAAGAGTGTAACAATCAGCAAGACTATATATCAATTAATTTAAGATATTCATATCTTAAAATGATTGCTTTGCCAGCTTTGTCACGTAAAATCAATGTAATAATACAACATTTTTTTGGCTTTTAATAATATATAATGCATGGAATAAACAAAATAACATGAAAAAGATATATATATATATATATATATATATATATTTTACTTAAATTTATTATTCAATAATTATTTTACATGATATCACCAATAAAAATGATATTTTATAAATGTCTATCAAATGATGCCCTTATAGAGGAAACTAAATATATTAACGGATTATGGACTTTTGCATTCAACATCATATCCGACATTTTTAACATAAAAGAAAAAAATGGTATCGTTATTCCTGTATGGCCTATGTATAAGCCCATCAAAGTTGAATTTGAGAGTAGTCCTTTTTTTTTTGTAATTTTCAAACATGCCAGGTAATCTTCTAGCAAGGTATGCTAGATTCTAGAAGGAGTTCTATAAATCCGTCTCATCCTCAGCAACGGTACCCCATCCCAAAAGCTCACTCCTCCACAGCAAAAGAATCTTCCCGAAATGGTTGGCGCCACCAAGAACCCAATTCCGGTGATCGATATGCAGGATTCGACGGCGGAGCAGCGGCAGAAACTGATCGAGGCGTGCGAAGAGTGGGGTTTCTTCAGGATTGTGAATTACGAGGGGATTCTGCCGGAGAAGCTGATGAAGGAAATGAAGGAGGTTATGAGACCGTTGGTGGATTTGCCAGTGGAATTGAAGATGAAAAACGTAGATGTAATACCTGGGACTGGGTACTTGCCGCCTTCCAAGTTTCTTCCGCTTTATGAGTCTTTAGGGATTTATGACGTCGCCTCTCCTCAAGCTGTTGAGGCCTTCTGTTCCAACTTGGAAGCGACTCCTCACCAAAGGTTACGTGTGTGTAACCAGGCTTTTTTTTTGTATGGATTTGGGGGTAAAATTTTAAATTCAAGATTTTGAAAATAACACTTAAGAAAAAAGATTCCACTAATTAACCACCAAAATATAGGGACCCTCTCTGGTTCTCTTCTCTCTAGAGATAAGTTATTTTTTCATTTTTGTTATCTCCTGTTTTACATTGTAAATTGTTACATATCTAAAGTTTTTTTTTTTTTTTTTTCTTCTATAAATTATATTATCCTTGTAACAGGGAAACTCTATTGAAGTATGGTAAGGCAGTGAATGAACTGATGATGGATATTGTGAGCAAAATAGGACAAGGATTAGGGGTTAAAAATGTTTCCACTGAGGATTGGCCTTGCACGTTGAGGATTAATAAATACAGTTTCACCCCTGAAGCTGTAAACACTCCTGGAGTGCAGCTGCACACAGATTCTAGCTTTCTCACCATCCTCCAAGATGATGAAATTATTGGTGGACTCGAAGTCATGAAAAGATCCGGCGAATTCCACATCGTTGATCCATGTCCGGGGCAACTCCTCGTCAATATTGGAGATATTGCAGTGGTATGTTGAACATCTTCCCATGATTCAAATGATAAGACTCAGATGAATTGATAGAGTTTATTGTAAGTTGATATGATTTTTTTTCCCTATAACTCAAGTTCATGTGTATGTTGCATATGGTTAAGCCGTGGAGCAACGGGAGATTCTTGAACGTGAAACATCGTGTGATATGTAAGGAAGCCGGCATAAGATTGTCCTTTGCTTCGTTTCTATTAGGACCGAAAGAAGCCTTGGTAGAATCGCCACCGGAGTTGGTTGACGAGGAACATCCTCGTCTCTTTCGTCCTTTTAATTGTAACGATTTCAGAAACCTGCGAGCCTCAAAGAAGTTACGCGACGGTGATGAGGCTCTTGAGTTTTACGCGCTCAAATGTCCTAGCAATTGAGCGAAGGGGTATTTGTGAAGAGTATTGTGGTGTGTTTGTGGAAGTTTAGTGAATACTAATAAGTTTGGTCTGAATCTTATTAGCACTGAAGGGTTGCTAGAATTTGGCTTAGATTTCAGATCTTCTATCCTAATGTATTTCACTCTTTTTTTTTTTTTTTTTTGAGGAATAATGTATTTCACTCTATGAAGGAATAAGTTGAAATATGATGTATGTACATCTCTGGTGAATGCAGCTTAATGGAATATATAAATAAAAAAACTTGTTATTTTACTTCATTCATCTTAATATTTGCATGCTATTATGTTCCCATTTAAGAAATTTTAGTCCAAACCCGACTAGATAGAACCTTATTAATTAATCATAGAAGCAAGTATACTATACTTAATATTTGATTCATCAAATTTTTTTGGCTATAAAATACTTTCTTTTTCTCATTAGACCAATTTAACTGACCGAATTACCCATTATACCTATTCTCAATGAAAGAGTACATAAACAGAATGTTAACTTTTAGAGAAAATTGTAATTTTATTTCCATAAGAAATAAGTTGATTTTTTTTTTTGTCCCGTAGTTTTTAAATCATCCCAGCACTTTAAGTTTTTCGACAAATATAACCCCAAAGTGCAGAAATTTTGTTTTTGACACCAATTCTGTTAATTCATTTTTAATTATGTTTTTTTAAATACACATATTTAAAATTTTATAATTATAATATAAATATAATTAAATATTATTACAATAATTTTTTACTATGATATTAACTTTTATTTTTAATTAAATATGATACAGTTGAAACTTACTTTTGATTCTAATTAAATATTATATTGAACTATTACAATCATAGTATAAATATAATTCTACGTTATATTATTATAGTGTTTAAAAATTTTGATATTATTTTTTAATTCTAATTAGATATGTATAGTTACTAATTATTTTATAATTTTTCTAATTAATATTATATTATTGAATAAAATATATATAAATTTTCAGTTGTTTTCAGTTTTAACTAAATGGAACGTTAATTATTTTAAATAAATGTAATGTTATATTTAAGAAATATTTAGATATTATAAATATTAATTTTTTTTAATTTTACATATTTTTAACTAAATGCAATATTGATGATTATTTTATTAATTATGTTATTATGTATAATGTTTTTATTTTTTTTATTTATAATTTTAAAATAATATTTGTATTTTAAAATGTAATAATTGTTTATTTATTATAAAAATAATATACATATCATGTGGTTGGTATTCTTTTAAAATTTTTCTAATATTTGATATGTATTTTTTGAGAAAAAATATTATAAATATATATTCCTAAATATTAGAAAAAAGAATTATTATATTAATTTTTTAATATCTAAAACCGTTAACAAGACTAACGAAAAAGTTAACAGAGTTGGGACTAATATTGATTTTTTTGCACTTTGGGACTACATTTGTGAAAAAACTAAAAATGCGGGACGATTTAAAAACTACGGGACAAAAAAAAAATCGACCTATTTTCTGTGGGACTAAAAATGTAATTTTCTCGCACTTTTATTAACATATATAGTTTTGTTATTTGATTGGTCGCTCTTTTCATTTTTAGCCTCGCTACATAAAAACTATATATACGAAATATTTACTAGTAAAAGCTTACAACGGGCACTCGACAAAGATAATACTGAGATTACAAGCATGTAGCTAACTAAGCTCCCTTTAAATCCTCCTCAACCACCATTAAATTACACAAGTTTGTTAGTAGCAACACATAACTAAATCAGGAAAACGATATTAATGATGCCATACTTAGGGAAACAATTAAAAGTTTCAAACCATCCCTTCATTTACAGACACCTCCGAGACATTCGTACTTGGAGAAGTCACCATTTTCATTTCTTCAAATTTGTGTCATTTACTCAAATTCCAATTTCTTTTTCCCATCCATCAAATAAAAATATGAAGTTTCAATTCTCTGATCCACTTCCCAGAGGAAAGACACAAACAAGATCAAGAAAAACATCAAAACTCGCTCCATTGGTGGCCTTAATTGTGCTTTTGACAATCCCTTTATATTACCCTTCCATTAGAGATTCAACCAAGAAGTTATCAAAACCTGCAACTCCGGCGGCTTTTCAATCCTTGGAGGATCCGATAAAGCCCGAAACATCCCGTTTAGAAGAAACTATTAAAAGCAAAGAATCAACAGATGAGAAGATCAGCGATGTGGTGGTGGACCGCCACGAGGAGGAGGAACTGGAACTTAGTTAGGTAGAAAAAATCGTCAACAACTTGTTGCCGGATGAGTTGATTCATTCGATAAACGAGTTAAGTCGGTCCACCGGCGAGTCTACTCATACAACAGAGGAATTCAATCATTTGGCCGATAACAAACTGCCACTGCACGGAGACGACCCTTGCTACCTGGCCCAAAAAGAAGCACGATAAAGGGAGGAAAAAAAAAAGGCCGCCGGGGCAACCTCAAACCGAGAATGATCATAATCCTCTAAACGGGAACATAATTACAATCAGAACACCAGATGACCAGATGTAAATAATAATCAAGTAAAGAGCAAGAAAGATTCTAACAGAGTCATTAGAAACAAGGAACGGACAATGATACGGTCGAGGTTGTTGGACGGTGATCGGTGTGATTTATTTATCGGGGAGTGGGTGCCAAATCCGAACGGGCAATGATACATGTGAAAAGATTCAGGAGCATCAGAATTGTCTGAAATTTGGAAGGCCGGATAGAGGTTTCTTGAAGTGGAAATGGAAGCCTGATGATTGTGAGCTGCAACTATTTGATCCACGAGAGTTTTTGGAGCTTGTTAGAGGGAAATCATTGGCTTTTGTAGGGGATTCTGTGGCCAGAAATCACATGCAGACTTTGATTTGTCTATTGACAAAGGTAAGACTCCAAAAATGTCAGTCATTACGGCAATCAAAAGCATTTGAGCTATGGAGAAAGCATCGACAATAGTTGGCATTTTTTTTTTTATGATTGATATATAATTGAAGCCATTTTGCAATGGCTAATGCAGTTAAACTTGATAGAAGTGAAACATAAACGTGTAATTACCTGAAACATAAACATGGACCCACGCGGCGTTGAATTTCGAGGGGGCACCGTGGGACCACCGAGGCGATTGCACAGAGAGCAGAGAGGAGAACCGGAGGGAAGTTCAAACTATTTGATGCGACGAATGCTATGTTGTTGAGGCCGGATGGGGAGGGAATTTGGTCCCAAGGGACGCCAAACTCTTCTTTTAGGGATATAACCCTCAATTTCTTTTTCCCTTTTCTTTCTGCCTATTATCTGACGTGACACGTTTAAAGCATAAACCAAATGACATTAGCTCCGTTTGTAAAAGAAAAAACCGTAGGGATCATTTTGCAAAATTTAATAAGTTGCATTCACTTTTATTTATAACTCCATAACCATGATCCAATAACAAACGAAACCCTAATTTCTCTTTCTTCTTCATACTTTTCGCCGTCGCCCTCTACCTTATTCCACCAGATCTTCTCTCCGTCTGCCATTGTGTCTTATCTCTAGATAGTAACATGCTTACTTCGTAATTTTTGCACACAATTCCACACAAATTTTGATCAAAAATTACGAAGCGCATGTTACTATCTAGAGAAATGACAAAATTCTGGTCTCTCGTAGCCACCGCTGCTGCTTTGAAAAGCGTTTGGAATAATCTACGAAACTTTAAATAATAATGCTGGTATTGATGGTTTTGTGTTTGTACTATAACACAGAATCATCAATATCAACTGTATGATAACAGCTTCCCTTACATGCAACTATGTTGAGCTTCATAACGGCTTCTTGTTTGTTTTTAAACTCTTCGTCATCCTTAAAACCTGAACCATCATCCCACGTATGACTTTCAATCCCGACCTGTGGATTATAATAACAAATGATGGCTTCTTCCTCATTAATATATTGCTTGGGGACTGTTTCCTCATAGGGATGTTGAAAAACTGCTTCGCTACCACAATTTACAATTTCTTCGTTTACACCATCAGGATGAGAGACGTTTTCATCATTTTTATCAGGAAGAGCTGGGGTCCAGTCTTCATCATTGTTATCATAAAGAGTCTAGTATTCATCGTTGTTATCAGGAATGGTGAAATCCTCATAATGATGTTCGTATTGATCATTATCATCCTGAGTAGTAAACACGGTTGTCTCAACCTGTTCGGATTCTGTTTGACTCTCCCTTCTATCAAAAGAAACATTCAAGATCGGCCTCCAGCCCTGAGGAGAGATATCGGCGAAGTAAACTTGAAGGTCGCGATCAGACTTTATTTCAGATGGATGACTGGTTGGAGGTGCACTTGTAAGAAAATATTTCACATGTACATCATCATGGGAGCAAACAAGTCCTGATTGTTTAAGAACATCACTTATCAACATTCAAAATGTAGTGTGCTTGGTCACAATAAGAGCAGTCGTATGCTTTTTGTCTGCAACCCAATTCCAACAATTGGATTCTTTTTGCCACACTTCAAATTCAACTCCAACAACAAATGACTTGTACACAGTCGAAAAGAATATTTAATTATCCATACATGCATAAGAACTTTAAAAATAAAAAAAAAAAGGATCGAGTGATAGATATATATAATCGAGTGCGAGATACATAATCTATCACTAGAATATCATGGTCGAGCACTAGATATATATCAATCCAGCACGTGATCAAATGAATCATGGGCCATTGAATTAAGGAAACACGTTGCATGGAAAAAAAAAACCATGCATGCAGTAAAAAAAAATAAAAAATCTATTATTGGACATAGTATAATCTATCAATAGATATATGATCTATCAATAGATACCATTAATCTAGTAATCGACCACTGTTAACAGAATGAAGAAAACTCAAAATCATGTTTTTATGGCGAAGCGATCAAAGAAGAGTTGAGATACCGCATGGACATGTTGTATTGGCGTCCAAAACAGGTTAGAAAGATAACAAAGCCAAACCCAGGGTGGGTAAAGAATGATTCTTGATTTTTTAGTGAAAACGCATAATAGGGTTCCAAAAACACTTCGTACGAACCGAAATCTTTCTTACCTTTGATTGTCGTTGTTTGCCATTATCCGTGTAATCAGATAGAGGTGTTGATACTTTAGGGTTTTTCGAATAATCAAATAAACAGCACAGATCGGAGAAGAAATTACAGAAAAATAGGGGTTTGGGTTTTTCGTCGCAGAGCCAGCAGAAGAGAAAGATTAGGTTGAATGTAATTTGGGGTCAGATTCTGATTTTGTATAAATTTTGGGGTCAAAATGAAACTCTAAAAAAATGACGTGGCAATGGTTTAATTAGGTTGAGTAATTAACTAAGTGCTAATTATACCCTAATGAAGCCGAGGGTTATATACCAAATTCTTTAGAAACTAGGAGTTACATAATTAAAAAAAGTCTTGCGGGGGTTATTTAGTAAACTCCCCCGCCGGATGGGCATCCCAGTAAATAGGGGCGGTGGCAAGGGGCAAATGAGTCAATACCCAATGACTGCGTGCATTGGTGCTTACCCGGCCCTATTGATAGTTGGAATGATATGCTGCTAGAATTGTTGAAGAGAGAAATTAGAGATACTAGATCTTCGCTTTAATTAAATACCTATATTTTCTGTTAATTTAAAAAAAATGGTGATTAATATAATTTCACCATTTTAAATAGATTTTTTGACTCTGACATACTTAGGGAATTTCGAAAATTTTTGTAAATACGTTACATGCATTAGTGAATTTGCAAATTTTTGGTGTGGAATTTGTATTTTTACATGTGTTATTTATTTTATTTTTTGATATCGTACATTTTTTAAAATATCATTTTATAGTGTTGTGTTGTATCGATATTCTTCAAGTAAATTTTTAAAAAAAATTTAAATTACTAGATTTATATTATATTATATTCATATCGTTATATTCATGCTCATACACTATACATTTTATTAGTCACATAATAATCAATACCCTTTTGACAGCCCTTGGAATATTATTCCATATAAGTCATGAGCATTCAATATAATTATTGGGCTTACACATTCCAAGTAAGCCCATCAAAGTTGGATTTGATATTATTATTCTATAATCATGTGGGGTGGGGACTACGATGTGTGTGTGTATATATATATATAATCTTATATTTCATTTAACTGATTTTAAGTTCAGCTATAAATAAATTTTTTTGGAGAGACTTAGATTTTAATAAGTCGGTTTCCAACTCTAATTTTTTAACAAATCAGATAAAGTTCATTTTTTATAATTTAATTAAGGATTTTTTTTTTGTTATTTATCATTCCGATAAATTTTCGTTGCAAACTGTCATCCAATATTTGTATTTGTAACATACCGTTATCTAAACATTTTTACTGGTGTTTTTGGTGAAAATACACCTAACGTGCTTACGTATTATGTTTTTTTAGTCAAAACCACAAAAATAAATAAATAAAATTTACAAATGCAAATATTGGATAACGATTTGTAATGAAAATTCGTTGGAATAATAAATTACAAAAAAAAGCGTAAAGTTTGAATGAAAAATAATCTTTTTCCCTTTAATCGATTAATCATTAGACTAACGTCGTTTGGGTATATAAACTATAATATTGTTACTATTATTGTAAAGGCTAATAAATTATAAACCTAATTAGGTGCCTTCAATTAAACTTGATTATATTGTAGATATGAAATAATGAGCTAGCGACAATTTAAGACAAATTATGAATGACTACTCCATGTTCAAGAAAGAGTGTATAATAATCATCAAGAGTCAAGACTATATATTAATTAAATTAAGATATTCATATCTTAAAATGATTGCTTTGCCAGCTTGGTCACGTAAAATCAATGTAATAATACCGCACTTTTTGGCTTTTAATAATAATGCACGGAATAAACATAATAATATGAAAAAGATATATATCAATTAACATAAATTTTGTTAATTATTTAAATTTATTATTCAATAATTATTTGACATGATATGGCCAATCAAAACAATATTTTATAAATGTCTATCAAATGGTCCTCTTATAGATATGGAGAAGATTAGGCTGTAGTAATCACGGATCAAGATGTGCAAACTAAATATATATTAATGGATTAAAACTGCAATTATGTGTTATACTGTTGAAATTACGAACACTCCTAAAAATATAATTTTGTTATATCGTATTATATAATATTGAACACTTATATTGGACATCACATGACTCCTCATATAAAAAATTCAAAAAAAAAATAAAATTATATCATCGTATAAGTATCATGTTGTGTTCATAATGCCGTATTCGTATCGTATCACTGTATTTATATTCATATATATATAGAGAGAGAGAGAGGTCATAAACAATTCAATTATATTGTAAATTATCCCATCAAAATAATAAACCACCACCGGCCTATTTAATTAATTGTGAATAAAAACATAAACACGTATTTCATTTTTCTTTTACGTTGTTATATATGAGTCTAATACTCTAATTTGGTTTATATTCTTGCACACAACTTTTCAGCACTCTGAAGTTCTCCACTCCACTCCATCAATGGAGCTTCAACCAAACAAGCAAACGCACTTTCTGAACAAAAACATAAAGCGCATTTCCATAACATTACTCACAGCCCTAATCTTCTTCTCCTTCAACAGGCCAAATAATTCAGTGGCTTCATCACACCACCATGTCAGTGCAGAGGGCATCAAGATGACGGATGATGAGGAAAAGTGCGATATCTTTACAGGCGAATGGGTTCCGAATACGAATGCTCCATATTACACGAATAATACCTGTTGGGCGATTGATGGGCGTCAAAACTGCATGAAATATGGAAGACCTGATACCGAATATTTGAAGTGGAAATGGAAACCCGACGGCTGTGATTTGCGGGTATTCGACCCGATTCAGTTCCTGAATCTTGTTCGAGATAAGTCTTTGGCCTTCGTCGGAGATTCTGTAGGGAGGAATCATATGGAGTCCATGATCTGCCTCTTGTCAAAGGTAAGTTTTACGCACTCAAATGCACACATATGTATATTATCATATCCAGACATTTTTCAAAAAATTATTTTGTCGTGTCTTGGACACTCCTATTGGACTTTTCACGTGAAAAATCCAAGAAAAAAATTTCTATGATAAATATCAATATTGTGATCGTGTCCGTATCCATGCATTATAGGATTATGTACGTAACATGCATTAACAGTATCCATGGCAATTTTCAGGTGGAATCCCCGGTCGAGGCATCCGACAGACACTTGAAGAGGTGGATATATCAAAATTACAATTTTACCCTCGCCTATTTCTGGTCCCCATTCCTAATACGGTCCGTAAAGATAGACTCAGACGGTCCGACTCACACCGGTCTCTACAACCTCTACCTGGACGAGCCGGACGAGTCATGGACGAGTCAAATCGACGAGTTCGACTACCTCGTCCTCAACGCCGGCCACTGGTTCTCAACCCCCGCCGTCTACTACGAGAACCGCCGCGTCTCCGGCTGCCGCTACTGCAAGCTCCCCAACACCACCGATCTACACGCGTCATACGGCTACCGCCGTGCCATCCGAACGTCTTCCAAAGCAATCGCAGAGAGGGAGAGGTTCAGCGGCGTCGTCTTCCTCCGCACCCTGGCGCCGACGCACTACGAGAAGGGGGCCTGGAACGAAGGCGGAGACTGTGTCCGACGGCGGCCGCGGCGGAGCAACGAGGTGAGTCTGGAGGGGATTGAGTTGGAGATGTACCTAACGGAGATGGAGGAATTCAGGGCTTTAGAAAGAGGAAGAGAGAAGAGGTTTAGAGTGGTGGATGTTACGCAGTCTATGGTGTTGAGGCCCGATGGACATCCGAGTAGATATGGGCATTGGCCCAATGAAAATGTGTTTATGTATAACGATTGTGTGCATTGGTGTTTGCCGGGCCCAATTGATACTTGGGCTGAATTTTTGCTGCATATGATGAAGATTGAGGCCCAAAAAGCGATCCAAGGAAAGACTTCTTCGGCATGAGAAGATCAGGAAAAATGCAATATAATTGTCGTTCTATTATTTATTTAGTTTTTGTGTTTTATTCTGGTGTATGGGTTTTTGTTTTGGTTTTTTTTTTTTAATTTTAAATTCTTTCCAGAATCGTCCCTTTTTTTTTTTTTTTTTTAGGGGGTAGTTGGGGGGTATGAGTAGTTTTTATTTATGTTGGTTTTAGTAATATCGTTGAGTGAAATTTTGTATTATTATATTCACAATTGGTACCAACGGACAGTTGTCTCAAGTGGATAAGGGAATGAATTCACTTAAGCAAGGTCTCGGGTTCGAATCTTGTGAATATAAAAAATTACGTTGGGAGATGTCCCCGCAATAAGCGTTTTCAGTTACCTCAGGAGATTAGTCATTCACTCAATTGGATGTACTAATCTCAGGAGATTAGTCCTTCACTCAATTGGATGGGGGAAACTCTGAGAGATCAAAAAAAAAAAATATATATATATATATATATATATATATATTCACAATTGGTGCATGGTAAATTTTAGTAGTTTTGTTTACTAAAGTACTTTTTTGGTTATAAGTGCAAATTTCTTTTTTTTTTTCTTAGTCAGACGCGTGTTAAGAGAAATTTGAATTCAAATTATTGGATGGTAGATTGAACCTTTTAACTGTGCAAACTTGGGGAGAAAAGGTTACGTTTTAGTGTTTAGTTGAAGAAATGTTGAGAATGGGCATTTTATTTTGTTGCTTTCGTTTAAGGATAAAATAAGTTGAAAACACATTGAATGACGCTTTCATTATTTTCAACTCCTTACAAAATTCGGCTCGAGTTCGAATTATAGTTCGACTCGTTGATTTCCTTGACGAGTATTTCATATAATTAATTAATTATTGAACTTCACCGTTTAGAGTTCAAGTAAACCGATCAAAGTTGAATTTAATTTGATAGTATTGTTGTTATTCTAGGATCATGTTGTGGAGGGACTATGATATTTGTTATTATTGTGAAATGTGAAAAGGCTAATAAATTATATACCCAATTAGCTGCTTCAATTAAACTTGATTATATTGTAGATACAAAACAATGAGCGACAATTTAAAATAAACTCGTCTTAAGCGATGGGAAAGACTCTAATTTCAGCAAAGATTAACGTAATAATCATCAATACTATTAAATTAAGATATTTATATCTTAAAACAATTGCTTTTGCCAACTTTCATTATAACTATATAGAAATGATATATGATATATACCAAATATAAATTTATTCTTAAATTTATTAGGGAAAATTGCAAATTTGGGACAATAATCAACCCCATTTTGCATTTTTGGACTTTAACTTGACATTTCTGATTTTAGGGATACTTACTCTCAAAATTCTGCAATTTTGGCCAAATATCAGCCGGATCCTTAATTCCACACCGGAAAACCGCATGTGACCCCACGTGATTGCCTGATATCGGTTGAAATCCCGCGTGGCAAAATAGCCTAGGCCACATAAGCAAAATTAGAATGCATTGCCACGTGGGATTTCAACTGATTTCAGGCGATCACGTGCGGTTTTCCAATGCGGTTTTTTGATGCGAAATTAGGGGTCGGACTGAGATTTGATGCACTCTTTTTGCTTATGCTGCCCAGGTTATTTTGCTACGCGGAATTTCAACAAATTTCAGGCGATCACGTGAGGTCACTTGCTGTTTTTCGGTGCGGAATTTAGGATTCGGATGAGATTTGGCCAAAATTGTAAAATTTTGAGAGTAAGTATTCCTAAAATCAGAAATATCAAGTTAAAGTCCAAAAATGCAAATTGGGGTCGATTATTGTCCCAAATTTGCAATTTTCCCCATTTATTACATGATAAAAATGTTCAACGTGACATAAATAAGTTAAAATAATACTTCATAAGTCTGTGGTAGATCAAATAATCCTCTTATGGTTATGGAGACAATTAGGCTGTAGTAATTACGGATCAATTCGGGTAATGTTAATATATTGGAGTAAAACTTAGGATTATAATTTCAATATCATCGTTAATTATTGTCAGGAGCTAGGCTAGCTCCCAAACTGCAATCATATGTCATAAACAATTGAATTGTCAATTATCCCAGCTTCTAAATTATATAACACCACCACCCTATATATTTAATTTTGTGGTACTGAACTACATATAGGTTTAGTCTAATTTTGATTATATATAAATATGGTTGACAGATTTGGTCTTATAAGCCAATTGTTTCCTTTGGTTGGCTCACTCCAAGCCTTGTGCAAATCAGTAGTCTCAACTCTCAAGAGATAGACTTGAATATACTAGGGAAAATAGCAACTAGAATTTATGTCTTCTTAGCTAAAACCAATGGGTTAGTACCAGAATAAAGTAAACCAATTTAATCGCGGCGGCTGCACAATCAAAGAATGGAAACATTGGTTATGGACTTATGATTATGCAACCCAATTTTTATATATTAGAAAATCAATCCAATGGGAGAAAGAACATAGCAAAGTAAACTATATATAATAGTAGCCAATATCATACTTAGACTATCCCACCCAATATTGAAGCTCCATCAATGGAGTTTCAACCATACAAGAAAACCCATTTTCTAAAGAAAAACATAAAGCCCATTTCCATACTATTTCTCACAGTCTTAATCATCTTCGCTGTCTGCAGCCAAAATGATACTCACGTTCCTACATCACATGATGTCGTCGCTGCAAAGGATATCAAGATGACAGACGATGATGAAAAATGCGACATCTTTACGGGGGAATGGGTCCCGAATCCGGATGCTCCATATTACACAAATGAAACTTGTTTGGTGATACATGAGCGTCAAAACTGCATGAAATATGGAAGACCTGATACCGAGTTTTTGAAGTGGAAATGGAAACCCGACCGGTGTGATTTGCAGGTATTCGACCCGTTTCGGTTCCTGGATATTGTTCGGGATAAGTCTTTAGCCTTTGTGGGAGATTCCTTGGGGAGGAACCAAATGGAGTCCATGATTTGCCTACTGTCAAGGGTAAGTTTTTGTTAATCTATTCCACATCGACCATGTACTACTAAGTACTAACTAACAAATTTCACATACCTTCATATACTTATTTATAGTTTCAACTTTCAATCCAATCCTTCAACATTTCTCTATTTGGTGAAATTTAACGAGAAAATTAAGTGCATAAATTTTACATGCTTATACTTAATTCGTGCATGCAATATCGTTACCACTTACAGGTGGAAAACCCGATCGACGTCTCTCCGACGTCCGACCAGCACTTCAGGCGGTGGAGATACGTAAATTACAACTTTACCCTCGCTTACTTCTGGACCCAATTCCTAATCCGGTCCGAAAAGCTCGACTCGGACGGTCCGAATCACACCGGCCTCTACAACCTCTACCTGGACGAACCGGACGAGTCATGGACGAGTCAAATCGACGAGTTCGACTACCTCGTCCTCAACACCGGCCGCTGGTACCTGACGCCGGCGTTCTACTCCGAGAACCGCCGCGTCTCCGGCTGCCATTACTGCCAGCTCCCCAACACCACCGATCTCCCCGCCGCATACGGCTACCGCCGCGCCATCCGAACGTCTACGAAAGCAATCGAAAGGAGGGAGAGGTTCAACGGCGTCGTTTTCGTCCGCACCTTGGCGCCGTCGCACTTCGAGAACGGGGAATGGAACACCGGCGGAGACTGCGTCCGGCGGTGGCCGTGGCTGAGCAGCGAGGCGAGTCTGGACGGCGTGGAGTTGGAGATTTACCTAACGCTGATGGAGGAATTAAAGGCTGTAGAGAGAAAAAGTAAAAAGAGGTTCAAATTGTTTGATACGACGCAGGCTATGCTGTTGAGGCCTGATGGGCATCCAAGTAGATTTGCCAATGAGACTGTGCATAATGATTGTGTCCATTGGTGTTTGCCCGGCCCAATTGACACATGGGCCGATTTTTTGCTTCATATGATCAAGAATGAGGCCCAAAATATGACCAAGGAAAGAATGCTTTTTGAGCATGAAAAAATCAAGAAAAAGGCACTAAAATTTTGAAATAATTACATCCGATTACCTTGCATTTAGGTCTAATTACAACGTAATTCATCATTATCAAAAATTACATTTTAGTCTCTAGCTTTGAGAACCGTTTGTGATCCTTAGGGTTCCGTTATATCATTCGAAAAATACTCCTGATTTGTTGTTAAATTTATAATTTGTAGGGATCGTTCATATTTGTGGACTTTAAGGGATGATTTTGTAATTTTGGTCATATATTCAATGTAACATTCATAAAATTGTTAGGGGTATAAGTTTACTTTTACGAATTCCGTTAAAGGACCTCAGACCAAATAAGATTTATAGGGACTAAAATATAATTTTACAATAATGATTGATTGCATTGTAGTTAGGCTTAAATGCAAGGTAGTCAAATATAAATTATCCTAGATTTTATGACTTTGTATTTTATCTTGAGGTTGTGAGTAAAGGAAAATTATGTATAAATTATCCTAAATTCTTATTTTGCTTTGTCTTTTAGAATTATTATTTTTTGATTAAAATGGGTAAAGTAAATATACTGGATTATAACGTAGGATTGTTATTAATTTTGAGATTGTGAGTTTGGATGGAATGGGATTGTAATTCGAGCTGTAGACAGACCTCCAATGAGTACTCCATAAAATTATTAGGCTTTACACGGTGTAGATTCCAAATAAGCCAATCAAAGTTGAATTTCATGGTATTGTTTATTATTCTTGGATCATGTTGTGGGGGCTATATATGTTTCAAAATATATATATATATATGTTCTGGGGGCTATGATATTGTTATTTTTATGAAGGCTAATTAATAAATTATAAACGACAATTTAAAATAAACTCTTGTTAAGCAATAATGGGAAAGACTCTAATTCCATATTCCATGATCAGGAAAGAGTGTAATAATCGTTGAACTTAAGAGAATTCATGGTTTTGGGAGAAATTGTATTATTACTGTATTAACTGTATGAAAAAGACTTTGTACAAGGGGCCATAAATACAACATACGACTATGTTACAGAAGGAAACAAAATAAATACACCAAATCACGGGATTACAAAGATCCCCTAATATCTACTTTCCTAATGTCGACACTCCCCCTCAAGTTGTAAAGTCGGATCACCGATTTGCAACTTGCCTAGAACTTCTGCAAATATCCTCCCATTCACTGCCTTTGTTAAAATATCTGCAAGTTGATCTTCTGACCGTACGAACGGAAGCTCGATTACTCCTTCCTCGATCTTCTCCTTAATGAAATGTCTGTCAACTTCAACATGTTTCGTACGATCATGTTGCACTGGATTCTCAGAAATGCTTATTGCTGCGCGATTATCACACTTGAGCCTACATTTTCTGGTTGGAGGAATACCAATCTCAGTAAGCAGTTTCCTCAACCAAAGAATTTCTGCTACCCCCCGGGCGACTCCTCGAAATTCGGCTTCTGCACTCGAGAGGGCGACCACCTTCTGCTTCTTACTTTTCCACGTCACAACATTACCCCCGACTAGTGTGAAATAGCCGGAGGTTGACCGTCGGTCACTTGGGTTCCCTGCCCAGTCTGCATCTGTGTAGGCCTCCACTTCTAAGTGTCCGTTCTTCTGAAAAATAACCCCTCTTCCTGGACACCCTTTCAAGTACCTACATACTCTGAGAGCTGCTTCCATATGAGACTTCTGTGGTCGGTGCATAAACTGACTCAATACCCCTACTGCATAGGCAATATCCGGTCTTGTGTGAGCCAAATATATCAGCTTCCCCACTAAGTGCTGATATTGTGACTTTTCTGTCTCTTCTGCTCTGTCCTCTATCCTCAAACCGTGATTGACCACCATAGGGGTGTCTGCTGGCTTACACTCCAAGAGCCCTGTCTCAGCTAGTAAATCAAGGACAAACTTCCTTTGTGAAATGTATATCCCCTGTTTAGAGCGCAGTACTTCTATCCCGAGAAAATACTTTAGTGGCCCTAAGTCTTTCATTTCGAACTCCTGGAACAAATTTCTTCTAAGTTGTGCAATTTCCTCCTGATCATCCCCTGTGATGATCATATCGTCAACGTAGATGATCAAGCATGTTACCAGCTCACCTCGCCTTTTAATAAACAACGTATGATCTGAATTGCTCTGGAGATAACCGTACTTTTTCATGGCTGCTGAGAATCTCCCAAACCAGGCCCGAGGTGACTGTTTCAACCCGTATAAGGCCTTTTTTAACGTGCACACTTCTTTACTTCTGAACTTCCCAGTGAATCCCGGGGGTGGATCCATGTACACTTCTTCCTGAAGATCTCCATGTAAAAAGGCGTTTTTAACATCGAACTGATGGAGATGCCAGTCTCGATTTGCTGCCACTGAAAACAACACCCTGATGGTGTCTATCTTTGCTACAGGAGAGAACGTTTCTGAATAATCAATCCCATATGTTTGCGTGTATCCCTTTGCCACTAGTCTCGCTTTATACCTTTCCACACTCCCATCTGCCCGATGTTTCACTGTAAACACCCAACGGCAACCAACCGCTCTTTTACCATCAGGTATGGCACATTTCTCCCACGTTCCATTTCTTTCTAGTGCCTCCATTTCTGTACCCATAGCTTCGACCCATTTCTCATCCTCAAGAGCTTCTTCTACGTTACTTGGAATTCTGATAGACTGAATTGCCAGTGTATGAGCAAGGGCTTGTGGAGCTAAACTTCTTCGGGCCATGTTTGCTACCGGATACCGTGGGGTCCGACCGACATGATCTGGTTCGTATCTTCTTGGAGGAATGCCCCGAGTCACCCGTGGAGGTAGCACATATCTCTTTGTATCTCTGCGAGCATCACTTTCACTATCCCCATACTCCCCCTGTTCCTCACTACTCCCTGCACTGTTATCATCATATGGAATAGCAGAAACCGAACTATTAACTGTTGTACTTACCTCAGGAGTATTCGTCAGGTCAGAACTGGAGTGATCGGGGCTCGCTGATTGTACCACGGGAGGCGGTGACTCGATGGTTCCGCCTACTTGCTCTGTTGGGACTGTGTCTGGCCAACTAAGTGGTGGCACCCCACTGAGTGGATCCTGCTGCTGACTCTCCCCCTGACCACTAAGTGGGGTGGTAAAGTAGTACTCGGTTTCCACAAAGTTACAATCCATAGTGGTGTAAAGTTGTCCAGAAGTAGGATGAAAACACCGATACCCTTTCTGATGAACCCCATAACCCACAAAGACACACTTGACTGAGCACGGATCAAGTTTGGTACGAGAACTTTTAGGGAGATGGACAAACACAGAGCACCCAAACACCCGAGGGGAAAGAGATAGAATGGAGGGAATTCGAACCTGTTTGGCTAGACACTGTAAAGGGGTCTCGAAGTGGAGTGGTTTGGAGGGAAGACGGTTAACCAAATAGACTGAAGAGGCAATAGCTTCGGGCCATAGGGACTGAGGACACTGTGACTCAATGAGTAAGGATCTAGTCATCTCGAGTAACTGACGATTCCTACGTTCGGCTACCCCATTTTGCTGTGGAGTGTGTGGACACGAAGTCTGATGGATTAACCCGTTGTCCCGAAAAAACTGTTTAAGATTAGAATTGATGTATTCCCCCCCATTATCAGATCGGAGAACTTGAATGTGAGTTTTGAACTGCCTATAAACCATATGATAAAATTCAATAAATTTTGATGGCACTTCGGCTTTATTTTTCAGAAAATACACCCACGTCATCCGAGAACAATCATCAATAAATCAAATGAAATACTTAAAACCATGAGTGGATTCAGTGTTCTGGGCAGGCCCCCATACATCAGAGTGGACTAAAGAAAACACAGTTTCAGACTTTGAACTAGACACAGAGTATGACTGTTTATGACTCTTAGCTAAGACACAAGTATCACAATTAAACTGACAATCTTTTGGAAAAAACTTAGGAAATAACAGCTGAAGGTACCCTAACGAGGCATGTCCGAGTCGACGGTGCCATAACCACTGTTGACGGTTCACTGTCCCGTGAGCAAGCGCTGCGGTTCCGTGTTGAGCTACCTCGTCGACGTAGTACAATCCACGTTCCTCAGTACCACGCCCAATCACCTTCCCCGAACGAATATCCTGCAGTAGACAAAACGAGGGAAACATTACTAACATGCAGTTTAATTGCTTCGTGACTTGACTTATAGAAAGCAATTTGCAGGACAAATTGGGGATATAAAGGCAATTCTGTAATTTTAAATTTGGAGCCACTGTGACAGTGCCTGCTCCCTGCACACCCAAAATACTACCACTGGCTGTCACAATGCCGTCTCTAGACATATTACTGTAATCCGTGAAATCAGACCGATCATAGGTCATTGTATCTGTGGCCCCACAATCGAAAATCCAGCGGGACTTTCGGGGCGGTGAAGATGTACTTGCTTGAAGTGCGGTACCTGTCTCAATTACATTTAAAGTGGGATCCTTTGTACAATTATTCAAATTAAAGGTCCCATTGCTACTACCCCAATTTATAGGGACTGAATTGAAAGAAGAAGAAAATGCAGTGATGTAATTACATATGGGGGCAGAATTTAAGGAATAAATGTTAGGGGGGCAGGATGGTAAATTCCATCCTTGCCCAATACCTAAAAGTGCCGCCCCTCTCTCCTGATTTCCATCCGCAGCATTCCCTTCTTCTCCATTTCTGGATTCCGCCGCTGTCTCTCCTCCACCGCCTGTGGCAACCGCCGCCGCGCCATATGCTGGTGGCGCGTGGTCATGGCGCCGGCTCTTCCATCCTTCAGGCCATCCAATGAGTTCAAAGCATCCCTCAGCGGTGTGACCCTTCCGTTTGCAGTGACCGCACTCCGGCGGTTCTTTGGTGCCGGGAAAGTTTGTGCCGCCTCCACTTGTGGTTCGCCCGCCGCCGCTGGTGGTGTTCCACCTTGGAGTCGCCGGATTTACCCTTGGCGGCCCGGTGGAGCGTGAATCGGGTTTTCTATCGCGACCAGTTCCTGTACGCCATTGTCCCTGTTTTCCGGCCATCAAGCCGGCTCCGATGCCCGTGTCCGACGCCAATGATGAGTGCCGGCCCACCAATATTTCTCTACGATTTCCTTCTCGCCGTATGGTAGCGTATGCCCTTTCGACTGAAGGCAAAGGGTCTTCTTTCAACAGATCTCGCCTCTCTGGTTCATACCTATCATCGATTTCGGCGAGAAATTGGAATAATTGGGTTTCGGATCTGAGGCGGTTATAGGCTGCAATACCCCGTTCACACGCCATCGGGTTAGATTATCTGATTTCGATTTCTCTCCATATTCGTTGAAGATTACTATAGTATTTTTCAATACTATCAGTTCCCTGCCTCATATTGTTTGCCCTGACCGTGAGATCGAAGATTTGAAGGCCATCGCTGCTTTGGCTATATGTGGAATTCAGGCCGTCCCACAGCGTTTTCGCTGACGGATATTCGGCGAACAAAGTAACTAATTCTGGCTCCATATTGCGTAACAGCCATGTACAGACAATGAGATCCGTCTGTTCCCACTTGGCATACGCCGGAGATCCGATTGCGGGAGGTGCTGGATTCCCGGTGATATGGTGCAATTTCCCTCTCCCCCCGATTTCCATCTTCATCAATCGTGACCAGAGGGAGTAGTTGAATTGGTTTAGTTTGATGTCGATTGAGACGGATTGCTGCATGTTATTGTGTTGTTGACTGGTTTCGGGTTGTGTCTGTAGGTGGCTGAGTATACTGGCTAATTGATTGGCTAAGGATTCGCTGGGCTGCTGCGTTCCCATGCCAGTGCTGCTGCTGTTGCTGTCTTCGGCCATTGCCGAGAAAGGTTAGGGTACGTGATGAGCAAGGTTCGGATCCAATTATTGGATCGTCGCCCGCTCTGATACCATGTTGAACTTAAGAGAATTCATGGTTTTGGGAGAAATTGTATTATTACTGTATTAACTGTATGAAAAAGACTTTGTACAAGGGGCCATAAATACAACATACGACTATGCTACAGAAGGAAACAAAATAAATACACCAAATCACGGGATTACAAAGATCCCCTAATATCTACTTTCCTAATGTCGACAATAATAATTAAGACTATTAAATTAAGATAATTATATCTTAAAATGATTGCTTTGCCAACTTTGTTACGTAAATCAAGGGTAATTCTAGCCCGAGCCTAGCTCGGCCAAACCAGTGTAATGAGGGGGCGAGTGTTTTACACTTGCTTTTTAATTGGTTGGGGTTCGGCCGAGCCTGGTCTGGGCTAGAATTTTCCGTAAATCAAAGACACTTTTTTAATAATGATGCGTGGAATCAAACGCAATTATATGGAAATTAACAATATGGTGTACATCAAGCATAAATTATTATGTGATTCAAGTTAAAATATATTTTATAAATGTCTGTGGCAGTGTATTGATCTAAGCTCCCAAACTTCAATCATATGTCGTCAAACAAATTCAATTGTCAATTATCCAATAAAACAACACCAACCTGCTGTATATATATATATATAATTTTTCTTTTGATCAAATACATAAACACGTATTGATAGATAGTAGAGAAAACATGTTGTTTGGGAAGTCTTTTCTTTATTGACTGTAATCACGTAATACATAATTATACAATAGGATTACAATATATAGTACAAGAAAGAGTCCGTCTAAACACGGTAAGTCAACAATAAGATATACACATACAATCCCTAACTAATCGTTTTCCTAACACGTATTTCTTTTTATTTATTTTTTGTTGTTATGAGTCTAATTTTGATTATATATGGTACCGAAGATTCCCCCATCTCATACTCAGCCCAAAACATTTCACTCCATCTCCATACTGATCGAAGTGAATCTCCATCAATGGAGCTTCATCCAAGCAAGAAAACCCGTTTCCTAAACAAAAATATAAAGGTCATTTCCATAATATTCCTCACGGCCTTAATCCTCTTCTCCGTTTGCAGGCAAAATAACCCAGCTTCTTCATCGCGCAATGTCAGAGCAGAGGATATCAAGATTATAGACAATGGCAACGATGAAAAATAGGATATCTTTACGGGGGGGAATGAGTCCCGAATCCGAATGCTCCGTATTACACGAATGAAACCTGTACGGTGATCCATGAGCGTCAAAACTGCATGAAATATGGAAGACCCGATACCGAGTATTTGAAGTGGAAATGGAAACCCGATGTATGTGTGTGTATGAATATATATAGATATATGCAGAGATGGAGCCAAAGGGGGTAGGGGGTGGTCCCGTCCTCCTAAATTTTGAATTTTTTTTATTTTTATCTGTATATTTTAGAAAAAAAATTATTTTCGTTTTCGCCCCCTCCTCGTAAATCCTGGTTCCGTCCCTGGATATATATACATCCCATATAGTTTCGATTTATGAATTTGAGAGTAGCGTCCGAGTAAGCCCATTATGGTTGAGTTTGAGAGTAGCTTCCTCGTAAGCCCATTATGGTTGAATTTGAGAGTATTATTATTATTATTATTCTAGGATTTATGAAGGAAGGCTAATAAATTATAAAACCAATTAAGTGTTTCGATATAAAAAATTGAGCCACGTTTTAAAAATAAACTCGGGTTAAGTGTGCCTACACGTTCATTTCTTAAATTTATTTTCTCATTATTGAATGCAATTGTATAAATTGTAAAATATCATTCTCGACTTATTAAACATTAAGAAAGTCAACACGAAATACTTCTTAATCCTTTGTTTCATGTTCAAGAAAGATTCTAATAATCTTCATTCTTCAACAATCTTAAATTAAGATAGTTAATGGCGCAGATATATATTCCCACCTTCTCATATTTGCCCAGAACATTCCTCTCCCTCTTCCCCTGATGGAGCTTCAACCAAACCAGAAAACCCGTATTCTTAACAAAAACATAAAGCGCCTCTCAATAATATTCATCACAGCCTTAATCCTCCTCGCCGTCTACCGGAAAAATAATCCACTACCTCAACAATTTCCTACGCACTCAAAAGCAATTGATCATGTCCCTTCACCACACCATGCCGCTGCACAGGATATCAAGATTACAGATGTTGATGAAAAATGCGACATCTTTGCCGGGGAGTGGGTCCCAAATCCGGATGCTCCATATTACACGAATAAAACCTGTTGGGCGATCGATGAGCGTCAAAACTGCATGAAATATGGGAGACTCGATACCGAGTTTTTGAAGTGGAAATGGAAACCCAACGGCTGTGATTTGCAGGTATTCGACCCGTTTCAGTTTCTGAATCTTGTTCGAGATAAGTCTATGGCTTTTGTTGGAGACTCTGTGGGGAGGAACCAAATTCAGTCCCTGATTTGCCTCCTGTCAAGGGTAAGTTTGGTGAAATTTCACATGCAAAACCTTATAAAACGTGAATTAATACAGTCGTAATAATTTAATTTTTGATTACACGTTATTTGGTGAGCTACTGAGCTGCTACCACTTTCAGGTGGAAAACCCGATCGAGACATCTGACGAGCACTTCAAGCGGTGGAGGTACTTAAATTACAACTTTACCCTCGCCAACTTCTGGTCCCCATTCCTGATCCGCATCGACGGCCGCGACTCGGACGGTTCGACTCAGTCCGGCCCATTCAAGCTCTACATCGACGAGCCGGACGAGTCATGGACGAGTCAAATCGACGAGTTCGACTACCTCATCCTCAACGCCGGCCACTGGTTCACCCAACCCGTCATCTACCACGAGAACCGCCGCGTTTACGGCTGTCATCACTGCCAGCTGTTAGATAGTTGAAGACTCATGGAGTTTGGGAGAAAAGATTTCTTATTAACTGCGATGAAAACGTAATGCTTGCACACAAGAATACAAATTAGGGTTACAACATATATACATAGGAGTCCCGTCTAATTACGGTAAGTAGAACAAATCCCTAACAAACCTCCTAACTTATAGTTTTCCTAACACTCCCCCTCAAGTCGAGTATCGGATCGACGATGCTCAACTTGCTCAGGACCTCACTAAAAATCCTCCCATTAACTGCCTTTGTCAAGATATCTGCTAGCTGATCTTCAGACCTCACAAAAGGAATATTAATCACCTGTTCCTCTAGCTTTTCCTTAATAAAGTGCCTATCTACCTCCACGTGCTTAGTCCGGTCATGTTGTACCGGATTCTCTGATATACTAATAGCTGCCCGGTTATCACATCTTAACTGGCATGCCTTTGCTACAGGAAAACCCAATTCTGCAAGCAGCTTTCGCAACCACAGTACCTCAGTTATTCCACGTGCAATACCCCGGAACTCTGCTTCTGCGCTGGAGAGTGCCACTACCTTCTGTTTTTTGCTCCTCCAAGTTACCAAGTTTCCCCCAACTAGAGTAAAGTACCCGGAGGTGGACCTTCTGTCTATCGGATTTCCAGCCCAATCTGCGTCTGTATAAGCCCCAATGTCTAAGTGTTCATGTCTCTGATATAAGACACCTCTCCCCGAATGCCCCTTCAAGTATCGACACACTCTCAATGCGGCATCCATATGCTCTTTCTGAGGTCGGTGCATGAACTGGCTGAGTACTCCAACGGCGTATGCTACATCCGGCCGGGTATGAGACAAGTAAATCAATTTCCCAACTAAGCGTTGGTACTGGACTTTGTCAGCATCCTCTCCCCCATCTATTATTTGTAGCCCATGATTAACCACCATCGGAGTGTCTGCTGGCTTACATTCCAGAAGTCCAATTTCAGCGAGAAGGTCAAGAACAAACTTCCGCTGAGATATAAAGATACCGCGCCTCGATCTGAGGACCTCTATCCCAAGGAAGTACTTCAGCTCCCTAAGGTCTTTCATTTCAAACTCTCTGAACAAGTTCTCCCTTAACCGAGCTATCTCCTCTGAGTCGTCTCCCGTAATAATCATGTCATCAATATAAATTATTAGGCAGGTGACTTTCTGATCTCTTCTCTTCAGAAACAAGGTATGGTCTGAGTTACTCTGATGATATCCATACCTACGCATAGCAACTGTGAATCTCCCAAACCAGGCCCGAGGCGACTGCTTCAAGCCATACAATGCCTTCTTCAATCTGCAGACCTCTCCCCCACCATATCCTTCAGAAAAACCAGGTGGAGGCTCCATGTATACTTCCTCTGTCAGATCACCGTGCAGAAAGGCATTCTTCACATCAAACTGATGTAGTGACCAGTCTCGATTCGCTGCTATAGAGAACAAGACTCTAATAGTATCTATCTTCGCCACTGGGGAGAATGTCTCAGAGTAGTCCACACCATAAGTTTGTGTATATCCCTTGGCCACGAGTCTGGCCTTATATCTCTCCACACTCCCATCTGCTCTGTGCTTGATTGTGAATACCCATCGACATCCCACCATTCTCTTTCCTTTGGGAAGTATGCACTTTTCCCATGTACCGTTCTTTTCAAGAGCATCCATTTCATCTTTCATAGCACAAGCCCATCGATGATCTTTCAGTGCTTCTTCTACTCTGTTGGGTACCGATTCTGAGTACAGTGCGGTAGCATATGCTCTGGCCTGGAGTGCAAGATGCCCTCTAGCTAGGTCAGCTATTGGGTATCTTGAAGTTCTGTTCCCAAGTTCTGGCTCATACCTCTTTGGCGGCACTCCTCTATTAGCCCGGGGGGGCAACACATATCTGTCCTCCCGGTGATCTGTTTGTTCTTGTGGTTCTATCTCATTCTCCCCCTGAGCTTCTTCACTGTCTGCATTGTTAGACTCAACAACAGGAATAGTGCAAACAAGAACAGAATCACTAACTGAATCACTATTACATACCTCAGGATTGTCGGTTGGAGTGATTGGGTCGGCAGGAGAGGATGTGGAAGACTGTACTGTGGGAGAGGCAGGCTCGGTGGTCCTGCCTACTTGCTCTGTTGGGACTATGTCCGGCCATGGGTGTGACACCCAACCCTGCTGATCATGCTGTTGCTGCTGACTACTCTCCCCCTGAGCACTAGGTTGGGAATAATAGTATTCCGTCTCAAGAAAGTCACAATCCATGGTCGTGTATAAACGACGAGTAGATGGATGATAACACCGATAACCCTTCTGGTTTACCCCATACCCCACAAAGACACACTTCAAAGCACACGGGTCGACTTTGGTTCGATCAGACTTAGGAATGTGGACAAACACAGAACTACCAAACACACGGGGGGTTAAAGTGAGTGTGGATGGTATATCGACTTGAGTACTAAGCTGTTTGAGTGGGGTGACAAAGTTCAAGGCTCTAGTGGGAAGACGGTTCGCTAGATATACCGACGTAGCTACTGCTTCGGGCCAAAACGATTTAGGACAGTGAGATTCAAGCAACATGGCACGGGACATCTCAAGAAGTTGACGGTTTTTTCTTTCTGCCACCCCATTTTGTTGTGGGGTATTAGGACACGAAGTTTGATGTATAAGGCTATTATCGCGAAAAAACTGTTTAAGAGTTGTATTGACATACTCCCCCCATTATCTGACCTAAGAACCTGAATGTGAGTTTGAAACTGAGTCTGAACCATATTAAAAAATTCCACAAATTTAGAAGGAACCTCAGATTTGTTTTTGAGAAAATAAACCCACGTCATTCTAGAGCAGTCATCAACAAACAATACAAAGTACTTAAAACCATGACTATGATTGCAATTTCCCGTAATCGGGGCCGGTCCCCAAACGTCAGAATGAACCAATGAGAAAACATGCTTAGTTTTAGAGTCCGATAAAGCAAAATGTTGTCTGTGACTTTTGGAAATCATACAAGTCTCACATGAGAGCCTATCACTATTCTGAAAAAGCTTAGGAAATAATAAATGAAGATACCCTGACGACGGGTGCCCCAAACGTCGGTGCCACAACCATCTCTGACGTTCCACTGTCCCGTGAGCAAGCGATGCAATTCCTTGGTGAGCCACCTCATCGACAAAGTACAGTCCCCCACTTTCAGTACCACGCCCAATCACTCTCCCCGACTGAATATCCTGTAACAGACAGAAAGTGGGATACATCAACACAATACAATTCAGCTCTTTAGTGACATGACTAATGGACAACAATTTACAGGACAAATCCGGTACATAAAGACAATTATTCAAATTTAAAGTGGGAGATAAAATAATTTTCCCTTCTCCTTGGACCGGATAAGCTCCACCGGTCGCGTTCTGAATGGTAGTTGTTTTAGGTACCGAAATATCCACAAAGTCTGTCCGATCATACGTCATAGTATCAGTGGCGCCATAATCAAATATCCAACGAGAATCCCTATGAGTTTTACTGACATCACGTGTACCTGTCTCACTGTTATGTTTGGAGGCCAAACTTTTGGCTATAATATTTATTTTACACGTTTCAGCAGTACTAGAGCATAAGGGTTCAATCATAGGGGCTGAAGGGTAGGCTGGTAATTTACCTTGAGAGTTGACCATACCTAAATCATCTCCACTTCCCTTTTTCATTAGATGCGCCGCTGCTGCTGTTGTATTTTTCTTCTCCCCATCGCTGTGTAGAGACGTCGCCGCCCCGAGTCGTCCGCCGTTCTGTCCTCGCCGGCACCGGAGGCCATTTTTCTTGCTGCGCCGTAGCCCGGCGACGTCACCTTGTCCCGCCGTTGGCTGCGCCAGCCATCTGGAAAACCAATAACTTCAAAGCAATTTTCGATTTTGTGACCCGATCGCCCGCATTTATCGCACTTCACCGGCGATTCAGTCCGCGACTCAGTACGGCGAGGAGGGAACGGGGGGCGACGTGGCTGCTCTGTCCCTAACCGTGTCCGGTACTCTGTTCCTGTCCCTGATCCGAAGCCCTTACGGGTCTGAGCTACAAGCCCCATTCCGATCTCTGTGCTCACCGCCGATGATGAAATCCGGCCATCGGCATTCATGATTCCCCGCCGAGCACTCTCTCTTCGAATCGTGGCATATGCCTTTTCTACGGTTGGCAGGGGATCCTCCTTTAGGAGATCTCGCCGATCGGAATCGTACGTGTCATTGATTCCGGCGAGGAACTGAAAAAGCCATGTCTCGGATCTGAGGCGATTGAAGGTCCGGATATCCTCCTCGTGCACCATTGGGTTAGGTTGTCTTGCTTCAATTTCCCTCCATATTTTCTGTAAATTGTTGTAGTATTGTTCAATGGTGTTTGATCCTTGCTTTGTGTTATTGGCACGAACAGTAAGATCGTAGATTTGGAGGCTGTCACTACTTTGGCCGTATGTTGCCTTCAGACCGTCCCAAAGAGCCTTTGCCGAGGGGTATTCGGCATAATTGCTGATTAATTCCGGCTCCATATTGTCCAAAATCCACGAACACACAATGAGATCGGACTGTTCCCACCGATGATAGGTCGGATGATCCTCTGCCGGCGGGGCTGGGGTCCCGGTGAGGTGGTTCAATTTTCCACGGCCTCCGATTGCCATCTTTATCAATCGGGACCATAGTGAATAATTGAATTGATTTAATTTTATGCTGATCGATACATTCTGAGGTATCGGTGACTGATTATTCTCTGGTTGGGGCTGAATTTGTTGAAGGATGCTTGCTAACTGCGTGGCTAGGGAATCGACGGGCTGCTGTGATTCCCTGCCGGTAGGGGTACTGCTACTATCTTCCGCCATTGCCGAGAAAGATCCGGTGCGTGATGAGCAAGGTTCAGATCCGTATTAATGGATCGTCGCCCGCTCTGATACCATGTTAGATAGTTGAAGACTCATGGAGTTTGGGAGAAAAGATTTCTTATTAACTGTGATGAAAACGTAATGCTTGCACACAAGAATACAAATTAGGGTTACAACATATATACATAGGAGTCCCGTCTAATTACGGTAAGTAGAACAAACCTCCTAACTTATAGTTTTCCTAACACCAGCTCCCCAATATCACCGATTTCCCCACCACCTACGGCTACCGCCGCGCCATCCGAACGGTTTCCAAAGCAATCGAAGAGAGAGAGAGGTTCAACGGCGTCGTTTTCCTCCGCACATTGGCGCCGACGCACTTCGAGAACGGTACCTGGAACGTCGGCGGAAATTGCGTTCGGCGGCGGTCGTGGCGGAGCACGGAGGCGAGGCTGGAGGGCTTGGATTTGGATATGTACCAAGCGCAGATGGAGGAGCTTGGGGGTTTAGAGAGAGAAAGTAAGAAGAGGTTTAGAGTGGTTGACGTCACGCAGTCTATGCTGATGAGGCCTGATGAGCATCCCAGTAGATATGGGCATTGGCCCAATGAAAATGTGACTTTTTACAACGATTGCTTGCATTGGTGTTTGCCCGGCCCAATTGATACTTGGGCCGATTTTTTGCTGCATATGATCAAGATTGAGGGACGAAATGGGTCAAAGAAAAAAGACTTCCTCACTACGATCGAGGAGCTAGATCAAGAAAGTGCAATTGATTAATTGACATTCTTAATTGTACCAAAAACTAATTGACATTCTATTTTGATATAATTTATGTCGCTTGTGGTTATAGTGCATGAGTAAATTCACTATTGGTGGGTGACGTAATACATGAAACTTTGTTATCTTAAAAGATGGCAAAGATAAGTTCTCCCACTCCTAAGATAATAATACACGAAAAATAAGGTTAGGAGGGTAGTTGTCTTTCTCATTGTAAATCCTTGGTGCAAAGTAAGTCAAATGAGTTTAATACTTGAGCAACAAGAAAATAGGTAATTCTAAATTGAGTATGTGTAATTCACATGTTTGTCTGAATTCATTCGAATCAAGTTTGAATTAAAAATTTTCAAGAAAAATAGATTTAATAAGTGTGAATAAGTTGTATCTCCTGAAATTGATGGAGTGGTATTCATAGTGTTAGATTTGGCACAAAATATGGTCTTGTCGCGCATGGCTTAATCTTGGGATATCTCCTGAAGTTGCAAGTAAGTGTAATACATTTATTTTTTTAATTATTTAAGTTTGATCGAACCAAATTTGAGCTAAAATTTTCTAACTTTGAGTGGGTAAAAATGTCATCGGACTTGGACGCAATTAGATTATATGCCAGGAAATGTTCTAGCAAGGTATGTTCTGGCCAGGAGTTTTGTTCTATTGGATATATATCCGCAAAACGAGCTTTTGAGTTGGCTCTTCATCTTAGCTAGCTGAGTTTGGTCACGTATTCTTTGGAGTAAGGGCTCATCTATGATGTACGGATATAGACACGACGACATGGATATGACACGACATGGATACAGTGATACCAATTTTTTCTTAAATTTTCCACGTGAGGAGTGTCAGATACAGTATTCGATCCGACACAACAGGATATTGCAAAATGATATTTTTAGAAGCATTCATGCATCGATGATAGGATCGATCAATCTGCAAACATGGAATAAAACAAGGTTATTATTTTGTATTTAGTTTTAACTTTTAAGAAATGTTGAAAGGGGGTGTTTTACTTTGTTGCTTTTGCTTGATTCTTTCTATATAAGCCCATCAAAGATGAATTCGGGAGTACCCTGTTTTTTGTTCAACACGCAAGAAAAACACAAGTGTTCATTTCTTATATTTATTTTCTTATTATTGATGTTGAAAGGGGGTGTTTTATTTTGTTGCTTTTGCTAGATTATTTCTATATAAGCCCATCAAAGATGAATTCGAGAGTACTCTTTTTTAGTTCAACCCGCAAGAAAAACACAAAACTCGTGTTCATTTCTTATATTTATTTTCTTACTATTGAACGCATTCTTTAATTATAATTAATTTATTCTCTAATTCAACTTTACAAAAGTTAAATTGTGAAATACGTCTAATTCCACACTCCATGTTCAAGAAAGACTGTAATAATCATCAAGATTATTAAATTAAGATATCTAATTATTTACATCATGCGTAAAACGATTGTGTAAGTTTTCCAGCTTTTTCTTGTAATCAAAGTAATAATACAACACTTTATCCTTTTACCACCATCGGAATATAATATAAACGCGTTAATACGAACACAATACAATACACGTGAAATATAATACTTTACCCGATATTTGATATGAATATCACCGACCTATCATATGGACATGGACCATAGAGTTGATAACTTAATATATTGGATTAAAACTTAGGGTTATCATTTCAATATTTTTGCTATTGTTGTCTTGAGCTAGGTTTAAACCGCAATTAATTCCTTTGAAGGGTGATATATTTATATTTAACTACCCTATATTTAGATTTTAAACCTAATTACAATGCAATTCATCATTATCGAAAAATTACATTTTAGTCATTATAAATCTAGTTTGGTTTGAGCTTCCTTAACGGAATTTGTAAAAGTGCACTTATGCCCTTGACGGTTCTATGAGTGTTACATTGAATATATAATCAAAATTACAAAATCATCCCTAAATTAAAGTTTACAAATATAAACAAAACGGTCCCTATAAATTATGAATTTAACAAATCAAGGATGGATGTCTTTGGAATGACATAATGAAATCCTAGGGACCACAAACGATTCTCAAACTTAAGGACTAAAATATAATTTTCTGATAATGATAGATTATATTTTAATTAGGCGTAAATAATCAGACGTAATTATTTCTAATTCCTTTTTCCTCTGTTCAACATAGCAATCTGCATGATGATTTGGTAATGGTCAAATGTGTTGCTACTCAGCTTAATTCCCAATGTCTTCGAAGCGGATTCATGCAATCTATGATTTTTTTATTTTATTTTTTTAATTTTGATCATCATGCAATCTATGATGGTATGCTGAAGTCTTGCACGTTTTCCTTGAGCAACCTATTTAATTCTGATTATATACATAAATATATTTTCCATTTTTTCTATATATAATGGAGTGGATTTCCACTCCCACCAATATCTCATATTTGCCTGAAAGCTCTCCATCAATGGAGCTTCAACCAAACAGGAAAACCCGTTTTCTAAAGAAAAACATAAAGAGCATTTACATAATATTCCTTACAGCTTTAGTCCTCTTCACCGTCTGGAGGCTAAATAATTCAGCTTCTTCATCGCATAATGTCGGCACAGAGGACATCAAGACAACAGACGACGATGAAAAATGCGACATCTTTACGGGGGAATGGGTTCCGAATCCGGATGCTCCATATTACACTAATGAAACTTGTTGGGCGATCCATGAGCACCAAAACTGTATGAAATATGGAAGACCCGACACTGACTTTTTGAAGTGGAAATGGAAACCCGACGGCTGTGATTTGCAGGTGTTCAACCCAACTCAGTTCCTGTATATTGTTCGTAATAAGTCTTTGGCCTTCGTCGGAGATTCTGTGGGGAGGAACCAAATGCAGTCCCTGATTTGCCTACTGTCAAGGGTAAGTTTCAATATATTTCATCTCTTTTTTCATTCACATTACATTATGTGCAAATAGAACGCATTAAAGCTAGAATTTCCCGGTGAAATAACACAGTAAATATAAAACTAAAATGGAAAGATGACTCCAAGTTTCATCGTCACACGGATGCATGCTTTCTTGGTGAAATTTAATTTCACATCAAAATTAAGTGCATAAATTTGACATGCACAGCTTTAAAAACCCTTAAACGTGAAATGCAAAATTTATGTTTCAATTACAAGCGTGCTTATCAGATTAATTCTTGCATGCAATATTTATATAAATATATATATATATATATATATATGTATATCGTATTTAACTAGTTTGGAACACAGGTGGAATACCCGATCGACGTCTCTCCGACATCCGACGATCGCTTCAACCAGTGGCGATACGTAAATTACAACTTCACCCTGGCCCACTTCTGGTCCCCATTCCTAATCCGCTCCGACGAGCGCGACTCGGACGGTCGCCTCTTCAACCTCTACCTCGACGAGCCGGACGAGTCATGGACGAGTCAAATCGATGAGTTCGATTACCTCGTAATCAACGCCGGCCACTGGTTCCCCCGCTTCGCCATTTATCACGAGAACCGCCGCGTCTCCGGGTGCCGCCACTGCCAGCTCCCCGAGATCACCGATCTCCCCGCCGAATACGCCTACCGCCGCGCCTTCCGTACGTCTTTCGAAGCAATCGAAGCGAGAGAGAGCTTCAACGGCGTCGTTTTCCTCCGGACGTACGCGCCGTCGCACTTCGAGAACGGGGACTTTAACACCGGCGGGGACTGCGTGCGGCGGAGGCCATGGCGGAGCAACGAAACGAATCTGGAGGGCAGGCATTTGGAGATGTACCTGATACAGATGGAGGAGTTTAGAGGTGTAGAGAGACAAAGTAAGAAGAGGTTTAGGTTGCTGGATACGACGCAGTCTATGTGGTTGAGGCCCGATGGGCATCCCAGTAGATATGGGCAATGGCCCAATGAAAATGTGACTCTATTTAACGATTGCGTGCATTGGTGCTCGCCGGGCCCAATTGATACTTGGGCTGATTTTTTGCTGCATATGTTGAGGATTGAGGCCCGTGGATAGCATGAGAAGATGGAGAAATATGCAATAATAGAATTGATATCAAGTTTGATAAATAAGATTAAAATTTTCGATCTGTTAGGCCTAATCTTTTAGCCCGCTACTATTCTCTACCCTTGACTTAGGGCTGTCAACGGGGTCGGATTCGGAGCGGATTTGAGAATTTCGAATCCGAATCCGACTATAAAATGTGCGTGAGAATCAAATCCTCAGGAATGGTGAAAGACGGTGGAGATTGGAGACAGTAAGATGGAGAAGATTGTGCTGAAATTTGGAAACGCCACAGAATGAAGAGTTTTAATTTTGAAAATGATGACTAGGGCTTTTCAATGTCGTCCATTTAATAAGTGTTGCACCTTTTATTTACATTTTTTATTTTGATTTTATTTTAAAAAGAAATGTAAGATATATTATTCATCTACATTCTACATATATATTGTTATTAGACCATATAAATATACATTATCAAATGTATGGTATATATTACTATTTTTAAAAATAATTAATTTAATTAAATATGTCGGATTGGGATCTTTAACGGATCGCACTCCTTAATTCCATATTCGCTCCATCTATTTCGGATAATGGATAATCATAATCGGATATGATCCATCGAATTTTTTTATCGATCGAATACGCCAAAATTCGGATCGGATTCTATTAAAATCCAATCCATCCACAGCCCTACGTTGACGGATATTTTACCTGATGCGTTTAAAACTCATTCATTGGCACATGAAAAATTAAGTATCTAATATTCTAAAATGACTCATCACGTAACAAACTAAATTAGTTGAATTTGAGGGGTTTTTTAATCTTAATTTTTTGGTCAACACGCCAAAAAAACCCAAAACAAAATAATGTATATATAAATTAATGAGGGTCAATGGGCGACTAGCTTAGTGTTATTGTTGTGAAGTCCAATAAATAAAATAATGAGCGACATTTTGAAGTAAACTCGCGTTAAGTGGTGGGAAAAGTATGTGCCTGCACGTTCATTTCTTAAATTTATTTTCTTATTATTGGATGCAACTCTACAAATTACCAAAAAAGTAAATGATATTTCCTGAATTTATATAATATATTTAAAATACTCAAGGACTAAATTAAAACGTTATATTCTCAATTTCAATTGAAATAGTTGAGGGAAATGACAAATGTTTCGAGGGAATTCTTTAATTCAAATAATGGCTGTGACCTGTGAACAGCTCAATAATTTAGATCTTCAAAATTAAACGCAAATTAGTGTCTAATCAAGTAATCATACTTAGTTGTCCTTTTTAAGAGTGATTAACATTTTACCAATTATTTATTAGATAAAATATCATATTTTCTCCCTTAAAGATGTCCTTATTCAATTTTCTAAACAAGAACATAAAGCGTATTTCCATAATATTCCTTACGGCTTTAATCCTCTTCGCTGTTTGCAGGCTAAATAATCCAGCTTCTTCATCTCACAATGTCAGTGCAACGGACATCAAGATTAGAGACGAAGATGAAAAATGCGACATCTTTAAGGGCGAATGGGTCCCGAATCCGGATGCTCCGTATTACACGAATAAAACCTGTTGGGCGATCGATGAGCGTCAAAACTGCATGAAATATGGGAGACCCGATACCGAGATTTTGAAATGGAAATGGAAACCCGACGGCTGTGATTTGCAGGTATTCGATCCATTTCAGTTCATGAATATTGTTCGTGATAAGTCTTTGGCCTTCGTCGGAGATTCTGTAGGGAGGAACCAAATGGAGTCCATGATCTGCCTCTTATCAACGGTAAGTTTCACACATAAATATGTACGTATACTTTTGCATATAGATTGCGTATAATGTATAGTTCGTGTATCATGTACGTCTTAGGATCATCTCTTGTTTTATATTTGTGTTTTATCTCAAATTTCATTCACATATACACGATGAGTGTAGCCCAGATTATGAGACATGCTTTTTAAATTTTTTTCATATTATAATTATTTCTCTCTCGTAACCTGGACCACCTATTTATACACGTGGAGATGAAACACAAATATAAAACAAGAGATTTTAAGACGTATTGACACATATATTATATATACTCATATTTACAAGTGCAGATTTCATTTTAATTTGAAATAAGTTCATAATTTTAAAAGTAAAAATTTAAATGTTAGTTTAACTAACATTTACAAGAATACGGTTGTGATTTCAAAGTTTGATTAGGTGAATTTGATCAACAACATAACCAATCGTATTACAGACATAATAGTTAATGCGCATTGTGCACGCGAAATAATACAAAAACATTAAAAAGTAAATGATATTTCCTGAATTTATATAATATATTTAAAATACTCAAGGACTAAATTAAAACGTTATATTCTCAATTTCAATTGAAATAGTTGAGGGAAATGACAAATGTTTTGAGGGAATTCTTTAATTCAAATAATGGCTGTGACCTGTGAACAGCTCAATAATTTAGATCTTCAAAATTAAACGCAAATTAGTGTCTAATCAAGTAATCATACTTAGTTGTCCTTTTTAAGAGTGATTAACATTTTACCAATTATTTATTAGAGAAAATATCATATTTTCTCCCTTAAAGATGTCCTTATTCAATTTTGGTCCTGATCTTTTAATTTTTCTCACATTGCATCTTTTTTATTCCACATTTTCTCAACTTCAATCCTTTAGCTAACGAACGTTAAAAAATTGACAGAAAAAGTCACATGAGTGGCACATGGTCTGAATAAATGTGAGTGGCGCATGAGTGACACGCGCCTTTTTTCCATCAATTTTTTAAGTTCATTAACTAAAAGACCGAAATTGAGAAATGTGGAATAAAGAAGGATATAAAGTGTTAAATGTTAAAAGATCAGGACCAAAATCGAAAAAGGACATATCTACGAAAAATGATATTTTTTCTATTTATTAATAGTTTGTCGGAAATTTCTTTAATAATTTCAGGTGGAATATCCTGTGGAAACCTACGACGGTCGACAACTCCACCGGTTGAGCTAGGTAAATTACAACTTTACCTCGCCTACTTCCGGTCGCCATTCTTAATCCGCTCCGAAAAGATCGACTCGGACGGTCCGACTCATACCGGTCTCTTCAACCTCTACCTGGACGAGCCGGACGAGTCAAATCGACGAGTTCGATTTCCTCGTCGTCAACGGCGGCCATTGGTTCTCTACCCCCGCCATCTACTACGAGAGTCGCCGCTACTGCCTGCTCCCCAACACCACCAATCTCCCCGCCACATACGGCTACCGCCGCGCCATCCGAACGTCATCCAAAGCAATCGAAGAGAGAGAGGAGTTCAACGGCATCGTTTTCCTCTGCACCTTGGCGCCAACGCACTTCGAGAACGGCGCCTGGAATGACGGCGGAGACTGCGTTCGGCGGCGGCCGTGGCGGAGCGACGAGGCGAGTCTGGAGGGCTTAGAGTTGGAAATGTACCTAACGCAGATAGAGGAATCTAGGGGTTTAGAGAGAGAAAGTAAGAAGAAGTTTAGAGTGTTTGATACGACGCCGTCTATGCTGTTGAGGCCTGATGGGTATCCTAGTAGATATGGGCATTGGCCCAATGAGACTCTGTACAACGATTGTGTGCATTGGTGTTTGCCAGGCCCAATTGATACTTGGGCCGATTTCTTGCTGCATATGATCAAAATTGAAGATGATCCAAGGAAAGACATCATCAGCATGAGAAGATCAAGAAAATGCCATAGATTTGTTATTCTAATAATATTAACCCTAATGTTTATTACATTGATATTTCTTTGAAGGTTATGGGTCTAGTTTTTTATTTAATTTTTCTTTTAGAATTGTTTCATTTTTTTTCTCTAGGGTTGATTAGGCTTGTTGATCAATTTTGATATCACATTTGATGTATAAAATTAAGTTTTTTGAACTTTTTGACCTACTTCTTAGCCCATTATTATTCTTTTCACGAGTTTTTTACCTGATTGTTAATCTCTTATGGGGTGTGACGTGGGCCAATCCGGTATCCCCACGCTAGCTTCACGTGGACCACTGCCTGGATGCCACGTGGAGTGAAGGACCGGTCAAATGAGCCACGTAAGCCTCCTAATTGGTTATCTCGAAGACAAAACCTTCGAGGAGAAAATGTTGACCATTCGACAATGTCGACCCGACTACCCTTAAGGCCTGTCGAAATACAATCGATCGAGCCCAAGGTAAGTCAGCGGAAACTCGACCATGTTGTTACTAGGTCGAATCAAGGTCGACCATCCCTGGGGCCCACTCCGCCGTCTTCAAGCATTTAATGAAGTCTGACAGGCCGTACGAAACAGGTGACGCATTTAATGCGCCTGCAGGATGCACTGTACAGGTAATCATTGCCCCCAAAAGTATAAATACCCCCTTCATAAATGCCATTAACAACACATAACCACCACTTCCATAGCGTACAAGTCACTCGATAAGCTCTCAACCATTCGATACTGACTTGAGCGTCGGAGTGCCGACAAAGGGAACAACCCCTCCCGTCCTTTGTCGGTCCGAAGCTCACGTTTGTTAACTTTCTTCCAGGTCAACTCTAACTCGAGCTCTACCACATCAACAAATTCTAAGTGGTCAAAGTCAGCTATTTCGTGACACATCACCAGTCCGAAACTCGACACGATCATTTTGGCGCCGTCTGTGGGAAACGAGAAAGAAGCCGAAAAACGATGGAGTTGCACAGTCATCGTACTCTGGGAGGTGACGATCATGAATCAGAGATCCAAAATTGAGCAGATGGGCCGAGTCAGGCCCAGGGACGACACGCAGCCGAGACTCGAGCTCTTTTCCCCCTGAAGGTCCTGGACGATCGGTCGCGAGGATCGAGAAGCCCCACTCATAGTGAGGATGAGCAACGGCCAAAAAATTCCAAGGTATTCGATCGTCTGGGGGCTAGGGTTCTGCCTGAAGCCCCCAGGTTGTCAAACCGAGGGATTCCTGTCGGTCAAAAGGGCCTGAGGAACCGCCTGCCCGACGAGGTTCCCCCCAACGATCGCGCCGAGGAAAGGCCCCCTCTCGACCTCGAGGTAATCATCGTGCCGATGAAGATGAAGCGGAGGTATCCTATAGCAGTTTCTCACCTCCCGCCAATAGGAGGCTGACTCACCAGTATAGGAGCTCTCGAGAGGCGAGATCCCCTTTCTACGAAGGGATATTGGCGGCCATGGCGGCGGATAAAATGCCCACTAACCTCCCAACATACAATGGAGTATCCGATCCCGAGCGGCACGTAGACCGTTTTGAGATTGAGATAAGCATGTTTGTCCATTCTCCGGATGTCAAGGCCAAAATCTTTGCCACCACTCTCGTCGAGTCAGCCCAGGGCAAGTTCTCAAGGCTGGCTCCGCGAAGTATTCGCTCATACGATGAATTGATCGAGCGTTTCATTGCCCATTTCTCCTCCGTCAAGGGCGACAAGCTGCCGGCCACTTATCTCTATAACATCGTGCAGAGGGAGGATGAGACTCTGAGAGATTTCTTCACCCAATTCTCTCGAGCTGCAGTGCAAGTCCAATCTCCGAGTATGGATATGGTAATACCTACGATTCATGCGGCTCTAAGGGATCGAGAGTGTGCCCGGCACATTGTCCGGAAAACCCCGCGTCCATAACCAAGTTGCTGGATATTGCTTCCTCGTGGATGAGAGTAAAGGAAGTCGAGATGGCCTAAAAAGGGGCCCTGAGTCAGAAGATGGAGGCCACGCGACCACCCAAGAGCGAGCCTAGAAAGGATGTCCGGAGCCGAGTCGGCCCCAATCCTGGGAGTAGCTCAAAGGAGCACTACACGGCCCTGAACCGATCGATTGAGGAGATTTACAACATCGTCAACAAAAAGTTGTTCAAAAATCCCAAGGCCATTAAGGAAACCCAAAAGACCTGGGATTCAGGGAAGTACTGTCATTTCCATCGGCAATCGGGGCCACAACACCTCCGAATGTTTCGCCCTGAGAGACGAAATCGAGAGGTTGATCCGAGGGGGAGAGCTCCAAGAATTCGTCAAAAAACTTGACGAACTGGCCCTTCGAGCCGACGATCGGAGCCCACCTCGCCGTAGGGAGGCGAAACCGCCAACTGAGAGGGAGGAACATAACCTCCCCTGTCTGGGTCGAATCGACATGATTGCGGGAGGGCCAGCCGGGGGCGACACGAAGACTGCCCGAAAGAGGACCAGGAGAGAGGGCCAAAGAAATTACTACGGGCCCCATGAGGTGATGGAAGTCGAGTCGAGCAAAAGCTGGGTAGATCAGAATATTAGCTTTAGCAATAAGGACCTAATCGGCATGCCACCTCGGGAAGGCGAATCACCTAGTTGTCCGATGGTGGTAATGCTCGACGTGGCCAACTATGCTGTATCCAAAACCCTTGTTGATAATGGAAGCTCTGTAAATATTATTAATCTCTCGACTCTTAACCGCATGAATTTAGCTAAAAGTTTAAATCTTGAACCTCTCAAAACTCCTTTAACAGGATTTGGGGGTTCCGAAGTATATCCTAAAGGTCGAGTCCGATTTATCACCTCCATGGGAACACTCCCCAAGAGGTCGACTCTCGAACTGGAGTATTTGGTTGTCGATCATTCGTCAGCTTATAACATCATTTTGGGGAGGCCTGGCTTAATCGACTTTTAGGGCAGTTATATCAACCTACCATCAATTGATTAAACTCCCAACGCCCAACGGAATAGGAGAGCTGAGGTGTGACGTGCCCATGGCTTGGGCGTGTTACTCGATTTCCATGGAAAAGGTGAAATTGCCTAACCAGCAGATCGTCCCTATCTTGGGCCTCCCTGACGGAGATGAAGACGAGATTGAGGATTCTGAAGCGGTCGGCGAAGAGCCTGTCCGAAGGGCAAAGAAAGCAAAAAAGCAGAAAGTAGCAGATAGTCGAGTGGAGGCGTCGACCCAAACCGTGCAGATTGAGCTTCTTCCAGGGCAAAGAGAGAAGATCACACATGTAGGCCTCCCCGAACCGGGAAAAGGAACTCGAGCAGGTACTCCTGATACAATTCCTCCAAGAAAATGCGGACGTCTTCGCGTAGAGCGCCAATGATTTGGTGGGAGTCGACCCGTCTGTGATCATGCACCAACTCAATGTCGACCCTTCTTTCAAGCCGGTCAAACAACGGCTGCGGACCCAAAGTGTTAAAAGAAATGAAATAATTGAAAAAGAGGTGAACAAATTGCTTGATGCGGGATACATCACACCCGCCAAATACGTCGACTGGCTGTGCAATGTGGTTTTAGTCGCCAAATCAGGAGGAAAATGACGCATGTGCAATGATTTCACGGATCTAAACAAAGCCTGCCCTAAAGACCCCTACCCTCTGCCGAATATCGACCTGCTAGTCGACTCGACTGCTGGGTGTGAATTGATGAGTATGATGGATGCCTTTCAAGGCTACTATCAGATTTTCAAGGCACCAGAAGATGAAGATAAGACCACTTTCATAGTTGTGAAGGGCATTTATTGCTTCCGGGTGATGCCCTTTGGACTTAAAAACGCGGGGGCTACGTATCAGAGGCTAGTCAACCAAATCTTCAAAGAAGAGATCGGCAAGACTATGGAGGTCTATGTCGACGATATGATAGTGAGGTCAGCACGGTCTAGTGACCACCTCCAAAACTTACCGCGAGCCTTTAAATTACTCAGGCAGTACAACCTGAAGCTCAACCCGAACAAATGCACTTTTGGAGTGTCCGGTGGAAAATTCCTCGGATACATGGTTAGTCAAAGGGGGATCGAGGCCAACCCGGAGAAGAGCAGTGCTGTCCGCAATCTTTCTAGCCCAAAGACGATCCGAGAGGTGCAGTGCTTGGTTGGATGAATTATTTCCCTCAACAGATTTATCTCCAGGTCAGCCGAGAAGAATCTCCCTTTCTTCAAAATTTTGAGGAACGTCAAGGAATTCAAGTGGACGGAGGAGTGTGAGCAAGCATTCGAGGCGTTGAAAAAATACCTCGAGTCGCCCCACTCCTAGCAAAGCCGGAGCAAGGAGAGGTTTTATACCTTTACATGGCCGTATCGACTGAAGTGATCAGTTCAGTCTTGGTCGCCGTAAGAGAGGGAAAGCACCTGTCGATCTACTATGTCAGTAAAATTTTGCATGGAGCGGAGACACGATACTTGGAAATCGAAAAGTTCGCCCTCGCGCTCGTCCACACAGTCCGGAAACTGAAGCCGTATTTTCAAGCCCACAAAGTTGTCGTGCTCACGGATCAACCCCTTAGACAGGTGTTGGCCAAGCCAGATAGTTCGGGACGACTAATCAAATGGGCTGTCGAGTTGGGCCAGTATGACTTAACCTATCAACCAAGGTTAGCGTGTCAAGCCCAAGTCTTGGCCGACTTCCTAGTCGAGAAAGAACCCTCAACCCCACCGAGAAAGACTACGTGCCGTTGGACGCTGTCAGTCGATGGTTCTTCGACCTCATCTGGCGGGGGTGCAGGAGTATCCTTGAGAAGTACCGATGGAGATGAGCTCGACTTCGCCATCTGCCTGGACTTCCCAGCTACAAACAACGAGGCCGAGTATGAGGCACTCCTAGCAGGCATGAGGATAGCCGAGGAACAAGGCATCGATAATCTGGCGGCTTTAACCGACTCACAGCTAGTTGCGAGTCAATATGTTGGCTCTTATGAAGCGAGGGAGGAATCAATGGCCAAATACTTGGAAAAAGTCAAGGAGTGGGCTGCGAAATTCAAGAATTTTAGTCTTGAGCAAATACCCAGAGAAGGGAATGAGAGAGCCGACGTCCTTTCCAAAGTGGCCAATGGTCTCAGGGGAACCAGGGATAGGTCGATCACATTCCTTACAAATACAGCTCGATCAATCGAGGAAAAGGGAAAACCTATACTAAGCATCGACCCTGCCGAACCATGTTAGTTAGATGACCTGGTCCTACATCTAAGAGATCGTTTTTTGCCCGAAGACAGAATGGAGAGGCGTCGACTGGTGGCCCGGGCGACAAGCTATTCACTCGACCCGGAGGGCATGCTATTCAAGAGATCTGTTAGGGAGCCAGCCAAGAGGTATCTACGACCCTCCCAAGCCAAGGAGGTTCTCGAAGAGGTGCATGCTGGATCCTGCGGAAACCACGCTGGAGGTCGAATACTCGCCAAGAAAGTATCTCGAGCCGGATACTATTGGCCAACCCTCTTACAGGATTCGATCAATCTAGTAAAGAAATGTCCCAGCTGTCAAAGACATTCGAACATCATCCACCAACATCCGAGGGAGATGACCCCGGTCGACATAACCTGGCCTTTCGATCAGTGGGGAATCGACATTGTTAGGCCATTCCCCCTAGCCCCGAGACAACAACAGCTCGTCATTGTCTGCGTAGAGTACTTCTCCAAGTGGGTCGAGGCAGCGTCTGTTCCCAAGATCACCCATACAGTGATGACTCGATTCCTATGGAAAAACATCATATGTCGATTCGGAGTGCCGAAGACCTTGATCTGTGATAATGGTCCCCAATTCCGGAGCAAAATGTTCAAGGGTTACTGCTCCAAGTACGGCATCAGCTTGCGATTTACTTCGGTCGGCCATCCTCAAGCCAACGGCCAAACCGAAGTCACCAATCGGACCATCGTACAAAATCTGAAGACCCGCCTCGACGGGAGCAAAGGAGCTTGGGCCGAAGAACTCGACGGTGTCTTATGGGCTTATCGGACCACTCCTCGAACCGCCACCGGAGAAACCCCATTTTCAATGGTCTATGGTTCCGAGGCAGTGATTCCCGCCGAATTGATACACCAAACCGATCGAGTGCTACATTACCGGCTCGACCGCAACCAAGAGAATCGTCAATTCGACTTAGACATGATTGAAGAGAAGAGAGATCGAGCCTTCCGACGGATGCAACAGTACCGGGCGGCAATGACCAGAAGTTATAACAAGAAGGTCCTCCTCCGAGTTTTCCGAGTCGGGTATCTCGTTCTAAAACGAGTCGACGTTATCAAACATGTAGGGAAACTCGATGCAAATTGGGAGGGTCCTTTAAGAATTTCCAAAGTGGGGAAAAACCAGGCCTATCATCTGGAAGATTTGAATGGTAGTCCAATGCCTCGATCATAGAACGCCCACAACCTTAGGGCTTTTTATGTTTGAAAAGTTGTAATGTTCAACATGTCAATCAATAAATTTGGAATTGTTTTTCGACCTAAAAGGTTGTCATACCCTTGATGGGTTAAATAGCCTAGTCGATACCTACGACCAGATTAACAAATTATCTCTTAAAATCGACTTAACTGTTTGACGTCCTACTCGCAAGGGGCTAGAGCAATACATGTTGTCGACTTAAGGGTATTGTTTAATTTGAACATGCATACTCGAGAATGCTAATTTTAATTTAACCTTAAAATAAATTTCATTAAAATTCAGGAAATGATTACATTTGGATTTTTTCCATTGGGAACACTGACCGGCCGCCCCGGGTCGACTTGGTACATGAAGTTAAAACAGAAAAGAAAATTACATAGGCAGAAACAGTGTAGGAAATCAGAAGGTCTAGTCGATTTCTTCATCGGAATGAGTGTTCTCAGGCTTCTCGAAGAAGAGCTCTGGGAAAACACGGGCGTGATTCAGGACCATGAGGTCGACCCCCTGAGGCATCTGGTTCGCGTCCTCCTCGATTCCCCCGACTAGAGACTTGGCCAGAGGGATAGCGAATCCAAACTCGTGCTTCGACCAATCCTCCTCGGGATCTTCATCGGCTTGTGGGGGCGGGGTCGGGGGTCTAGGCACATGAGGCCAATTTTACTCGTGTCGTAGTTGACTGGAAGGAGTCCCTCGGCGCGGCATTGGGCCAGACATAAGTCGAACCCTTCCTTCAAATCCGCCACCCCAAAAGTTGCGGTCGACCTTTTATAAGCAGTCGACTTCATAAACCGGTAAGCCCCAAACCGCTCCGAGTCCGCCACAATTTGGTCGTATACCCGCTGGCACCTTTCGATAGCCGTTCGAGCGCCTTTCACCTGCCCCGCCTCTTCCCCCTCTTTGAAGGAGGAAAGTGTCTTCTTGGCCTCCGCATCGAGTTTCTTGTGGGCCTCGAGCAGTTCCCCTTTCTTGGCCTTCAATTGCTTTGCGGTTTCGGCAAGGGCCGTTTCTGCCTTCTCCTTCGCCAGCTCTGCCGCCTTCTTGCTCGAGCCGAGACTCGCCTTCTCAGTTTCCAGATCCAGCACCTTTCTCTTCAGGATTTCGACCTCAGAGTCGATCCCAGCCTTGGCCTCAAGGCGCGCCCTTCCTTCTTTGTAGATCTGGGACCTTCGACTCATGTGGTATATGTCCTGCGCAAGCTGTAACAAAAGAACAAAGGAAGTCAGCAATCAACCCCCAATCGAAGTGGAAAAGATAGAGGGATAGGTCGTTACCCCAATGACCTTCACGGCCGCCGACATCTCCAGCTCGACCTCGGACATCTTCCATCTCGATTCATGGTCGACCGGAACTTGGCAACAATGGTATACCGCCCCAGCAGCACGGTTGTCCCGTGGAATCGACCCAATCCTTCGAGGCTTACCGTCATCCCCAATCAACTTATAACCCCCAGGAAGATGCGGCTCGGAAATTTTGAGCATTTTGAAGAAGTCGGCAATATCATCTTCCGGGGGGTGGAATGGAAGGTGCACCGCTCTGATGGCCTCGGAAGAGAAGGGGGCCGGCGCTTTCTCTGTCCCTGAAGGAGTCGACGGGACCGAGCTGTGGGAAATCGTGCCCCTCGACTGGCTGTCCCCAGTAGCCTGTTCGATGTTTTTTATCGGCTTGGGGACGGACGCACCCTTTGGATCTCTATTCTTTTTCGACCGTTTCCTCTCAGGCTCAGGGATGGGGGCTTTATCTTTCCTCTTCAAGGTCTGGGTCGCCTGTGTTTGAGTCGGCTCGACGCTTGTTTGATCCCCCTCCCTCGGAAGGATGGCGTCCATAGTTTTGTGGGGTTGTGCCACCTCGGCCGCTTTCGCTATGGCATGCCTAGCCGCGAGCTCTTCCATGTCGGCCCTCATCTTCGCCAATCGACTCATTATTACTTTATCTGAAAAGGAGAGAGTTGAATATTAGAATCGACCAGAGAGATAGCAAGATGCAAAGATGAATACAAAATGATAAATTCGACTCGACCGTCCAATTTACCAGGGTCGAACGTCCGAATAATGCGGCCGGGGGCTAGGCCAAAATCGACCAATACTTTATTCTCGATCAACTTCCTGCAGTCGAACTGGCCACCCCGACACCACATTCTATTCCATAAATTTGGCCACCCCGACTCGCTCTCGACATATACAAATTGTTGTTTCCAGGATTGTTCATTCGAAGAGGTCGGCGATGTTGTGAGTTTGCGTTTCTGCTTAAATGAAAGTTGTACGAACCCGTAGCCCGACCCGGACCTCTCCTTGGTCACACTCACATTAAAGAGATCCTTGGCTACTCCAAGCATGGGAATCCCAAAATACTTCATCAAAACTCGGATGCCGTTGAGCATCGCGTAACCATTCGGCATCAATTGGACCGGGCTGATGTTCAAGTGGTTTAAGATGTCGAGGACGTCATCATCTATCGGGATTTGAAACCCAGCTTGGATCATTTTCCAAGTCACAGTGATGCAATTGGGCGGAGGGTCGGTCATGGATTCCCCTCTCCGAGGTCGGACAACACTATACCCACCCAGCTCGACATCCCCACCAAACAGTATCTCCCTAATGTCTTCGAACATTTTTGCCGATACTTTGCTCTCGACTAACCTAGGGTCCTTATCTAGAATTCGGCTGGGGGATTTCCTACCATAAGGGATATGTATGCCATCCTCTCCTTGACTACTCGAGGTTGACGGCCCTGCGCCTCCTACACGACTCGAGAGTTCCGGGCCGAGGGTCATCCCCACTGGGGGTATTGCCGTTATGGGTTCTGCAGAGGCTACGGGACCCGAGGGAGAGGCCGATTGCCTATCCTCTGAGTCCCCTGACACTTTCGGTACTTCTACCCTATCGGAACCCTGTGATCTAACCGACTCCTCCCCACTTGAAGTCGAGGCGAGCGAGTATACTTCATCCCCAGGGCCCGGAATCTTATCTGACAGGTCTGAACTAGTCGAAGTAGAAGAAGTCATCCCACTGCTCAACAATGCTTCGACTGGATTCCCTTGAATTCCGCTTTCTCCTTGAAATAAGGGTTAAGGTTTTCGTATCAGGGATCGAGTCGAACGCGATTCGAGATGGGGTTCTTCTCACTCGATTACGGACTCTCAAATTGAAAGAAGAAATAAAATAAAAGAAATCGAAGCAATAAGATGGAAAGAAGCTAGGTCGAAAGAACTTACCGGAAGGATTCGCTGATTGACTCGGTCTACTCGAAAACTCCGGTTGCTTGGCTCGAAAAGCTCTGAAGAACTCGAAATGCTCTGAGATTTCTAAAGTGGTGAAGAGAAGAACTGAAGGCCTTAAGGGGCTATTTATAAGGGTTACCTTGGGCGGGAAAATCGAAGGCGAACCGTCGCCATCATTGCACCTGGGGGCCCACTTCTCAGAATTCGAAAGGTCACTGCCACGTCAGCTTGGCACCGCCTTTCCGGGGGCTAATGACGTGGGCCAATCCGGTATCCCCACGCTAGCTTCACGTGGACCACTGCCTGGATGCCACGTGGAGTGAAGGACCGGTCAAACGAGCCACGTAAGCCTCCTAATTGGTTATCTCGAAGACATAACCTTCGAGGAGGAAATGTTGACCATTCGACAATGTCGACCCGACTACCCTTAAGGCCTGTCGAAATACAATCGACCGAGCCCAAGGTAAGTCGACGGAAACTCGACCATGTTGTTACTAGGTCGAATCAAGGTCGACCATCCCTGGGGCCCACTCCGCTGTCTTCAAGCATTTAATGAAGTCTGACAGGCCGTACGAAGCAGGTGATGCATTTAATGCGCCTGCAGGATGCACTGTACAGGTAATCATTACCCCCATAAGTATAAATATCCCCTTCATAAATGTCATTAACAACACACAACCACCACTTCCATAGCGTACAGGTCACTCGATAAGCTCTCAACCATTCGACACTGACTTGAGCGTCGGAGTGCCGACAAAGGGAACAACCCCTCCCGTCCTTTGTCGGTCCGAAGCTCACGTTTGTTAACTTTCTTCCAGGTCAACTCTAACTCGAACTCTACCACATCAACAAATTCTAAGTGGTCAAAGTCAGCCATTTCGTGACACATCACCAGTCCGAAACTCGACACGATCAGGGTGAGATTAATCTCTCGGAATGAATCAAATATCTTTTATTTTAAATGTGATATATATAGAGTTGCAATAGAGTCGGATTCATATCAAATTAGAAAAATCCAAATTCAAATCAAATAAAACGATTTGGTAACTGAGTCCGAATCCAAATTTAATAGAATTGAGTTTCATTTGTATTGAATTAATATGTAATCAGGTCGGATCAAAAGTTCAAAATTGATAAAAGGTATGATCGATTAATAATAAAATATAAGATTTTTCATAAAGAAATAAATATTAATACAATGAATAAAAAATATACAATTATTTATTTATTTAATCGGGTAATGTAGGATAAATCCTCACTTGGGCATCATATTTTTACTTAACTCTCTAATTGGGCATCAATTTTTATTTTACTCCCCACATGTAGTACGAATATGATATAATGCAGTATTTATATCCTATTATATTGGATAAATTTTCACGACTCTCAAAACATGTCGTATAATTTTCACATAATATAGTACTAAAACATTTTAATGCAGTATTTATATCCTATTATGTAATATAAATTTTCGGGGAGTAAAGTAAAAATCTCCAAACTAATTGGGAGTTATTTGCAAATAATTATTATTTAATAATTTTGTTGTTGTTTATCGAAAATAGATCAATTCAAGATTATTAATAAAGCAAACATATTTTCTAGAATAAATAATTCAAAATTTATTGTTATTTATAGTTATCATAATGCGTAAAAATTTAATTTTAATTATTTTTATTAATAAAATAATTAATTTAATAAAATATCAAAAGAAGTCGGATTTGAATTTTTTATGGATCGCATTTCTTAATTTCATATTAGGTAATTTATTTTTAATAACGAACATTTATAATTAGATATGATCTATTGATTTTTTTTCTCTGAAAAATATTTTATAATTCGAAGCAAATTTGGACTAAAATCAACCCATTGACAACCTTAGTTAACAATATATTTAGTTTCATTTAATCAGTCTTGCACTCATATTTGATGGTGCCTTACCCAAATTAGGATATGTGGTTTGTCTCGCATGTGATAGAATGAGATAAACTCGAGTGTGACGAGCTGTGATCGGGAGTTCGCTAGGTAAGCTCACTCTTTTAGACTCTGTGTACGTAAAGATATTCATGTAGTTACAAATATTAGAGATGACTTTATGGAAAGGTAAGAGAGTCTTACGAATAAGTCCGTATAGAATGGAAGAGGTCATAGGGAGTCGAACTAAAACGTTAGACAAATTGGTAAAATGTAATAGGACTTCGGGCCTATATAACGGGTTGGGGGCTTATATCAATTACAAAAAATAACTAAATACGATAGAAGAAAAGGAGAGAAGGAATACGGCGATACCCATCAATATTAAATTCAAAAAAATCATCCCTACTTTCGAACATTCCATAAATACATTGGATTAAGACTAAGGATCATTTCAATTTTTTTTAGTCCAATTCCAAATAATGTAGTATGTATGCAATTATGCATAATGTCATCCAACGTGCGACGTGCGCACATTAACTTCCAGTGTCATGTCTCATGTTGGGACTATCATATTGTTGGTATATAGTGAAGGCTAATAAATAATAAATCCAATTAGGTGCTTCCATTAATTGTAGATATAAAATAATTAGCCACACTTCAAAATAAACTCATGTTACGGGGTGGGAGAAGCTGCGGGCATCCATACACATTCATTTTTTAAATTTATTCTCTCATTATTGAATAAATTATAAGATATCACTACAAGAAAAACTGTTTTTAACTACGGACAAATAATCGTAGTAAATGGTCCAAATTCGTAGCAAAAACCCTTTTGCTACGTATTTATTACGAAATTCTGATTGTAGTTGATATGACCGTAACAAATATTATACTACGATCAAATGATCGTAGCAAATACTTTCTGCTACGAAAATTTTAGTTTTTACTACGCACAATATTATGTAGCGAATATGAGGCAAATACATCTAGTTTTTGCTACAACTATGCTATTCGTAGTAAAAAATAAATATTGGCTACGACAATAACCTCCTAGAGAAAGATTTCAAATTGAAAAACAAATATTCACTACGATAAATATCCCACAATAAAAAATTCAAATCTTTTTTTTAATTTTATAATTATTATTTAATTTTTATAAAATTATAATTTTTATAGTTTCCTAAAATACATCAATAAATATATCATCATCCAACCTATAAAACAATCCATTAAGACATCAAATAATTTTCAATATCTTTATCAACATAATATTTACAACAAAAAAAAAAAAAAAATTCTTTACGAATATGAATTCACAAAAGATTTACTATTCTTTCCTCAAATCTTGAAAAAAAAAAAAAAAAAAACTATTGTTTATGGAGGAAATCGAATTGTCTTGATCTTACTTAGAAATCTGCCAAAACCAATCCCCGCCCATTTTGTTGTTGAGCTGAGTAAACCAATCTGCAATCCAAATTTTCACTTTGCAGCCAACAGAAGCCAGCTTGTTGACATTAATTGTCTTCGTAACCCCCTGCATCCAAGACATAAAGTTACCCATCAGGGATTATAAGAAATAAGCATCTAAATAAGCCATATTTCACATTTGAAGATGCTTTCCATTCTTGGGTAAGAAAGAGTCAATCTCTGAAATCCAGTTAGGAAGTATAAATCCGATAGCTAACATATCATAAATAACACACTTCATCTGACCTATACAAGGGGTAGGCATCAAGACAACTAAAATTTCAAAACAACAGAAAAAATCCGCTGATATGCAGAAATAGTTGAATTCATAACAAAAAATATGATATTCAATAACCAAATCATAGATAGTGTAATTGGGTTCAAACATGTTTGATGATTTTACACATTCATTCAGATTTTCTCATCCACATTCATTCAGATTTTCTCATCCACACGTCAACATATTAACAATGGCACAAAAGCCTCCAACTTTAGAAATGAGGCAACAAGAAACTGGGCACTTTAAAATTTAGCCACATTCAACAAATTAAACATTATAAGAATCAGAGAATAACAAACCCAACTTCTTTTTACTCGAAAACATAGGATAATTCCACCTTCCCAAAGTGATTATATGATGATGGAAGAAATAGAAACAAGAATTACTCACATGCCTACACAAAGATCTTCCTAAAATTCCATTAAGCATCATTGCATCCGCAGAAAAATAAATAAATAAACGAGAACCGAATTTCAGCACAAACTTTGCATACTAACCCAAACTAACTGATTCATTAATAAGGGAAAAAATAGAACTTTTATTCTGAATTAAGCTACCTGAGCAATGTGCATTCTGCCAGAGGGTTCAAATCCACCATAATAAATGGGCTGAGGCTTCTCCGTCAGCGGCCTCTCTAATTCATCCTCTTGGATGCACTCGTCAGCTATATTTGTTAGTAAATCAAACCTCTCTTTCACGCTCATCCTACAACAATAATAACGAATAAATCAAAATGAACATCTTACAACCAGAAATAAAATACAATAGAAACTACATAATATATCTAGAAAAGGCATGAATAATACTGGCGTTGAGAGGAAATCAAGAGCGATTGAAGTGGTTGAGACAACGGCTTTTCATTGTTGTTGCTGCTTTAGGTTAGGGATGGCAACGAGCCGAGCCGAGCCTTGGGATTTTTTTCTGGCTCAGGCTCGGCCTAAGTATTTAAGTTTGGAACCTGGCTCGCGAGCCAGAGAGCCTTAGTTTTCTAGCTCGGGCTAAACATTTAAGTTTCTGCACCAAATATCAATCATTAAAGAGAATACACATGTCAGGGCATATCAGTAGCTTAAAGCCTTAAACAATATCAATACACATATTAGGGCATATCAGACATAATTGCAGCCTCAATAACATATTTCAAAGCCAATATTTTCCATCGTGTTATGAACTACACAATGCAGCCAATATTTCAAAGAATAAACAATATCAGTAGCTTAATGCAGCCAATATTTTCAAAGAAGAAACAATATTGTCGGCAGCTTAAACAATTCATATAAAAAAGAATTCTGAATTCAGATTTGATTCAATCATCTAAAGGAAACAGAAACAAAGTGGACAAAAAAGGTCTCATTTCAAAGAAACAAACTAACATAAAAATTTCTCATATCAGATTTCAAAATTCCCTCTAATGATGGTAAATTCACTTCCAATATTGCTAAATGTCTTCTTATTAATTAATAGAAAATTATATCACAAGATTATGAACAAACAAAATTCTACAAACTCTGTTTTCGGATGGGCTTTATGAATAAATTGTTCACATCTTAACAACATATATTTCCTGTTTAAAACTCTGTTATGAAACAAATTTTCACATTAAATTACTTAAATCAGATAATATTCATAGAAAAAGAGAATATATTCAGATTTCCCTTAAATCAGATTCAGCATATATATTCAGATTTTCAGACGACCAGATACGAAACATCAAATACAAAACCTCTATTTTCATACGCATACACGAACAAATACAACAACATCAAAGTTCAAACCCCTATTTCCCCCTCATTTCACTTATCCAAAATTGACAATAATTAGACAAAAATTCAGTCTCCTTCAATGCCAACAACAAATACAAGCATCAATTATCTTAAATTCAAACTTTTGAATCATTTCAGATCCAAACAGGAGCTTGAAAAAGCCCAAAAGCTCTAAAAATTAACAACCCTCCTGATAATTCAACGAAACAAGCTTCAGCTCAAACAACAAATCAGATCTAAAGAACTTACTCGTATCAAAATGAACTAATCCAGTTTTAAAAGATGCAATCTTTCTTCACTTCAAAACCACTGTCAAAGTTGAAGAAAAATATTAAAAAAACAAGATGCAAGTGTCACTCTTTACTCATTCTTTATCAGCATATCTACAAAAAAAAAGCCAAATAAACAACAATCAAAAAACAAGACGAGTAAGAGGAATACAGGCACCTTAATAATGACCACGGCAAGAAGGTACTTGAGTTTGTCTTTGTAGATGTATCCGTCTTTTCGTTCCTATAATAACACAGATAATGACAAGACAGAAGTTTATAGACAGTGCATACTTCAGCAAAGAGAACTCAATTAATCATCATTACAGAAATGAACCCAACTGTTATCCATTGTTAAATTCCTGATATTTGCAAAATGATAATCACCATTCACTACCAAAAGCTATTCTTTTTCTCCAAATATTGATAAATTACTTATCTGATCTAGTGTTTCTCTAAAAATTGCCAATTGAAGTCTGTTAAGATTTTGCAATCAACCAAATCATATATGAGATTAATATTGTGGGGATAATGATTATAATACATGAACTCTATCTAACCCCCTGCAAATGTTTTTCTTATCTCCATCTAAGGAAATTTACTTACGTTGGATATCAAATGAAACACATTAGACAAACTTATTTTGGAATTTCCGTAAGCACATACCTTGAGAAGACAAACTTGATCAGTTCTTGATGAGGTCAACAAAACAGTATACAGATTGCATAAATTCGAAACACAAAGGAGACATGATTCTCAATAGTAATCAAATACCAAATTATGCATCTATGATGCATATCTTGCACACACATTTAAATAGAAAGCTAACTCAAAAGCTTTTACCAATATATAACTTCACAAATCTTTAGCCATTTATCCTTTTTTGATTAACAGATGAGCAGCAACTTCAAGTACAGTTCATGATTTTATTTAATCCTTCGTACATTCAGAAAAAAATTAAAGCATGACTTGCACATACATTTAGGAAATAATCTCATCTAGATAACATTATTCGGAATCCCTAATGCTTCTCATATTCAAACTTCAGTATTCAAGCATAACGCAGAACCTACCTTCATCTAAGCTGCAAAGAAATAGTAAATCCAAACATGATGACAATTGATGAGAAGGCCTAACAAATAAATTTGATATATCTGAAGGCTCAACTTTGAATTATCAAATCCCGAAGTATGACTTATCATACCAAATATTTTCACCTTCATCCATTCCTCCATATACTACTCCGTTGTACATTTGTTCTCAAAATTCATCCTTAATTAGCATTCTAACACTGCTTATCAGCTCTAGAAACTCATGAATTCACTATAATCCTAAATAAACTTTGACACAGGAAAGAACTCTAAAACCCAACTACTTAAACATGAAAAAGGCCCGTTAAACTTAAAACAAAAATATTCAGAGCAAAATTAGAGACAAAAAAAAAAAAAAAAAAAAAAAAAAAAACTTTAATGATATATCCAGTGTAGTTCAATTAAAAGGCATCCAGGAATCAAAACAGTAACAATTGCCTAAAATAAAAAATAGTAAATCAAAACAAAACCCTATTACGCAGTAGAACTTGTTGTGCAACTTGTGGAAGAGTAACATATACCAACCTTCTCGAAGTAACTTGGATGAAACTTGTCCAAGCGGATATGGTGGTGGTGCATACCTTCGGTGTTACTGTGCCCTCCGAGATGCTTGCGGAGCTTTCCGATACGACCGATGACCGCCGCTCACATAGTCGCGTTGCTTGCGATTTTTCTTGACTCATCTTCTTTTCGAGATTTCAGAGAGGGGGATTTGGGTGGGGGGGACGCCGCCGCTGAGGGAGGGATTGTTGCTTGTTGCCTGTTGGGTTATTATTGGAAAATTATGGATTCGGAAACCCTTGGAGATGTTTTTGACCTCAATTTTTAAAATCTTTGAGGGTTTGAGAGTTGGGAGGAAGGATTCGAAAAATTGAAAGGTATTTTGTTTTTGATCGAATAGGATTGGGTGGGAAATCAAAAAAAATTTGGTGTCAAACTCTTTTATTTTAAAATTTAATCAAAATATTTAGTAAAAATTCAAAACTAGGTTGTTTTGTTAAATTATTTACTACGCATAAAATTTTGTAGTAAATGGTGTCTTATTTGTTAGTTATTTACTACAGACAATAAATCGTAGTTAATAATTATCTTTTACTACGATCGATGATCGTTGTAAAAGAATTTGTAGTGAAAAGCTTTTTTTCTTGTAGTGTATTTATTCATGGCTGATTCAACTTTACAGAAGTTAAACTATGAAACTATATTCATGGCTGATTCAACTTTACAGAAGTTAAACTATGAAACTATAATTCTATATTCCATAATCAAGAAATATTGTAATAATCATCAAGAATGTTAAAATAAGACATTCATATCTTCAAATGATTGCTTTTCCAACTTTGTGCCGTGAATTAAAGTAATAATATAGCACTTAATTGAGCGATGATGTATAAAACAAACATGATTTTACTGATTCAATGGGGTATATACAAAATATAATTTTTTTCTTAAATAAATAACGTGATAAATATTCAATAAATACGATTATTAACATAATATAGTCTACGCAACATGATAAAATAAAGTAATATTTTTGAATATCTTTGGTTGATCAGAAATCCAAAAAAAAGCCAGCTATCTCAGTCGAATTGGATCAAATAATTAGCCTGAGATAAAAAGAGAACATTAGGCTGTAGTAATCACGGGTTAGATATAGATAAAGCGTGTACATCGGATTAATTAAAACTTAGGATTATCATTTCAATATTTTCGAAATTATTTTCTTGAGCTGGGATACATACCAAACTGCGATCATATATATGTCATAAACAATTATTTGACAATTATAAAATAACACCCACCAAACTAATGAATTAATTATGATTATATACATAAACATATATTTCCTTGATTCTATATCTAGCAGCGCAACACATACAGATTTCCCCCATGCACCATCAATGGAGCTTCAACCAAACAAGAAAACCCGTTTTCAAAACAAAAACAGAAAGCGTAATTTCATAATATTCCTCATAGCCTCATTCCTCTTCACTGTCTTCAGGCATAATCGAGCGTCTTCATCGCACAATGTGAGCCCAGAAGACATCAGGTTGACAGACGATGACGAAAAATGCGACATCTTTACAGGTGAATGGGTCCCCAATGCGGATGCTCCATATTACACGCATAAAACTTGTAGATGGATCAAAGACCACCAAAACTGCATGAAATATGGAAGACCCGACACCGATTTTCTGAAGTGGAAATGGAAACCCAACGGATGTGATTTGCAGATATTCGACCCGTATCAGTTCCTGTATATTGTTCGAGATAAATCTTTGGCCTTCGTGGGAGATTCTGTGGCCAGAAACCAAATGCAGTCCCTGCTTTGCCTCTTGTCAAGGGTAAGTTTCACAACATCAAATTTCCGGTTTCGATTATAAGTTTGATTTCCTGTTATACTCATGATAGTCATCCACGCAGGTTAGGTATAAACAATGAGTTATCATACCCCCTTAGTCACGTGAAATGGGTAAAAAAAACCTTGTATTACAAAAATTAAAACTGAAAACCCTGTGTTTTCAAAATATTTGCATGTCGAACCCTGAAAATTTTTGGTGTTGGTAGAACACTAATTTTCTCCATTTATTGGATGCGAAATAACTAATTTAACCTTTTATATTCTGATATAGATCTTCTCGCATCTCTCTATATACCCTTTTTTATACTTGTTTATCCGGTTCTTCATGCAATTTTTATTTTGTACAGGGGTTGGTGCATATAAAAAAAGGGTTTCGGTGTATATAAACAAATATTGAACAATATAGAGAGATTTGAGATGATGTATATTAGAATATAAAAGGGTAAATTAGTTATTGTACATCCAATTAATAGAGAAAATTAGTGTTCTACTGACACCATAAATTTTCAGGGTTCGGCATACAAATATTTTGAAAACACAGGGTTTCCTATGTTATTACAAGATTTTTTTTGCTCATTTCAATTAACACAGGGGGTATGGTATAAATAAAATAACCCTATAAACAATACGTAGTCAGGATTAGAAGAGAAAATCTTGCAATGTTTTCTCATAACATAAGTTCGAGCTTCAATTCTCTCTTAATTTGAACCACCTACGAGAAAAAAGTAAAGTGTGTAAGTAAGTGAAATAAGAGATAGACGTACAGAACTGAAATAAGAGATCCAAAACAAAATCTCACACATGCATGTTTTCTCGGTGAAAATTCAAAATTTGTATTTGAATTATAGGCGCGCTTATAAGATTAATTCTGGCATCACATGCATGCAATATCGTATTTAAGAAGTCGTGAACATGACTACTAATTTTCAGGCGGAATCTCCGATCGACGTCCGACGATCACTTCAAGCGGTGGAGATTCGTGTGGCACAACTTCACCATCGCCTATTTCTGGTCCCCATGCCTAATCCGGTCCGACGAGCGCGGCTCCTCCGCCGGCAAAACTAGAACAGGCTTCTTCAGTCTCTACCTCGACGAGTCATGGACGACTCAAATCGACGGGTTCGACTACCTCATCCTCAACGCCGGCCACTGGTTCCCCCGCCTCGCCTTCTACTACAAGAACCGCCGCGTCTCCGGCTGCCGCTACTGCCAGATCGCCGAGATCACATACCCCTACGGCCGCGCCTTCCGCACGCCTTTCAGAGCAATCAATGAGAGGGAGCGCTTCAACGGCGTCGTTTTCCTCCGCACATTGGCGCCGTCGCACTTCGAGAACGGGGACTGGGACAGCGGCACGCGAGGGAGGCCGTGGCGGAGCAACGAGACGAATCTGGAGGGCAGGCATTTGGGGATGTACCAGACGCAGATGGGGGAATTCAGGGCTGTGGAGAGCGAGGAAGTAAGAATAAGTTTAGATTGTTCGATACGACGCCGTCTATGCTGTTGAGGCCCGATGGGCATCCAAGTAAATATGGGCACTGACCCAATGAGAAAGTGACAATGCCTAACGATTGTGTGCATTGGTGTTTGCCGGGCCCAATTGATACTTGGGCTGATTTTTTGCTGCATATGTTGAAGATTGAGGCCCGAAAAATTGTCCAAGGAAAGAATTCTTCTTCAAGTAGTTCAGCCTGAGAAGATCACGAGAATTGCAATGGATTTGTCCTTTGTCTTTCTATTAATTTGTATTTTACTTTGATATTTCTTTTGGTGGATGTCGGGGTATACCTTTTATTTTAATTTTCCTTTTAGAGTTGTTCCCGTTTTTTTTTTTTTTTCCGGTGGAATAAGGAAGCCGTTGATGTGCCTAATTAGGGTTGATTAATTTTAGAAAAAATATACTGTTTGTGACATTTTAATTCTTGAAATTTTAATATTACATTTATGATGCATAAAATTAGGTTTTTTAGATGGTAATGCCTCCCACTAAAATAATAACTTTTTTTCATATCCAACATCATGATACTATAAAATCTAGTTAATAATTTTTAATTTTTGATGTGCCATAACAACAATAAATGATTCAACCCACAAATATAAAGGCCCAACAAAACTAAATAACAGGTAGAAGGTGTTTACCGGAAGGAGCGCAGCAGTGAGGAGGTCAGTCGAATTTGATTAAGAGACAAGGGATCCTGAATAAGTTTGGATAAGTCTAATGCAAGTTTACCTGGTCGAAGTACTTGCAGGGAGTTGTGAATTATGAGGGAAAAGTGGGAGTTCAAATTCAAATTATGGGGATTTTCCTTACTTTTCTCTTAAGCCCCAACAAACCCTAACTGAACGTCACGAACGCCCTTCCTGTCCGACCATATGGCTGGCGGAATGCTTTGCTATACAAGGGGGAGAGGTTATTTCTTGAAGTGCTAATTGCAATTTGACTATTCTATACTTACAAGCTCTTATACTATCAAGTTCTCGTGTTATCGCTCTCATCAACGATCATCAACATGTCCTCTACTCTCTCTCTCTCTCTCTCTTACTTTTCCTATTCGTTATTTACGTTATTCATTATTACTTATTTTGAATTACATTATATCTTTTTCTGACTTGATTTAATGAAGTGCTAATCCTTTTCAAGTCTGTCTCCCACACGAATTTGATTTTTTTGCTTTGATAACTTGAAGCCCGACTACAAATTTAGTGGTGCCGCCATTTTGATGCACATCAATTTCACTTATTCAGCATTGATCTAATTAAATTTAAAAAATTCACCTTTACTATCAAACACATCATAAATACATTGGATTAAGACTAAGGTTTAACATTCCAATTTTTCGTTAATTATTAACTTGAGCTAAGGGTCCCCAACTGCAATTATATGTCACAAACAAATTAATTGTCAATCAAGTCCAAACAAAATTATAGAAATACACCAAAGAATTTAATTTTGATTATATACATAATCATTTTTGCTTTTTTCTTTTTCTTTTTGGGTTGTTGTCGATGAGTCTAATTTTGATTATATATAGACTATAGTGGAGCAGAGTGCAGACTCCACAGTGAAGCTCCATCAACCAAACAGGAAAACCCGTTTTTCTGAAGAAAAACATAAAAGCGCATTTGCGTAATATTCCTCCTCCTTGTCTTCGCCGCCGAAATAATATTCGGTGGCTCGACATTCTCTCGGATGCATTTAATCCTCTCCCCTCATCGCGTGACATGTTTACTATTCGCCCCAATCCGGATGCTCCATATTACACGAACAAAACTTGTTGGGCGATCCATGAGCACTAAAACTGCATGAAATATGACCCGATACCGAATTCTTGAAGTAGAAATGGAAACTCCACGGGCGTGATTTGCGGGTATTCAACCCGTTTCAGCTCTGGATATATATTGTTCCAGATAAGTCTTTACCCAAAATTAAAACATGATATTCTCCATTAAAATAGTTTGAGGGAATCCAATCTTGGTAACGTGAGCTCTGAGCTGCTCAACAATTTAGATCTAGAAAATACAACTTCAGTTAACAGTTTAGTTGTCCCTTGTCAGATTTATTCTCCAAACTTTGACGCCACTCATGTATGCGTGTTTGTTGTTGTTGTTGTTGTTTTTTTTTTTTTTTCTGAAATCTGCATAATAATATTTGAGTATATATGGCTGGAAAACGACATGCATATTCTGACAATAATTGTATTTGTTTGCTCTACTCACTATATATTATACTAAGATATATGTATATTAATTAATGTATATACGCATAGAGATATGCATGTAACAGCAATTCGTCTTATTTTCTTTGTAGTATTTCTATGTCGTCTTTTAGTGAAATGCAGAAGGCTGCATGTGCTTGGGCGTGCGCTAAATTTTTTTATGGCATGCAAATAGTTCATGTATATTATAGTTTTTCATGTGTGATTTTAGCAACGACTCACAACCATAGACTTCAAAATACCGATACACATATGATAATACGGGTTTTTTCCTCTTAAATTTTGTACGTTAAAGGATACTATACTCCAAGACATGCAGATATGATAATTTCTTCTTGTTTGAAAAATTTTTCCATCATATAGTATCCAAACTTTAAAATACAACTACAAATACGATAATTCGAGAATCCAATGGATTAAGATAACGGGCCGGATTGGGTAGGGTATTACATAAAACGGGCTATTAATGGCCCATTCTAAACAATGTTTGCGCAACGTGCGACGTGCGTACATAAACTTGTGTAATTGTATTGTTATTATTCTAGGTTCATGACTCATGTGGGGACTTGCATATTGCTATTATTGTGTAGGCTAATATATTATAAACCCAATTAGTTGCTTCCATTAATTGAAGATATAAAATAACCAGCCACATTTTAAAATAAACTCATGTTAATTAATAATTAAGGGGTGAGAGAAATGCCCTACACGTTCGGTCCAACGGGGTAAAATTACGAAACTCGGATTCTATACTAATCCATGCTCGAGAAAGATTGTAATAATCATCAAGACAATGAAATAGGAAAGATATTTAAATGTTTAAATGGCCTTTTCCAACTTGTCCCTTGAATTAAAGTAATAATATAACACTTATAGCAATGTTGCATGGAGACAAATACCAACCATATGCCATAAACAAATCAATAGTCAACGATCCAATCAAAATTATAGAATAACACCATCTTTAAGCTTGATTCTATATACATAAACATAATTTTTCCTGTTTCCTGCATATTATCATGCAGATTCCCACTCCCACCATCTCATATTTGCTCAAAACATTTCACCTCCATACTCTGAAGCTCCGATCCATCAATGGAAGTCTCGGGAAACAAGAAAACATGTTTTCTAAACAAAAACAGAAAACGCAATTCCATAATATTCCTCACAGCCTTAATCCTCCTCGCTGTCTACCGGCAAAACGATCAACGCAATGTCCGCCCAGAGGACATCCGAAAAACCGACGATGATGAAAGATGCGACATCTTTAAGGGTGAATGGGTCCCGAACCCGAATGCTCCATATTACACGAATGAAACTTGTAGATGGATCCAAGACCACCAGAACTGCATGAAATATGGAAGACCTGATACCGAGTATTTGAAGTGGAAATGGAAACCCGACGGGTGTGATTTGCAGGTATTCGATCCGTTTAAGTTCCTGGATATTATTCGTAATAAGTCTTTGGCCTTCGTCGGAGATTCTGTGGGGAGGAACCAATTGCAGTCCTTGATTTGCCTCCTGTCAAGGGTAAGTTTACTTACTCAAACGCCCACATGTTTGGTGAAATCTCAAGGGAAAAATGATCATGATCGGTATGCTTGAATAGCTAATTCTCTCTCTCATAATCATGTTCTATTAATAATTTGATATATAGTTATATATGCATGAAGCAAAAAAAGTAGGGAAAAAAAAATGAATTTTAGAATGAAATAGAAAAGAATAACAAAAAATAAAATTGTTATCAGGAGTTTTTGTATTTTCCCATTCGAACTAAATTCTTTATGTGTATGCAGTCATCCCTAATACGCGTTTTGTTGTATCCCGCCATCTATACTTCTCATATTTTATAAAAAATCATCTTTAGTTAATTTTTAGTGGCTTTAGTGACCTAAACATTAAATACGTGATGTGCACGTGATTTTTATAATAAGGACAAATTTATCCTTAATAGGTAATTGGGAATTCTATTGACACTTACAGGTGGAAAACCCGATCGAGACATCCGACAAACGCTCCACGTGGTTTAGTTACGTAAAGCACAACTTTACCCTCGCCAATTTCTGGTCCCCATTCTTAATCCGCTCCGACGAGCGCGACTCGAACGGTTCGACTCAGTCCGGCCCCTTCAAGCTCTACATCGACGAGCCGGACGAGTCATGGACGAGTCAAATCGACGAGTTCGACTACCTCGTCCTCAACGCGGGCCACTGGTTCACGCGCCCCACCGTGTACTACGAGAACCGCCGCGTCTCCGGCTGCCTCTACTGCCAGCTCCCCAACATCTCCAATCTCCCCAACACCTACGCCTACCGCCGCGCCTTCCACACGTCTTTCAAAGCAATCGAAGAGAGGGAGAGATTCAACGGCGTCGTTTTCCTCCGCACCTTCGCACCGTCGCACTTCGAGAACGGGCCCTGGAACGCCGGCGGAGACTGCGTGCGGCGGAGGCCGTGGCGGAGAAACGAGACGAATCTGGAGGGGAACCATTTGGAGATGTACCTGACGCAGATGGAGGAATTCAGGGCTGTGGAGAGAGAGGGGAAGAAGAGGTTTAGGTTGCTGGATACGACGTCGTCTGTGCGGTTGAGGCCTGACGGACATCCCAGTAGATATGGTCATTGGCCCAATGCAAATGTGAGTTTGTATAACGACTGCGTGCATTGGTGCTTGCCCGGCCCGATTGATACTTGGGCCGATTTTTTGCTGCATATGTTGAAGATTGAATTTGTCCAATGAAATAATTCTTCTTCAGCATGAGAAGATCAAGAAGAATGCAATACGATTGTCATTTGTCTTTGTATTCTCTACTAATTTGTATTTTATTTGGATATTTCTTTGGGTGGCTCTCTTCTATTTGTAATTTTTCTTTTAGAATTGTTTGTTTTTTTTTTTTTCCCGGTGGAGGCAAGGAAACCGTTGGTATGTCTAGTTAGGGTTGATCAAATTTGTTGATTACTTTTAATTATGTTTGATGCATAAAGTTAAAATTTTTGGCGGTGATGTTATCCACATAGATAAGACTAATCTCATCGAGTGGATTAATTGTTTCTTTCGTATCAAAGCATAATAATACTATATAATTTGATTAGCAACATATTATTTTATTTAATTAAGAGATTAAATTTTAAAAATTCACCTCTACCATCAAACACTTGATAAATACATTGGATTAAGACCAAGGATTTCATTTCAAAATTTTTGTTCATTATTGTCCTGAGCTAATAAGGGTCCCAAATTGCAATTATACGTGATCACAAACAAATCAATTGCCAATCAAGTCCAATCATAATTATAGAATAACAACCAAACAAATCAATTTAATTTTGATTATATACATAAACACGTATTTAATTTATTTTTCTTTTTTTTTTTTGATTTCTTGGTTGATGATGAGTCCAAATTTGATTATACATAGTGGAGCAAACTTCCCCATATATATATATGATATATCATACCTACACACAACACTTCACTCCCAACCCCATACTGAAGCTCCATCAATGGAGCTTCAACCAAACAGGAAAACCCGTTTTCTAAACAAGAACATAAAGCGCATTTCTATCATATTCCTCATAGCCTTAATCCTCCTCGTCCTCCGCCAGCAAAATAATCCGGTGCCTCAACATTCTCCGGCGCCCTCAGAAGCGATTAATCCTATCCCTTTATCGCACAACATCCCCGCAGAGGATATCAAGATAACAGACGACCATGAAAGATGCGACATCTTTACGGGCGAATGGGTCCCGAATCCGGATGCTCCGTATTACACGAACAAAACTTGTTGGGCGATCCATGAGCATCAAAACTGCATGAAATATGGAAGACCCGACACCGAGTTCTTGAAGTGGAAATGGAAACCTGACGGCTGTGATTTGAAGGTATTCAACCCGTTTCAGTTTTTGGATATAATTCGTGATAAGACTTTGGCCTTCGTTGGAGACTCTGTGGGGAGAAACCAAATGCAGTCCATGATTTGCCTCTTGTCAAGAGTAAGTTTCACACATTCGCACGCACACATACACATACACATATAGATATATGTATATATATGTGTAGTTTATGTGTTCCTTTACGGTTCACACGTATATATACTATCGAGCGGTGTAATTTAGTTTTGAGTTATCATCAAAAATGTTCGGCTTAATGTTTCAATTACGTAAAAGAGAATTAAACTGCTTATATCAGATAGAAAAGTCTTTAATATTCTTGGTTTTGCATAGTTTGTAAAACAGGTAAGTGGTTAGGAAGTAAGTAGAATTAACTGTTAGTTTGCCTATAACATTTAATATAAACGGCTTAAAAGAGTAGGTTTGTAGTTTCAAAGTTTAGGTGAATTTGATCAACAAACATAATCAATCATATTACAATTACATAACATAAACAACCATAAGATAAGACTGAGCTAGGCACGAATCTAATATTAAAAACAAAAAAGCAATTAAGGACAAAATTAAAAATATGATATTATCGATTAAAATAGTATTGAGAGGTGACAATGGTTCGAGGGAATCCAATCTTGGTAACGTGAGCTGTGTGCAGCTAGCTCAACAATTTGGATCTAGAAAATACAACTTCAATTAATAATTAATCCTATATAGTTGTCCTTTTTTTCAGATTTATTCTCCAAAGTTTGACCCCACTCTTATATACTTGTTTGTTGTTTTTTTCCTGAAATATGCATGATAATATTTAGAGTATATATGTCTGGAAAATGACATGCATCTTCTGACAATAATTGTATTTGTTTGCTCTAGTCACTATTTATTATACATTTATACATCATGTAACAGCAGGATCTACTTTTTCTTTGTAGTATTTCTACGTCTTTTAGTGAAAAAGCAGAACGCTGCTTGTGCTTGCTCGTGCGCTGAAATTTTATGGAAATTGTTGCTACCTTATTGAAATTGCAAATAGTTCATGTAAATTATAGTTTCTCATGTGTGATTTTGGATGTGGATACCAATCCGTCGCTCGGGAATACGAATACAAGACACAGGACGGATATAAATACAAAACTATAGGAATATGGGGATGTAAATACGAAACTATAGGAATATGGATATACACGCACAATATGATCGCTAAACTTTAGAGATATGAATATGTATACAGTATGAACACACTAAACTCCAAGAATAAGGATAAGAATACGATTAGCTATATGGATACGGACACATACCATAATACTTTTAATTGATAAATTAAAATTTTGATATTTTGTAGTTCATATCTTATTAAAATTGTGATATTTTGTGTAATTATTCGTAACAATTTACTCATCATCGTAAAATTATTAGCTAATACTTTACTTGGTGGTTTAATTTGCTTAATAAGTCCTTAACACTTTCAGGTGGAATATCCGATCGACGTCTCTCCGACGTCCGACGAGCACTTCAAGCGGTGGAGATACGTAAATTACAACTTTACCCTCGCCTACTTCTGGTCCCCATTCCTGATCCGTTCCAACGAGCGCGACTCGGACGGTCCGACTCACACCGGCCTCTTCAACCTCTACCTCGACGAGCCGGACGAGTCATGGACGAGTCAAATCGACGAGTTCGACTACCTCATCCTCAACGCCGGCCACTGGTTCACCCGCACCGCCGTCTACCACGAGAACCGCCGCGTCTCCGGCTGCCGCTACTGCCAGCTCCCCAACATCACCGATCTCCCCACCACCTACGGCTACCGCCGCGCCTTCCGAACGTCTTTCAGAGCAATCCAGGAGAGGGAGCGCTTCAGCGGCGTCGTCTTCCTCCGCACCTTCGCGCCGTCACACTTCGAGAACGGACCGTGGAACGCCGGAGGAGACTGCGTCCGGCGGCGGCCGTGGCGGAGCAGCGAGGCGAATCTGGAGGGATTCGATCTGGACATGTACTTGACGCAGATGGAGGAGTTTAGAGCTGCAGAGAGAGAGAGAAAGAAGAGGTTTAGGTTGCTGGATACGACGCAGTCTATGCTGTTGAGGCCCGATGGGCATCCAAGTAGATATGGGCATTGGCCCAATGAAAATGTGACTTTGTACAACGATTGTGTGCATTGGTGTTTGCCAGGCCCAATTGATACTTGGGCCGACTTTTTACTGCATATTTTGAAAATGGAGGCCCGGAAATGGTCCAAGGAAAGGCTTCTTCATCATGAGAAGATGAGGAAAATGCAATAGATTAATTGTCATTCTATTATTATTATTTTTATTTTGTTGTATTTTAATTCATATTTTTTTGTTGATTGTGGAGTCTTTTGTTTAGTTTAATCTTCCGTTTTAGAATTTTTGCACATGTTTTGGTTTTAATCGTTTTTTCTAAAGATATATCGGGATAATTCTAGCCGAATCTGATTCGATCAAACCATTATAAAAAGAGAGAGTGTTTCGTACTTATTGTTTAGTTGATGTAAAGTTTGGAAAAAGTGAATCATCAGCAAATATAAAAATATTTATTTGTATAATTGATTAAATTCGGTGGATTATAGTATCAATTAAAATTTTCAAGTACATCAAAATGATGATGATCTCTTATTTGTAGAACAAGTTGCAAAATTACAGGAGGTCCTTACTGCAATTAGTTCAAGATTAACTAATTGGTTGAGCAAACTGCGACTTAACTCATCTTCAATCCAGCTAAGTTAGATTGGACCTCAAATATCATTAAATTGCCTACTTAAAGACACAATAACAAAGCAAGGAGAAGATAATTATTAATTATGAATCAATCAGAGTAATTTCAAATAAATAAGTAAATAACTATACAATGACATTGCAATTTGCAACACACCAAAAATTTGAAGTAATTGTACAATGATTGAGTAAATAAGTTCAAAAGCAGAGCCATGAGCGAACATGGCTTGGTGACCTTTGCTTTGACTTTGATACAACTTAACCTTTTTCCCATACAAATATAATAATCCCACGCTCACACTTGCACTGTTGCACAGATTTTTACAGCTGATAATTCCTCAGCAAAATACGGTTGATTTTCTTAGAATAATAATTGTTTGAACGAAACAGCTAAGTTCTTAAGTATCTTTTGCTTGCTTAGCATGTTGTCTAAATTTTCTATTAACTCACTCTCTCTCTCCATTTCTTGTTTGGTTGAAGAAGTTTTGGAGACTATTGGGAAGTCGCGATCACGTTTGCCATTTGGGTGCTCATTGTTTACAGTCTCTTCTGGAACAGAAGTTGCTTGGGGATATTAATTTTATTTCTTTATTTTTTGTTTCAGGAAATTCGATTCTGACCATTTCTGGAAAGGTGAGGCTCTCTAATCTCTATCCATCATTTTGATTACGATCATTTCTTCCGTTGATGCTGATTGGATTGGACTGCATTGGTGTTTGAAACTTTTGTGATTGGTAGGTAGAAATAGAATGGTAGTTGATCTCTTTGGTTCTCAGCTCTGTTGATATGGATGATACTCTGTGGCTGTTGATTTACAGTTTGTTCTTTATTAGATGTTCGTGATCTGGGTTTTGCTTGAATTTGATTTTCTTTTCTTAATTGGGATTGATTTTTGCAGCTCTTTTGTTGGGATTTCTGGGATGATATAAGCTGAATGAAGGTCTATTAGTAATTTGGGAATCAAAGATTGAATTTTTAAGTAGATTGATCTGCATTTCAATGGGGTGATTGTAGTCTTGAATCTAAAAAAGCCACATTCTTGAAGTTTTAGTGAGTAAGTTTGTTGGGAAAGATCAAAGATGTCTTCAAGATCACCTTCACCCATGGCAACCCCACCTAATTCATCTGCCAATTCGTCTCCTCCACCGTCTACTACATCCACGCCAGCCCCCCAATCCCCCCCTACGCGTGTCCCGTCGTCTTCTCCACCATCACCACCACCATTGCCTCCACTGCCCCCATCACCGCCCGTATCCTCGCCTCCACCCGCATTGCCCTCACCATCACCCCCTGTGTCCTCACCCCCACCGGGCCCACCACCATTGCCCCCACCATCACCCCGTGTGTCTTCACCCCCACCGGGCCCACCGCCATTGCCCCTGCCATCACCCCCCGTGTCCTCACCCCCACCGAGCCCACCATCGTTGCGCCCAGTTTCACCACCCCCACGCTCACCAGCATTGGTTCCACCCCCCTTAGCCACTCCACCACCCCGACCCACAGCCCCACCGCCCACTACAATTCCACCTCCTCCACCAGATCTGTCAGCACCACCACCATCACGCAGTGGAGAATCTTCTCCTCCACCACGACCACGATCACCACCTCCACCCTCCACCTCCCCTCCGCCAACCGACCCTCTATCTCCACCACCTCAATTGGCACCTGCTCCTCCTATTTCCCCTTCATCTCCACCACCTTCAGCACATCCACCACCACCACACAATAACTCATCCACCAATGGAGGCATCCCGAGCCCACCTCTTCCTGAAAAACCTACTGCACGGGCAATTCAACCTGGTCCAAATATATCTTCCAATGCAACACCAAGAAATTCAAGCAGTGTAAGAGCTGATACAATAGCTGTATTAGGTAGTTTAGTGGGGTTTTTAGCTCTTACTCTTGTGATTATGGCTGCATGGTTTACCTATAGAAGAAAGAAAAGGGAGGAAAGGTTTAGTGCCAATGCTTCAATGCCGTCTCCTCTTGCATCCTCCCATCGATCAGGTACTCAGTTACACATTCCTCAAATTACACATACCTCCCTTGTAATTTAGTAAGATCTTACCCCCTTGTGTTGATTATTGTGAAGAGATTATATCATAATTCAATTGTTAGCATTTTTTCAAAATTTTTGTTTTTTAGGAATTTTGTTCGAAGACTGGAAAGGGCGGTTTGTAATTTTGAAAAGAAATATTCTTGTGTTATTTGCAGATTCAACATTCTTAAGACCCCCATATTCATCTCTACTACCTCACAGTAGTTCAGCAAACAGTTTCCCTTACTCATCAGATGGTGCTATTGGAAATTCAAGGTCTTGGTTCACATATGAAGAACTTTCTGGAGCTACAAATGGTTTTTCAGACGATAATCTTTTGGGTGAAGGTGGATTTGGTTGTGTTTATAAAGGAATTCTCGTGGACGGAAGGGAAGTTGCTGTTAAACAGTTAAAAGCCAGTGGTGGACAAGGAGAGCGTGAATTTAGAGCAGAAGTTGAGATCATTAGCAGAATACACCATAGACATTTGGTATCGCTAGTGGGATACTGTATTTCTGACAATCAAAAGATTCTCGTTTATGATTACGTGCCGAATAATACTCTCCACTATCATCTCCATGGTAAGACCAAGTTTATGAGGAACTAAGTTTGTTCATTCTGTGCATGCATTGGGTCGGATGGCGCACTAATACTATGTTTTGATCGTCTTACTAAAACCCGAGGAAAAAAATGGGGGACAAGTTGTGCAGTTTTTCCTTCTCTAATGCATCAGTAATCTTTGTACACCCAATTCACTCAAGTTTTTCCTTAAAACAACCACAAACTTGAGATTTTACGTTCTCTTTTCTTACTTTATTTTGTTTTCATGCCATTTTTTATTCATTGTCGTAGTTTTTAGTCATCAAAATTTAAAGTATATAAATATTACTCTTTTACAGTTTTTGAATAACGTTTCCAAATTATGTATGGGGAACTGAAGCTATATTTCACGTAATGGTTTGTACAGGTGAAGGCAAACCGGTAATGGATTGGGCTAGTAGAGTTAAAGCTGCAGCCGGTGCAGCACGAGGACTGGCATATCTTCATGAAGATTGTAATATTTTCCTTTCAATTCTTAAAATACTAATCCTCTCTGTCTTCTCGTAGAACCTGCATTTAATCTTTAGTTGTAATCTTCAGGCCAACCCCGCATCATTCATAGAGATATTAAGTCGACAAACATTCTATTGGATAACAACTTTGAAGCTCTGGTATGCTTATTTTCTGCTCTTGCCAGTCATATGGCACATTCTGTGTAGCAAAGAGTCGATGTACTGATTTGCCATTACATACAGGTGGCGGATTTTGGGCTCGCGAAGCTGGCATTGGAATTGGATTTGCATACGCACGTGTCGACCCGTGTAATGGGAACTTTCGGGTAGGATTCCATAATGTTTACTGGATTAGTTTGTTCAAAAGGATGCAAGTTGTTATTGTGAGCAATTTTTAGTTTATATTATGTTTGTAAAGTTATGCGGATGACATGTAGATACTTGGCCCCGGAGTATGCATCGACGGGTAAACTTACTGAAAAGTCGGATGTTTTTTCATTTGGAGTTGTGCTTTTGGAGCTCATTACTGGTCGTAAGCCTGTCGATTCATCTCAGCCGTTGGGTGATGAGAGTCTTGTTGAATGGGTAAGCTCCTTCAACCCTGGTTCATTGTCTTCTGGTTTCGTTTTTGTCGAGCCTCGAGTAGGGGAAGAGTTATAAATTTTTTTTGAGGGGTCAGATAAAATGTATTACAAAAAGTAGAAGCCATTTTTGTTGTCTTTCTGGCCCGGGGGAGGGGGTTTGGAATTTTCAGAGAAGTACGTAGAAATCTAATCTTATATAGGGATAGTTACATCGATATACCCTGAGGTTTGACACAATTACACAAACGTCCCTTGTAATTAAAAAAATGACAAGGACCTCCCCTGTCAAAGAATTTACATTACAATTGAATCCATGTATTCCCTTTATATTTACATAACTATTTTGTATTCGGTTCTCGTGCAGGCTAGACCATTGCTTGCACAAGCACTCGAGACACAAACTTTTGAGGATTTAGTAGATCATAGGCTGGAGAACAACTTCATTGATCGTGAAATGTTCCGGATGATTGAAGCTGCTGCAGCTTGCGTTCGTCATTCGGCTTCCAAAAGACCGAAAATGAGCCAGGTAAACCTTTTTCATTCGGATAATGTCTTTTCTAAGAGCTATCGGGGTTAGAGTTCTATTATCTTATGCACATCGAGCTCTGGTTTCTTCTGCAGATCGTGAGAGCTTTAGATTCAATGGATGAGCTAGCTGATTTGAGCAACGGAGTGAAACCTGGCCAAAGTGGGATTTTCGATTCGAGGGAACACTCGGCGCAAATACGGATGTTTCAAAGGATGGCATTTGGAAGCCACAAATACAGCTCCGATTTCTTCTATCACTCTCACAGTAGCTCATGAAAACTAGTTGAAGTATATTCATGGGATGATCAAGTTTAGATCTTCTGCTATTGCAGCTGAAAATAGGTCTGTTTTTACTTTTTGCATAGGTTTTTCAAAACCTTCAGCTTTGCATAGTGAAACAACTATTGGATGTAAAATTATTTCAACTCTTGGATGTAAATTTTTGTGGATAGATCTACCCAAAAATTATTAAATATAGTGTTAATGCTGCCTATTCACGGCATTTCAATACTAAGATGTAAAACTCTCGACAATAATGAAATAACACGATCTTAATTAATCTTTCGGAAATGTTTGTGAATTTGGAGTTTATAGTAATTTCTAAATAAATTAAATGGAATAAAAATACTTAGTATTATGAATAACGTAATACCAACGGGCAGTTGACTCAAGTGAATAGTGATTTGAGTTCACTTAAGTAAGGTCTCGGGTTTGAACCTTGTGAATGTAAAAAACTAAATTGGGAGAGGTCCTGCAATAAGTGCTTTCAATTACCTTGAAAGATTAGTTCTTTACTCAATTGAATGGGGGATTCGATAAAGAATAATTGTTTATAAGAGATCTCATAGAAAATAAAAATAAAAAACCAATATTACATGCTTAAAATTTTGAAATGTAGAATTATAAATATTAATTTGATTTTAATGAACTTATTTGAGAACTATTAATTTTATGAATTCACTTAGAAGAATTTAAACAAATAATTAGTATATGATAATATATATGCTTTGACGTAGCAGTGTGAACGAACATCTAACACGATTATTACTTTAGGTGAACACGATTTATGCGTAATTTTCAGCAGAAGTGCGATTTCACGTCAAAGGGATGAAGAGTTTGCTGCAGATTGGTTTCTCAGCCAAGTTTAAGGACTGTGAAGCATAGTGTGGAAAGCTCTAGTATCTGAGTTTTGTTTGCCTTTGAATCGTGATCAATCGTCAGTTAATAGATTAAGCATGAGTAGCGGAGAAGGAGAGGATCCGCAGAAGCTGAAGCGGATTGCGGCGGCGGCGTACGATTACGATAACGATTCGCGGTGGGCGGATTACTGGTCAAATGTCCTCATTCCGCCGCATATGGCGTCTCGTGGCGACGTCGTCGACCACTTCAAGCGGAAGTTCTACCAGCGTTACATCGTAAGCGATTTTGCGTTTCGTTTCAGCTTGTTTGGAATTGGATTAGATGTGATGTTGTTGTGCTGCTAACCATGGAAATCGAGCTATAATTTTTGAACTGTTTTATATGTTTGGGAACGAATCTGGTCAGTGGTTGGGGTTTTATTGGGTTTTATTGCTTTTTTCATTTTTTGGGGGAATTTCATTTAGCTGTGTAGTTATTTGTTCTCTTTGAGCTGCATACTATGTAGCCTTTTGTAGTTCTTTTGATGGTTTTGATTCATAGTTAGAAAGAGGAATTAGGACTGCCAAAAGAATGTTAAGTTGCACACTGGTACTGCTGGATTCTTCTTCTTCAGATGTCATTGTTGTTTCTAATTTTATGTGTGTCCCTATTCAGGATCCTGATCTAATTGTTGAGCCAATGACTACTAGCGGTTCATCTCAACAACCACGAGCATCAACACCAACATCACAATCTTCATCATCCACTAGTAGTAGTAATCGCCAACGGGGTGCAGGTACGAATCCATACCCCTCATTATTAACATAAGAAATGAGAGTGAACATTAATTTCTCTTAAATCTGGAAATTATTTCTTTAGGAACTATTGATTCTAAGTTGACTTTTGGAATTCATCTTGTAGGGGCATCTACAACTACACCTCCTAATTCTACATCTCTGAGTTGGGATCGACAAACAATTCAGTTTTCTGTCAATGCGTGGGTATGTCAAAATTCTGGGATCTTGAACTAACTAGAGCTGCTTTTGGGTGGTGTTTATTGCTGGTTATCTGATGGTTTATTGAACGGCATCTTTTGCTTATTTGTTTTGTTTCTGGAAGGTCTTTGCTGTGGCTGTCCTGGCGATATTTCCTCTTGTGCCAAAGAATCTCTCCAGTCGGGCTTATAGGCTTTCCCTCTTGGGAACTGGATGTTCTTCATTTTATACCATGTATTCACAATATGGGGTAATACTTTACTGAGGTTTATTTTATAAAAAAAAACAATATTCTAGTGCTCCATACTTTACTGAGGCTTATTTTATTAAAAAAAAAACAATATTCTAGTGCTCCATTTATGTTCTTTTTGTTGATATAGCTAATCTTCTTTGCAGATACCTAGAGCATTGAATTTGCAGGCTTTGCAAGTGTGGTTCCAGTCAGTGATGGTTACCAAAGATTTTATCTACTCCATTTACTGTCTTACGTTTGTCTCTTCAAATCTGTGTCTCAAATGTCAGTCCACACTATTGCTTGCTCAGTTTATTTGTCTTAAGTTGCTTGATATGCGGCATTTCTCCTTCATGTGCATAATTTGCCTATTCAATTGTTGGCAGTTGCTTTGATTCCCATCTTGTGCCGTGCGCTTGAGCACATCGCGAAATTTCTGAGGCGTAACTTTAGCAGATCCACCTTGTACAGGTGAGAAAACTTGTTTTTCATCTGGAAAATGCTTCAGTTAGTCTTTAAATACTACAAATGTCAAGTGGTGAGGCCTTGTGAATTGAACCTTGAATGGGATTTAGTAAATTGAATGTTAAGGCTGTCATCTTTTTCTTGATGTAGTCCAGCTAATATTTAGCATGCATTTGCATTTTTCACATGCATTGATCTGGTTGAAATAAAAATACACATTTTGTCAGCGTAGATTCTTGTGGTTCTTTAATCAATCATATTTATGGTAGATGTGGCAACTTGGCTGTACATCATTTGAATGTGATTTTGTTTACTTCGGAAAAAAGAGCATCTAAGAAAATTATTGGGATAGGAACCAGTGAGCCACAATTAGCATGACTTACGGATGTAATCATTATGGTTACCCAGAAATGTATTTAAAAGTTGCAGTTTCTACTTTAATGGTTATCAGTTATACGTACATAGTTCAGATGGGTGAGTTGCAGCATGTAATTGATAGACCTAAATAAGTAAAAGCCATAGCTGAATCTATGAATTCTGTCTGTAAATTTCATAACAGTAGTGACATGATGCATGGGAAACAATTCCTGGTGTTTGTTTTTCCTTTGGAGGCTCCCATAATTGGGGAAGGAGGTCGGGACTCGATATGACATTTTATTCGATTTATTAATTGTATCATTTTTTCCCACTTATCTAAAGTTGTTGAATGCCAATAAAATGGCACGGTTTAATTTTGGCTGACTTTTACAGGAAATACCTGGAAGAGGCTTGTGTTTGGGTAGAGTCAAATACAACCACTCTTGGAATTCTCTCCTCACAAGCTGAGATTGGGCTTGGATTCCTTCTCATCATCTCGCTGCTCTCGTCAGTAACTCTTGCATTTCCATTAATGATGACTTTTCAATTCTTTAATTACTTTACAACTTCTCTGGAAAAGATAAATCAAGATTCACTGAAATGTTAAAGATATATTCACCCGCATGACTATCTCCATATGCAGGTGGCAACGCAACATTATACAAACATTCATGTACTGGCAGGTATTTGTCAGCGTTTGTGGAACTTGAATATGAGATTTTCATTTAAATTAATAGTTATATTTGTGTCTACAAGTCTTATGAATTTTCGTTTACTGAAATTCTCTTTTTCCCCCAGCTTCTGAAGCTCATGTACCATGCTCCTGCTACTGGTAGTTACCATCAAAGTGCATGGGCTAATATTGGGCGCAGCGTGGTTCCGTTAATCAACCGCTACACCCCTTTTCTGAACGGCCCACTGTCTGCCGTTAAGAGATGGTGGTTAAGATGAAGTTTTTGAGAGAAGATACGAAGTAAGGAAAAGTAATGGCTACAAATCTTGAAGTTGTAATGTTGATTTGGAAAAGGAAAAGGAGTTTTAATGGCTACACCCCTTTGGGATACCTCTGATTTTGATTACTTCCAACTAATAATCTCTTTAACATCCATCTACATTTGAAGTGCAACAATCGCCCGGATTATTGATTTTGTACTTCTTTTGAGATACTGTTTGTTTTCTGATAGAACAATATTGTATCATCTATAGCCTTATGAACTTCTTAGGTGTGGTTTTCATCTTTGCCTAAAGTATCTCAACTTTGGCATGCCATGTTTCGTGCATACATTGATCCAATTGTTGTGTGTGAGGAAAAAATTGATGTTATACTAAAATTGGATGCATGACCCGATATAGTCGATTTCAATCAATTATAATGTCAAATACAATAGTGGTTGACCTAAATAGTTAAAAGGTTCCTTCACAAATATAATGTCAAGGACAATAGTGGTTGATCTAAATAGTTAAAAGGTTCATCCTCCGGACATGTCTCTAGGTTCAAATTTATCTGACTATTTGGGGGTGGGGATGGGGGAGGGGGAGGGAGTGTTAAAAAAGAAGGAAGATTTTCGATAATTTTATTAATATATACTAATATCGGTGTTGAATTGTAATAAAATAATAGTTGACTAATGAAATTCATTCACAGTCTAATGGAAAAAGGTTTGGTGGATCAATTTTGACAAAAAATTACAAATTATGGACTATAATTGACTGAGGTACTAAACCATGGACCAAAATCGAAAATGGACCTATACCATAGGACCAAAAATGATATTTTTCCTATTTATTATTTAATTTATCAATTGTAAAAACCCTCGTCACTTTATTATATTGGTAAAAAAAATTATAAAGCCAATTGTATCATACTTATTATTTAATTTATCAATTGCAAAAACACTCGTCACTTTATTATATGAGATGTTTTTAAAATTGCATGATACATAAATTTAAGGAATGGGATGTTACAATTTATGCAAGTTTTATTAGTATTTAGTTATTCAAATTGTGTTAAATTAAGATCTCATAAATTTCTATGAATTTAAAAGAAACATCATAATCAAGAAAATTTATAAACTTGTACGATTGTACGACGAAAATGCATAAACATCAATCAAAGAAAATAAAAACATAGAATTTCCACATCATTTTCCCTCTTCTTTTCATAATTTCGGGCACCAAACAAGGCCCATGTCCAATGTGAACACTCATAAAGCTCATTTTAGTCTTCAGACCTTCATATATATTCGTCTTGGAGATCTCAACATATATAAATATAAAATTAAACTGCAAATTGCTCGTTCTCGCTCCTCATCCATCGGAATTCGTCTTAATCGAACCAAATTTTGCAAATTCTTCTTAATTGAGCTACGAATTCTTTACCGCCGTCGAGAATCTTCAGATGGCGGTGCCGGTGGTGCAGTTTCCGATCTTCGGTTTGGTCAGAGTAATCGGTGTTGCAGTAACCGCACTGGTATTGATATGGACTATGCACTATAGAGGCGGCATGGCTCTCGTATCGGAGAACAAAAGTCTCATCTTCAACGTAAGTTTCCTTCATAATCTTTTTGTTTTTGAAGAAATTCTGGATGAGCTATACTGGATGGAGGATGAATCCTCTTTTCTCGGTTGCCTAAATTGACTTTTGGATTGAGATTTTTTTTTCTTTTTTTTCAAGGTACATCCTGTTTTAATGGTGATTGGTCTTGTGGTTCTGAGTGGCGAAGGTATGAGGCTATATATGCCAGAAATGAGCTCTGATTGACTTGATACTATATCAATGTTTAAATTGCTAAAGTGAAATTACAGAATTTACTTGTTTTTCAGCTTCTGCATAGGCATAATGTATAAAAACTAGAAAGAGAAGTACCTGTTGATGGTCATCTAACGAATTTACTTGGATTCAAGGGGACTGTACTATTTCCATTTCGCGATTCCATGTCGGATTCGTTTCAAATTTACTCTGTTGAATTGCTCTCTGTATCTTACGGATGCAGAAATCACTCTCGTTGACTTGGGAAACTTATTGCATAACACATTCATGTGATTGAACTATTTACCGTTCTCATAAGTTGCTGGTTGCACATTGTGCATTTCGATGTTATTGATGAAATGGATGAACTTGGTTTTGCAACTAATCCCTATATGGTTAAAGATCTGTACTTCACCCATGTTTTACTATGCTGTCGATTCTGCGTCTTAAGTGCATGCTTTGCTTGGCATTGGTTTTGCAGCTATGCTTGCATACAAGACTCTGTCAGGAACAAAAGATTCAAGAAAATTGGTCCATCTTTCCCTGCAATGCACGGCGTTTCTTTTGAGCATTATAGGACTGTGGGCTGTTTGGAAGAATCACATTGACAGAGGCAAGGATAATTTCTATAGCCTCCACTCGTGGCTGGGACTGGCCTGCCTTTTCTTGTTTGCAATTCAGGTAATTGTTTATACCTTCTGTTAGTCTGTTACTCTGCTCTTAAGTCAGTCATTACTGCCTTCCCCTTTGCAGATCTTAAAGAAAACTCTTATTTCTTGACCTCCATCTCCTATCTCTCTCCCTTCTGTTGATTTTTTCACTTCTGCTGCAGTGGGCTTCTGGATTTGTAACTTTTTGGTATCCCGGACGATCCAGAAACAGTCGATCGAGCTTGTTGCCGTGGCACGTATGTTTTGGCATTTATCTCTATGCTCTAGCTGTTCTAACCTGCGCCAGTGGGTTCCTGGAGAAAGCCACATTCCTTCAAGTACATCAGATAATAACCCGCTATTCAAGGGAGGCAATGCTGATTAATTTCATGGGTATGTTGATAGTTATGTTGGGTGGTTTTGTTATTCTTGCTGTTGTCTCCCCTGTAAATGGAAAAGGTGAAATTCTGAGAGGATTAATAGAATAGAATAGCTGCACCAAAACCCAGATTGAAACTCTCATTAGGACATTTTGTAACTCGTTTTTCGAGACGATATACATCTGTTGTTGAAATGAAACAGACATCTATAGAGAAATTCACTGGACAATTTAAAATTTCCATGCCCTGAAGTTGGTTAAAGGAGACAAGCTCAAAGCAAATGAATTGCCTTTTCCCCATATAATCATCCAAAAAACCTAACTGTAAAAGTGGACACAAACCAAACAGAATATTCAAAATTGCAGACTTAGTTACAGATTGTAGATACAAAATGATAATATCTTCACTATCCGCACGATTGAAAAAAACACTCTACTGACTGCATTCCAAAAGCTGCTCGGAGAGGCGGAATTTCGCGCTCTTCACAGAGTCAGGGTCAGGTCAAAATTTGAAAGAAAACACAAATATCATCATATTATTCCAACAGGGAAGATGAAGATATAATGTTGAAGCTGTCTGCCAGAAAGGCAGCCTTCCAAATTGCCTTTTTCCTCTGTAACTTCATCTCTCTATATCCATAGGTGCCCTCTGCTATATTCTCGGATAATTACAGGAACACTTGTAGGTGGTATCTACGAACATCACATAAAACATAAGTTAATACAAAACCGAATGAACTACTCTACCGAGGAATAACATGAATTATTAACTTTCTTCCAGCTTACCATGCCATAATCTGTTATGATCATAGATACATAATCTGAAGGAGTTGCATCATATCTGGTAAAGGAAAAATTAAAGATTAAATAAATAACATAATATTAAAATAGCAACATTAACTGAAATTAAAAAGTGAACAAGAACTCTTACCTAAGATTCAAGGGTCGTAGGGTTTCCGTATTTGCCCAACCATCTAAAGAATTGATCTCCTTTTTACCAGAAACCCTAGAAACCGCATCAGGATCACCTGCAATTCATATTTAACAACTACAATTTAAAACCAAAAAACAAAGCAATATTGCCGTCATCTATCAAAACAATCAAGAGTATAAAGTGAACTATTTCATACCAAGTTCATTAAAGCAAATTGAATCAAGTTGAACTCTTTCATGAAACTTGTATGCTTCACAGCATATCAAGACTGGCACATGAAACTGATGAGCAACCATAGCAACACAAGCCGTGCCAACCCTCGAGTAGACAGTTCCATTTGACAAGACCGATGATGCTCCCAAAAACACTCTAGTCACTTCATGCATGATGTATGAAACAGCATTTACGTGAGTATATGTACAGCTAATACCTTTCCCAACAAGCCTTCGAAGCAACATTTTGCCTTCCAGTTTGGGACGAGAATCCACTATTATTACACGAAACTGTCTACCAAGCTCATGGGCGTGCAAAAATAGCATTTCAACAGCAGATGAGCATGCATATGTGAGAAGAACATCACCATCCCTAATTTTGGTTACAGCATGCTTCACAATAACCTTATCAGCTAGAATTATCTTTTCATTTATAAAGCGGTCAATATCAGATATAAGACTGGTTTTGGCCTCTGATTCAGATAGGTTTAAGGATAAGTTGGTGATACGAGCTTTGAGGAACCTGATTGCGTTCCCCATGCTAATTGAAAGAGGTCTACATTCAATGAGGAAAGAGACATAACCATTGATTTTTGTTGTCAAGTCCCTGACGAGGGCTTTCTCAGGTGGTGTAGAGTAATCCTTGATTGATTCTTGGAATGCTTGAAGCATAGCAATGCAACGTGCATTACCACCACATATGTCGCCAGCTAGATATCTAAGCCCAACCTGATAGGCAGCATAGTAAATATTTAGCATAAATTGCATCAAGAAAGAAAAAAATATTTTAAATAGCTTTTTGAGTTTAGACAATATTAAAAATTCCTCAGAAGTACCTCGTAAACAGCAGGATGAACTGAATCAAGTGTGAAGAACTTTGATTCAAGCTCAGGAAACCTTGTTCCATGTTCATACTGAGGTAGATGTCTAAAGAGTTCAACTCTGATCCTGGCTTCTGTTTGTTTTACTACTGACCGTTTCTTAGCTTTCTCAACTCGGTTTTCATCATCAAACTGCATACGTGGATGAGGAACTTCTTTCTTCCGGTCAACTGGAGGGTTGTCTTTTCTTTGTGGGACCGGTTTGGCAGACTTCCCTGCATTGGTTGAATTGCCTCCAGAAGCAGCAACAGCAGAAGTTTTACTTCCTTCACCTTGAAGGGTGCAATTTCCAGGAACATAAGAACACAATACAAATCCCTTTTTTTCCATGAAGACAGAACTAGGGGTATGCATACAAAATGTTTGAGCTGACATCTGCAATAATTTTAACCACCCCACCCCAACCCAACAAAAAGAAAGAAGTGTTTGTCTCTGTAGGGGAGGACCAACTGGAGTTCACACAGGAATGCTATAAAAACCCACTAATACGTCCAGGAAGCGAATGGCCTATTGCAAGAGCTTTCATTGATTAGCGTCTTTGTTTTGTAAGAAGGGCAAATTTACTTATGCAAGAAAGGATGAAGAGAAACAGAAGTAGATGTACAACATGGTCAGAGAATCAAATTAGTAAAGAAAACGAAGTGTCTCATTATCGCCACCAGAAATGATACCTTTACGTCATACATATATCATAGAAGCACTTTGCACGAATAATAAATGATGATTTGATGATACTGATCTGTGATCAAGCAAGGTTGCTTCAATATTTCACAAGCATAAGCATCTATGCACTTCAACGAGACAAAACCACAGAGATAAACTGAGAATTTCAATACTTTGGGACAGCTGTGTATAATTCACACTTATTTTAGATTGACATCATGCATCTGACTAAGCTTCCAATACAATGCTGGAAGCAAGATAATATCTGGATTAACATAAATAATTACATCGTTCCTTTCTCTCCTTGCTTTTTTCGCAGTTCATTAAATGGATATATGACCTATTTTTCAAATAAAATACACGTTGGAGCTATTGGATCGGAAATCACCGCATCAACAATACCATATTAGCAATGCTACCACAAAACCATGAATACTAACTAATACAAGCAATTAAAACGTGCGTAAACATTGGAACTAGCACAAGATATTCACCTTTAGAAGCCGCTTTCGCGGCTTGTTGGGCTTCTTGAATTGCACGCCGCTCTGCCTTTGTCGTCTTCTCCTTCAGTGGCTTTTCACCACTTGCCTTCTCCTTCAAAGGCTTTTCCGGATTTCCTCCAGCTGCCTTCTTCTCCTTCCTCACTTCCACATTCGCCCTTCCATCTGTTTAAAAATTATATCCAAATCCAAATGTGACAAAAACCTCAATCAAAGAAAGATCATATGAGAAACCACCAAAACAAGCGAAAGAACTAATACCTGTAGTAGCATGCAGCAAGTTGGCAACATTGTTCTGCTTAGCCACAGCCATCTCAAACCCGCCAGCCGGCAACGACGTAGCGAATTTTCCAGAATTGCCCCTACTGAGCCCAGGCTGGGGAGACAGCGAACCCTCGGAGAATTCCGTGGTAGCCGAAGGCGATAAAAACTCAGAAGGATTATAGCTACCAACCGGAATAGACGAATCAGAGGCGCGCGGGATGGCGCCGAGTGGCGGTGCATGGTTGAATTCGGTGGCCAGGTGGCGCGGCGGCGGGATCATAACAGGAGACGGAGAATTGACGGCGGGAGAGAAGTCGGCAACCGGCGGCGACGAAGATATCGGGTCTGCCGGAGCGGAATTGGGTGGAGCGAAGAATCCGACGTGCCGGACCTTTGGGTCGCTGACGGTGCGCGGCGCACGGCGGTGGTCCATAAGTCCGGTGCGGTGGAGTAGGTTTTGGATGCGAAGGGGAATTGGGGTTTTCTGTAATTTTGTTCAAAAGGGAAAGCTGAAAAGGGTTTTGAGAGAATTATGGAGGGGAAGAGTTGTAAGGGAGGAGGACTCTGCAGGCTGCAGCTGAGATTAGAGTACTGTTACTTAGTGTACTCTGCTAAGAATTGAAACCTTGATCATGATGGTGACACAGGTCTATTTTCTTACCCAAACCTTAATTGTCGTGGTACCATTATCAACACCCTTTATTCTAAAATCTAAATCCCAAGTAAAAACTGGAAATATTTATGTTTTTTTCCCTTTTTTTTTTTTTTTTTTTTTTTCCTTACAATCATGATTCAAATTCGGGACTTTACCCTAAATAATAAACTCATTAATCACTTAAATCAATCTCATTGGACCGAAAATATTTTGGTTGAAGAAGCTATTTACAAATAGTTTTTGATTTAAAAAATACGAGATACCGAAACTCTACAAACATTAAAATTTTACGAGTGTTGCGTATATATGTCGAATTTATGTGAATGTGGGACGTTCATACGTCAAACGAGTTTCTATGCAACAAATATTTATATGATAATTAAAATTGATTTATATATAGTTTTTTAAGGATCTAAAACACTCTAAATGGAACTTGGGGCATAAAATTTTAACATGAATCAGGCTGGGGGTTTTAATTTATATGCATCAAATGATTCAAATTGGATCATATTTTGTATAATCAAAATTATTTGATGTACATATAAATAAGACCCGACACCTGATTCGTATAAAAAGGCATGCAAACATCACGTAAAAGATAGGAAGTTGAAGAAACAACTCAAAGTACACCAATGAATCACAAGGAGACAGTCTGGTTTGAGCCTTGGAGGCTGGAGCAAAGCCAAAATATGTTCAGAGAGTGATCACATGGAAGAGAACTCAATTTTAGCAACAACAGTACCATGTCTAAAGATCATGTCCTATAAATAGCTCAATGCTTCACATGAAACTGGGGCACGCTGGTCCTTTAGACAGCCCGAGACGCACTTCCATTCCATGATGCATGTCGACTGGCCGAAAGGATTCCGAATCCCTAGGGTCTGAAAAGGTAATTTCAACATGTTAGAAAAGGAGTAAGCATGTGGAGAGAGATCGGCAAACATTGGAATGCATTTTTCACGGATGTTTGTTTCGTATGAATCCAGTACTCATGCAGTTTTTTATGAAGGAAAATGCATATTGCATGAAGATGAATAATTAAGGAACGCGATTAACTATTGCATCAATTGAAAATATGTTAAATCAAGAGTAGAATGATCATAAATGATCACAGTTTGCAGGACTGATGCTAACTAGTGTCATTGTTAATTGCAAATAATAGGATAAAAGATAGATATTAGATTTACTACTTCATTACCATTGAGATAGTCTTCAAAAGCAAAACCTTCCAGAGATCCAGTGAAGGCCTCTAAACCTACAAATGAAGATGGTATAGCTCCAGATGGCCTTTGAAATCTGCAGAGAGGAAGAGGATCTATTGTAAGTAAATCTATTATTATGGAGAAAACATTTATATAATTACCGGTCCTCAAGCATTACGCAGGGACAAAGAGACATTGATCATGACATGATTACGATAAATAGAATCAACAAGTCTGAAATTCTTGAAAAGTGAAAAACATCACAGCATAAGCCATGTAAAAAGGTCCAAATCGATATCACTTGATGGGAAAAGGTTAACTATACAGGGAGCATACATACAAACAAGCAGAATGGTACTTAAAGTTCATTAAGAAAAGGATTACTGAGCATATTCCTCATTGGAATACTCAAATTCCAAGATTCCCATGATCCAGCCAGATCAGAAAGATTGCAACAAAGTAAAACTAAACATATTCACCTAGTCATACCAAAAAAGGAACCACATATTATGCCCATATTTGGGTTTTTTCTGTTTGAGATCTCAACTTAAAACAATCTCTAAGGTTTTAATGACACAAACCAGAAGACAACTCTAAAGAACACAAGTATTGAAAAATAATACAAAGGTCTTCACTCTTCAGAGTTTCGTGACAGCATTAAACTGAAAACCACATCAGCACTTCATGCAAAATTTTGTAACCAGTCTATCATAATGCATAAGAAAATTCCGAAGTCTGCTGATCAAGAAACCTTCTTATTTATTATACATGCTAAATATATACCGCCAATTCCTAACAAATCTCAGCCAGGATAACCTTTATACTTTGAAATGAAAAAAAGTAACCAGAGGCATCACAGTTTGACTGTATGTGCCTTTTTTCACGACTAATACTAAGTATTACAGCATTGTTACAAATACCAAGCTGTTCGTCAGATAGAAAAAATCAATTTGAATTTTCAATTCAATATCATCTCGAAGGCAATTAATGTGAAGAAAGTACCAGAATGAAATAATGACCAAACATCTAGACCAAATGAGATAATGATATTGATTCCACAAAATTTTGATCTAACCAAGCATACAAAACCAAAAGTAAATTTCACTCATAATATTTTCGAACATCAATTTTGCATTATCATTTCTTTAAAGTCAAATTTGAGGTGCTCAGTTTTCATCACACATCTATATTTTCCTCCACAAGCAAATCACAAAATCAGCTATTCTTCAGCTCCAAATACACAATTATCAAAAGATTCACTTCGTGAAAACCACCAGAGCAGCAATTAAAGACTCTAAACTTTCAAACTGTTAGTAAAACCTCATATTAACCAGATGCAAGCACATTTAGGAAATAAACCCAATTACGCAAAAAAGCTCCTACAGCTCACTACAACAACAGTAATAAACAAATCAAGCACAATACTGTACAACCAGAAACTATAGGGCTGGGAGAAAACAAACCTGGACAGAATCTGGCGATCTAACTCCATCTTCATCGGGAAAGCAGCTCCGTAAGTATTCGCCAGGATTTTCCTCTTCATCTCTTCCTGACTCACTTTCGCCTGCTCATCAATAATCAAAAATCCAAATTAAACAATAAACAAACAAAAGAGAGCGCAGATAATTTCTGGAAGAAAATATAAAAAGGGCAAAAAGAAATACAGAGCGATAAGTAGATTCCAGCGGATGAGGTTCAATAATATCACTCTTCACGCCATGAATTCCGTATCGGAGTGGATCAGCTTCACGCCTTTCCAGAGGTATCATCTTCTGCGAATCCATTACCGCTTACTCTTTCGAATTTCGTTTGTTTTGGGGGATGAATTGGAAAATGGCAGAGCGAAAGAAGAAGAAAAGCTGACTATATGAAAAATAGAAAATCTCTGAGAAATCTTTTTACACAAGAAATAGGAAAAGAAAAAGGAAAAAGATAATTGATCAGGTATGGGCTTTAACGGCCCATTAAAAATATGGATCTGGATTGGGCCTTAATATTTAACAAGCATAATCTTGGTCAGGGCCCTGATTTGGCCCAATAGGCTTATCCCCACTCCCCTACATGATTTATTTATTTACTTTTATTTTTTTATGGTATTTGATTTGATCTTTTCTATCTATTATGTGTAAAATTTATTTAGGAAAAAAGAAAAGAAAACAGAGACAACAAACCAACCATCATAATTCCTAATTCCTATAGAATCTTATATTCTACGAACATAATAAAATTTAGATGGTTACATATATGTTATTCGATAATTATTAACAACTTTATTAGCATCCAATAATTATCAATTTGAATAACCATCTGACCGTTTAATTTAACGGTTCGACATTATATTAGTTTAATTATAAATTTTATGTTCAAATTCATGAAAATGTACCTATGAATAGTATGAGAAATTTTAAGATTTAGTGATCGAAAATTCTCGGAGGACCGCTTCTCCAAGCACTGCATATTCAATGGCACTACAGTATATGCATGGAGAGTGGCATATCAGTTAATATGAGGAAGATGGGCACTTATTCTTTGTCAGAAATTAAATTTCAAACAATTGAATTCATATCCAAATCCAGAATGGAGAGATTTGTATTAATTCTAGTGTACTTTTTTCTGTGTACATGTGCTCTTGCCTTCTTCATTTATTTCCTGTCATTTTCTGTCCCATGGAAAAATATATACATACTATGGTGTACCTTAACATTATATGTTCTTTATATGATACGACAGTTTGATAAGTGGATGTAGTTGGTCAAGAAGAGCATGACAGAGTTTGATTTTTATAAGGTTGTAGGTTCAAACTCTCTTATTTTCATGGGGTGAGGTACAATGTAAATTCTTTATAAGTACTCGTTGAGTTCGGATGCATTTTCTGCTTTAAAACTGAGGGGTCATTCCCTCGACCTATTTAGTCAGGACCAGTGAATTGAACTACTTTAACACTTAATTGATAAATCGGGACTTTCGAGTAGCCAAAACTCTCGAGTCCAATTCTTTAGAATACAACTCTTAAGTAATCAGAACTCTCGACTTCTTAAAAATTAAAAACCCTAATCTACGTATTTCAAAATCAAGACAAAGCAATCAATCAATTGAAGCTTCGATCCGGCGGTGGAGAATGCTATGCTCCACCGCCGGATTGATTCAGATCTATTCTGCTATCAGATTCTCAGATTTGTTACGTCGATACGGTTTGTGTTTTTTTTCTTTAGATTATCTTATATTTCAAGTTCTTTATCTCTTCCGTATGGAAGTTTCGTCCCTTCCGTATGGAAGTTTAGTCAGTTTCTTTATGTTCCGTGATTCTCCGAGGAAATTTTTTGGCCGAGTTATCTGCTGTAGGCCAAAATGTTCTTTTTAATCCGGAGAAAAGATGGTTGCGGAACTTCACCCAGATCGGATCTTCAATTTCAAGGAGCCTGTTTCTTTTATTAAACGTGATGCTAATATAATAGCTCACAAATCTATTGGAATTGCGGCTTCAGCCTGCGTTAATTTTCCTGTTATTCCTTGTATTTTTGTTATTGTTCCTCTTGATGTTGAATAATATTCCCCTTTGAGGGTTTGAGTTTCCAAAAAAAAAAAACACTTAATTGATATTAGTTATTGCTTTTTAGGAATTCTTTAATGGATAATTAAGTAGATATATAACTTCTTTTTCAAATTTATAATATTATATAAGTACTTTGTTGTATTGTATCTTATTGGAAACTTATAACGAACACAACATATCGTGTTGACACATTTGATTTTCTATATAAATGCATCTGTTTCACCCAATTAATCTGAACATGACTTCGATCCTTCCGAGCAAAAACGATTAATGTTGACATTAACTTCATTATTCACACAGATTCAATAATTTTATTATTAAAGCATAAACAATGCAAAATAGGTTTAATCTTAAATAGACGGATCCAAATATGAATTATGGAATAGGGTACAATAAATAGAAGGATGATTTATATCTGATTATCATGTATTTAGATTTAATAACAATGCAATCTATTTAGATTGGAAAATTACATCTAGATTTAGATGGATTACATTATAATTAGGTTTAAAAGCAGTATATTTTATTTTTAAATAAAAATAATATATCGTAATATTTAAAAATGAGAAAAAAAGGGTTGAAAATTAATTAAGAAGATCTTTTCAGGGGCATGGGTATCTTGATTGAGTGTTGAATCATGAATAATTCTTTCACGTTTCATGCAGTACTGAGTGTACTAACCTTTTTAAATTCCTTAAAACTCAGAGAGAGCACGTACAAACAGTAGATTTTCTGGTGCATATATTGATCATATAGTACTACTGAAATGTAAGTTAGGTAATTAGTGACAGCATTATAGATTTATAGGTCAAACAGACATACATTTCTTTAATTTAATTGACACAAGGCTCCATGTACTAACTAATGATGCAATCATTCTACCTGATATAACCAACGGACAATTGGCTTGACTTGAGTTTACTTGAGTAAGGTCTCGAGTTTAAATCTTGTGAAAGTAAAAAACTACGTTGGAAAAAATCCCCACAATAAGCGCCTTCAGTTACCTCGGGAGATTAATCCTTCACTCAATTTGGTGGGGGAAAACTCTGAGAGATAAAAAAAAAGATGTAATATCATATCATATCAGGTTGTGTTATTTTCATAATCTTATTTATGTGGAGAGTCCGAACTTATGCAAATTACCCATTCCCAGCATTTTGCTATGGTACATACGTATTTGAGAATAATAATTTGTACAAGATCGATGAAAATTGAACTAGATTTTGCTATGCCATGCGTATTTATGTGAATTATTAGTTTTACGAACTAGAGTATACTAGAAAAGACGGAAGATCACTAAATAATGAATAATGCATGTTGGACACATTATCTTAATACTTTTATATATATATATAAAATAAGATCATTTGGAAGTAATTAAATGCAGTAACCAAAAAAATTCCAGATGCCTCCCTCTCCCGTAGTAATTGTAAGATCAGCACTTTCAAATTTTTAGTCATAGGTCTTAAAATTTCAAAGCACATCATCCAGAGACGGAGACAAGATTTAAGATGGAGGGGGGAGGCGAAAATTAAAATATACAAAATTAAAGGGGCGGAATTTTAATTTTGAGGGGTGAAAATATAAAAATTTCAAAAAATATATACAAATTTTAAAAAAAAAATCAAAATTTAGGGGGGCAGGGGCCCCAGGCCCCCCTAGCTCCGCCCCTGACGTCATACATATTAATAGTTAATTGATTTAAGTAGCAGTTACTACGTTATTTCAAAATCTTGTATTGGGATTTATATGAATAGAATTACTATTACTACTAATAATAATACTGGAAAATAAATAATTACTCTATCACTGATCAAACGTGTTCAATTATTCATTAATAAGGATAGAATAGTTTTAAATTTCATAGTTGAGCTCATTTTTACCTCATTAATTACAAAGTCCCAAACTTAATCTCATACATTTCTCACTACTTCATGAATTAATCATTTTACGCAATATTCCCGTTAATATTTCAAAAGCTATATACACAAACCAAACATATAATTGTTATATGTTGATCTTTTGTAGGGCACACAATGACACACTATACACCAGTACACCACTACAACTCGTGTTTAATCACACGTAGCTAATTTGCCATAAAATTACTAACATTTTTTTTTTTAAACATAATAATTAAAAGGGACAATTATTTGAAAAAATTAAGTATAAGAAGCTGCTTTCAACCATTGATCCCGAACTAGGGCGACGACGACGACAATCAGATACGATTGGTAAGTCCCTCTCCATATATATACTTAGATGACATTCTATTTTTCGTATATAAAACCAAAAATATATGGGAATAAAGGGGGTTTTCAAATTTATTTAATTCTCTAAATCTCAGTTGCAAAGAAGTCAGAATATCTTGACAAAGACATTCTAAGTTGAGCCCAATGTAAAGTATATTACCTGACAGGGTTTACCCTACGACCATGGGATACAAGAAAAAACTATGGAAATGCCATCAATTAATGAAATGTAATGCCAATAACAATATGCATAAATAGTACAAAAACAAATTCAACAACAAAATTATATTACAATATTCTCTCAATTCTTCAAGATTGCTCGAGGTAGCAGCAGAGAAAACAGCTTGGCAGGGGATAGATGTCGATTAAGAATCATCGCTGACCTTAATATTTGGTTGCGAACTTGCAGTACTCTCCAATTCTCTTCCTAATTGTCACCTGAATTGCTGTATAGACATGAGACAAAGTTAAATATATATATATACAAATTCAATTATGATTATGATATATGAATTCTTGCTTTACCTGTTCATGAACTTGTGCTGATCAAAAATGGCGGAAATGTTGGAATATGAGCTGAAGCTACTAATATCCCAGTTTTCCATGGCGGAATAAGGTAAAGGGGTGCTGTAATTTTGCTGAAACCCTACAATTGATGGGTTTTTAATCCTCCTTTTGATCAGGATATTCGATTCTTGAATTAGGTCTTGATGATGATGATCGTGGGTACCAGCATCTGCTGCTGAGTAATTTGCTTCGAAAAAATTATTATTCACATACTGAATTGGGCCGTTGTTTGCGGGGTTCTGACCCGGCCCGAATCCCGTAGAGTTTGCAGCCTCGGTCATCTTCTTCATGCACATTTTCTCTCTGGTTCTCTCTCTAGCTCTCGCTCTCGCTCTCGCTCTTGATTCTTTTGCCAGATTGAATGCAGGAGAAGCTGATTTTCTCTTGCTCGAGTTTTCTTGAGAGCCCACGTCCGGCTCGGAGCCTGAACCGGCGGTTTTCTTGCTCTGGACCAGGTCTTTAATGGCGGCCTTCGATTTAGTCAGCAGCCAATCGAGGGTTTTGCTGGGTTTGTCGAAGCCCAGCAGCTCCTGAAGATCGAAGAACTTCCTCGCAATGCCGATGGAGAGACGCACGCGCCGGTCACGTGGGCCTTGGGACGTCTGTATTTTGCTGTGCCGGTCTTTTTTAGCCGACGCCGCCGCCGGCGCGGTGGCGGAGGAAGAGTACTCCCCGCTTAATATTATCCCTCCGCCGCCGCCAGCTTGGTGATTAGTGAACAAGGCGGTGGATTCAAGAACCTGGGGAGCTAAGTAAAAGTTATTGCTACTACCAGAAAGCAAATCGTGGTGGTGGAACGAGATTTCGCCGCCGTTGAGGTGGTGGAGAGGGGGATGAGAAACAAGGTATGTGCCCATGTTCTTGCCAAACATTTTGTTGAGAAAATGGGAACCCTAGACTTCGAATTTTTTTTCTTTCTTTCTTTTATTTTTTCTTTACATGAATTATTGCAAGAATGGAGAAAATGTATGAAACCCTTATAAAAAGTAGTTGGAAATTCAAGAAAAATTATGGTTCTGCAAAATGATCAAATTAAAACAGAGAAAAGGGGTTTTTCGAAAGGTCAATACCTCTTGCAGGCCATTTACCCAAGACATACAAAAGTTGTCTTTTTCTTTATTTACATATAGAAAATTATGTAGGACTAATTTTGCTTGAGAAGGAGTGAAGGCTATAGAGTGATAGGGGGGAAATTGGAGGACGATGGTATCATGAATTGGGGAAGCTCAGGTTTGCAGACCAATAAACTTGTTGCAATTATTGAATTATTAATTCACATGGAATTCATTTAAATCACTTACATAGTGTACCTTTTAACTTTAATGTAATGTCCTGTTTAATTAATTAAATCACTTGGATAGAATAACTTTTAACGTTAATGTAATAACTAATACGTGATTCGGTGATTGTATGCTATAATAACTTATTAATTAATAAGGGGAGGATAATTATTTCTCATTTGATAAAATAATTTTGTTTTGAAACCATATGGAACTATAACTTGAATTTGATCGAAAGGTTTTAGATAGTATTGATTTTTAGGGAAAATTGCAATTTTAGTCCCATTGGATTCAAACCGTTGCAATAAAGGTCTCATTGGTTTGAAATATCCAAAACACATCCCATTGGATTCTAAAAGGTTGCAATAAAGGTCCCATTGGTTTAAAATTCCAAAATACATCCCATTTGATTCTAAAACATTGCAAGATTAGTCCCATATTTGATCAACTAACAAAATAATTACCTATTTCATTAGTGTCTATCTTTTTTACTTATTTTATTGGGAAATAACCTTTTTTTATAAAATATTTTATTTTCACTCGTATTTCTCTTAGTTTCAATATTTTATTTTCGTTCATATTTCTCATATTTTTCACCCTATTTCTACGGTCTTATTAAGGAGTTCTTTTTCAAAAAATTAATTATTTCCACCCCCATATCTCTTGATTTCCATCAAAATTTTCTATCTTTTTATTAAGAGTATTTTTTTTTTTTCCAAATTCTACATTACTCTTAATAAAAATTAAAAAGAACTTCAAATTTTTCAATGTTTTTATTTATAGGGGAGGAAATAAAAAATATTGTTTGGCACATTTATATGATTTTTTTAAGTAAGAAATGAAAATCTCCTTTTCGATTACTCATTAGAGGACTTATTATTATTATTTTTTTTTATGAGTATTTTTAATTTTTATTAAGAGTATTTTTCTATCATTTTATTAAAGAGTTATTTTTTTTAAAAATTACATTTTTCCCCCTTATAAATGAAAACATTGTTTGGCACATTTATATATATATATATGATACTTTTGATGTGAGAAATGAAAATCTCCTTTTGAATTACTTACAATATGAGTTATTTATTTCATTGTAATCCATAGTGCATTATAGAAATTTTTAAAAAAAATACTCATAATAAAAAAATAGAAAATTTTGGTGGAAATCAAAAGATATAGGGAAGGGAATAATTAATTTTTTTAAAAAAAGTATTTAATAAAATGACATAAATGAGGTGGAAATTAGGAGAAAAATATGGGGGAAAATAAAATATTAAAAATTTGAATAAATATGGGTGAAAATAAAATATTTTAGCAAAAAAAAAAAAAAAAAAACTTTTACACTAACGAAACATCTAGTTATTTTGTTAGTTGATCAATATGGGACTAATCTTGCAATGTTTTAGAATCAAATGGGATGTATTTTGGAATTTTAAACCAATGGGATCTTTATTGCAACATTTTAGAATCCAATGGGATGTGTTTTGGATATTTTAAACCAATGAGTCCTTTATTGCAACAGTTTGAATCCAATGGGACTAAAATTGCAATTTTCCCTGATTTTTAATATGATTTGGGAAGTTTTGACGGCTGAGATTGAATGATTAGCACATTTAAAGTTGGTTTTTTAACTCGATTTGTATAAGTTAGACCGTAGTATCAATTTCTAGGCTATGATGTATGAATGTCGGACACGACACAACACGGCAAAATGATTTTTTTAGCAGCGTCCGTGTATCATAGTTTTTAGGTAATTGAAATAAATATATTGAAAATACGATTCTTGAAGTGTTTCAAAACTCCATTTTACCCTATATTTATCAGAAGAATTTAAGTATCTCTACTGCATTGATTTTCATTTATCACAAATTTAAGATATTTTTAAATAAACCTTTCATAGGGGCAGTTTGAAATAACTTCCCATCAGTTTGGAATATTTTTACTTTACTCCCCATAAAATTATATAACATAATAGGATATAAATACTGCATTAGAACGTTTTAGTACTACATTTTGTGAAAAATATATAACATATTTTGAGAGGTATTTTAAGTACTACATTATGTGCCAAGTATTCTCATAACATAATCCATCACAAAATCATGGTTTATACAACCAATTTGTATTATTTAGCAGTTTAGCATTTCTCTAATTGACCAGATTAATTAGATGCTTCATTTTCGGGTTATAGGGAGTGCAATTACGATTCTTAGGAATAGTTCATCGATATAAAACCTAAAAACCACAATTATATTCTATACTGAGATTTCTCATCATTGATAAAGCGGGTTATTTAATTATTACGATAAGATTAATTATGATAAGTATACATGAACATGACGATACAATGTCTGTCCGACACTAAATGAAACGACACAACAAAATAAATTTTTTTGAAGTACCCACACATTATAAGGGATTAATTTAAAACAACACTTAATTTAGTGTGTATAACCACCATAGATAGGGATACAAATGGATCGAGTCCGTTTGCAAGCCCAACAAACCAAACCAATAAAGGTTCGAGTTTGAAAAAAAAGCGAACTTGAGCTGAGCCCTGGCTCAATTGTTGTACTTCTAGAACTGAACTCAAACTCCTTCCTTTTGAATTTTGAGTTTGCGAGTTGGCTCGGTAACCCTTATATTTTTATATTTATTGTATATTTATATTATATTGTGCATATAACATTTTAGAATAATTATATGATATATTATATATACGTAATTTATAAAAATAATAAATAAATGGGGTGACCTAATTTATTATTTGAGTTAAGTGGGAAAAAGCTAAGTTTCATTTGAGTTTGTAGGCTATATTCTATCATGAATCCTAATTCCTAGAACACATGCCCTTGTCTATAGCTCTACGCAATCGACAAATCCCAATTCTATCTCCTTTCCTGTGCTGTCTGAAGGGGGCCCATGGCCTTCGTGTCCTTCTCACCAATCTTCATTCAATTCAGTTTTGCAGCTTAACAATACCCATAAACTAATCTCTTCATGTTTTAAATTTAAGTTTTAACTTCTCAGCTACCGTTGAAAATATTTTTTACTTTTTGCATTTGCTACTCTGTACTGGAGTTTGGATCTTTCCCTTTTAGCTTCTTGTGCTTCAATGGGAGTTTTCTGTTTTCTGCAGATTTGTGGGCCGAGCTTGGAAACCCTAGTTCTTGAAGGGTTGTTTTCGTGCCCTAATAATCACTCCCACATTAGTAACTCCTTTCTTTCTATTTGTATTTTCATTTTCTTTAAAAAAATTTGAGGGTATTTTCAGCTATGTTGGTTTTCTGGGTTGGTGAAATTCATGAAATTTGCATGCCATCATTCATAAAGGCTAGTTTTCGTGCCCTAATCATCCCTCAGCTTCTTCCTTACTTTCTTTCTGTTTGTATTTTCGTTTTTTTTTTTTTTTTTTGGAGGGTATACTCAGCTCCATTAATTGAATTTCTTGGTTGTTGGGATGTGAATCTGAAGTTAACTGAATTGTAAACCCTAATTCTTGAAGGCTAGTTTTGGTACCCTAATCTTCACTCCCAAATTCATCTTTCTTTTTCTTTTCAAAGTTTTGTCAAGTTTTTTGGCATTTTAAACTCTATTTGTTTGCTGAGATCTTGAAATGTGACTCTGAAGAGTATACTTATTTCATGAAAAAATTGAAGTTCTTGGAGTCTTAAACTGTTGGTAATTATTGCTTTTAAAGTAAAGTAATTTGAACTGATAGTTGAAAAGTGCTGTTAGTTAGCTTCTGAGATAGCTTGTGTAATTTTCCCCATTTACTATTTCACTAAAGAAGCCAGCAACAGATTAGCAAATAAGAAGAAGACTGCAACAGAAAAGCTTCAAAATTTTGTTCCTGAGATTAAGAAAGATGATGGTAAGTACAAAGAATGTGTGTGTGTATATATATAATATATATATTTGTGTGTGGTTTGATGCTTACTGGTAGATATATAAAGCCCTAACTCAATTTTCCAGAAGCTGTTTTCTCATGAAAAGCTAAAATCAGTGCCACAAGCCCAGAAGTACTTAGGTTTTCCGCTTTCGTGATTTAGTTTCATGATTTTGAAGATGAGGTTTTTTTTCTGTTTTCATGACGTAGTTTTCATGATTTTCGGACGAGATTTTTTGTACTAATTAATTTATGTGTTTTTTCTGTTCTTTTCTCTTTTGAGGCTTTTTGTGAAGCTGAACTAATAATAATTATTTCTTAGTAAAGATCTGGTGAAAATTGTCTGCAGAAGTACATTGATGTTATTAGATGAATTAAATAAATTATTAACACTGAAAAGCTGTTATATAAAAGTCATATTAGTACAAGATGTTGAGTGTGATATATATCAAAAGTTTCATTCATATATATATATGACGTTGTCAAGATTTTCAGTTTAAGTATTATCTATAATTATTATTTTCACAAGTTTAATAAATTACTCTTCTGTTTTTCCTGAATATTAATAAGTAAAAGAAATTAGAAATTGAGCAATTTATCAATTGTTGAAATTTAATTCATTTTATATTTACATTGTTAATGAATTTTGGTTCTTCTTGTTGGTCATTCTACTATTCTTTTAAACAAACATTTATTGCATTAATATATTTAGAAATCATAAACTAGCTAACAGTTAAAGCTTAAAGGAAAAACGTGGTTGATAAATACTTATGATTGCACAAGGTAATTGTTTAAAATATGGACCAAATATATCTATTTTGTTTTCTGTTGGGAAATACGAATAATGAAGAGAGGATCTTGTTACTTTATATAATTGATTTATTGAATCCCTGACTTGTAGGGATTGGATTAGTGGCTTAATTTAGGATAGTGGTTAGGGTTGTATTTTGCTATTTAAACTTGTATTCTCAGTACTTTACAACAACACAAAGAAATAAAGATATAGTCCTTAATTTCTAACATGGTGACCATCACTAGAAACGGATCTGAACCTTGCTCATCACTTTCCGATACCTTTCCCGGCCATGGCCGAACACAGAAGCAATCAATCCAACATCCGCAAGGAATCCGAACAACCCATGGATTCCTTAGCCATTAAATTAGCCAACATTATCAAAAATCAACAAACACCAAATTCAACAACAACATAGATCCCTCGATTTCCCAGAAACAACCCAGATTCAGAAACAAGAGAACCAAAATCAGCCTTCCAATTGGCTTCAAATTCCCAACCCCCAATTCCCAGATCCGAAATCTCGGAACAAAATCAAAAAAAAAAAAAAGAAAAAAAAAGGGAGAGAATGAGGCGAAGCAGCCATGGATAACAGGTGGGACGACGGGCGGCACCACCACCAGTGGCGACGCAAACCTCGACAGATCTGGCCAGGCTTCCATGCGCCACTCATGTGAAGCTTGGCCCCCAAGCGCTGTAGTCGTGAAAACCGACTGGCGGCGCATCAACTCCAACGGCCTGTTATGGCCACAAGCAACGCCACCAACAGCCATCGACGGTGGTCGGACGCGGCCAAAATAGCCCCCCTCCTTCCAGATCGGAAGTCGAAGAATAAAATCGAGAAAAAAAAAAAAAGAAGAGGAGAAAGTTACGTAAGAAGAGAAGAAGAGGGCAAAATGGATTATTTCTTTCTTTCTTTCTTTCTTTTATTTTTTCTTTACATGAATTATTGCAAGAATGGAGAAAATGTATGAAACCCTTATAAAAAGTAGTTGGAAATTCAAGAAAAATTATGGTTCTGCAAAATGATCAAATTAAAACAGAGAAAAGGGGTTTTTCGAAAGGTCAATACCTCTTGCAGGCCATTTACCCAAGACATACAAAAGTTGTCTTTTTCTTTATTTACATATAGAAAATTATGTAGGACTAATTTTGCTTGAGAAGGAGTGAAGGCTATAGAGTGATAGGGGGGAAATTGGAGGACGATGGTATCATGAATTGGGGAAGCTCAGGTTTGCAGACCAATAAACTTGTTGCAATTATTGAATTATTAATTCACATGGAATTCATTTAAATCACTTACATAGTGTACCTTTTAACTTTAATGTAATGTCCTGTTTAATTAATTAAATCACTTGGATAGAATAACTTTTAACGTTAATGTAATAACTAATACGTGATTCGGTGATTGTATGCTATAATAACTTATTAATTAATAAGGGGAGGATAATTATTTCTCATTTGATAAAATAATTTTGTTTTGAAACCATATGGAACTATAACTTGAATTTGATCGAAAGGTTTTAGATAGTATTGATTTTTAGGGAAAATTGCAATTTTAGTCCCATTGGATTCAAACCGTTGCAATAAAGGTCTCATTGGTTTGAAATATCCAAAACACATCCCATTGGATTCTAAAAGGTTGCAATAAAGGTCCCATTGGTTTAAAATTCCAAAATACATCCCATTTGATTCTAAAACATTGCAAGATTAGTCCCATATTTGATCAACTAACAAAATAATTACCTATTTCATTAGTGTCTATCTTTTTTACTTATTTTATTGGGAAATAACCTTTTTTTATAAAATATTTTATTTTCACTCGTATTTCTCTTAGTTTCAATATTTTATTTTCGTTCATATTTCTCATATTTTTCACCCTATTTCTACGGTCTTATTAAGGAGTTCTTTTTCAAAAAATTAATTATTTCCACCCCCATATCTCTTGATTTCCATCAAAATTTTCTATCTTTTTATTAAGAGTATTTTTTTTTTTTCCAAATTCTACATTACTCTTAATAAAAATTAAAAAGAACTTCAAATTTTTCAATGTTTTTATTTATAGGGGAGGAAATAAAAAATATTGTTTGGCACATTTATATGATTTTTTTAAGTAAGAAATGAAAATCTCCTTTTCGATTACTCATTAGAGGACTTATTATTATTATTTTTTTTTATGAGTATTTTTAATTTTTATTAAGAGTATTTTTCTATCATTTTATTAAAGAGTTATTTTTTTTAAAAATTACATTTTTCCCCCTTATAAATGAAAACATTGTTTGGCACATTTATATATATATATATGATACTTTTGATGTGAGAAATGAAAATCTCCTTTTGAATTACTTACAATATGAGTTATTTATTTCATTGTAATCCATAGTGCATTATAGAAATTTTTAAAAAAAATACTCATAATAAAAAAATAGAAAATTTTGGTGGAAATCAAAAGATATAGGGAAGGGAATAATTAATTTTTTTAAAAAAAGTATTTAATAAAATGACATAAATGAGGTGGAAATTAGGAGAAAAATATGGGGGAAAATAAAATATTAAAAATTTGAATAAATATGGGTGAAAATAAAATATTTTAGCAAAAAAAAAAAAAAAAAAACTTTTACACTAACGAAACATCTAGTTATTTTGTTAGTTGATCAATATGAGACTAATCTTGCAATGTTTTAGAATCAAATGGGATGTATTTTGGAATTTTAAACCAATGGGATCTTTATTGCAACATTTTAGAATCCAATGGGATGTGTTTTGGATATTTTAAACCAATGAGTCATTTATTGCAACAGTTTGAATCCAATGGGACTAAAATTGCAATTTTCCCTGATTTTTAATATGATTTGGGAAGTTTTGACGGCTGAGATTGAATGATTAGCACATTTAAAGTTGGTTTTTTAACTCGATTTGTATAAGTTAGACCGTAGTATCAATTTCTAGGCTATGATGTATGAATGTCGGACACGACACAACACGGCAAAATGATTTTTTTAGCAGCGTCCGTGTATCATAGTTTTTAGGTAATTGAAATAAATATATTGAAAATACGATTCTTGAAGTGTTTCAAAACTCCATTTTACCCTATATTTATCAGAAGAATTTAAGTATCTCTACTGCATTGATTTTCATTTATCACAAATTTAAGATATTTTTAAATAAACCTTTCATAGGGGCAGTTTGAAATAACTTCCCATCAGTTTGGAATATTTTTACTTTACTCCCCATAAAATTATATAACATAATAGGATATAAATACTGCATTAGAACGTTTTAGTACTACATTTTGTGAAAAATATATAACATATTTTGAGAGGTATTTTAAGTACTACATTATGTGCCAAGTATTCTCATAACATAATCCATCACAAAATCATGGTTTATACAACCAATTTGTATTATTTAGCAGTTTAGCATTTCTCTAATTGACCAGATTAATTAGATGCTTCATTTTCGGGTTATAGGGAGTGCAATTACGATTCTTAGGAATAGTTCATCGATATAAAACCTAAAAACCACAATTATATTCTATACTGAGATTTCTCATCATTGATAAAGCGGGTTATTTAATTATTACGATAAGATTAATTATGATAAGTATACATGAACATGACGATACAATGTCTGTCCGACACTAAATGAAACGACACAACAAAATAAATTTTTTTGAAGTACCCACACATTATAAGGGATTAATTTAAAACAACACTTAATTTAGTGTGTATAACCACCATAGATAGGGATACAAATGGATCGAGTCCGTTTGCAAGCCCAACAAACCAAACCAATAAAGGTTCGAGTTTGAAAAAAAAGCGAACTTGAGCTGAGCCCTGGCTCAATTGTTGTACTTCTAGAACTGAACTCAAACTCCTTCCTTTTGAATTTTGAGTTTGCGAGTTGGCTCGGTAACCCTTATATTTTTATATTTATTGTATATTTATATTATATTGTGCATATAACATTTTAGAATAATTATATGATATATTATATATACGTAATTTATAAAAATAATAAATAAATGGGGTGACCTAATTTATTATTTGAGTTAAGTGGGAAAAAGCTAAGTTTCATTTGAGTTTGTAGGCTATATTCTATCATGAATCCTAATTCCTAGAACACATGCCCTTGTCTATAGCTCTACGCAATCGACAAATCCCAATTCTATCTCCTTTCCTGTGCTGTCTGAAGGGGGCCCATGGCCTTCGTGTCCTTCTCACCAATCTTCATTCAATTCAGTTTTGCAGCTTAACAATACCCATAAACTAATCTTTTCATGTTTTAAATTTAAGTTTTAACTTCTCAGCTACCGTTGAAAATATTTTTTACTTTTTGCATTTGCTGCTCTGTACTGGAGTTTGGATCTTTCCCTTTTAGCTTCTTGTGCTTCAATGGGAGTTTTCTGTTTTCTGCAGATTTATGGGCCGAGCTTGGAAACCCTAGTTCTTGAAGGGTTGTTTTCGTGCCCTAATAATCACTCCCACATTAGTAACTCCTTTCTTTCTATTTGTATTTTCATTTTCTTTAAAAAAATTTGAGGGTATTTTCAGCTATGTTGGTTTTCTGGGTTGGTGAAATTCATGAAATTTGCATGCCATCATTCATAAAGGCTAGTTTTCGTGAAGAATATAGTTCACCAATTTATTACCAAATTATTAAATTTAGCAAACCTTTTCATGAAAGTTTGTAGTACTAAGAAAATGAAAACATACTGTATGTAGACATGCGCCTGTATCAATTATCAATATATCATGTATGTTGTACTGTAAAATATATATATATATATATATATATGTATATATATGTATGTTGTACTGTATTGTTGTGTGAGACAGAGAGAGAGACAGAGAGGGCCCATTTAAGAAATGCACCCAATAGGCCCAAGATTACTGGACTACATAAAGCCCAGCAGAGCAAGTAGCCGATTTGGATCATGTGCAGCTGGGGCACGTGGGGATTGCCCAATTGACCAATCCCCCCCTTTTTTTTTTTTCCCTTCAAATCTGCCATTTTCTTTGTTGCAAAGTCATTTAAATTAAATAAGCAACTATTTTCTAGTAATTTAAGGAATAATTACACTGACACTGACTTACCCTTCAAGTTTTGCATAACCACATAAACTTCATTTGTCAAAATAATTAATAACATATTCCTCGTGCTAATATAATACATAATAATAATAATATCCCCAAAAAAAAACAAAAGAATAAAGTAGGTGATATTGTGACAAGTCCCCAAGAATGGTGGCATGACTTGCACGTGCACAAATATATGGATTCCTTTACAGGCCCACTGATAAGATTTGATGGCGGAAGGAAACGAATAATTAGGAAAAGAAAAAGGAGGAACACAAGAGATAAAATGTAGCCCTTAATTTTAATTTCTAAGATGGTATCGATAAAAAAAAAAAAAAATTAGATAATTAAATAAGAGTTCTAATAGGACTCGAAGCCTACTCGAAAAAGGATTGAAGGAATCTAGCATTATAAATAAGTGATAAATCTTATGCATGAGATACACCATTGACAATCAATAGAACAGAAGATAGTTAGATATCATGGCTTGCGATCCTGCAGTTTGGCTAACAACGATACTATCCAATCACACAAACCATGTTATTCAACTGGTACCGGAGACGCTGTATCCATCACAAACGCAGATACCGTCAAGATTCTTCTTCTATAGATATCATCGTACGATGATTAAATTGCCTCCTAACACAAAAACTGAGGTCTCACGTCTGCATATCCAGGCACTAGACGAATTCTTGAATCTCGAGTGGCATTATCGGATCAAGATCGACGGCAAATATTCAGATATACTTATAGATCACTATCATCACTTGCGTCGAGATTTCACAAGGATTGATTTCAAATATATCAGAGAAGATGAGCAACGAGGATCCTACCAACTTTGCGCCATTGGAACTAAAGCAAAGAGGATCGATCCTTTCCTATTCGGATGTTGCATGATTGGCGATATTATTGGATGGGATCGAATTTTGAGAAAGAGATCCAAATTTATACTTGCACGAGCAGGGCGTAACTGGATCAAACATTTGTCTACATCATATTTGGGTGTTCAATCATTCGGAAATAAATCTTTGTGGGATTATTAATCCTGGGTTCTGTATTTTGTCTTTTCTCAATTGTAATATTTGATTCCAATTCTTGATATTAATTATTCAGCTATGTTGTTTTGTTTGGGTTTTCTATTGTTAGACGACGTGATGCGAACACAACTACTCATGAACTTAGCTAACTTTATTTTTTTGCAATATTTTGAAATACTAATATTATTGCTGGTTTTCAGATGATCCCCAAAATATTTAAATGTGTAACCGGCTTGTTTATTGCTTATACTGGTACAGATGCTAAAGTTAATCCGTTACTTAGCTTAAAAAAGAATAGGGTATAATTTCCGCTATAATCAGGCCAAAGGGAATATCATTATATATCATCCAAGTCAAAAAGGAAAATGATGAACTATTAATGGAAAGTGGTGTCATTTCATCATGTTAGGAGGCATCATATATATTCGAAATGACTCAAAGTCTTGGACAATATTCGGATTAGGCATTAGTCGAATAGTCATAGTCCGCAACTATTATATCTCTAATTGAGCTTAAGTTATAAGTATTTCAGATATAAGTTTATAAGAATATAGCCAATCGTGGTTGATTCATATGGTTAGAAGGATCTTTTTCTATGATAATAATTTAGGTACGAATTCTTCCGATCATTTGGGGTGTGTTTAAAAAAAAGTCTTAGAAGAATATAGTTCACCAATTTATTACCAAATTATTAAATTTAGCAAACCTTTTCATGAAAGTTTGTAGTACTAAGAAAATGAAAACATACTGTATGTAGACATGCGCCTGTATCAATTATCAATATATCATGTATGTTGTACTGTAAAATATATATATATATATATATGTATGTTGTACTGTGTTGTGTGAGACAGAGAGAGAGAGAGAGAGGGCCCATTTAAGAAATGCACCCAATAGGCCCAAGATTACTGGACTACATAAAGCCCAGCAGAGCAAGTAGCCGATTTGGATCATGTGCAGCTGGCGCACGTGGGGATTGCCCAATTGACCAATCCCCCTTTTTTTTTTTTTCCCTTCAAATCTGCCATTTTCTTTGTTGCAAAGTCATTTAAATTAAATAAGCAACTATTTTCTAGTAATTTAAGGAATAATTACACTGACACTGACTTACCCTTCAAGTTTTGCATAACCACATAAACTTCATTTGTCAAAATAATTAATAACATATTCCTCGTGCTAATATAATACATAATAATAATAATATCCCCAAAAAAAACAAAAGAATAAAGTAGGTGATATTGTGACAAGTCCCCAAGAATGGTGGCATGACTTGCACGTGCACAAATATATGGATTCCTTTACAGGCCCCACTGATAAGATTTGACTCTTCATGGGCCACAACCCATGTCCATAACCCATAAAGTTAGCCCAAGGGCCTAACCTGCAATTTTTTGTTTGCTTTTTGGTAAAAAACATTAATTCCATATATCTATATTATTTTTTCAATGAGCCTAAATTACCTCTCATAGGCCAGGCTCTTTAGGAAATCAAGCATTTTGTTGATTGAAATTTGAATATAAAACTTATTAAACTTATCTAGGGTCATATAATACTTATAATTTAATACATAAACTTCAAAATTGTACGTTCTCAAAGAATACTATAGGCTTCAATAATCATGCATGGTGGACATTGATGCTATGGTTGAAAATGGGAAAGGTAAAACCCCCCAAAAAGGAGAAATTTATGGCCAAAAAGAAGAGGCAATGTATCACAAAAATAGGGACATTTCAATTGTCCTTACATGGGGAACAAATGCACATGCAATCTCCCATATTTTTAAACTTTTTCTTTCCTCAAAAGTGGCTCCCATTATTGCAGCAGTCAAAACAATATCCATTTATTCTAACTCTAACACACACACATATTATTTACTAATTAAAGAAAAATAAAATGAAAAATAGAAGAAACAAAACCAATAACGTAACCTTGCTTCTGCTGATATTATACTACCTTGCAGCAATATTGGTCTTCTGTCTTGGCTATTGCAAAAATAATACTTAATGGGTTAATGTTGTCATTTGTTTCTGATTATACATATTAATTTTTTTACTGTCAGGAGTTCTATGTTAACTGTCAATTGCCATTAGAAATCTCCCATAAAAAGAGAAATATACAATTCATATTCTTGCTGGAGATGCCACAAAACAACATAACATATATCGAAAACAATGTAGTTTATCGGTTTGGTTTTGGTATCTTAATTAGAAGTTTTGTGTTCGGGAAACTAAATGTGGAAACTTTTAACTGTGAAAAAGAATATCATGAAAATAAAGGATCCAAAATGCAGAGATAAATCCTTCCAACTCTTATTAATTCTAACTTCAAATTAAAAATCCTACAAGAGATCTTTGCTATTTACAGATGAAAGAAAAAAAGAAATCTGAGCAAAGCCCACCAAAGAAAGTAGAACTTAGAAACATCCCTTTAAAGAGAACTAGCTAATTAATCATCTTTTAATCCTAGCTTAATTAAACTTAATCATGCCAGCAAAGAAGCATAACCACACATCTTCTCATAATGTAGAGCCTTCCTCTCTGTTCTTTGAGAAACTTCCCCAGTTTTCTGCTTGAAATTCTCTTCTTTGCCGACTCTGCTGATGATGAATTCATTTCCATGATTATGGAGCACTAACTGAGATTAAGCGCCGCTAATCTTCAAGAACTGTAAGGGACTGTTTGGGTGTTTGATGATATTTCTTCTCTTTTGGAGGTTTTGCAGAATTGTGAGTGTGTTGAAGCAAGAGTGAAGAGCTGGTTTTATAATGGCAGAAGAGTAGAAGAAAGACACTTGGGAAGCTGTTGCAGTGCAGTGTATTGACCCCCCACCATTGTGTGTGTGCCACGTCATCAATGCAGTAGGAAAAATGAAAAATATTAATTATTTTTGGTACAAAGTTGAAAATGTTTAATGAGTCCAAGATAAATGGTCGGCCCCAATGGGATTGAAAAGCTATCATTCTATCAATGTATCCAAGAAAGTTTGAGTTGTTTTTGTTTTTTTTCTTGATTGTTTCTTGTGAAAAGTGCTACTCAAAATAGTTATATCGATCTAGTTTAGTGATTTGAATTCGATAATAAATTTTGACGTAGGATAATCAATCAAGTGGAGATTTATTTTGAATTTTACGGTTTAATGATTCATCAACATGCTTTAAATATAAAACTAAACATGATCCGAATATAATTATATATATTTTTAGTAAATAATTGAGAAGTAAGAAAGATTTCTTGGTTTTTTAAAGAAAGTACGATCGAGGCTTTTTCGAGCGAGAGTTTTCTATTTATGTGTTTCAAAATAACATCATAACTCGTAGCTTCTTTTCGGAATATATCAAAATTTTAAAAATGAATTACAAAAAATTCATAAAAATTATCCCATATATATCCACTTGAATTTGTTTTTTCTTTCCTAAATTTGTAGGAAATTGTTAAGGTAAAAGTGGTCAAACATTTCTGCACTTATGGGCTGGATATATTAATGCATACTTGCGATAGTACTCCTCGACAGGGACACACAAGAAACATTGGTAAATGCTAATCATTTAATATATATATTTTAATTTCCAACTCATTTTATAAATGTTTTTTGCAGTTGTTGGGTGCCTTTAATTCCAACAAACGTTGATTTATTTATTAAAACTTGGTTTTCCAATTAGGGGCAGCCCTAAACATGTCTTGCTTTGTGCCCCTCAATTCAATTAGTGTTGTTGTAGCTCCCAATTTTGTATCCTATATATCATAAAGTGCGAATAAATTCATAAGTTTTGAATAAATATACATACATTTATAAATAAAATTCCCAATTCTAAGCTACATGTTAAAATATTATAATTCCATGATTTTTTTTACCGCTCTAACTTTTGGAAATATCTTGGTTTAAGACAAGAAATGGGCTGTTGAATGAGCATGGCATGATTGTTGTAGCCCCTATAGCTAGCTAAGATACATACAACCTTAGTGGGGTAAGGTCTCATAAAAAACAAACTATAATTTGTCGGAATATAAACTATGAAGAACCTTGATTAAAAGGGGACAATTAATGAACATATTACTAAAGTTTTATTCTAAAAAAAGACAGGGTTGTACAGTACAAGGAAGACATGTTAGCACGTGATAAGCTCGTGAGGACCCGTATTTATATCTGGGCAAATGGCAATTACCTGGATCTTTCTCACTGTCTCTCTTCAGCTTAATATATATCAGAAAATCTAAGTTAGATAAAGTGGAAAAGGGTTGTTAATTAGTATCTTCGTTTTGATTCATTCGAAAGATTTGGTCGGAATTAAGGATGTGATTTGGGAATTGTTTTATTAGCAAGATAAATGATGGGTTTAACCAAGTTCAGTTCATCGGATTAGCCATGAGATCCTTTTTGGATTTTGGTGTAACTTATTTATTTCTTCTTCTTTGAAATTTTGTGTTTGTGTTGTGTCACCTTCCTTCTTGGTTCTTTCTTGTGGATTGCTAATGTGTTGATGAAGGAAGAAAGATTTTGTGGTGTCCTCATCTTAATTATCCATCAAAGACAAGTGGTACATATATATATCTTAATTTTTAGTTTTTGACACTAATATTGGATCGTAAATGATTTATATGTGAAAGGGCTATGCCATACAATTTATAAGATTATGAATTACTAAAGGGATGAACTTCTTGTAATGTCTGTAGGTGTAATTGGATTAAAATTTGATTTGGAGCGTACGCCAATTTGGTTGAATTAAGTGAGACACGTTATTAAATAAATTTTTTTTTTTTTTTTTAATATTAAAGTGTAAAACTTTTCTTATTAATAATAAATGTGTATAATACGATACCTATATTTAAATTAGTATATGTTGGTATTCAAGTTTGTTTCCAATTCCACTTTGAAGGTTGGATCTAAAACATCAATGGGCTGGTGAAGGAATAAGCTTAGTTATATGGCTATGGGAGTATCCAACATATTAGTAAAATTAGGATTGCAATGATGGAGTTGGACCATAAAGTAATTAGATTTCTGGCCCAAATCCACAAATATCTGAAAAAAGAAACTACAATAATTCTATTTGGGCCATTGACAAAAAGAAAAGGAGACTCATTCAAAGCAGCGGCCCGTATTAGAGTACTAACTTAAGTCGCAAGATATTCTTCCAAAGAAAAATAGATTCCAAATTCCAATCATAAATAAGAAAGAATTTCCTAATTCCTAATTCCTAACTAACACAATTATGACTCATTTTCCTAAATGAAAATTACAATTTTAGAATTTTATAAACCAAATAAAACTGATTTTTCGGACCAGATATATAGTATAGATATAGCTGTCGGAAGATGTAAAGACGACGTTGAAACTCGAAACTCAAACTGTAGCTCCAAACAGTCAACTCTCCTAAATCTGCCTCACCTCAGCTGAATTCAGCTGATCAAACCGCCCTAAAATGGGCAGTAGAATGAGCCGTCCTCAGCCGGCGGCGGCTCCGCCACCAGCTCGAACAAATTCCGCACCGCCACCAAACCCCTCTTCCAATTCCAACAACCCCGAAATAAACCCTTCGGACGCTGATCTCAGCTCATACGAAGCCGAATGCGCCGCGGATCCGGAGCTTCAGACACTCGACTCCCACCTCCAGCTCCGCACCAGCCGCGCCATTAATTCCATAGCCGTCGGCTTAGAGGTTCGCTCGCTCTCACTCGACTCACTTCGTGAAGTCACTGAAACTCTCCTGGAAATGAATCAAGAAGTTGTCAAAGTGATTCTTCAGAACAAGAAGGACATTTGGAAAAACAAGGAATTATCGGATCTCGTCGATGATTACTTCGAGAACAGTTTGCTGACCTTGGATTTCTGCTCCGCCCTCGACGCGTGCCTCAAACGCGCCGCCCACATCGAGTCGATTATCAATATGGCCCTCCGCAAGTTCGAGGAGGAACATTACTCTGTTTCTGCGGATGGGTCTGTCAAGAATTACTCGAAAACCTTGGAGGAGCTTCGGAATTTCCAAGCAGTTTCTGATCCGTTTACGGATGAATTTTTTAGGGGTTTCAGCTCTGTTTACACTAAGCAAATATCAATGTTGGAAAGATTACAAGCGAATAAGAGGAAGCTGGATAAGAAGCTGCACAAGCTAAGAGCCTGGAGAAAGATATCCAATGTGATATTCGTTGTGACATTTGCTTCGGTTTTGATATGCTCCGTTGTGGCGGCAGCGGTGACTGCTCCGCCGGTGGTGACGGCTCTGGCGGCAGCAGCGGCCGTGCCGTTGGGCTCAATGGGGCGGTTGCTAAACAATATTTGGAAGAAATGGGAGAGGGATTTGAGGGGGCAGAGGGAGATTATCAGCTCAATGCAAATTGGGACTTACATTGTTATTAAAGATTTGGACAGCATTAGAGTTCTAGTTGAGAGGTTTCAGATAAAGATCGAATCTTTATTGGCAAATGCAGATTTTGCAACCAGGGAGGAGGAGGAGGAGACAGCCTCGGTGGCGGTGATGGAGATTAGGAAAGAGGTGGGCGATTTTATGAAAATTATTCATGATTTGGGTGATCATGCTAATAAGTGTACTCAAGAAACAAGGATGGCGAGGACATTGATTTTACGAAGGATTATCAATCATCCAAGGGGGTCGAGTCGGGACATTGGTATGTTTTCTTGAAGCTTTTCGTAGATTGATTTGGATGAGTTAACGATAGGAGTTAGTCAGTTGATGTGTAAAGAAATGTTGGAGGAATTGGCCACCGAAAGAGAGAATATATCTTTCAATGATGAGAATTTGATTATACATGTACAAGTTAGAGATCTTGTGTTCTATTTGTTTGATATATGGATAGACGAGTTTTGTTTGAGAAGTTGAAGATTGGGTTGTTATAGATTGAAGAAGTGAATATTTTGTTGTCCTAGTTTCAGCTGGATAATTGTTGTATTTTCTTTGTGTTTTACCCTTTAAGTTAGCTGTGGCCTGTGTTTCATGCTGACATTACATGCAAACGAATTGAGTCGAGTCGAGTCCAGTCTTGCCTCTGTGGTTTAAATTATAAATTATATCGTTATATGTGGATATACGGATTATTGCAGTGTATACTTTGAAATGTGGCGTAACTACAAAAACCTCCCAGGCATACTGTAAGATTTGGCCGAATACTTGCTATTATAGTCACGACTTTAATTCCGAACATGGACTAATTAGTGTCCAAGTGTCGGAGGAAAAATCATGTATGTACTAAGAGTTAGATATGAAATCAAACAGACCTAATGTAAATTCCTTGACAGGGGAAGTTTATGTAATTTCTCGAATGTTAGGGGAAGTTTTTGAAAATGCCCAAATATCTAATAAGAGAACAGAGCTGGCAACTTGAGTTCAAGTTTAGACCTTTGTCGAGCCTGTTCGTTAACAAATAAACCAACAATGGGTATCATCTGGAAAAGTAGTCATGCAAAATTTTCACATTGCTCACCTATCGATTGAGAGTGTATCCTGATTTCTGATTAACATTCAAATGTTGAAAACTACTCGACTCAAAACTGGTACGTTAAAATGATGTACGGATGTCTAAGCGAATCACTTTTTGAGTTTTGGGAACATTTAAATAAAGTTACTCCGCCATCAGCCCTTCAATTATGTGAAATTATATATACCTCATAGTATCATCTAACACGAGTCGAGTCAGCTTGCGAGCTTCATGAGCGATAGGTCTGCTTTCCTCCGAAAACTGCACGTCTATATAATGTAATGAATATAAGCACAGACAAAAGTTACCTGCTGTAGCATCGACCGATGATCAACTAATCCCGTAACAGCGAGTTTTCTACTCTTATCTTATAATGGATATATTTTTTTAGGAGAATGATGCTTCATATTTGATTCAGTTTTGGGTGAAACTGATAAATCCCATTACAGTGATTTCACTTGCAATTAATTAAGCAGAATTTGATGAATGTTGAATAATTCAATCGGGCTTTTGAGATTGCAGTTGCACCAAACCCGGGCCCGAATGTTATGTGGCGACACGTTCACGTATTCCTGTGTCAACTTTCTCCGATAGAACTGCAAAGAAATAATCCAACCACGTCACTCTGACAACTCCAATTCCCAACTTCCCCATTATTCTATTATTTTCTCATTAATAGTACAATTTTAAATGTGCGTTTAAAAACACCATAATAATAAATGTCAGACGCGTATAAAAAAAAATAATAATAATAATTCAAATTTGTTGAAAAAAAAAAAGATTGTGTGCAGGGTTAATATACGCAACCTGATATTATTTCTGAATATTAATCGGACGGTGGAGGTGAGTCACAGCAGCCAAACACGTGTAACGCTATCAAAACCATTTCCGTGAAGTCTGTAAACCTAAGTAGTTTTTTGACATGGTAAAGGTAAACCTTAGTAGCTTGACGAGGTAAGATGTTGGAGTTACGGAGATGTATGGTTACCCATTTTGTGGGAATATTCCGATATTTTGTGGATTTTATTATTTTTATCCAGCCTTTTATCTTCGGTTTTGACAGGGTTTGGTAAAAATGAAATAAATATTTTTACTTTTTCGCTTTTGGTGTCTGCAAGTGGCCTATATAAGGCCAAAGGGCTTTTCGTAGTTGAAACACTACAGATGCGCATAACGTTGTTTATTCTTTCTCTCTCTCAAGAATTAGTGTTGTTGTTGTGAATTTAGTTTATTATTCATCAATGGCGTTCACGAAAACGCTAGCTCAGCGCCTCTTCAGCGTCACGCGACTCGGAAACCCGGCGGCGACGAGTTACCGGTCATCGGCGGCGCTTAAATCCGCCGCCGCGGCGCCGGATCCCGGGGATTCCGGGATGTGGCGGCGGTATATCCACCGTGGATCGGCGCCGCCGCAGTCGGTTTTCCGGTTTATTCCCACCGGGGAGAAACTTATGGAGAAGCTGCGGGGTATGGACATTGCGAGGGACAGGATCAGGCTCGATGGACTGATTCCGCCGCAGACGGCGGCGGGGGAGTCGCCGGAGGGGGGACTGACGGTGGCGGATGCGAAGAAAATTCTGAGATTGTCGCAGCTGGAAGCGGTGAGATCGAAGCTGAGGCAGATTGAGAAGGATTGTATTTCGTATAGGGAGTTTTCGGAGATTTGTGCTAAGGAATGCTCGAGTTTGGATCAGGGGATGGAATTCGCTAAAATGCTTGATGAATCTGGGAGTGTGATTGTTCTTGGAAACATCGTCTGCCTCAAGCCTGAGCAGGTTGGTTACTTTTTTCATTTATTTTTTAATTTTCCATATGCATCCTTTGGTTCTTTTCTGATTTATATTACTTGATTTCTGAGTGTAATCTTAGAGCAAAGTTGGTAGATTATTGCAGATTTATAGCGAATGAAATAGAATTAGATTTGATTATTGGAGAAGTGTATATACCGAGAACTGATAAGGTTTTTTTCATTATGTGTTTGCCATGTCTTCTTCCACAGGAAATTGAAACAATGTTTCGCAACCTTATTCATCAAAGCTGGTGACTTTTATTAGAGGGTGGATCACAGATCAAAGCTCATCTTATTTTTCATTTTATTCTTCCAAAATTAGAGAAAAACAAAATCCTTTGGCTTTTGCCCCGAAAACAGAAAAGATAAAGAATCAAGAATTCTTCAAAAGAGCATACTAAAATGGTGGAAAAGTTTTTCTTTTTCATTTTGTTTAAAATTTTTGTGGGTCAGAGTAACAAGTGGGAACTGAAAAGGATATCCAATAATGGTGGAGTCCTACAAATTTAAGCAATGTTTTTGGATCTTTTGATTGCCTAAGTAAAGAGAACTCTAGAGTATTATTAGAGGTGAATTGGGTTGAAAAAGTATTAACTTTGTAGCAATCTTGTTTAAAGGTAAAAGAAGCCAGAAAGGACAGCAAGAATAGCTTTTTAAAGTGTCTGTGTATTTGTAGAAATGAGTAGAAATCACTAGGGAAGTCTGAAACATAATTGTTTTCTTTGTATATCTAATTTTAGACCTTAACGATCAGATCGGAGTTAAAAATAACAGGGCCATTCAAAATAAAGATACTCCCTTTTGGATTAATTAAAAAGATTGTGTGTGTATATATGTATATATATGGTGAAGGTTTTAACTGTTGTGTCTATTTCTATAAGCAAACAAAGCTAATTCAACAATTTTCATAAGAAAGAGAAGGTGAAATAGAGCCATTTTTTTACCAAGATGTGTACAATTTCTGTCCTGGTTCTACAGGTGATGAAAGCCATCCAAGGCGTAATCCGAACCCGGGTCGACCCAGACCCCCACGATCCAAGAATGAAGGAGCTCCAAGAAATGGAGAAAGTGAAGGCGGAAATCGACCAGACAGCAGGATCATATGTCCGAAGAGAACTGTGGTGTGGGTTAGGCTATCTGGTTGTCCAAACGGCAGTCTTCATGAGGTTAACGTTCTGGGAACTAACATGGGATGTAATGGAACCTATCTGTTTCTACGTGACGTCGTTTTACTTCATGGGAGGCTATGCATTTTTCCTAAGAACTTTCAAAGAGCCTTCTTTTGAGGGATTCTTTCAGAGCCGATTTAGTGCGAAGCAGAAAAGGTTGATGAAGGCCAAGAACTTTGATGTTGAGAAGTATAATGAGCTGAAGAAAGCTTGTTATGGTGATTCATAAATTTTTTCGGGAGTTTAGATGTTTAGGGATGATGTATTTGTTGATGTCTTATGTATAATCCTTAAAAAAAAATTGAAAAAACGAAAGTGTAATGGGGCTTTATAGTTATAAGATTTCGAATTACCATACATTTGTTTTGCTCTTGATTTGTTTCACTCTTTTATGTTTCTTGTTTTGCATGAGTTGATATGTTGGGAATTAATGAATCAATAATTGTTAAGAATGGTAATTTAAATACAATTGCCATTACTTGAATATAAAAGTATTCTGTAAAACTAAGGAAAGTCTGGGTGTAAATATATATTTAATCAAAAGGGTTTTAAATGTAATATAGTTTCATTTTTAAAAGGTAAGTCGAGCTGTATAATTTTCAAGATAAAAATGTTGCAGTTTATGCCTTCGCCAGATACACTCTGATCTAGCTTAGCCAGAGAAAGATTTCAAGATGAATGTGATTGGTCATCTAGGGAAGGTTTTACTACTAATAGGAAAACAAACACACCCATAATTTCCATGTTTTTAATGTATGTATTGTGTCAAACTTAATTCATTTCCTTTGTCATTACATTCCCATTCCAAGTTTATTTTTCCGGAGAAAAGTTTGAACATAATTGTCGCAAATTAAGCCAAACAAGACTAGTGTTGATTATTCCATCAAAATACTATAAGACAACGGTTGATATGTGAGATTAATTTTTATGACTTAATTTGAGTTAATTTACATGGGCTTTTTAATTTAGATTAAGTATGATTAGATTATCTTAATTTACTGTTTGATATGAGAAAATAACTTTTTTATTGGAGAAAAATTTGAGAAAAAAAAGGGAGTAGTGCGTCAAAATTATAATCTCAGTTAATCGCACCCCCTTCTATCTCGATTAAAAAATTAATTTAATATGTGAAAAAGAGGGGCTACGCGCGGACTCAGAGATTCACGATCTTGCCCCGAAATCTGTCAGAAATCTGTAATCTCTAATAACTAACAGAAAATTAAGTGATATTAAAATCGATAAAATAACCTAATCTTACCTATCTAATACTTTCTATAACTATTATATAATGGACGGTAGTCTATCACCCATTAAAATAGGGGTTTATGTTCACTTAATCAAGGTTTTGGGTTCGAACCTTGTGAATGTAAAAAACTACGTTGGGAGAGGTCCTCATAATAACTAATAAGCACCTTTAGGCTTCAGTTGCCTTGGGATATTAATCCTTCATTCAATTGGATGGGAAAAACTCTTGAGAGATAAAAATAATAATAATAAAATTATATAATGGACGGCAGTCTACCACCCATCAATATTAATTAACATATCTCATAAATAGTTGCAAAGTCCATTTTAATGAATGCCACTCCTCTGCACCAATAATATAAATTATTAAATAGTCGGATAACATATTCAAATATTAGTCTTGATAATTCTTGTGAAACTCCAATAATTTAACCTTTTTTGAGTCAAAAAAAGAGAAAAAAAATTATTGAAGGAAAACAAATGAAGGCAGACTTTGCTGAATGCTGATAAGGATTTATGGCGGTGCAATTGGTTGACCGACCCTGAACTGAACATGGGAAATCAATCTTCAAAGTTCAAACCGACAGTTTGCACAGTTTATCTGTAGGGCTGTCAACGGATCGGATTCGGATCGGCTCAGGAGATTCCGGATCTGAATCTGATAAGAGGATCCGAATATCGGATCCGAATCCGAATCTGAATCCTATAGGATTCGAATTCATTGTTTTTGAATCCATATATAATCAGGTCGAATCCGATCCGATAAAAGATCCGATCCGATTAGTAATAAATTTTATTTTTTAAAATAACAAATTTGATATAAAAAATAAATATAATTACATAATATTTAATAAATAATTATTATTTAATAAATTATTTGATAGTTTTATTTATATTTATTTAAAATAAATTAATTTAAACTTATTAGTAAAAGAAAATATATACTTATAGAGTAAAAAATTTAAATTTTATTATTGTTTAAAATGATAAATTTGTAAAAATTTTAATTTTAATCATTTTACTTAATATTATGTTCTAGTAAATAATTTATTTAATTAAATATTATATATAATATCGGATTCGGATTCTTAACGGATCGGATTCCTTAAATCCATATTCGCTCCATTTATTTCGGATAACGAATATTTACAATCGGATATGATCCATCGAATATTTTTATCGGACGAATATGCTAAAATTCGAATCGGATTCGGATTAAAATCCGACCCATTGACGGCCCTATTTATCTGTACCTTAGTTATTAAGAGTCAATTTGACAGCCCATATTAAATGGGCTTTTACTGGACCCAGAGGCCCAACTATTTGAAGCTCTTAAGCTCAACTTTGGTCCGCCTGCTGCTTACACCTCAGTACGGCTGTCAACCGGTCGGATTCGGATCGGATCAGGATATTCCGGATCCGAATCCGATAAGAGAATCCGACAACTGGATCCGAATCCGAATCCTATAGGATTCAGATTCATTATTTTTGAATCCATACATAATCGGATCGGGTCGGATCCGATAAAATATCCGACCCGATTAGCAATAAAATTCATTTTTTTAAATAACAATTTTGATATAAAAAAATAAATATAATTACATAAGATTTAATAAATAATTATTATTTAATGGATTATTTGATAGTTTTGTTTATATTTATTTAAAATAGGTTAATTTAAACTTATTAATAAAAAATATATATACTTTTAGAGTAAAAAAAATAAAATTTATTATTATTTAAAATGATAAATATGTGAAGATTTTAATTTTAATCATTTTACTTAATATTATGTATTAGTAAATAATTTATTTAATTAAATATTATATATATTATCGGATTCGGATTCTTAACGGATCGGATTCTTTAAATCCATATCCGCTCTATTTATTTCGGATAACGAATATTTATAATCGGATATGATCCATCGGACATTTTTATCGGACGAATATGCTAAAATTCGGATCGGACTCGGAGCGGATTCGAATTAAAATCCTACCCATTGACAGCCCTTCACCTCAGTACTCTATTACCAAGCTGGAGACCAATTATAATCTCTTGGATTTGATATATTATTTTTTAAATTTATTTATTTTTCTCCAATACAGAGAACGTGTATCAATCAATTAATAATTTATTTATTAACCTCATTTTTCTCTAACTCATTTTTGTTTTTTTGTTTTTAATATTATTTTTATTTTTCTTTTCTCATATTTTTTAATTTATATTTTAATAGTTTACTATTAATAAATAATTATTAAATTTATATTAAAATGAACAATCTAATTTAATATATTTAAATAATTTTTTTTCTTTACCTACACATCGAGTGTACACAATTACTAATATATATTGAATTACCATAGTTGTATGAAACTTTATATTTTAGTGGTAAGACACGACTCAATATATTATTATTGTATTCATCTCATTAGCAACGTTTTTATTTTTATTTTAAATCGTTTTCTCTCCTCTTAGATTATAATATTAGAAATTGAAATGCTTCAGGTACTAAGTTAGCACAATTTTTAAGGTAAGTGATTCTCTGTGTATAATTTTGTTTTTATAAAATAATATTCATAAAAATGGGGGCCTGGGTCTGGGCCTATCAATCTCTTGTCTGCGGGATTGATGTTGATCTGCTATTTCTCCTTCTTCACTCATTTTTCTTGGTTACTATTATATCATTTGCATTAAGAAATAATAATAATACTATAAAAAAGTTTGTTGCAATATGAGTCAAGAATTATAAGTTGCTAATAATCTCAATCAGGTAGATGAGTCATTATTACATTCCAAACACTTAATCATGCTTCATGCCTAATAAAACACACGCCGACTTTACTTTATTATTATCAACGTCAAATCAACTTTTTCCAAAGTTGGGATATGACATAGCTTTTCACATTTCTCTATAATCATTCAAATAATAATAAACTAAAGTATATTCTTCCCTATTTCCATTTTTCCATGTATCAACATTGCCACATAAATGAGAATTCGAAACTACATAGAATTAATAATTATTATGTAAAACGACAGCTAAGCTAAAAATTGAATTATTTTAAACTTAATAAAAAAGATTTCTTTAATTACTCAAGGTTAATTGCTACATTTTTTCCCCCTATTTATACAAAATAATAATTCCCCGAAAAATAAAAATAAGGGACTTTTTTTCACTTTACTCCCTGCATTACATGGGGGCGAAATTAAGATATTGAGAAAGTATACACTATGTCCTAATTTGCTACATACCTTAGAACTACAGGGGTCAAAACTGAAAGAAATGAAAATGAAGATGCCCAACCTTAAATTAAATATCCTTCTCTTTCACCAGCTCCACCTCCTCCGCCGCGAAACGGCGACCATCGGCGGCGGCGGCGACGACGCCGTTTCCGTTTCCGTTTCGGAGATGCATTTTGACGTAGAAATTTAAGAAGAGAAAGAGAATCGCACCATTGAGAACCGAGTTAAAACCCCAAGCTCCAATCCCATTGCATCCGCCTTTGATGTAATAGAGCAGGAGCACGCCGACGTGGCACACCAGATTGCAGCTCAGTAAAACTATCTGACAGTTCACAACGAACGGAAAACACGCACTCGGCATTCCAATCGCCGTCCAGAATCTGTACCCGTACACGACGGAGTATACCAGAGTCGTCAGCAGAATCGCGAGCACTTGAAACGACTGCGAGAATTCTAGCCACAGAAACGACATGAAGATCTGGATCGAGTGGTTGAACACCTTGAAGACGGAGAGCTTCCGGTAGCGGAGGACGGTGACGAAGATCCGCATCGCGTGGAGGAAACGCGAGAGGTAGTAGACGTAGGACCAGAAGAACACGCGTCCCGAGGGGCGCGTGCCGATGGGGAAGCAGAGCAGCCACTGGAACGGCGTGGTGCGCGAGCGGCGCCACAGCCACCGCGTGTCGCGGATCTCGGCCGCGGTGGAGAGGAGGATCCCGGCGAAGATGGTGGCGGAGATTAGGGCCATAAACAGCGAGTGGACGGCGGGAAGCGGACCGAGGGGAATGGGTCGGCGGCGGCGGAAGAGGAGGAGAACGGCGTGGAGGAGGACGGCGGCGGCGATGTAGAAGGCGATGGAGGTGAAGAGGAATGACCAAGTGGAACCCCAGGATTGGGCGTGGCTCCATCGGAAAGCGACGATTGATGGGTGCTCCGAGAGATAATACACGAGGTTACGAAAGGTCTCCATCGGAATAATTTTGGGCCGCCGAGAAAAGCAGAGGAGCTCTGAATTCTGAAACAAGAAGATGCAGAATAAATATATTGGAAATTGGAATATACTTTCCCCAATTTTGGGAATTTAAATGAGTGTAGAACACGTGGAGGTGTGTTATTGGCAGCCTGATCTTCAGGTGAAGTAAATATATTTCTTTAAAAAGAATCATTTGAAAACCAATTTTGGGTACTTATATAATATAACTAGTTACTTGTGCACACCGTCCTGTGTGCAAAAAAATTTGTAATCTAATTAATTATTTAGAATAAATTGTGATGTCAATAAAAAAGAAATATGAAAAAAAATTATTAGAATTTTACTTATTTTAATTTTTTTTTTCTGTTTTTACTGTATTGGTTGTGTTTCATAGGGTTTCTTATTTTATAAATAATTTTTTCTAATAGAAATGTGATTGAAAAAAAAAAGAGAGTTATTAGTGATGAGAAAAAAAATAGATAAGATAGAAACGTGAGAAGTGAGAGTTATTATCTTTTTAATCAAATGTCATTTGAGGGAGAAGTGGAAGTTATTATTATTTTAATAAAATGTCATTTTCAACCCTCAAATTCTGTTCCAACACTAAAAGCTTAAAGGGTATATTAGGAAAATAAAAAAATTGGTCTTGCAACCTAAAAAACTGCCGTTTGTGAGAGAAAATCCTCTTTGCTTTTTATATATTATAGATAATAAATATATTTATTATTGCATCTCGTTAGCGAGAATTAAAGCATTTTGTGGATATTATTTCATGGGCTAACTTGAATAAGCATCAACTTTAGTGGTTGATTTATTAGTTGGGAGGGTAAGGAAAGCAGCAGCTCCTTATTATTAATTTTTAATTGTTAATATTGATATCCTACTTAACCCAAAATGTAACCATGAAGTTAGTATCAACTAATATCTTAAAAGTAAATCCAAAATCAAACTGAAATCAATTTGGGCCGTCCATTTAATAGGCCCAGAAGTGTATTTTAATAACAAGTTGCAGAGTGAGAAAGGGCCGGGAAAGAGACCCACTACTGTCTGATCAAGATCAATATAATCTGCATTTATTATTATTTTTGTCACATGTTATATAATTCGTAGAAAAGTGTACAGTTGTTTTGTTTTTTTATGGTGATAAAGACGAAACGCATGGAAAGTATTGTAATTTGTAGTTTGGTAGCTGTGCCGTCCCCACGGACGCCATTAAAATTCATGCTGTCACGAAATACAAAATTGACCTAAGGGCGGTGAATATTGAGTGTAAACATAGATGATAAAAACTATCAAAAGTCCAATTAATTTATTTAAATTTTCCACCCCACCCCACCGCTACCCTACACAATCGTCAATTAATTAGTTGTCACACGTTAAAACCGCCCAATTAATTGATCTTGGAACTAATTTGAATGATGACCTAAGTTGCTGCAGATTTGATTTGGAGGAAGAGACTTTCCGTGAAATAAATCTGCGTTAATATTGCAGAGTCTGCCACTTGTTTAAATCTTAAAATGAATAATAATTATAACAGCAATCTAGGTTTAGGCCCTTAATCCCCTCTCTGATTAATAATACATGTTGATCTAAGAGTAGGAGAGGTTGCTAATGTTGACTTTTGCATGGGACACCCAAAAATCAAAATATGGCTACTGAAAAAAATGAAGCCGACATCTACATATACATAACATAGACATTTCCAGTTTCCTCAACGAAAAGGAACTCACAAATATATATGCACGCGCTCGTTTCAGTTCTTGGGCGATCGATTATCCATTGCTGATGAGCTGATTGCCAACAACGGTGAGTTTATGATTTCACTTTCTTGTTACTTTCATATGTGAATCTTCTTTTTTTGTTAATTTCCAGTCTCATATATTGGTCTTTCTGTGAATTTTAATGATTATATACAAGTAAAATACTAGGTAAAAAAGGGAACAGAATCCGTTTGGTTTGTTATTAAGATTGGCGGATATAAATGAATTTTGGCTCCTTTTTGATACACAGGCAGCAATCAACAACAGTTATCCATTTGTTTTGGAGAATACTAATTACTAAACAAATGGCTGAAGCTGAGCACGAATCCCCCACAGGGAACAAAGTTGCCAATTTTGAATGTAATATTTGCTTTGATTTAGCGCAAGATCCGGTCATAACTCTCTGCGGCCATCTCCATTGCTGGCCATGTCTCTATAAGTGGCTACGACTCACGTCCCGGCCTGCCGAATGCCCCGTTTGCAAGGCTCTAATAGAGGAAGAAAAGCTGGTTCCTATATATGGCAGAGGAACTGCACCATCGGAGCCAAGAACAAAACCCGGAACAGGTATGGAAATCCCGAACCGACCCACCGGACAGAGACCTCAAACTGCACCTGCACCTGCACCTGCACCGGCTGCAGAGGATGATAGCTACTCAAATGGTGCTGCGTTCAATAATCTTGGAATACTGGCTAGATTTGGTGGGGTGTTATCTCCTGTGCTGAGTGTACAGTTTCAAGGTTTTCTCGATGGCGGATATTCGTCAGGGTTAGATTATGGATATCTTGATCCGTTTCTTGAACCTGAAGATGAACTGAACTTGCCGGTGACGTATGACAAAAAATTGAAGAAGATTCTTACATACTTGCTCGGTTTTCTTCTTTTCGCTTTGCTTACACTGTAAATTGTAAAGTACATTCGCAGTATTTGAACTTCTGATATAGAAAGTACAACCCTGTTACAAGATATCGAAAAAGAATTTACATGGTACATGGTAACATTTATTATATTGTTACTTACTTGGTAAGATCATGAACCTGGTGAATAGTGGATACGGTCGACTATGTTCTGCAGTCCAGATCTGTAAGTGGGATGAAGCAAATTCACTCCAAGTTCAGACTTCATGCGAGTGTTGGAGACTCGTTTTTCTCCCCTTGGTGGATTCTCTATAGCTAGTGATTCAGCTCTTTCAAGGGATATGTATTGTTTTACACAACCTGGAAATTTTGCCTCAACTAATTTCTGAGCTAATTCAAAGACTTCCTCTCGTGGCGCGGGATCATCATCCACTATGTTGTATATCCTCCTGAGAAAGCAGAAAAAAATAATCAACACCTTTAAATGATTTTCAAATAGCACTTAGTTAACAGATACTCATATTTTACCCATCGGATGGCTTCGAAATACTGGCATGGAGTGCTTGGCATATGTCAGCAACATGAACACGAGATGTGTAACTTTTTGATTGCCTCATTTTCTGACCCTTTGAGAGAGGCTCTTGCTTAAGCATAGTATCGATAGCACTGATTTTCAAGGAAAAAGATTTGAGCATGTCAGCTTCACAGAATCCCACATAAATAAAGTGCTGAACTACTGCAAAACTCATACTAACCTTCGACTGGGGCCGTATATACCTCCGAGACGAAATACTTGTGCTGAAATGCCAAGATCATGGCCCAATCGTAACCATCCTTCCTCAGCAGCTAACCTTGATTTGGCAACTTCACTTGATGGCTTTACAGGATAACTGTCATGTGATGATTAATTAATATTACTCGTGAGATGCCACCTCAAAGGCACCAAGAAAACAGATGTGATAATTAAAGCAATCACCCTGAGATTGGCATAGTTACACAAATTTCCCTAAAGGTTTCAGAAATTATAGAAACTTCCCTATACAAGAATTTACATTAGATATGGGACTATGAAATTTGATATCATTTCGTCATTAAAACCTTATTTACTCAATTGACACTTACTGAATGATATTTGAATTTAAATTCATTACTTTAGTAGCATGCATTAGACCACACCTCAGGGCACGACGAGGGAATTTTTCGAACTGTAGAGGAAGTTTGTGTCATAAGACCAAACCTCAGGGTATGTATGCCAGTGTAACTATCCCAAAATAAATTTGAACTGGAAGCTTACTCTTCATCTACCCATGCACCACCACAATCACCGTAAACACCTAGACATAAGATGAAAGATCACTGAGATCACAGAGTATTCGAATATTCTGATTGTCTTACACATAATATTCCAATGATGAAAATTATTACAAGTATGCATGTCTTGAAGCATGCCTGTACTAGCCACTTTTTCATACTGTTAGCCATTTGCAAGACAAACACATATGAAGTAATAAGGCAAACATACTAGTTGATGACAAGTACACTAGCCACCTGAGCTTCCCATCCTTGAGTACACTTTCTACTAGCCCTTTATGACGAAGCATCTGTAGATTTAGAACCAATAAGTAGCAGAGCATGGCAAAAAAGCGACTAAATAACCATCCATACACATGGCTCCAAGAAAAAAGGAAGTTGAAAACATAATTCCAAGAACTGAATATACAGGATCACCAAGACCCTTAAGAGTGGGGATCGAGACAATAAGATGCGTATGGTTCTTCACAATCTCTAGCATTTCAGGTCTGCAGAAAAGCAGGGTGCACAAAAACTTAGAAAGATACACAAAATCTCACTTCAGATAATGGAATGACATACATGAAGCGACAAAACAAACTGAGAGAGCATCAGTCTCGACCCAAGGAGTAGGCATACTCCATATAATTCATCCATATGAATCACTAAAAAAGCCCGAATACGTATTCTGAACTTCTTGGATTGAATGCACTTATTAAACATACCAAAAAAAAGTAGACAGATAAAAATCAGAGCTCAAATTAATTGAGAAAATAAAGACGGAACAGTACTGTGGATCATTTGCATCAAAGATGTAAGCTTGATATCCCAATTCTTCGAGCTTCTTCTTCTTCTCGACGCTTGTACAGCTCCCGCTCACAACCCTTCACAATAAACAACACATCAACAATTTATTGAATTCACATAACTAAATGAACAACTGAATTAAGCTCAAATAAATAGATAAACAACTGAATTAAGCTAAAACAACTATGGATAACCGAATAAGATTGCAATTCAAAGTCGAAAAGGCAAAAAACGAAATTTCTTTACCATCCTTTACTCTTCAAATCAGCAGCGAAGAACTGTCCCACAAAACCCATTCCCAGAATGAACATCTGATTGCCGATTGAAAGTTCCGCTGATTTCTTCGAGTTAGGAGAGAGATGGCATCTCACTGATTCCAGCCGGAGAGGTGATTTCTGGTTAAATCGGAGACTAATCGGCGGCCATTGCCTCTGGACGCGGCAAATCTCCATAGTCGGAAAAGATTTCCCGATGAGGTGAAATTTGGGACTAATTAGAAGCTTGGCGCATCGGCAAATAATTGCTTCTTGGTCCTCACATAATATAAATTACACAACCTCCCCATAAATTAGGTCAAATTGCTAATCCCTCCCGTCAAATTCGAAAAATTACATCGAAGTTTAGTAAGTTAATGTATTACTACTTAGTGATCCTTGAATAAAAACTCTAATAAGAAAAAGTTATAGGAGTACAAATTAATTCCGGAAAATTGGTGAAAATTATTTGAAAAGACACTTTCCCTTTTGATATAATAAGACCAATATCCAATATTTTTCACGTTTTCCTTAGGAAACCAAGTGAAATTGACATCTTGGTGTTATAATTAAGTACACTTTTGAGTGGTTCATATTATTCCTCATCTATCATATATGCATGGATAATTGGAACTCCGACGCTGATACAAATACATATCCCATGGACTCGGTGATATAATTTTTATTAAAATTTTCATAATTGTTTGATACCAATCATGCTCGAATTTGGTTAGGCTAACATGGTTGGGTGACTCGGTCATAGAACACTCGAACTTTTCTTATGTGGAAACTCTTGAGCACTAATTTGTTCATACTCAACACACAAGTTGATGGCCAAATTTGGGAAATGAGAGATTTTGTCCCAATTTTGGCATTTTAGCTCAAGTCAAAGGAAAGGTACTAACGGTTGAATGAATAGTAATTTCTTACTAAATACCATAAATTTTGGGATATTTATAGGATTGAAATCTGTACGTAACACATGTTAACATACAAATTAACATTGCATTAAATGTAGCCGTATAGTTGTTGAGGGACAGGAAGGACTGCCAGGTGTGCAATATTAGAAGCTAGCCCTCAAGAGTCCTGGTCCCTGGCAGGCCATAAGAGTCGATCTTTGAAGGGAAGACCTCAAATAGCTCGGTCGAGTATGGTGGACGGTTGGGCCAAAGCTGGTCGAGGTGACTCGCCAGCTGTGCTTCCCTGACCCTGATCGTCTGGGCAGTGCGCTAATCGATCCATGTGTCCTAGATAGGATTGTGGATCGATCATGGACTAGACTTGGGGATGATTGAGTTGTTGCTTTCGGAGGGGTAGCAAGTCATTCGACAGTACACGAGACTGATGTGCCATGTATCCTAGTATATGATGAAGTGTGCCGTGCGCCATATACAAAAGGGGTTGACCACGTGTAGAGTGATCTGGTGCCACACATCGCCACATGGTAAAATGAGAATCGGCCATATCAGCTATCGCTCTTAGGCGATATTCCACGATAAAATGTTAAGTTTGGTATTATTGAATTAGAGGCCATAACAAAATTAAAATTCTAAAAGAAAAGAAAGAAAGAAAGAAAAGATAAATAAAAAGAAAACCTAAAACAAGGTAGTAACCCCATAGATGAAAACATTAGATTCCCATGACCTTTGGACAAGGATTATGCATTATCACGAGCAACAAAATAGAACGTCATTATCATGATATCATCAACTTTGATGGGTCCCCATGAAATTTCCATGCAACTTCCTACGGATTCGTAATCCTCTTTAACGTAATCATTCACTCTTTCTGCAATTTCACAGCAAATTCCCAGTATTCCCACACTCTCAGGCCCAGTGCAGGTTTTATCTCTTCCCACGAGCACTATAAATATTGCATTATCAATATACTCCTCAATCCATAACACAATATTAATTAATTTCATATATATATAGTTTCAGTTTGTGTATATATTCTATAATAAATTCAGCCATGGAGCCCGCCAAATGGTTTCGCACATTATCCTCCAAGAAGCTGAGCTTGATGAAGCCCAAAAAGAAACCCGGCTCTCCCAAATCACCCACAAATCTCACTACTTCAGCTGCGCCGCCGCGAGAGGGGGAGCTGAGAGAGGTTTTCCGGCGCTTCGACGGCGACAAAGACGGCAGAATCTCCGCCGTGGAGCTGAGATCGTATTTCGCGTCGATGGGTGAGTACATGTCGTACGAGGATGCTCGGATGGTGATTAACCATCTCGACAGGGATAAGGACGATGATTTTCTTGATTTTCAAGATTTCTCGCGGCTAATGGAGGATAATGGCGGCGGCGGCGGTGGTCGGGAGGAGGATTTGAGGGCGGCGTTTGGGGTGTTTGAGATGGAGAAAGGATGTGGGCGGATCACGGCGGAGAGTTTACAGCGGGTCTTGGGTCGGTTGGGTGACCCGAAATCGTACGAGGAGTGTGCGGCCATCATTAGGGTTTTTGATTCGGATGGTAAGGGGGGACTTGGTTTTGATGAATTTCACGAAATGATGACTGCATGAAATTGAAATCCAACGTTTTAATGTATATAAAGATAATAATAATTGGAAATGTTAATGTTTGTAATGAATTTGAGTTATATAAATTGGGAATGGACTTACAATAATAATGAAAAGTTTAATCACATGGTTCCCATAATCAATGTTTTAAGAACCGGACTGTCCAATCGCTAGGACCGTCGACCAGTCCCCTAAACGGCCCGGTCAATCCTCAAAAACCACAAAGACCTCAAAACCGTCTTATTTTGGCATAACCGGTATAAATCGCGGTTGGACCGCTTGACCCATCGAACCGCTTACGAATAGCATAAACCGCCCGGTTGGAATAAGCTTAAAATTGAAATATGTAAACCCTAAATCTTATAATTTTTAGCCTTAGAGATGAAGATGATCAAGATTGGTTAAGAAGGAATCAAGACTGATCACCGGTGTATTATGATTTATGTTGTTGTGCATTGTTCATTTAAATTTATATTCTTTTCTTGTACTTTTAAACCTTGAAATATTGATGTTATGAATTAAACATGAATGGTGAATTATGATGTTATATTTTAATTGATATTCTGAGTTTGTTTTTTATCCATTATTTATAATATTTTTATATTTGTATATTAGGTTTATATATACACTAAAAAAGTGAAAAAGTAAATATTAATATATTCTATTATTTAATAGTTATTATTTTTAAAATTTAATATTATTTATGATATAATTATGACGTCACGGTTCAATCACGGTTGACCCATTGACCCAGTTAATTTTTTGTTTCGCTTAACGGTCCGGTTTTTAAAACATTGCCTATAATACGCTATTCTATTCGATCCGCTTTTCACGTCGAACCGCGAACGTGCATTATCTCATCAACATTTGCATTAGTCGTTTTTTCTTCGAAATTAAATAACTACGAGTTAAGGTAATTAAGGTAGCTATAAATATGGCATGGGTATGGGCTCATTAACCATAGTTGATGATATTGAATCCAGTCGGCTTATCCAAATTATTTGTTTCGTGCCCAAGTTCATTCTTTTTAGGCCATTTGGTCCGCTTTATAATAATCAGATTTCAATAGTTGTTGACTCAACTGCCCGACAGGTTGGCCATAAAACTCAACAATTGTGACCAGCATTATATTCCAATTGTTGACTAAAAAAACTCAATGTAGTGACAAAATAGTGGAAATTTCTTATTCGTACGGATCAATTCTCAGCTTGTTTTTATGTACTTAATTTCTGCATATTTTCCTCGAATTAGTCTACTGAAATAACAATATTTTGGTAATGTAAACCGTAATTCATGATTTAATACATTAGTCTCCGTGAGGATATGATATCCCATTCTTGAAATATAGTTCGATCACATTTCACAACCCGACAGTCAAACTCGTGGTTTTGTGTCCTTACCATTGAATATTGATAGTGCACTCACAATTCTATGACTCAACCACTCCAAAATGTGCTATATCAACACCATGAATAAGAGATAAAACGCATAATTTACGCAACAAGTACTTCAATGTTCAATTAGTCTTACTTTAAGCATATACTTTAATTTCTTTCTTACAACTTTCCCAACTCCCGATTAAACTCTTGCCCTCGAATCAAAAACCATGAATCTCTTCAAGTTCATATACGCAATTTGCATCTTCTTGATCTGCCATCCTCCCAATGCTCTCACACAACAACCCTACAAAAGGTCTTCAACATCATGCACCAAAACAGGCAACTCATCTTCAGTTCTGGGCTACACCTGCAACGGCCTACACAAAACCTGCCAAGCTTATCTCACATTCAGAGCTCAACCTCCACACAATTCAGTTTCCACCATTTCCACTCTCCTATCCATAAACCCATCAAACCTCTCCCGCCTCAACTCCGTGCCCGAAAACCACACATTCTCAACAAACCAAATCGTTCTCGTCCCCGTCACCTGTTCCTGCTCCGGTCATCACTATCAGGCCAACACTTCCTACGTCGTCGAGCATCACGACACGCATTTCCTGATCGCAAACAACATTTTCCAGGGCTTGACCACCTGTCAGGCCCTCCGGGGCCAGAACGGAAACTTCACCAGGTATCTGTACTCCGGTACGAGGATTCGTGTGCCGCTGAGATGCGCGTGCCCGACGGAGAATCAGGTCGACAATGGCGTGAAGTATTTGTTGACGTATTTAGTCGCCTGGAAAGATTCTGTTTCGAGTGTGAGTAGATTATTCGGTGTTGATACTTGGAAGACACTGGCAGCTAATGAACTGTCGGAACAAGATTTTACTATTTATCCGTTTACGACTCTTCTTGTTCCTCTGCGGGAACCGCCGTCAGTTTCCCGGATCAGGAAACTCCGGCCTCCCGTGACTCCTTCCTCCGCCGCGCCTCCGCCAGGTGTGCCTCCGCCGAGCGGCGGCGCAGCTAAAACATGGATATATGGTGTGGTCGGTGGTCTCGTCGGCATACTTTTTGTGATCGGGGGAATTTCCTTCAGTTTGTTCTTGAGTAAACGGAAGCGTAAAGATGAAGCCGTAATAACATCATTAGCATCCAACTTAGAATCTGCAAGTAAAGAAGATTCACAAGATTACAGCTTTCTGGAAAATATAGCAAGAATAGTTGATGAGAATCTTAAAGTTTACACAATTGAAGAAATTAAAGCTGCTACAGAGGATTTCAGCTCCGCTTGCTGGATCAAGGGATCTGTTTATCGGGGCACAATCAACGGTGATTATGCTGCCATCAAGAAAACGAACGGATCAGATGTCACGAAAGAAATCCAGCTCTTGAACATGATCAATCATTTCAATCTGATCCGTCTATCCGGTGTTTGTTTTGATCGTGGCCATTGGTATCTCGTTTACGAATACGCTGCCAATGGAGCTCTCAGCGATTGGATTCATAGCAGTGGAGAAGAAGGAAAGATTCTGAGCTGGAGTGGGAGACTGAGAATTGCTCTGGATGTAGCAACAGGGCTGAATTATCTCCATAACCACACTTCTCCTCCCTACGTGCATAAGGATTTGAACAGCAGCAATGTTCTTCTTGATCAAGATTTCAGAGCCAAGATCACGAATTTAGGCCTTTCAAGATCGGTCGAGGGACAAAACGGTCATTTTGCCTTGACGCGGCACATAGTTGGGACGAAAGGCTACATGGCTCCCGAGTATTTGGAGCATGGTTTGGTATCTCCTAAGCTTGATGTGTATGCCTTTGGAGTTCTAATGATGGAGTTACTCACCGGTAAAGAGGTTTCCGTGTTGCGTGGAAGCGTACAATCTGAATTATCGGTTGTTTTCCACGAGGGAGATGAAGGGGAGAAGCTGAGGGAGCTGATGGATCCTTTGATGAGAGGAAAATATAATTCCAAGACAGCCCTTTTAGTACTCGAATTGATCGACAATTGTATCAAGAATGATCCTTCGGATCGCCCGAATATGGATGAGATTCTTCGATATCTATCAAGAATTTCGACTTCTTCTATGCTGTCAGGGGATTGAACAATTAGCAGATTTGAAGCTTTTGTAGTTTATGAAGTTCTGTTCTTTAACTTTCTTCTGTTAATATGTCATGAACTGCAATGATAGGTTAGTAGGTGAAATATATCATCAATTACTAGAAATTAGCTTAAAGTTAGATCAAATGAAATTGTAATATAATTTCCAACCCATGTTATATGACTTAAAAGTTCATATTTGGAAAGCGTAACAACCCGTGACACTTTCTACCATATTAAAGATAGATAGCTTCAAATGCAAACTTAGAGCACTACCAAACTTATATTATAAGGTTGAAGATCAGAATTCAGAGACCTGCAGCCTCTGAAAATGGCTTCAAACACTTGTACCTTCAACAATCTCACCTTATTCTTGATGATCATCTTCCCTTTAGCTAACTCCATTGTATTCAACTATCCTGCAGTTTTCAACTTTGGTGACTCGAATTCCGACACGGGCAACTTGAATGCTGCCCTCGTCGAGCCCCTCGACCCCCCTTATGGGCAGACGTACTTCAAGAAACCTTCTGGAAGGTTCTGCGATGGCCGCCTTATCATCGATTTTCTAAGTAAAGTTATTTTCAAGAATTTATGATCTAGTTTTTACTGTCATTAGGTTATCATTATAGATATATATATTACTGACTCTACTGCCAATATTGAAAAATTTAAAATTAGGTTGTCACTGGCTAGCTTTTCCTTTTCTTTATTCCTTTTCTAATAAATGTTCATATTGTGATGCATTTAAGATTACCTTGCAACTCAAATGCATCTTTATCAGTGATACTTTCACAATATTACTCGAACTCTTTGTCATTTTTATATATCTATTTGTAGTGGATGCAATGGATTTACCATTTCTGAATGCATATCTGGAAGCCATGGCTGCACCAAGTTTTAGAAGAGGATGCAACTTCGCAGCAGCGGGCTCCACCACGCTCCCGGCCACTGCAACTTCGGTTAGCCCGTTTTCGTTTGGGATTCAAGTGGCTCAGTTTATAAGATTCAAGGCCAAAGTTCTTGATCTCCAGGCTCAATGTAATTTCAGTTTGTCTCAAATCAAGATACGATAAAATTTTCATATTTTCATCTTCTACATTAGATTTACTGTTTTTGTTTCTGCAGCAAGGAAATATGACAAGTACCTTCCAGCTCAAGATTATTTCCAGAAGGCGCTTTACATGTTCGACATAGGCCAGAATGATCTCGCCGGTGCCTTTTATTCCAAGACCTTCGATCAAGTCCTCGCTCTCATTCCAACTGTTCTAACAGAATTCGAAAATGGGATTCAGGTTAAATGCAATAGTGTTGATTTATGAATAGTTTGAATATACTTGTATTGAAAATGGAGGGAATAAACATATTTTCTTTTTCCATGCAGAAGCTATATGATCAAGGGGCAAGAATTTTTTGGATTCACAACACAGGTCCACTCGGTTGCTTACCTCAAAACATTGTGAAGTTCGGGAATGATCCATCGAAGTTGGATGAGCTTGGATGTGTCAGCACTCACAACCAAGCTGCTAAGCTTCTGAATTTGCAACTTCATGCACTGTGTAAAAAGTTGCAGGGACAGTATCAAGATGCGAACATCACGCACGTTGATATTTACATGATCAAGACAAATCTCATAGCTAATTATTCCCGATACGGTGAGTTTAAACAAGAAAAATAAGTTTCCTTATTTTGTTATGTTAAAGAGAAAATAAAACAAAAAGGTTGAAGATACTTAACAATTCAAGAACGTTAATAGAAACAAAACCAATGCCTTTTCTCGCAACTATGTGAAATTACATAAACCTCCCGTATACTAGGTTAAAAATTACACATACATCCTTAAATGATATCATCGTCCGAAGTTCAATACCCGTTTTTATGCATAATATTGTTCAAATTTCCTGATAAATTTTGTTGTTGTCAACCCCGTATTCCCATTTCAACGCAGCAGGGGAATTTTGTAATTTTGAAACTTAGAAGGGAAGTTTTTGAAATTATACATGGAGAACATAAAAGTGAAGTCCATTGATGTAAAGCCACAAACACTAATTATATTTTAGGATTTAATTATAGTTATAATTGTAACAGGATTTGAGCAGCCCTTAATGGCGTGCTGTGGGTATGGAGGTCCGCCATTGAATTATTACAGCCGAGTTCCATGTGGTCAGACAAAAGTCGTGAACGGAAGCTCGATCACAGCTACAGCTTGCAATGACAGTACAGAGTATATAAACTGGGACGGGATTCACTACACTGAGGCTGCAAATCAGTATGTTGCTTCGCAGATCCTTACGGGAAAATACTCTGATCCTTCATTTGCTGACAAAATGCCATTCCTTCTGAAGCTAAAATTTTAAACATGTTTCGTGGCTGCTTTTGTATTTGTCATGTCTGTCAATGTATGAGCTCAGTAAAATATTCCATTAATGAATTCAATATTCATTCATTCCCGTCACATGTGAAAGCATACATCAAACATTTCTCGTATACATTAACAAACGAAGAATCTGACTAAGACCATATATTCAGTTCAGGGTTGGAATTGTTTATTTGGCTGTTGGGCAGGAATTTGGACAAGGATAATGACATGATGTTTCTTCAAGAATTATAAATGGAAAGTCTTTGTTTGGGCTGCTGTAAACCAGAGGCCGCCGGTGAAGTTTCTAAAGAGTATTCAGCATCACATCAGTTATACTTCATCAGAAATAAAATAAACAAAAAGAAACAAACCTTTCGTTGTCGCCTCACTCCCCGAATGTATTCACCCGCTTTGGTTGAACTGCTCTAGGTTATAGTATTACAAGTAGCATTCTTTATTGCCATGAAACTGTTTGAAAGTTTCTTCTTCCTACAAGTCTCTTTCATGTGTTCTTGGTCCAAGGAATTACTTCTCAGATTGACAGAAAATTCCACCATCATAAGTTGACTTTGAGAATGGCACATTCTCGATTGATTCCTTAACTTGGCCAACCATTCGGTTATTAAATAAACTTAATGTAAGGATCATTCATAATTTCATGTAAATAATGCTTCACACTTCTCACACAATGCAACTTACAACATTCATCATGAACAAGTCTCTGTTCAGATTCTTCATAGTCCTTTCCTTCTTAGTTTCCAGTTACCATGCACAACAGCAGTATTCGGGAAATTCAATCGAGTACTGCAATGCTTCAGATAAAACAGGACCATCTTCAGCTTTTCTCTACACCTGCAACAACCACAACATCCCTTATTGCCAAACTTTCTTGATTTTCAGGACAAAACATCCTTATCTTTCTCTCTCCTCCATTTCTGAGCTCATCACGTCTTCTGATCCAGACAAACTCGAGCGCATTAACAATGTGTCGAGATCAGAAATCTTGCCTGAGGACAAAGATGTTATTGTTCCAATAAACTGCTCGTGTTCCGGACAATACTATCAGGCTGAAATCTCTTATGTCATAAGATCTGATGTTGAAACATACCTCACCATAGCAAATGGGACGTTTCAAGGACTGACCACTTGTAATGCACTCATGAAAGAGAATCCATATAATGCAACAGGTTTGTTCCAGGAGCTCAACTTGCGGGTCCCACTTAGGTGCGCGTGCCCGACTCAAGAACAGCTCGAAAACAGGACCAGGTTTCTATTGACATACGTTGTCACTTGGGGTGATACAGTTTATCTGATCAGTAAAAGGTTTAATGTAAGTATGGGAAGTGTGAAATTGGCGAATGAATTTCTTGAAAAAGATCCCCTTATTTTTCCATTCACGACTCTCTTAGTTCCTTTGGAGAAAGAACCTTTAAGTTCACAGATGACAAGTTTGAGCCCGAAATCTTCCTTTGTTTCTGTAAAGAAGCATAAGAAAGCAGAACTTAAATGGATTTGTGTCGGGATAGTAACTGGTGCTGTTCTATCAGTCATTTGTTTTACTCTGTTTCTTGGATTTGCTTACTATAGGAGAAAAATTAATAGAACAGAAGAAGGCTCTAGTAAGAATATGCACAAATTGCCAGAGTACTTATTGGATAAAATTGTTGGAGTTAGTGAGACTTTCAAGACATACACTTACCAAGAACTGCAAACCAGCACGGATAATTTCAGCCCGTTTAAGAGTTTGAGTAATTCCGTTTATCGTGGGGTTCTGCGTGAGAAACAGGTTGTGATCAAGAAGATGAGGAAAGATGTGACGAACGAGCTCAAGATTCTAGGTAATGTAAACCACTTCAATTTGATCAGTCTTTATGGTGTGTGTGAGCATGAAGGGCTTTCCTACCTCGTTTATGAGTATTTGGAGGAGGGTTCTTTGAGGGAGTGGCTGAATAAGGAGCACTGTAGTGATACATGCAGCTGGCAGCACCGGATTATTGTCGCTCTCGATGTTGCGAACGGGCTTCATTATCTTCATAACTTCACCTCTCCTGCATATGTGCACAAAGGGATTAGTAGTTGCAATATTTTACTCAATAGGGACTTAAGGGCAAAGATTGGAAATTTCCATCGTGCGAGGGGTGAAAATGGGAATTCGTGTACATCTTGTGTTGTTGGAGAAAAAGTTTATATGGCCCCGGAATACGTAAGATTTGGAAAAGTGACTTCTAAAACCGATGTTTATGCCTTTGGGATTGTTTTGTTGGAGCTGATCACAGGAAGAGATGCTGCTGTTGTTTGTGAGGGCAAAGAAGTTATTCTGTCTGATTTGGTGATTTCTGCTATGAATCGAGGAAGCGGGGTAAATGACCTTATTGACCCTCGTCTTGTCGTGAAGAACCCTCTTGGTTATGTTGTTGATCAAAGTGAAGTTGCATTGAGATTGTTGAAGCTGAGCTCACAGTGTTTGGCTCAAGAACCTGAAGAAAGATTGAGCATGGCTCAAGTGGTGGCAGATTTGATGAAAATTCAGTTAGATGTCCATAATTCTATGTCATTTTCTATTGAATAAGACTATTGTTACAAATGTGAAGACATTTAAATTAGCAGAAACACAAATATGTAACTTGAGTTTTGAATAAAGTCTCCATAGTAATGTTTTTGTTCTTTACATGATTCTATACAGGAAAGAACTACTTAGAATGTTCACTAAAGTTTGAATTATAACATTGATTATTGTAATAATCAACTATAAGGGGTAAAGTGTAAGGTGGACATAAGTTACAAGGGTGGCAAGTGTAATTTCAGAGCACTGCACATAATATCATGTAAATGTCGAAAAGCTTTCAACGAGCTACAACCGGGCTAATAACAGGGAAAACTTCCTCAGCTTCAATCCAAAAGTTTTCACACATCTGAGGGGATGATTGAGTTAGAACACACAAATTGAACACAATTTCTGCCATTCTTGGCCTCTCGGTGGAATTATCCGCCGTGCACGCCCTAGCCAAGATTGCCAAACTCAAAGCATCATCGATGGGAAAAGCGCTTTTCAAGCAAGGATCCATCCACCTCCTCAGCTTTTCCTTCCTTTGATCTTCAGTTCCCAAAATACTCCTTATTTCCTTCCATAGCATAACAACTTCACCATCATCCTTCTTCTCCATAACCTTCTTCCCCGAAAGCAGCTCTAATAGAACGACCCCAAATGAAAAAACATCGATATTCAGCATGATGGAGCTTGTAGCTTTTCTTGCTGTGGAAAAATTTGAAATCTTGGCTTTAAAGTTAGAATCAAGAAGTATATTGCTCGTCGTGATATCTTCATGGACGATGCTCGGTTGAGTATGCTCGTGCATGTATTGAAGCCCGTTTGCAACATCTAAAGCTATCAGCAACCTTTGGCTCCAATTCAGAGATTCAGCTTCTGTAAAAGCAGGAGCTTTTCGTGAAAGCCATTTATCTAAAGATCCATTCTCGATGTACTCATAAACGATGAAAAAATTGCCATCAATATCGGAGGAAACTCCCATTAACTTAACTAAGTTTGCATGGTTCACCCTTTGAAGTATTTCGAGTTCTTCAGCTGCATTTCTCGTTTTCTTGACGGCTAATATCTGATCGTTGATCATGGCCTTGTAGACCGATCCGCCTAACCTGAACCGTTCACTGAGGTTCATCGTTGCCTCCATGATCTCTCGAAGGTCATACACAATTGGCTTCCCAAGATAGCCCGATACAATTGGAAGAAGCTTATCTTCATGGCCTTTTGAAGATTTACAGGTTGTTATTAGATCAGAAGTCTCCAAAGAAGAAATATTCCGCGCCAAGACTCTCCTTTTCTTGTTTAATACGCATAAATACGCTATTAAAACCGAAAAAACAAGCAAAACAAGGACAACAACACTCGAAAATATTGCCACATTTCTCCATTTGCTTCTGTATTTTCCATTCTTCGGAGCTGAAGAGCTGAAAATCTGCACAAGAACCGGTGATTTCCTGACAGGTATCAAAACAGGAAGGCATATTGCAGCAGTGAAGTTTCTGTTTTCGTTCTCCATTATGATATCCGATTCCTCGGCCTGAAACATAGTACTGACCGCCACCATATCATCATCCGGCTGCCATACGTAAGTAATGAGATATTCAAAGCCATTTTCTGACTTTCCAGGACACTTACAGAGCAACGGGAAGACGGCTTCAACTCCAACGGTTAAGTTGATCGGATTCAGTGACGGGTTCGTTTCCTGGACGACCTGATAGTTTGTTAGATTCTGAAAGGGTTTGATCGAAACAAAGTAAAAGGTGTCGTCTTTATTGATCTTATAGGTGACATTGGAGAGGTAATGTGTTCCATTTGAAGAACACTCGACAGGTATCAACAAAAGCTGATTGGGAAAAAGCTGGGAGCCATCTGATGCGAGATTGTTCGATGCTGCTATGTCGACTTTGCTGATATTGAAGAGATCAGATATGCTTCCGAGGTTGGAATAAGGTTGTCTGGCACGGTATGTGACGTATGTCTCGCATGAAGGTGGTGAGTCTGGTGACTGTGTGAAGTGTGTGATTGCAGTGTTGTTAGGGGATTGAGCTGAGTTTTGGGACAGTGCAGAGATGAGAAACAGAGTTGATAATGCTAGAATTGGATTGAGAGAGATGGCCATTTGTTTTGAGCTAAGGTTGTAAGAGATGAGAAGTTTTATATGATGATGTAGGCAATATGAAGTTTTGAGGAGGTTAACTTTAGGTTCTTACAACAGAATTAAGTGATTGGATTGATGTCAATGATTTGAAGAGTTAAGAGGTTTTTGTCACCAGCTTTGCAGGTATTAATGGACAAAAACGAATTCACAGTGAGATAATTGCACAATGCAACAGTCAATAGGTACATTATTGGTCTTCTGAAAACCAGAAGATGCTCTTTCTGCTGTTGTCATTGAAAGACTCAAGCTTATTTTATTGAAGAATCCAAGTTCAGACGGCATGAACTCGTCTTTGCTTCTGAATTATATATAATCAAGAAAAGTTTAAAAAGAGATGGAGTTGATAGCTACTGCAACTAATCATTCAATCATAAAAGAAAAGAAGCATTCTGAGTCCCCATCAATTCTGTCGTATTGCCTAAGGATCAAACACAACAGACGACACAAGATGCTCGATTTGATATCGACTTTCTATTATTAAAGTCTTAAAAATTACACTGACCTCCCTTCTAAGTTTGTATAACACTCGTAAAACAAGACAAAAAAGATCTCGAAAATACAACACAAACAATAAAATGCAGCTTCCTATCTTGATATTATATCACCTTAAGCTGAAACGAAGGACTCTGTCTCGCTAACTTCTTTCCCAGAACATGATGTAAAACTACAGGAATAAATATTATAAACCCGTGTAAGATCTCGATTGCTGATTGTAAACAAATGCCCCGGCAAAGCAAGAGGAATATTCTCACCACTTTCCTCACTCATCTCTTCAACGTGAGCGGCCTCACGTAGTTTGCCTTCCTTCCATAGGCTCTTAACAAGTAACTCTTTGGTTGCAGCATCGAGCATTAATCTTGAATTCCTCATATCCTCAAAAAGTCTCAATGCGAGAGAAGCTCTTTCACACTTGCAATAAGCAGATATCAGAATCTTGTACATATAACCATCAGGCTCCAAATTGCTCTGTCTCACCATCCCAAATAGGTGTTGGATAGTTTTAATATCACCTTGAAGAGCATAATGATGCATCAAACCGGAAAACGTTTGTAAATCTGGACAAATTCCAAACATAAACATCTCCTCGAGAATATTTAAAGCTTCCTCGTTCATCTGGCACTTCGCTAAGGTCCTTAAGAGAGACGAATATAAAATCAGCTTGCTCCTTTTGGTTAAAGGGCCGCTGAATTTCTTCATATTTTGAAAAATGTTTAAAGCAGCATCGCCTTTTCTTGAAAATCCATAGAAATCGATTATCAATCGGATTGTGCTGAATGACAGTTTCATACCCTCATGGTTGACTTTATTCAGGAGCTCATCAACCAATTGGACGCATCCATTTTTGGCTAATTTTGTTATCATTCTTGAAATTGTGTAAATATCATGAACGAAACCTGGCTGGCGGGCCACCCAGCAGAAAAACTGCCATGAAGTTTCAGGTGATTTGAAACTCCTTATCATTTTACAGACCAATCGACTTGTCCATATAAAGTTAGCTTCTTCTAACGAAGAAACTTCTTTAGGTTCCCAATTTCGCAAGGCACTGGCCAAAGCAGATGGGTCCAACCATGGTTTCAACTGAATTTCATACTTTTCACCTTCATTAAAACTACCAAGATTCTCATCAGCATCATCAATATCATCCTCAGCACTCACTATGGAATAATTTATACTTTTTATCCTCTCATCTGGGAGCATTTCTTTAATCAATTCCTCAGTCACCTCAACGTAGCCCGCTTCTTTCATGCGCTGCAAAGAAAGAAACATTGCCTGACCAGGAAGTATCCCATCCGCCAGCATCTCATTAAGCAAAATCTTGACAACATCTAGCCGGTCAGAACCAGTAAAAGCTTCAACCAAAGCAGAATATTGCATTAATGTACGTCTAATTCTCATAAGTGGTATCATTTGGAAGAGTTCCACGGCCGAATCCAGCTTATGACGTTTAATCAGGTGCTGAATGATAACAGTATACGTTCTACAATTTGGAAGCGCACCTTCTTCAATCATCCTTCTGAAGACAAGGACAGCCTCTGAATCGTGGCCCTTCTCGACACAAAGTTTCATTACAATATTATAGGATTCAGTACAAGGATGTTTGTCTAAGGCTCTTCTCCACTCACTCCAAACACGAGTAACCTCATCGAGATCACCTACATCTGCATACCACCGCATGCGATCCATGAAACTAATGTACCCCACATTTATGAACTTTCCGGTATTGATGGCATCAATCAACGCATCAAGTGTATCCTTTTGGCCGGATTTAGCTAGAATCTTGGCCAATGCGTGAAGGGTATCTTGGGAATGAGAGAAATGTTCAATCTTTTTAAGGGCTTCGATGAGAGAGAGAGCAGAGATAGGCGAGGGAGCTGATCGAAGAGCATTGGTCACCACAAAGGAGTCCAATGAAGGAGTGTTTAAAATGTTAACAAGAGAGCTTTCAGGTGCGTTTGAACGGAGACACAGTCTTATTGAATCAATGAGCTTTGCCCTTTGGAGATACAATGAAACCTTGTTCACGTTCCGGGTGGTTCTCGAAAAATGGCATGCTTGGGTAGTAAAATTTTTTAAACCCCAAAAATGGCATGCTTGCTGAGTGAAGTTTCTGAAAATGATATTTACATAGTAGAGTCTGCTGGAATTCATCCGGAAATGATAAAACGGCAACCAGATCAAAACTTATAAATTACGACGCAAAAAAAGAAAATTTTAATGGAAATGAGAGAAAAAGTGCAAAAGGGGTTGTGGAATAATAATCAAACACCTTGCGTGCATGCATTTTAAGGCGTGGAACCACCAATATCAAGAGGGATGAATACCAACAGCCTGTGCAACTTAGCAAGAGTTGTATGGGAAACCAGAATCGGAAAGCTCTCAGAGCCTCAGTTGAATCACCAATCACGGGTTTACGATACGGCCGGTGATGTGACCAGAGCTATAAGCGGAAAGTCACCTTTAATCCGCAGAAACAACAGAAAGTCTCCTTAATCCGAAGGAAACAACAAGCTTACAAGAATCCACAGCCCACTTGATTCAACTCTGTCACAAATTAGAACCGTTTCTCATCATAGCACGAACATTTTGCTGCCATTGCTATTCAACAGAGTTCCAGCAGAGAGAAAAGGTTGAGAAATTAAGGGGTTGAAGTTGAACACTTGAACTGGGAACCTACGGACAGATATTCTAAAAAAAAAAAATAAAACAAGTGAAGAAATTGGGCCCAAAAGAGCTATTAAGGGCATTGACTAGAAACTTAGCCCAATTACAATGTATTACTTTATGTTTTCCCTTTAAAAACAACGGATAAATAATTTGTATCACATTTTTACTTAACTCCCTATTTTGGAAAAATATCGTATAATTTTCATAAAATATCGTACTTAAAATATCTGTCAAAATATGTTGTATATTTTTCACAAAATATAGTATTTATATCCTATTATGTTGTATAATTTTATGGGGGAGTAAAGTAAAAATATTCCAAATTGATGGGGAGTTATTTCAAACTGCTCCAATTTTGGCCCATATATGACATGTTTTTTTTTCCCCCTTTATCCCATTAACTCGGTTCAAGGCTTCGAGCCAGGCGAAACTCTCCCATCTCCCCAAGAGATCTTTTTTTAACGAGTAGATTTAGAATTTCTGACTTCTCAGAGAATTAAGTAAAATTCGACTATGTGATTTAACGAATCATCACTAAACCAAGATTCCTTGGGTTCGTATATGATACATGTTGAATCCAGGAATAAAATTGCTTTTGGAACATTGTTATGAAAATAATTTATCATTAGGTCGAAAATGTTGAATATTTAGAGAGGTTCATGTAAATTGAATATTGTGCACAATTAATTCATAAGGAATGAGATTCTGTAAAAACTCTAAATAACTTTCAAAGTTGAAATTTTACATTATAATGGCATCTCTTATTTTCTTTCTGTAACAGATCTCATCTGATAATTAATGAAATAATCTATGGAAAGCATCCAGTGAGCAAAATGTGATCAAGAGTCCTCTTTAGTCCAAACTGGACCACTGCCTTGTTTGCTTCTCTGAAGCCATCTCCATATACTGCAGAAGGGTGTGATTCTATCTGGTGTATGAAGAACTTACCAAGTTCCTTCTCAAAGTCGGACCGTTTCCCTTTCTTTGAAGAGACGGGGGATGATGAGGACGATGACGAAGACGAAGATGATGAAGTAGAAGCTTCGCTAGTTGTAACGGAAGCAGCAAGAATTTCAGAATCCAACCACATATGAGCCAGCACTTGGCAGATACCTTCTTCCACATTCGGACTTAGGTTCGGATAACCTGAAATAAGGACAAATTATGATAGTGCTGATATTTGGAGCAAAGTTATAGTTCAAAGTACAAACGGGATAGCTACATCGGCATATCCCGAGGTTTGGTCTTATTGCACAAACTTCCCCTGAAGTTTCAAATATTACAAAAATTTCCCCTGGGATACCATCAGAATTCATCAATTCACATGTAACATAAATTATTTACCAGGGAAGGTTATGTAATTTGTCAAACCTGAGGGGAAGTTTCTGCAATTAAGTCAAATCTCAAGACATGTTAGTTTAAAATCACCTTTAAGTCTCAACCAAGCATGCATCATTTCATGAGCCAAGATGGACCCTGTCAATAACCTGGATTCGACGACAAAGTGAATTAATCTGTGCTTATAATTTCAGAAAATATGCACAAGAGGAAATATAGCAAAGACATCAACTCTTACCTAGGAAGACCATATAAAACAAGAATCGCTGTTACTTCACATTTTCGGACAAGCCTATATGGCTCCGTGAACATGTCTATTATCCGATACCCTCCTATTCTTGGCCTCCTCGATATCTACAAAGAATTTAATAACACATTAATCTCAATATTCACAATTTCGGTCCAAGTAAATAGAGCTTCAAATTAGAAAATTAGTCAATATTCATACCCTGCTAACAATTTGCTCTTCTGAGAGACAAAGTCCTCTAGTCTCACTCACGTGGTGATGACCCTGGCCATGAAATGAATTATTGAAAATAATTATTCATCTGGGAATTTTTAATTCGGACCTGGCTCGATTAGACCTGTGTTGTTCGTGTGACCAGTGTTATCCATGGCTTCATAAAAGTGAAGTTAAACTAACCTTTTTTTCTCCTTCCATGGCTTCATTTAGGGCTTGTCTTTCAACCAGAAGTAAAGGAATTTGCTGCTCAACCTTCATGTTTAAGCCTTCATAGAATTCTTGTATTTCAATATAAAGAGGCTGGCATTCATGTGTATCCATTATTGCTGAGTCCAAACACTCCAAACACAGCTTCCTTCCATCATCAAGAATCAAATATGTAGCATCTACGGGCTGCATTAATAATATTAAACATTCAAAATTTTCTCTAATATAAAAATGTAGACTTTTAACTGAGAGATGATAGTTCAATATGGTATCAGACTGTTCTATTCTAGTGCTATGCATCATAAAAGATAATAAATCCTTATATTCTTTTTCCGGGTTCTTCCGGGTTCATTTTCTTTTCAGACTTACCTCCATCCTTTCACAGCTGCAGCATCGTGGTGTTTCATCATGCTCGTGTGATGGGCAGTATTTCTGAGGCCAGAAAGGATGAGCTCTGTACTCAATAAGGCCGGCATCATTTGTGGGAATCTAGGAAAAAACAGAATCCGAGTGAATATTACATTGTTTGGTACAATGTTTCCTGATGTAAACTAGGATTATACTTACAAAATCCTTGCAAACATCACATTTGGGGTGGTGCAGCTCCTTATAGCATGATTTATGGTACGGATGATTATCAGAAATTGAAAACTGAAACCGAATTTGACAGAAACTTTCAGTTTATATAAAGGACTGATAAGGAATACGAAGAAGAAAGAATCCAGCAGCACCTCGCTTTCCGAAATCGGTAGATTACAAGCGTGGCAACGGAAACATTCCGGATGCCAAACAGATCCCATGCAAGTCAAGTACTTTCCATAACCAATCGAACCATTGCAACCAGCACAAATCCTACAATACATTGAGAACAAAAAAGAATATGAATCTTGATGCTTAAGTGTATCCTTTTGTTGATCAATCAAATGTTTGATTACCTGTATCCTGAAGGATAGAAGAAGGGAATATGTGGGATGGGGATTTGATGATCATATTGAGGTGATTGAGGTGGAGACTCCACATTTAGACTTTCTTGAAGTGCCTTGGCTAGCAATTCATCTTCTTCCAGTTGAGACAGCCTCTCTAATAATCCAATGAATCCAAATGTTGTTACTATAAATCTTTCAATCCTTACACTTTCAAAATTATATATACATATATATATATATATGACTTACCTATCACTTTTTTGCCTTTCTCATCTTCGTCTGCAATGGAAAGTGCAATTGCTCTATCGATTTCTTCTTTGTCAAAATCAGACGATTCGTCCTATATTTAGCACTCAACAAAAGGAAAAGAAAAGGACATAATTATCAGACCTCGTACATATGCAAAGGTAGTAGAACTAATTAATGAGGATATATCAAGAATTAGTACCACTGAATTACGAGCCTGTTCCCAGGTTGTGCCATCATCTTCCTCGTTGACATGATATTCCCCTTCTGATATTTTGTGGCTCGAACCTTTGAAAATCTTCGTAAGCCAACCCATATCCTGCAAACTGAATATTCATATTCAATAAAGCTGAATCCAATTATTTCATTTGATCTGAAGTCAAGTACCTCAACCTCAGAACTAAAGAAACAGAGAGTAATTCTAGTGTAAGAAACTTCACCTCAAAAAGTTGAGGAATTTGCAGAATTCCCAAGAATCTGATCAGGGGTTGCCAAAAATAGAATTTAGAAGAAGAAAAAGGCAAAGGAAAACAACAGCATCCTAGCTGAAACAAAGAACAAAAGCGGACAACTAGAAAAAAGATGCAATCTTTCTACTACTATTTCTGTAATAGAGAAGATGATGTAAGAATTACTGAATAGTGTACCTTTTCCTTAAAGATTTGAAGATAATAATCAAAAGGGATGTTTCAGTTTCAAGATTTTGTGCACTTTCTCTGACAAGAAACTATTTTTAAGCATCGGAGCCCCACTTTCCCACTATTACTTCACTGAATATCAAGAACCCATCACTGTTAACCTTTGCAGATTGATAAAATTGTGATCAAGAAAGAATTGGGATTGATTTTGCCAACCTAATACAGCCATTTAGTCCAATTTCATTATAATTCTTGGCTTGACTTTAGATCACCTTTCAATTGCGTTATAGAACGATAGAATCAAATAAATGGATATTTCTTTTCTTTTCTTTTTCTTAATCTTGGCAGCCTAAGTTGTGACATAATTCTCTCTTTTGTTAATTGGCAATGGTGATTTATTTATTAATTTTTAATTGTCTTATTGGAATAAACCTAACTGAAAATGAGGTGGGCTTATGATTTGATGCAGCTTGTAAAGTTCATATCCTGCTGTCTGCCTCATGACAAGTGGCTGTAAAAAATAGTGAAATCAACTTATTCTGCCCCCCTTTTATTTTGGCTGAAAATGATAATTATGTATTTTTAGTTTTTAAGAAATTAAAAAGAAAAAAACAATCTTCCAAAGTTCAAGTTTGTGACATGAATCTCATGTAACATTTCAGCTTCTCCTCCTTCTTTCTTACTCAAAGGGACATCCACACGCAGGTGATGTGTTTTGTCAACCATTTTTCAGATCCTAATTTCTTGTGCACTCAAACAAGTTAATCACCTGATTTTAGAATTATAAAGTTAAAATACAATTATTATTGTTATTGAAATATTAAAGGAGAAAATCCCATAATTTATTGCTGTAAATATTCTCCTTTCCTTGCTAAGTGTTAAATGAGACGTGTTCTTGTGATTGGTTGCAACACTTTCTTGGCATGCCATATTAGGGCTGTCAACGGGTCGGATTCGGGGCCGGATCAGGGGATTCCGGATCCGAATCCGACAAGAGGATCCGATAACCGGATCCGAATCCGAATCCTATAGGATTCGGATTCATTTGTTTTGAATCCATGCATAATCGGATCGGACTATATCCGATTAAAGATCCGACCCGATTAGAAATGAAATTTAATATTTTTATTTAACAAATTTAATATAAAGAATAAATATAATTACATAATATTAATAAATAATTATTATTTAATGGATTATTTGATGATTTTATTTATATTTGTTTAAAATAAGTTAATTTAAACTTATTAATAAAGGAAAATATATACTTTTAGAGTAATAATTCAAATTGTATTGTTGTTTAAAGTGATAATTATGTGAAAATTATAATTTTAGTCATTTTACTTAATATTATGTACTAGTAAATAATTTATTTTAATTAAATACTATATATATAATCGGATTCGGATTCTAAACGGATCGGATTCGTTAATTCCATATTCGCTCCATTTATTTCGGATAACGAATATTTATAATCGGATATGATCCATCGGACATTTTTATCGGACGAATATGCTGAAATTCGGATCGGATTCGGATTAAAATCCGATCCATTGACAGCCCTATGCCATATGATCAAAGGCACCTAAATCCAAAATCCAGCAAATATTCTCCTTTAATGTTTCAATATTTGTTATTATTATTTGATTAATTATTATTATTATGGCAATCTTGGAACTTAATTTGGTAGTTGGTACCATAGATAGGTTGGGCCTATTTGATTAGCCCCTTTGGTCTCATTACCAGTAGCCCAGTACTACATTGAAGGTCCTTAAAGTAAGCCCAATTGGAGAACCAACAAAACAAAGATGCTACAGTTTGGGCTGGATATCGAAAATGTGAGGCCCAAACTTCATTAATTTATTTGAATTTAATGTAACTACAATGAGGAGATAATTATATATTATTTTATTGGAATTCTCGCATCAACTTAAAATGGAAAAGTAGATAGAAATGGAAGCTTGTCAATTAACACAACACAATATCCTAAAATAAGACCAAACAAAAAATTAGTTTGCTTATCCTTAATTGTTGGAGTTTGGACTAATAGTTTGGTTCCGTGGGCCTTGCCCCTTGGACCGTTTTATTTAATTCAATGAAAACTTGAATTTATACCCAAGGTATTATGTATTTTTATTGGCCTACATAACAAATTTATTTATGATCAATATCGCATATATCATCAAACCTTACTTATTATTTTTTGGGATTTATCCAAAAAATATTTTCCTTCACCAAAATATGATTCTTAACTCTAATTAATTTTCTATTTTCAAATTTAATTACTAATTAGTTGGCTGTCAATCCATCATTTATTTAATTATTAAATAAGATGATATTTAATTTGTTCCAAGAAAACAGTCTGTCGCTTCTTGTATTTTCCCAACGCGTGTTGAGCTTTGAAGGGCATTGCCCCACCGTGGACCACCGCTCCCACGTGGCTGCGGCCACCACCTGCCGGCTGCGCCACCTCAAGACGGTGGAGGACCACCTTAAGCCGGGATCAATATAATGACAATTAGTTCACGTCCTTATCTTTCATGGCCCCATCCCCATTCTCCAAAAGTTGTCCAAAGCCCATATTTTGTTTGATGCTTTTCTTCTCACTACTCGACCCTCCTCTTTAAATTTTGTTCATTAAATATTCTTCTTCATTTCTTCACCTCAATAATTAGTAATTTCCAAATAGTGCTAACATAGTGACATTATACACATGTTGCACGTTCTTATAATTTCGTGCATGGAGGGAGAGGTAACATTTCCCTGCAAATTAACTAGACGTCGATTGTGTGATTTTTACCCACGCAATGATTGAAACTTGCTATTATGTTTTTTTAAACGTGAGATAAAATACAAAAGGGCCTGTAATGAATTATCAATATAACTCGAATCCAAATGACAGTTTAAAGTCGGATTCTTCAAGAAACCGCTTTAGTTAACCTTAAATCGAAGATATCAATAGAAATCACAAAATAGAATAAAATAATTAGATAGGGGTTGGTTAAATCAAAAAAGAGAATTGGTGAAAAAACAGTGGAGCCATACCATGAGAATGTTGGCCCTCAACTTAATGTAAGTATCAGACTGGTAAAGTGACCCAATTGAGAAGGACATTACTGTTTGCACCTTACAAAAACAATCCATTAATTTAAAACTTTGTCATTCACTGCGGTGTCGTTTTGTTTGGGTTTTCTGTAGTTTTGGCACTACTAATTACCAAAACAACTCCTGAGATTTTGAAAGGTATGATAAACATTCAATAACACGACCCTATGCCAAAAATTGATAGAGGTTTCACTAGAAATCTGGAAAATGATCGATGTGCCACTAAAGTAAAATTTTCCAGCTATATATTAGGACAAATAATTGGAAATGATGAGCATGTGACGTTATTAATTGAATTCGATCGAAGTAAATTTAAGATAGAATTCACGATTATACATTACGCAAAGTTGTTATAGTCGAGATAAAAAGAAAAATATTCATATTCAAATTTTGGTGGGAAACGCACATCGGATGTTTGGTGGAGAATGGAGATGAAGTGACATATGATTAACATTAAACACTAAGCAAAATATATGTTGTGATGGCACTTGAACTGTTTCAAATTTTGTCGGTTAATGTATTACATCATTAGGTACAGGTACAAGCTACCCTTTCTCCTAATTGTTTCTTTAATTTTCACTTAATCAATCATAATTTAGCCTCTGAAAGGTCAAAGCCTAACTAAATTCTATATTTTTTCCCCCTATTAATTGGACCAGGTATTAATTAAAATACCAAAAAAAGATAAGGATTAGATCACATCAATTTCATATATTATGTAGGGGAAATTACATCCAACTACCCTCACGATAGGCGAAATTACAAATCAGGACGTCTAGTTTGAAAAATTACATATTAGTCCCTAACCTTTATGCTCCGTTTGAGATCCCTCCATTCCGTTAGGGTTCCATCAAATTTGATCCCTGTGATGACCAAAATACCCTCGGGGGGATTATTTTGTAATATACATAAAAATGTACATAATAATCCTTAAAATTTATAAATATTAACAAATCGATCCCTTAACATTTAATATATAACAAAATAGTCCCCGGGGTCAAATATTTTAACAAAACGAACCCTCACTTTTATGTATATTACAAAACAATCTCGAGGGTATTTTGGTCATCACAGGGGTCAAATTTGACGGAACCCTAACGAAATGGATGGACCTCAAACGGAGCATAAAGGTTAGGGACTAATATATAATTTTTCAAACTAGACGTCCTGATTTGTAATTTCGCCTATCGTGAGGGTAGTTGGATGTAATTTGCCCTATTATGTATTATTAAGACGAGGGTTCTTATATATCCCATCTAAATAATTTCGCCAGATTATTCTTTATATTTATATAAAATTATTTTAGCCAGCTAGCTAGCTAAAAGTACTAACTTATACGGGGAAACTTATTCAAAGTCCTAATCCATAGGTCCCATTTATGATTTATTATATAGTATGTAAACCAAATATATTTTGTTAATAATGAATGTTGTAACTTGTATAATAAGAGAAACATAAAATAATTCAATCATTATAGTCATATTGTTGTTAGGACGAAACATTAAACCAAGTGGTGACATGACACGTATACATTGTTTGCCTCAGCCCTTGGACGATATTTATAACACTTAGCTTGTTTTAATTTCTACAATATTAGTCCAATGACAATATGACAATTGACAAGAGTGTGGTGAAATTAACTAATTTAATTATCTAGTAAAATAATGTATACATCAACAACATAAAGAAAGATTGGCTAATTAAGTTCCAAATCCTCATATAATAATTGATAAATGATCATATGACTTTTCTTGAAATATATATATATATATATATATATAACTGATGAGAGGAGCTAGAGCTAGCAACGTGGATGCATATAACTCTAATTAATTTCTTAAAAAAGTTTGAAATTATTGTAAACAAGTTATTCTCATGGGTATAGTCAAGTGGGATTGTGGTCACCAGAATAATAAAGCTTGTTATGTGAATTATCAATTATGTCTTCTCAAAAGCTACAAAAAAGAGAAGCATCCGCTAAAGGAAAGGAAAGGAAAGGAATAATTTGGTACATATATGTCAAACCACAAATTAAAGTTAAAAAACATCACACTTCAATTGCGCGTACCGCGTTTCATAGTTTCGATTCATACACATTTAGTCATTTTAAGTCTCCAAATAAGTTGTTTCATCCTTAATTTGAAGTTTATAATTCATGATAGAAGACAAATTATAATGGTAGAATATATACTAAAACATGTACCGTATCGAACACTTTTCAAGTAGAAAATTATAAAACAAACTGCATCTCCGTATCATATTGTATATATTCGTATTGTTCAATGTAATAAACTGTTAGTTGCTTTTGAGAGTGATGAAACGTAGCAATGATTTCATTTTTCCAATTCCCCTATTGTGCAAAAGAGACGGTTAAGCAATTCCTCGTACCGACAGAGGCCTATTCTTGTGTTTGTTTATAACCATTCTTTCACTTTCATTTCACTGCTCTCATAGTATATATATTAATGTTTTCCTGAAATAAACAGACCAAAATTTTATCAGTAGAAAGCCCCACATATATTTACATTCAACGTCAAAGCAGTAGCATCACACATGCACAGATTTAAATAACAATTTGTTTTCTCGCATTTTCTAATTGAAGGTCGAAAAGTATTTAGTTTTTTTCTTATAAGAAAGAATTATATATAATTTATTTGTGTGTTCGTGCGGGGAGCTAATGATACGTGAAGAGCAACATATATATGGAGAATCCAATATTTAGTTTTGGAGAATCGCACTGCCAACATTATTCTCTTGGTAGAATCAAGCTTAACTTAAATATATATTAATTAAGTTACATATATAATTATATATATACACATAAAAAGCAATGATCAAATAAAATAATAGCGTGTGATTAATTTTAAACCCTCTTAGATATTTTATGGTGGCCGGTGTATATATATATATATATATAGGTATGAATAAAGTATCGGGATTACTAAGATTCACGTGACACATGTAAGATATCATCAATCAGGTTTGCAAGTGCAGTTGAAAAGTTTCTCCATTCTTTAATAATGGATCCAGTCGAGAAGGTTTAATTTGTTCCCCAGAATTACAAACTTAATCAGATGAATATTCCAGAATTAATTAGATTAGATGAATATTTTAGCCTCCAACTCTATATATAACTTTGCATGCAGAGTTTGTAATAAGTGATCAGTCAGATGATTAGAGTTAATTGCCTAATTAAACAGTCGGATCAATTTTGCAGTTAAGATTATCGGGCCGAAAACATTATTGTTGCAAAGCTCTGAAACAATTGGTGTATAGGGCCAAAACATACATGAGCAGACTCCAGGATCTGAATTAATTCTGAATACATATAAATATATTCATTTTTCTGGCATTAAAATCCAGCCAGACGTATAAAATATATAAATATATGTGCCTTTTAAATGTAATAATAAGACAATTATATGTTTTTCCCATAGTCACTTTCAGTCTCGATATGATAAAATTGGGATCTATATATATATATATACATATTCTGCCATTTTTTAATATGAGATCATACTTCCTGACTTCCCTTTAATGCTCAAATCAATCAGGTCTCTCTAAAACATTTTCTTAACTGGCAGCATTTTCTAATATTTCTTTTCTCTTTACTTAATTTCTTATGATAATTAACTTCAACATAACTTATTACTATTAATATGATCCATAAAATCCCTAATTTAGCTAGATTGACAAAATTGATTATATTTATATACTTTACTAATTCGAATTTTATCCCTAACCCAATTAATTTCTGTTCAGCTTTACAACATGATTTATATATATCTTGCTCTCAGAAAATAATAATACAAAAAAGGAGTAATAATATTAAGTGATAATAAAGGGGGGAATAATTATTAAAATATAAAAGAGAAAAGGTTGAATTGGAATTAATTTAATGTTTGGCAATTGGTAAACTGAAAATCAGTTATTTGTGGTTTTCAGAGCTTGCACAGGCACATTAAAATTAAACCAACCTAATTTCGCACGTGCCACTATCTTACTCATTTCTCATTTACTGTTTCCACATTTTCCAGTTTATTTCATTTTTTTGATTTTTTCCAACTCCATGTCCATCTACTATTAATTAATTCTCCCCATCATTTAAATATGAAGTCACTAACCCAAGCTAACTCAAAGTCCAAACAATTTCTATTTTAGTAATACTACAATCTTATTCCAAATAAAAAAATATCAATTATTCATTTTCCTCGGTCAAAGTTAAAGTTACATAAGGTTCTTAGATATAAATAAATTAAGGAAACCCGACTCTGCCACAACTCAAGCAATGTTTTGAAAACCGGACCGGAAGCTGAACCGGAGGCCTTACTGGTTACCGGTTCAACCACTGGTTCGACCGGTATGACGTCATAAATAATAAATATTATTTTTAATAATATATGTAATATTCTAATATTAAAAATATATCACAAAAATATATTATTAGGGTTCATAAGTTCATGTTGTTTCATTTTAATTTTTCTGAATCAGTTTAGTAAACCAAAGTTGTGTTTTTGAACTTCAAGACCCACGTTTTTTGTTTTAGTAAAGCAAAGTTGTGGTTGTATTTTTGTAAAACGTGTTTGATTTCATAAAAAAGCCCATTTTTATAAAAATAATAAAAAAAAAAATCAAAATTTGGAAACCGCCGGTCCGGTCCGGTTCTTAGGACCAAAACCGGCGGTTAACCGGCCGGTTTTTCCGGTCCTGAGATGGTCCGGACTGCACCGGTTTTGGGGGGTCATTCGGACCGGACCAGCCACCGGTCACCGGTTGAACCGGTCCGACCGGCCGGTCCGGTCCGGTTTTCAAAACATTGGCCACAAGTCATTATTTAATACAAAAATTAAATAATGTCTAATTTCCTAAGTTGTCATCAACCTGAGGGGCGTCCTTTGAAGTTGATATCTTTTTACAATAGTTAAATAAATATATTCAGTACGAAATATACAGGGAAAAGGGCAGGGTGGTCATTTGGTAAAGGCATGATTAATGATTCAGGTGTATATGTTATCTCTGCTCTGATGATCATAAGGTGTATAAAAAGACTTGTATACTGATGATAGACTTTGTTTGCCAAGTTGGAGAAGAAACTAAACTAATAAATCTATAACAAGACAAGTCTTTTTTTATATTTTAATTTTAAAAACTCATTCTCTTTCTTCTTCTCTCTTTCTTTGGCCATTGCAGAGATAAAGAAGTAAAGGAGCTGGGAAAGAAAAAGATAGAAAGAGAGAGAGAGAGAGAGAGAGAGAGAGAGAGAGGGAGAAACGACAGCCTCAGAAATACCACAGAGAGAGAGAGAGAGAGAGATAGAGAAGGCGTTCTTAATCTTTTCTTTCCTTTTCATTTTCGAAACCCATGGAAGAAGAAAACGATGTCTGAGAGCAGTGCTCCCTTTTGCAACCTGCAAAACTATAAGAGGTATGTTTGCTCGATCAATTCACAAAAGCTGGATTTTTTTACAACACAACATTTTTAAATTCCAAAAAAGTAACACAATAATTTAATTTGATGCTTTCACTGTTACTCCTCACTTCCCTTTTCATTCTTCTCTATTATTTCCCTTTTTGAGCATTAATTATAAACTTATGATCAATTACTTCATCAGATGGCTTGGGGTTTCCTTCACAGATCCATTAGCAATCTGGCTTTAACCGAGAAACGATGACGATGAAGATGAGGAGTATAGTGATATGGGATTAACAGAAGCAACACCGCTCAATTCTCTTGAGTTTTCGGACAAGAACAAGAATTTATTGAATTCTATGTCCGGAGATTATCATCTTCATCACCAAGGTATTTTCAGTTTCTCGAATGGATTCGAGAGGTCACAGGAAGAACAACAACAGCAGCACATAGTACAACAGATCCGAAGAGATAATAATAAGCTGAACCGGCCGGTTCAAGGGTTCCAGCCTCCATTAGTGGGTATGGAGGAAGACCAAGACCCTGGTGGTGCTCTCCCAGTTTACGAAACCGCCACCGTGTTGTCAGATATGTTCAATTTCCCTGGCGGTGGCGCCGCCATAGCTTCCGAGCTGCTGGAGACACAGATAGCGAATAGCTTCCGCAATCCGAGAGCGCCGCCGGCGGACTGGTTTTTGAACCGCCAAGGTGTGGCGGCGGGTGGCGGCGGGGGTTTGGAATATCCCAGGAGTCAGAGTTTAAATGCCGATTCATCTGCGGCCATGCAGCTTTTTCCGAACCCGGGCTCATCTTCTTCTTCCGCCTTTCACGGCGGTGCAGCCGCATCAGCTGTCGGTCAGTTTACATGGGGGCTGCCTAACAGCGCCGACGGAAATGGAAATTACAATCGCAACGAAGGGCAAGGGCTCGCTTTATCGCTATCTTCGTCGTTGCAGCAAATGGAGGCGGCGAAAGCTGAGGAGATGGTGTTTTACAACGGCGGCGGTGCCGGTGGCGGAAACCAATTTGGTGCGGCGGCGAATATGTTGAGAAGCTCTAAGTACGCGAGGGTGGCGCAAGAGTTGTTGGAGGAGTTTTGTAGTGTTGGTAAGGGTCAGTCGGCGAAAAACAAATTGGGGAGGCAGAATAATAACAACATAAACCCATCAAGTGGCGGCGCCACCGGTGGTGGGAATAATCCGTCGTCTTCTTCAAAAGATCACCCTTCTTTATCAGCTTCTGATAGGCTCGAGCATCAGAGAAGAAAGGTCAAACTGTTGGCAATGCTCGATGAGGCATGTAATCTCTATCTCTCTTTCTCTCTAGGGCATAACGTCATTAGCCAATCATTTTTGCTTAATTACTCCGTTTATTACCCAAGAATTAATCGGGATTATAGAATTCCGGCGAGTTTTCAAGAATTAGTCTATATTGCCGGCCAATGAAGCTGCTTGCCACAGTACAGATTGAAATTTCTTAATTTTTTTAAACAATTAATTAATTAAATTCATACTAAAATACTTTTAATTGCCACGTCTAAGTGGGGGAAGATACATAGGAAGTCTTAAACTAGTGATCAAGTTGTATTTTCCACAATTTCCTTCAATTTAAATTTTAAACTCACCTCCCTCCTATACGATTGGTTTGAAATATTAATATATATTATTTGAAAAAATATATAATTATTCATAGTAAGGAAGGTCATACTATATTGTCATTGGTTGAGTGAATATGAGTGTCCAACAACCCCAACAGATATGGCTGCAGGGAAAATGTTTCCATCCGATGACGATGTGGGATTAAAACCATCACTGTAGGTGTATATATTTTAAGATTTTAGAAATATGGAATCAGCTATAATTAATATTTTAATCCCACAAAAGCTGACTTGAAATTTGTCCCTTCTTTCCATATACAATTGTTCCTATACAAGTAACATTATCTTGTTGGCTGTTTAAGGAAAAGAGAGCATTACAAGTAACAATTAACATATAATATTTTATCTTAACCCTTCCCATCATGCATCATTTCTCATTTTACTTTAGTTTCATTATCTTGCCATTTCCAGCTTAGCGTGAAATAATATTATAATTCTCAATCAATCATAACTAAATTTGACGTTTTTAGAACTTTTACATGCACTAATTTATATTTGATTTAAAAGACCCAAAATCAATTATCCACGGAAAGAATTAGAATTATGCCTACATAAATATTATTAAACCTTTTTTACATCTTAAAAAATGTTTTCTGTAACTATAAAATTTATGTTTATGTATTTTTCCAGGTGGATCGAAGGTACAGCCACTACTGCGAGCAAATGCAAATGGTGGTAAATACATTCGACATTGTGATGGGCTATGGCGCGGCGGCGCCGTACACATCCCTTGCCCAAAAGGCCATGTCCCGCCATTTCCGGTGCCTGAAGGACTCCATCTCAGCCCAGTTAAAGCACAGCTACGAGATGTTGGGGGAAAAAGACGCCACCACCTCCGGCGTGACGAAAGGAGAAACGCCGCGGCTGAGGATTCTGGAGCAAAGCCTGAGACAGCAAAGAGCGTTTCATCAAATGGGTATGAATATGATGGAGCAAGAAGCATGGAGACCTCAACGAGGGTTGCCTGAAAAATCTGTCAACATTTTGAGGGCATGGCTTTTCGAGCATTTTCTGCATCCGTACGTTTTTCTCCCATCTCTTTTACTGCTTAAAAATTCCTGTGTACTGGTAATAGTATATGATGTGAATCTTTTGGCGTTGGATCAAGTAAAAGGAGTTAATGAACGAGGAAATTAATGATTTTTGTGGAATTTTATGATAAGACAAGTCTTGCACTGCATGCAATGCAAGCTTGAACCTTTTCTTTTTTGTCCCTGTGATGATCGTTTAAAGGTGCTGTGATGCCATTCATTTTATCTTCATCCTATGCTTGTAGCGCCTTTTTCTGAACTTTCCTGGGAAAAAGCAGACATGTAACAGCTCATTAGACCTTCCTTTTTGCTTTATCAGTATTCAATTTGCATGCATCAAATATATGTAAACTAGAAAACCCATTACATAATTAGCATAAATAAACGAAATAAATACGTTGAGGAAAACAGGTTCCTTTCATAAAAAAAAACAATAAATAGCAAAGGCAGCAGGTTCAGTACTTCTGCATAATTCTGCAACCATTATTGTAGCGTGTGTGTGTGTGTGTGTGTGTGCGATCACTCTTAGATTGTCACGCCCATGCATGAAAAGGAAAAGGACATTATAAATCCAAGAAATCTGATAAGTAGGACACAATTAATAAAAGTTATTTAGTCAGGGCAGTGATTAGAGATATATATCTGTGAAATGTGATCATGTCGTTGTCATTTGTGGTCTCTTTCTCAGGTACCCGAGCGATGCAGATAAGCATCTCTTGGCCCGACAGACTGGTTTATCCAGAAACCAGGTAATCTTTATTTCTTCCAATTTAATATTACTTAATTTGGGAATCATTCATATATATTTCATGGTTAATGAAATTAGGCAATTAATTGTTTTTAGTAAGAGGAAAGTGATGGGTTTTTGGGTTCTTGGAATCTTTTCCGCGGGGAAGACAAAAATTCTGAATCAGAGAAAAAACCGCTGCCATTATTGATAGCAGAGTCAAGTACCTGGAGAGAGAGAGAGAGACCTGCATCTGCATGCATCGAAGTTTGCTGCTGCAGTATTGGTTCTCTCTCTCTCTCTCTCATGTCCCCCACAAATTGAATAGATTCAATCAATGCTAGCTGCTGCAACCTTTAAAACTAGTGTGAGATCGAGCTACCTAGCTACCAATAACTTCAGATCAAAACCCTCAGAAACCATAATATATATGCTATGATCCAGTACTCTTACCACTTCAAAAGAGTTGGATACATATAAATATTATGTTCTATTTCATGAAATCAACCCTAATTAATAAAACGGTGAATTGCATTTGAGTACCCTCAGGTTTGGTCTAATTCCAACGTAATCCCTATTCTTTCGATTATTACCATATAGTCCCTGAGGTATTTTTTCAGTCTGAGGTCCCTAAACGCCGTTAGAGTTCCATCTAAGGTCCCTAAACGGCCTAATTTAAATTTAGCTAGAAATTACAAATGCATCCCTCATTGTTTTATTATGTATACAAAACGATCTTTATATTAAATCAAAATTACATACTGGTCCCTGAGAAGTGAGAACCCTAATGACTTTGAAAGACTATATGATAATAATTGAAAGAATAGGGATTACGTTGTAATGAGACCAAAACTAAGATACTCAGATGTAATTCAACCTTAATAAAAACCAAAGAAGGCATACACCACCACCTTCTGTCTGCCTAAAACCTGTTCAACAATCATATCAACAGTCACATATATTTGAATTCTTTTATGTTCTTACTAATCTTTCACCCAAGAAGTGAATATACCAACATTAAATTTCCTCAAATTCGACAATAATAAGTGGTAACCCCATGCTGTTGTTACCTATTTTCTGTAGGTTTCAAACTGGTTCATTAATGCCAGGGTCCGCCTGTGGAAACCCATGGTGGAAGAAATGTACCAGCAAGAAGCCAACGAAGAACCCACCGAGCAGCAGGACCCAGGCACCAGCCCTACACAAACTCCACCGCCACCCACCACCACCACCGCCGCCGCCGCAGCTGCATTTACTCCTCCGCTCAAGAGATCCGAAATCATCAATGCCCAAGAAAACGACCCTTCATTCGCCTCAATTAATAATACCCAGACCCAGTACACCTCCTCGGAAAACCAACCGGAGCTGCACCACCACCACCACCACCACCACAACGCTGCCGCAGCTCAGGCCTTTCCCGCGGCGGCCATGCACGAGGCAGACACGTGCCGCGGCGGCAGTGGGGATATTGAATCTGCGCTGATTAGGTTTGGGACGAGTGCGGGTGACGTGTCGCTGACGCTAGGGCTACGTCACGCCGGAAATATGGGGGCTCCGGAGAAGAGTGCGTTCTCAATTAGAGACTTTGGCGGCTGTTAAGGATGATGATAAGTAATTAAATAAGGAGATTATTTAAATCACATGGGCAGGCTAAATTACTTTTATTTTCTTTCACTAGAGAAAAAGAAAAAGAAAAGAACACATGATTTATATTGATAAAGTTAGGAATTAAATATTAACTAATGTCATCAAATTAGGATAATTAGTCCGAGATTTTATTGTAATTGTATAGTTTTAATTTTGGCCCCTTCCCATATTCCTAGTTACAATGTCATATGTATTGAAATTTGAAACCCTTACTTATAAATTATAATAATTGTCTTGCAATGAAATTATTCTTGGAAATGTTACTTATCTGTGGAAGTTATTGCGGTTGATGTATCTATAAGATTTCTGCCAAAAATTTAATGTGCCATATCTAGTAGCAGGCCGCCAAATCTGAATTTCGTATTTGGCACTCGTTTTTTCTATAATAATAATATCCTTTTTGTATAATATATATTACGTACATTAAAAATTAAATTTTAAAGGACTGTTTTTCTATATTAATTCCAAGAGGCAACAGCTGATTGTGGAGTGGGAAAAAGAGGAGCAAAAATTGGGCATAAATGATGTGAGCTAAGAAAGTTTGGCATTAAATGTGTCATTTATGGTGGGTGGGCTATATTACATTACCATGAACCATTAGTGATTTTATGTTGCCATCAAACTAACACATTTACTTAATAAATTGAATCCTATTTGCACTCAAATCAATTCTTTTTTTAGATCGTGGAATCCACCGTAAATAAAGTATTCGAATCCCTAACATTCGATGAAGAATTGGATGAGTTCTTTCTTAGTCGACCACACCTACTTATTCACGCAGATCAATTTCTCTTTCTTTTTTTTTTTTAACATACACATACCCAAGTGAGATTCGAACCGATGACCTTGCCTTGGAGAATGAACCCTACCACTTGGACCAACTTCTGTTGGCCACTCGGATCAATTTAACATGAAAAAGGTTATTTTAGGGTTGGAAAAATAATAGTGTGTGAGCAAGAGATGTGCAAGTTTAATTGGGCTAAAAGTTAATATTGTTTGGGCCTGAAGGGTTACAATTATAACCCATGCTATATGTAGCGTTATTCTATCTTAAAGAGGTTCAAGCCCAACAGCCTTTTTTTTTTTTTTTTAATTTTTTTTAAAGTCAGCATTACCAAGCCCGGCAACAGCAGTTGATGAAGTCCTATAACAATTATGTCCCCAGTCCCACCAATATCTTTTATCCAAAAAGAAAAAAGAAAAAAGAACACTCTTATGGAAATAATCCAAACGAATATAATCAAGCAAACACATTCTTAGATTTGTAGCATGCATGCATGCACTTAAACACACAATTCTATTGGTTTAATCTTCGACATAGGGCCTAATGAAAGTCCTCCTCCACCACACCTCGAAAGCTCTCTGAAGATTAGGACAATTATCCCCCGTCTTCAAGAAACTCCCCAACCAAGATAGCAAAATGCTCTGTTGATCCTCTAGAGGAAGCGTAAGAATTGTCCTCCCTATCCCTTCCTCCACCACAGTCCGATCGAACGATCTGCATCCATTGTGTAGCCACTTGTAGTCCAGCATCAACGGCTGCAGCCACGTTTCGAGCAACATGTGACGGGTTTCCTTACATGGCAGAATTTCCCCTCTCCCAATCCCGACAAAGATTCTCGCGGTGATTAAGCTAACATAGTAACGAGATACAATATGAATCTTGATGTGAAGTGAAGCAAGTTCAATCTGATTGGCCCATATTACAGCAAACTCGTCTGCCATTTGTTTCTCAGCTAAGATATCAAGCAACCATGTGAGGTTATCAGCTTCCAGAGAGATTGACTTCACCACTGGTTCTCTTGCATCTAATGGTTTTTCAGGGAAATCAGGTTCTGCAGCTTGTCTGAAGAGAGAGATTAAAGAATTTAAGGATGTTTTGCACGAGGCGTAAAGGGTTTCGTTGCACAAGTCAGATGAAGCTGATTCCCGTAGGAGTTTTAGTACAACGGATTTCATTTCTCGTCTCCCTTTTTCCTCTTTGCTCTTCAGGACCAACTCTAGAATGTGGGAAAGGGTGTCTTTAGGGGGTCTTGAAATGTTGGACGATACTCGTTTTAAGACTGGTTTTACTAAAATGCCCTCGTCTTCGAGATGGGAGACGGAAGAAACGACTTTCTCTTCTTCCTCTTCACCCACCCAAGGGACAGCTTCCAAATACTCTAAACACCCTTGGATGCATGTTGCGAAACCAAGTTGTTCCCCAACCTGTATGAATTATCACACACGTTACTGATAACAAGTTACACTTACTTCCCCTGTCAGCACATGTAATTACACAATCCTCCCCTGCTAGTATAAATATTACAAATAACCTCTTTAATCAAAACTAGAAAAATTTCCATTTGCAGAGAGTACAAGATTTGAATCATAGAATTATTTTAAGTTTTAACTATAGATTGTGCAATATGGGAATCAAAAGAATAAGCATATTTGTGCGAATTACCTTGAGAATTCGCAGCACACGCGAAACATTCTGTTTGATCAACCGCTGCTTCAGTTCCCTGCAGTACATTAATCCAATGGTCTCCACATATATCTCAACATCCTCACAGTTGTCAATCTCAATACATGGGAAAACAGGCTGCTGTTCAGATATTCGACTGGCAAAATAACTGCTATTTTCCAGTAATATACTCCTATGAACACTCAACTTCACAGCAATCCCCTGTTTTCCAAGCAAAATCACCTTCAAATCGCTAGTTCCAGCCTCGCCAAACTCAATGGTCACCTTTCTCGTCACGTTCTCAAGCTTAGGGCGAGACCTCGAGGGATTAAGAACAGCTGGTTCAGAAGTGTGAGTTCTTTGATCATCAGGAAGAGCATGATTTGTCCTAGATGATGTGGGATAGGGTCTTTTTTCGTTAATTGAGGTTTGTTCTTGTGGAAGTGAAGGATTAGATTTGGGTTTGCCGGGAGGATTTTGTGTCTTGATGGTCTTCTGGAATACAGCCGGTGAGGGACAACACCAGAATCCTTCTGGGGTTACAGCAATTGGGACATTTTTTATTTTGGTTCCACCTTTCTCTAACCTAGGAATTCTGATTTCTGCCATATTCAACTGAAGGTTTAGCATAAATGGTTGAACAACACTTCGAGCAAATCGATCTTTTAGACTTTAGTTTTGGCCAACTGCTCTCTGTTTTCAAGAATAATTGATAAGAAGCAGAATAACAGAATTAGCACAGTAATTTACAGCAGAGCTCCACCAAATTCAGCAATAGTGATGGGATACCATCAACTACTCCATCAACCCACTCTCACCAAACAATTAACAGAAAAGGTAATTTCCAAAACCAGAACTCTAAAACCACAAACTGCACAAATCTGGGTTCAGCATTGAAAAAAGGAAATGAACCCTTTAAATATAAACTACGGGAGATCAGAAAGAAGCATGAAGATCGAATTTTTTCTAGGACCCATTAGAGAAACACCAAAAAACGACAAAAACTCACCAAGAAACTAAGAAATCTGAAAGGGTTGTGAGAGAGCCATTTCTTTCTCTCTCTGCCTCTTTAATTTATTAGCCAATGAAAATGATTGAAGAGAGCTTTAATGTCGAGCATGAAGGGAACCATTTCAACAAGGAACTTAACAGACTGGAATGATCAATGATGAGGGCATAACAGATTTCGACTTTACGATTAGAAAACTCCAGAATTAATTAAGAACCACATGCTACGAGTAAATGCTAAAGCTAAACCCGAGATGGGTGTGGATGTTTTCGTAATTTGCTAAACTAAGGATGCTTTCCTGATTTGTACATTAATTTCCTATCACACACAGTACACACAAACTGAGAGTTATCAATCAAAAGAGATGGAGAGACAGACAGGCATGCAAGGTGCACTGGAGCTGTCACATTTGATCTTGTTCTTGCTTTTTTCCAGCTTTACTGTCTCTCTCACTCTGTACTTCTTTATTGAAAGGAATCTCTCTTCACTTGACAAGAATGCCCTTTTCCAACACTCTTTGTATTTTTGCATGTTCAAACTCTCAGAAAAGATATCTTCTTTCATTAAAGGAAAATTTCAAATAAAAGAATCACTAACAAAAGCTAATTTCATAATAAGATTGGATTGTGAAACCCCAAAAGCTCATCAATCACAAAAGCAATTAGAACGAAAAAGAAAAATCTTGCTAATGGAGTAGACCACCACATGTTTACGGTCTTGCAATTTCTTTTTTGACTTCTCTCTCTTATTCATTATGAATTATCTTTAGAAATGGGCCATGGATTGCTTGCAGCTGTAGAAGGATTGAAAAGGAGTCTCTGCAAATGATGAATTTGAAACAAAAGGCAGCACCAATTCATCATCTCTGTTGTCCTTTTACTATGAAAAGAATAGCATTTATTTGATGGCATTGCTGTATTGATGTCCCCACAGTGACATTCTCTTCATGTGCTCGAAATAGTAAAATATTTATCAAAATAAAAATATAAGATAAAATTCAAGGAAGATGATAGTTGTTGTATTCTTGCAAGAGCAGAGTTGCAGAATTAGAAATGAATGCCCTGAACCATAGTTTGCATATATTCTCGAAGGATTCTTGATATTGATGCTTACCTAGCTAAATAAGATAATCACATTAATTTAATTCAAGAGGGCAAATATTATACTATTAAATCCTATTTATTAATCTCCGGCAAAGTCAAACTTCCTTTTTCCTAATGGAAATAACAGTTCTTGATTTCTTTCACAAAACAAATCAAAAAATTTTGGCTTTTGAATTTGTTTACCAAAAGCAAAAGCTGCTAGAAAAAAGAGCAGCATCAGTAGTCAGTACCAACTATGGCTGCCGTCAGTAAAAAGCCAGTACTACAAGGAATCTGCTCTCTGTTAATGGCTGCCCTTTTTGCCTTATCAACTTCTTTCCAATTCAATGATCCAGGTAAAGTAAACAAACTACACACAAACACACAGGAAAAGCTCAAATTTTCCTACTTGATTTCAAATTTAATTTCTTTTTTCTGGTGAATCTTTGATCTTTGGTTTCTCAGATTGGTACTTTTGGATTCCTCTATACGGCAGTGCTTGCACAGCAAACTTGGTGAGCTGGGCAAAACCCAGATCAAGAATCAGACAAATGGTCAAATTTGCGTTTTGTCTAGGAGTATTCTTGTTTATCAAGGTTGCCATAGAGGCTTTTCTTAATCGAACAACAGGGTTTGTAACATTTGACATGCGGGAGAGAGTCGTGCGTGAAATTTTTGGAAGTGGGCTTGTGATTTTCTCCATGTTTCTGCTGTCGGAGACTTCATCTAATCCAAATCGCCCTACCCAAGTTGCAAAATACGGTAAATCCCTCGATTTTCTTGAGGTTGTCTGGTTTCTTTTTTCCAGATTTTGTTAGTTTAATGGTCAGTGCGGATTCTGTGAAAACAGGGATGCCGATTCTGGTGTGCGTTGCTTATGGCCTCAGCTTCGTCTTCTTTGTATTCCAACACCACCAAATGAGATTTTGATGTAAACCACGATTTCATTTTCTTCTAGGTAATTATTACAATTTACAACTTGAGCTTCTGTTTTTTTATGTACTAAAATCATTAAATGTCTATTTCATTTAATAAAAGTGATGAAAAAATGGGCTTTCAACACTGGGTCTGTTCTGCTTCAGCCTAGGCCCTATTAAGCCCAACATTGTGATGTGTGTAACTTGGTACGTACGAAAAGGCCTTAGGCTATGTTTGATCATTGATGTATAGACATAACTGGATAAGAAACGAAATGTGAATGGATAAAGATTTATGAGGTGCCCAATCCCATTGGCCCATATCTGAATATAATGATGTTGCCATGTTGGTGTACATAGAATGTGAATGAGCAATTTGGTCATTAAATAAAGATAACTTAGGATAAAAAAAATTAAATGTAAAGTATTATTTTGTGAAAACTTTAGTTTCATAATCATGAGGTAGAGGAAGATTTGGCTGTTAATGATTACGTAAATGCCACCATTGTCCAATAAGAGTTAACCATTACCAGGGGTAACACAAATCCAACTTGAAAAGGTCGGTTTAGTTAGGTCATCTCTTAATATATATTCAAAATATAATATAAAGTAGGAGTGGAAAACATTGATATCCAAGTTAGATGATAGGCTCATTTAATTTAAAAGCATTATATTGACGCAATAATTACTATACTTAGTGCTAGCTCCTATTAAGTCTTATCTCTTCCATCAATATCAACGTCTAATTATTATCATTTTAATTAATTAATACAAACAAAAAGAGTACCGATACATACATCATATCGTGCTTAGCTAAATTAACATCCAAATAGTCAAATACTTTTGAGCAAGTTGTTTAGCTAGCTAGCTCATTAATGCCTGCCAAATCCAAATCCAATACTAAGACTATTTTATTGAACAATTTAATTGCCATGGAGTGGCTAATACAAGATATTGATCTTTCATTCAATATGATCAGTTAGATATGTTATTGTGAAAAATGACCTATACCTAATTCCTCACGTCTACGTCTTATTAATTCCCACTAAACCTGGAATTATGAAATTAATAAAATATCTCAACAGATTATTAATTAAGTTCCTTCCTCATGTGCTAACTATAGTTTGTATCTCTCACAAATACCAGAACATATTTTATTATTCGAGTTGTGATCGAGTGTGACGCTTTGATACGTGATATTTGTTATTACTTATATTGAAAAATATATATGTTGTTATTTTTCATCACTTTCGTTGTTAATTTGGGCATTAGGAAATGTTTATCCTGTATATACTATATATCAATCTAGTTAGGAAAGAGATTAAATTTGTTGGTTTAAAATTAGTGGCTAATCAGATATATATTCAGATTAAATAAAGTCGGTCACAAGTTAGTTTGCAATTTAAAGACAACTAAGGAATTGCATGCAATTACTTTGGGACAATGCTATAACTCCAACTCAATTACACTATACTTACAATTACAAACATGAATTATTAAAACATCCCTAGCCTAAGCCTACTCAGCTATTGCACTCAACCTCGCCGCGAACTTGGCTTTCCGGCGACCGGCAGTCCTCCTCCGCGACCCAGTCTCCGCCACCTTCGTCGTCGCGGGCTTCGATACACTCTCACTGCAGTTATAGCCGGTAGTGCACTTACTGAGGGCGGAGCTGGCTTTGACGGCCAATGCGGCCATCTCATCCGCCTGGAGGCGGCGCCTCAGCCGGTTCAACGGCAGCGCGAAGTAAAGCTGACCCGGCTGCAGCTCGTCGTCGTCACGGACGGCCGACACGACGTCGTCGAAGCCCATTTCGTCGGAGCTGCATATGAAACAGGAGGGATTCTTTTGTAAAACGTAGGAAACCTTGACGGGAAAGGGAAACTCCTGTAATCTGCCATCAACAGATATGAGTTTGGCAGTAGCTACAGAAATAGAGTCGGAAGAATTGCATATACCCATGATTCTGTTTCTATTGTTATCACCTTTAATTGTGTTTGTTTGTGTATGTATGGTGATGCACATATTTGATATTTATATAGGAGATTAAGGAGAGAGAGAGAAAAGCGATTTTATGGAAGACAGGTTGTATGTGGGGAATAGTGTCGTGATATAGTGTCCCACGTTTTATCAATTGAAATTATGGATACTGTGATTTGGGACCTTTCTTTGTCTTCTTCCTCATCTCCTCTTCTTGTTTTTAACCTTTTCCCTGTTTTTATTCACTGATGGAGAGTATGTAACTATGTGGTATGAACATGACAAGGATCGTACTTAAATAACTGTTGAATTTTTTTTTAGGGTACAAATTAATAACAGTTCACTTTATTGATTGAGATTTTGTAATATTGGTAATAATATTAATAGTAACAATAATTCATTTAGTGGTAAAGGTGTTTATAATCCATCATCATGGACGTAATAAATCTAGTGAAGAAGAAAGGGATTCACAACGTGGACTGACAGGTGTCGAATCCGTCAAAAATAAATAAAATTCCTATTTAACAACTAACACAGAGTATAGTGCAAACAGGGTCGATCCACAGAGACTGGTTGATTTATTTCTAACAATTCCAAGAAATTCACGAGAAGTAACAATTAAAATGGGGGTTTTGGATTATTATAACTAAAGTATGCAATTAAAATAAAATAACAAAAATTAGAAACTAACTAAAATTAAACAAGTAAGATCACGTAGGATTAAATCAATCAGAGGGAGAATTACCTAGCCAGGGATATTCGATTCGAATTGTTATATTGATCATTGACTCAAAGATGAATTCAAGTTGTTCAGACAGATTGGCTATAGTTGATAGAGACACTCGACTCAACCTCGTTTTTACTTAATTAATCGGATAACCTAGAGACACTCGACAGTTATCTTCCCTAACAAATTCACAACCCCTAGAGACACTCGACAGGATTTAATGAATTCACAGCATTAAGAACCATAAAAACACCAAACCTAATTAACCAAGTCGTGACACACGCAAGATTTAAATTAGATTATCAAATCCCTTAGTGAACGAGGAATTCTATCGCTAAAACCCTGTCACTAATTTACCACAAATTATCAATCAACTTTACTACACTTCAAGCATCATGAATGGCTATATGCAAATTAAACAACCTAGAGATCGTGCACTATCCCGAAATTGCCTAATCACAATAAACACGAAACACGGAGATAAGATAAATGCCTAAATAAACTTAAATTAATAAAAACGTTTAGGTCTCACAATATCCAAAATCGAATCTATAATCCTTAGCTAGATAATTAAAAACTTAGCTACTAAAATTCATAAAAACAATAAAGGAATTCTTTAAAATAAATAAACTAAAAACAAAACGAAAGAATTAAACTAAGAACGAAGAACTCGTGATGCCGAAATGTTGCTCCCAAAGCTTCGAACTGCTGCTCCCAAGACTCTCCTCCAATTCTTACGTGATTCTCCCTAAGTTGCTGCCAAATAAATAAATAAACCCAAGTCTCCTTTTCTCTCACGGATTCCTAAATCTCAAGCAAATCGGCCTCCAAATCCTTGTCCAAATTGGACTTCTTGCTTGTCCTCCGAGTCCTCAACACAAACTGGGCTTTTTTTCACAATTAATTCCATGGACTTGCGCAGCCCGTAACAATGCCACGCCATATGATTGTGCAACCCATAAGTATGAAATTTAAGCCACGCAAATTGGTCTAACTCAATTAAATACCAAGGTAAAGCAACAACCCAATTAATCCATCTAAATAAAATAAGTCAACCTCCTGCTAAGCAAAGACGAATCCGCAAGACAAAGCCACTTGGATGCATGCATGTTCTAAAATTCACAAGCATGTCAAATCAAATTCTTCATTCAACATGCCCAGCAAGTACGCTCAATTTTCGATTATTCTAGCTGCTTCTCGTATGCATCGGTTTTCTTTTCAAAACAACTTAATTTGCTCCAATTTCGCCTTTAAGCCCCGAATCTACAATATAAACAATAAAATATTAATTTCTTTCAAAGTAATATCAATTAAAGTATAATTCGGGGTAAAACTCAATTATAAAGATGATGAAATAACGAGTTATCAAATCCCCCCACACTTGCTCATTACTCGTCCTCGAGGAATCATGAAAATCAAATGGAAACTATATCACCCGTCAAACACAATCACAAAGGCAATCATCGAATTCTCGCCTAACCAAGTGTAACTCATCAACATACTACTCAATTGCATAAAATTCAATAAATTAGTATAAATAACATACCCTCGTGTAATGTAGTGTGAATTGAACAAAAGAATGTACAAAGACTAGATTGATTAGTCTATGATTTTCGCCTAAGCTCTAATTATTAACTTCGAATGCATCCTTCACTCCAATCTCCACTAATGTAGTTAACTCATGACTCGAGATCGATAGGTCTTTCGAGCTTGTAATGTGAGGCTCGGGGTAAAGGTTAGGAAAATTTGGAATTTGGTGGCTAACACACCAAGCTTACACACTTTATAATAAAACCCGTGGTAATTCCCTTTTCATCTACCGGACTCCCTTACTTTACTTTAAACAATTAATTTCCCCCCTTTTTCACTCATCAAACTTTTGGTACTCAAAACACACTCTCACTTTTCTTATATTCTTCGCAATTTTTTTTCTATTCTTTTCTTTTTCGGCTCATTTTTTCCTTCTTTCTTTCGACTTCTTTTCCATTTTCTCACTCTTTTTCTTTATTTTCAACATTGCACAATCTCTCAACTTTTTTTCAGCACCAAGGATAAAGGGAGTCTAAAGACATCTAAAAATTCTTACCCAAAATGAGCAAGCAAGGTGTGATTTAAAGTAGGGTAGAGATAATAATGTTGTGCATCGGCTTGTAACGTGGCTAGGAAGAAAATATGCACAACATTTAGGCTCAGTGGGGGTCAAACGGGATAATTCTAATTGTGAAAAGATCAAGAAAAGGCTTACCACCGACAACGATCGCCTAAGTCACTTCTCAAATCAATCGTTAACTAAAAATTCCGCCTCGAAGGGAGCTAAGATGCATTCTAATCAACTTTTAGACTTAATTGAAAATCATAAACTTTTCTATCTAAGCAAAGCACATTAATTCGTTCAACGGTGCACGAAAAATGAGGGTATAAGATTATACTAATTCATCAAATTTCACACAAATTTCATGCATCTAACAAGCCTAACTCGTTCTAGCAAAATTCAACAATCAAACCTAACATAAAGCATTCAAAACGGGAGAAATATTTCCACAATTATCAGCATCCTCAAGTTCAAAGTAAAATCACAAGTTCAGCCACAAAAACAAAAATTTCAAAAATTTTTTTAGTTCTAGCACTAGTGGACCGAATCCCCCCACACTTAAATCATGCATTGTCCTCAAGGCATTAAAAATCAAGATCTAGAGTAAAGAGGACTTCCCTGAAGTTCAGGTTGGGAAGGTAGGGCATCTGGACATGTAAATTCCCCATCTCATTTGAAATTCTCGAAGTGGCGTGGGTGTTAGGCGTGACCATGCTCAAGGGTCACGTTATCAGAAAATTGACAGCAGTTATCAGCAGCATATTAGCACTATCTGGACCAAGTTACACGAGCCTACAAGACAGCAAAGGGCAGCAAATCAACAGAAACACCACAAGAACCAAAAAAACAAAAGAAAAGGAGAAACGGAGAGAAGAAAATGGCGCTTAAATCGCCAAAACTTGAGTTGCCTCCCAATAGCGCCCTTGTTTTATGTCTTAGGCTCGACAAGACTTGTTAAAGTGCTACTCAAATGGAGGTACACCCTCCATACAAATCCCCTCTACTGTGTGGAGCTGATTCTTCTAGTCCGTTGCGTCCTCTAGATTGGGGATAGTAAGTCGTAGAGGTTCGCAACATGACTTGATACTTCCTCATCAAAGACTCCATCAATCGTTTGTAAAAATATTTACCCCGATCACCAAGATTCCTGAACTCGAAAAAGATATGAGATCTGAGGAAGATAGTAGTTAAATGATCAATAATATCAGCATACCAGTGCGTGACCTTAGAGCGTGGCCACGTCTTACGGTCACGTGTCTTGAAAAACTGTTCATCCAGGAATTCAGCTTAGGTAGGCTTTGAATCAGCAAATTCTGTTCCGCCTTTGGAAGCATAAATCAGATTATCCAAAAACTTCTTGAGTCCCACAATAGGTGCCTGCAAAACAAAAGAATTCAGTTTAGCTAAGTCATCAAGTAGTTTCAAATTCAAAGCCTTTTTACTCGCAGGATTAACATGCCCTAATGGAATAACCATATCATAGATATCATCATGCAAACCAACATGTTTCGGCTTACTCTCAAAATTTTCAACTACCAAATTTTGAAGAGGTTTAAAACTTAGCTTTTCCACGTTGTTAGGCTCAAGAATTTCAATACTTGGGTTTTCAATCACATCAACACAAAACACACTATACAATTTATCAGGATGTTTCATAGCATCGTAAACATTAAATTTAACAATGTCACCGTCAAATTCAAGAGTTAACAATCCATTATAAACGTCTATTTTGGCTCTAGCAGTGCTTAAAAATGGGCGACCAAGCAAAATATCAGAAGGCTTAGAGGATTTATCATCCTCCATATCTAGCACGAAAAAGTCAGCAGGAAAAGCCAAATCGTTGACTTGTACGAGCACATCCTCCAACACTCCTTCCGGGTACACTATGGATCGATCAGCAAGCTGGATTATAATACCTGTACCTCTCAAGGGACCAAGATTAAGTGCATTATAAACAGATAGAGGCATAATATTAATCGACGCACCCAAATCACACATAGCTTTCTTAATACCAAGGTTACCTATTTTACACGGAATTGAAAACATACCTTGGTCTCTGCATTTCGGTGGTAATTTCTTTTGTAAAACCGCGGAGACATTTTCTCCAACACTCACCCTTTCATTACCTTTTAGTTTCCGTTTGTTGGTGCAGAGCTCTTTAAGAAACTTCGCATAGCGTGGAATTTGTTGAATGGCATCTAATAAAGGAATGTTGACTTCAACCTTTCGGAAAGTATCAAGAATGCCTTGTTCCTCCTTTTATTTTCTTGCTTGGATAAGGCGCTCTGGAAACGGGGGTGGTTCCACCCATGGCTTAGGCTGGACTTTAATTTCTGGCTCTCTGTCACGACTGGAGCTTAAGGCGTGGTCACGCTTAACGGTCAAGTCGTCGTTCTGATCAGTTTCAGCCCTGTTCTGGCGAGTTTTGGTCTTCTCCACAGCTGGAGGCAGTTCCTTACCACTTATGACCGTGATTGCACTCACGTTGTGCCTCGGATCCTCGGTTTGAGAAGGCAACTTGCCTTGATTCTCAATCCTGCTCAAAACCGTTGCAATTTGTCCCAATTGAGTTTCCAAATTCTTGACTTGATTTTCCAAGCTACTGAGTCGGATGTCTTGGGGATCGAGGGTTTGATTGGGTTGATTCGGTTGTTGGTTGTATTGTTGGGATTACAGAGGTAATTGGCAAACTGTCGCTACTTGTGGGATTCCTGCACTCATGTTAGATGCTAAAACAGCTATCATATTCTTGAGTTTCTCAAATTGGGAAGAATTTACCTCTTTTACCTGTCTCGTCATGTCAGACTTAGCATAGTATTTTTGCGAGGCTCTAGAGATTCTGCTAATTAATTCCGTCAATTCCACAGGTGTTTTGATCATAATGGAACCTCCACTCGAAGCATCCAACTGCCTTTTGTCAGCAGGCATCAGACCCCTATAAAAGTTATGAATAACTGAATTTTCCGGTAGGTTGTGATGCGGGCACATTGCAAGCAAATTCTGGTATCGTTCCCAATACTCATGCAGGCCTTCATGTTCCTTCTGCTTAATGGTGATTATCTCCTGAAGGAGATCCAGATATCGATCAGCAGGGAAAAATCTGTCCAAGAATTTATCGTGCATCTGCTGCCAAGTAGTAATGGTTGCTGATGGTAGAGAGTACAACCATTTTTCTGCTGCATCTTGCAAAGAGAACGGAAAAGCACGGAGCTTGATTTGGTCCTCAGTAACACCGTGAGGCTTGGTAGAGCAGCAAACCGTGTGGAACTTACTTAGATGTTGGTGTGGGTTTTCGTTTTCCAGACCGCGAAAGATGGGAAATAGGTGAATTGTGCCCGTCTTCAGCTCGAAACCAGCACCCACCTCTGGAAAAGTGATACAGAGGGGCTGCTGTGTGGCGGCGGGGCGCGCCAGATCTTCCATGGTTCTGCGTTGGTCCGCCATGGTTAAGGCGTGGTCACGCTCAACGGTCAAGTCAGGCTTTCCTTCGCTCGAACTGTCCGATTCAGTCCCCGATTCAATCTCCTTGACCAAACCTGATGTCTCAGCTTGTTTCTTGCGTGATTGAGTTTGTTGCCTTAATTTTCGAGCAGTTTTCTCGATTTCTGGATCGTAGATTGTTTCGTCCTTCCCGCGAATACTCCTGTTCATGAAAAGAAATAAAATCGATTAGAAACACAGTCCCCGGCAACGGCGCCAAAATTTGACAGGTGTCGAATCCGTCAAAAATAAATAAAATTCCTATTTAACAACTAAACACAGAGTATAGTGCAAACAGGGTCGATCCACAGAGACTGGTTGATTTATTTCTAACAATTCCAAGAAATTCACGAGAAGTAACAATTAAAATGGGGGTTTTGGATTATTATAACTAAAGTATGCAATTAAAATAAAATAACAAAAATTAGAAACTAACTAAAATTAAGCAAGTAAGATCACGTAGGATTAAATCAATCAGAGGGAGAATTACCTAGCCATGGATATTCGATTCAAATTGTTATATTGATCATTGACTCAAAGATGAATTCAAGTTGTTCAGACAGATTGGCTATAGTTGATAGAGACACTCGACTCAACCTCGTTTTTACTTAATTAATCGGATAACCTAGAGACACTCGACAATTATCTTCCCTAACAAATTCACAACCCCTAGAGACACTCGACAGGATTTAATGAATTCACAGCATTAAGAACCATAAAAACACCAACCCTAATTAACCAAGTCGTGACACACGCAAGATTTAAATTAGATTATCAAATCCCTTAGTGAACGAGGAATTCTATCGCTAAAACCCTGTCACTAATTTACCACAAATTATCAATCAACTTTACTACACTTCAAGCATCATGAATGGCTATATGCAAATTAAACAACCTAGAGATCGTGCACTATCCCGAAATTGCCTAATCACAATAAACACGAAACACGGAGATAAGATAAATGCCTAAATAAACTTAAATTAATAAAAACGTTTAGGTCTCACAATATCCAAAATCGAATCTATAATCCCTAGCTAGATAATTAAAAACTTAGCTACTAAAATTCATAAAAACAATAAAGGAATTCTTTAAAATAAATAAACTAAAAACAAAACGAAAGAATTAAACTAAGAACGAAGAACTCGTGATGCCGAAATGTTGCTCCCAAAGCTTCGAACTGCTGCTCCCAAGACTCTCCTCCAATTCTTACGTGATTCTCCCTAAGTTGCTGCCAAATAAATAAATAAACCCAAGTCTCCTTTTCTCTCACGGATTCCTAAATCTCAAGCAAATCGGCCTCCAAATCCTTGTCCAAATTGGACTTCTTGCTTGTCCTCCAAGTCCTCAACACAAACTGGGCTTTTTTTCACAATTAATTCCATGGACTTGGGCAGCCCGTAACAATGCCATGCCATATGATTGTGCAACCCATAAGTATGAAATTTAAGCCACGCAAATTGGTCTAACTCAATTAAATACCAAGGTAAAGCAACAACCCAATTAATCCATCTAAATAAAATAAGTCAACCTCCTGCTAAGCAAAGGCGAATCCGCAAGACAAAGCCACTTGGATGCATGCATGTTCTAAAATTCACAAGCATGTCAAATCAAATTCTTCATTCAACATGCCCAGCAAGTACGCTCAATTTTTGATTATTCTAGCTGCTTCTCGTATGCATCGGTTTTCTTTTCAAAACAACTAAATTTGCTCCAATTTCGCCTTTAAGCCCCGAATCTACAATATAAACAATAAAATATTAATTTCTTTCAAAGTAATATCAATTAAAGTATAATTCGGGGTAAAACTCAATTATAAAGATGATGAAATAACGAGTTATCATGGACGGCTAATATAATGGTGGGTCTCTCTCCAGTCTCCCCTACCTAATAATTAATAAGCCACAATCCTTCTTTACTTAATTTGGTAAAAAATAATATATTGAATTTGTTGATGAATCACGACCACTCATCTACAAGTCAAGAGAACCCTCAATCCTTGAATTTGATTTTTCCATTATAACATGATCTTCCCATTGGTGGGTCAGGGTGGGTCCATTGGTAATTGGACTTCCCATCCAACAGAGGAAATAAAGTATGATGTATGGATATGTACACGATACGATACGGATACGGAGATACAGATTTTTTCTCGAATTTTTCACGTGGTCAGACATGCGATACGAATACGGAGATACATGATAAAATGATATTTTTAAAAGTTTGCATGAATTATAAAAAGTTACGATTACATATAGACTGGGTATTTTGTTGTGAAGCCAAAAGTGGTTCACAAAATTAATAACAATGGACTTTTTGAAGTGTAAAGTATATATATTTGGTTTGATTCTTGTAGAGAACAAGTATGAAGCGTGGCGATTGTGAGAGCCTTTGAGCAAATTGCAAGGATCCAACAACCCGACAACTATCAGCCCATGATCCATCATCGTCTACAATTATTAGTTATTAGTTATTACTCATCCAGATATAGGTAAAGAGGAAAAGAAAGATACCAGATTTTAATGCAATATAATTCATCAGTTTGTCGTTATGTAATTTATTTTGTGATTTGATTTGACCACCGCAAAGAATACATAATGCACGATTCTACATTTTCTGTGCCAAATTGAATGAATTTCTATATATAATTCCCTCATAATGGACGTATTTTCAGTAGGATCATCAACCACCATACTAACTCGGAAAATCTGTTTAAAATAGAATTCATTTAATAGTAATTACCATAATCAGTAATTCCCATCAACTTCATTTAAGCTAAAACTTCACCCTTCAGACCATATTCATCACTTTCAGACATCATGTGATTCCTCAGTTGATTAAGCATGGTGTATATAAGGTTATAAGCTCCATGCCTTTTGTCTTCAACCATAAAGTGAGAAATGCAGCCACTAACCTCGATAGAGCTAACAGCATCACTCTTTCTGACAAAGTTATCCTGCATTAGTTTCCTCAGTTTCTTCATTTCATCCCATTTTTCAGCTTCACAGAAGATATTCGACATGAGGACGTATAAACCTCCGTCATATGTTTCCATCTCCAACACTTGCTTTAATACCAATTTTGCCAGTTGAACATCATGGTGAATCCTACATGCCCCAAGCAAAGTGCCCCAAATAACTATGTCCGGTTTCATTTCCATTTTCCCTACGAGCTCAAGCGCCTCGTTCAATAGCCCTCCACGGCCAAGAATATCAATCATACAAGCATAATGCTCAATATCATACTGTATTTTATACGTTCGCCCCATTTTGTAAAACAAATGTCTCCCAATTTCAACAAAACCGCAATGACAGCAAGCAGAAAGCAACCCACTGAATGTAAGTGCATCAGGTTGCAGCCCACAAGCTTCCATTTCTCGAAATATTTCAATTGCTCTATAACCGAAACCGTGTAATGCGAGGGCATTTATTATAGTATTCCAAGAAACAATGTTCTTCTTTGGCATGTTTAGAAAGACATCCAGAGCTATGTCTGCTGAACCACATTTTGCATACATGTCTATGAGGGAATTAGACATGGTAACAGAGAGCTGTACACTATTTTCACGCAAATACTTGTGCAATTTCTTTCCTGTCACTAAATCACCAAGTTGGCTGCATGCTGAAAGAACACTAATTAATGTAGTCTCATCAGGAATCATACAAGAATCATGCATTCTGTAGAATAACTGCAGAGATTCTTCACAATGACCGTTTTGGAGATAACAAGAGATCATCGAATTCCAAGAAACCACGTTTTTAACGGGCATTTGGTTGAATATCATTTTTGCTAATTCAACGAATCCGAATTTGGCATATGCACTAACCATTGAAGTCCATGAAACCACATTTTTGTCAACTATACTTTTGAAAACTGTCTCAGCCATCTGCAAATGCCCGCACTTAGCGTACATATCAAGAAGAGCATTCTGCACATAAACATCAACTGAAATCCCATTAATTTCAATGTACCAATGAACAGACCTTCCCAACTCCATGTCATAAATTCTTGAACAAACTGAGAGCAAATTGACAAATGTATGACCATCAGGCTCAGCTCCTTCTTCCCTCATGCCACTAAACAGAAAAATCGCTTCTTTCCACCAACCCAGTTTTGCATAACCACCAATAATTGAGTTCCACGAGACTAGAGTCCTAAACTCCATTAAATCGAAGACTTTTCTCGCACTCTCGATCTTCCCACACCCAATGTAAAAATTTACTAACCCATTTTGCACACATATGTGAGACTCAGAAAACCCGAGCTTTGAAGCATGTAAATGAACCGAAAGTCCTTCCAGGTATGCCTTCTGAAAGGCACAAGCTTTCAGAACAAAGGGAAACGTAAACTCATTCGGGAGAATACCAGAAGTAACCATTTTCTGGTACAAGACAATTGCTTGATCAGAGTATTGTCTGCCCGAAGAGGCCCTTATTACTGTGTTGTACATATGCCGATTCGGATTGGGAATTTTGTCGAACAGGTAATGTGCGTATTGCAGGTCACCTGAAGAGGACAGAGCACAGAAAGAGATGAGTTTGCTGAGGGATATAGCGTCGTCGGTGAGCCCCCGGAGGATGATTTGGGCTTGGAGGGTTTTGAGCTGACGCATTGATAAGCATTTTTCTATGAAGAAATGAAGTGTTTGGTGCGGCGAGGAAGAAGAGGTGGAACTGACAGTGGACGAGGTGCTTAGGAACAGAGGGCAAGCGAATTTGAGGTGGGAAATACTTCGTATATGTTTGGGGAATTTAAGCATTACTTGAAATTATGGGTTGACAACTGAATGTTCTCTATCTTTATAAGGTCAAAATTAGAAGAAAAGAAAAGAAAAAGAGCTCTTTTTGAGAACTGAATTAATGTAATTTATATGGTTAGTAACATACTTTTTAACTTTTAAGCAAAACTAATCAATATAAATATATAATCACCCCACTGCATGAAAGCCTAAGCAATTAATTTGTCTTCCTCTTAACAATGCACTTCATACATATTTTCTTGAATGATCACATTCACATATGATGCGTTTGACATTCTTGAAAATTCGTGCATGTCATGTGAAACAATCGTATAATTCCACGAAACATCTGTGTTTTGGTTCCCTTCCAACAAGTAACAAACAAACTCAAATGAAAACAACATATGTTTGAGAAAACTCAAAAGTGGTGCAAAATACACATCACTCTTAATTGTTTGGTTATTATACAATACAAGCATGATAAATCACAAAAACTAGAGTTCCACAATCCTTATACAACAAAAATCAGTCCAACTGTGCATACCAAACGCCTTGAATCTTCACATCTTTCGGCGCCTTCGATCCCAAATCAGTGTCTGACGGCTGAATACTCTCAAACACTCCGATCACCTCACCCGTCTCTGGCTTACTCTTGGTCACACTCAATGTAATCTTCCCCGTCGACGACGCTACATTCTTGTTATTCTCCTTCTCCAGTTCCTCCTCATCTCCCCTTCCTCCGGCCGGGAGTGCCACCGCGTTATCATAACCGGTTGATCCACCTCTGCCCTTCGGGTCCAAGAATGAAGAACCTCTGTACGAGGGCACTAGAAACTCTCCGCTGAAGCTGTCAGGTTTTCCGGATGCAACGAGCTGCTTGATCGTGAAAAGGAATGGCACGCGTTCACCTCCAGGGAGCTGCACGGTAACGGCTGCATAGTCGATTCCGTCCTTCTCCTCGAACTTGATGGTTCCGTCTGCGGAAACTTCGAAGGGACCCTCGATTTCGTCAAGAGTGTAGGTTAAACGGGTCATGAGTTTGGTTTTCTGGAATTCAGGCGGGGCGTTCTTGGCTACGCCTTCGGCTTTGACGGTGAAGGAAGTGGGCTCGAGGCAGAATTTCTTGGCAGTGTATTTGCCGGGCTTGAAGGCGAAGGAGTCGGTGCCACCCTCTATGGTGGGGCATTGGTTGGCGGTGCCGGTTCCTTTCACTTCCATGTACGTTTTGCTTTGGATTTCGTCGTACGTCAGCCTTCTCGGGGTTCCTTCGGCATTGGCTCCCTGAGAAATGAATTATCTCATTAGAGTTTGTTTTTCCAGTTTTTGTTGCAGCAATAGATTAGTAACAATAAGTGCCCTAACTGGTAAATGAGTTTTCATTCGTTGTGATCGAATTGAGCCAACACTTCCCTCTGAATTAAGTGGAAGGACTGATCTCCAACTCAGGTTCACTTTTCATTTTAGAATTGTTACACATTTTAGATCATAAGTATTCCGTGAAGAAATGTTCTAAACATGCAATAACCACATCATTCTCTAGTAATTTACGTAAGTAATCTACACAAACTTCTATATAACATCTTCATTTGACATGAAACAAGCAAAATTCGCCGATCATGTAATTCAAGCATAATACTTGTATAAAAATCAAATCTTGACACCGGGAATGAAGTCTTGCAACTTCCCTGATTACCATTAAACGGTTTAACCAACTTGCAGATATGGTAGATGATGAAATATTCGGCTAAGAATCAGGTAAAGAAAAGTACCGAAACGACGAGGGCAGAGGTAGCGAGAGCAAATCCAGCAATCTTGGCTGCATCAGTGCACTTCTGAGCCAAGTCTTTGAAATCAGTCTGAAGAGAGCATGCAACCCTTGTGCTGCTTTGAACCGATCGGAGTCTGCCCACTTTGGTGGGCTGCAAGAAACTTGCAGTTGCCTGCAGTGATGATGTTGCCATTCTGTTTCTTGATTGTAGTCTTGCTACTACAAAGGGTTTAGTTTAGTATAATGTGTTTGTGTGGACAAATCTGTTTTTGGTGGCTTTGGTGCGAGTAAGATAAAGAGATAGGATATGGGCTTCTTCCATTGGTTATCTGAGATGCCACGTTGCGATGTTGGTGTTTAGGATAAAGATACTACCAGCTTCTTCTGTGACAGCCAGCCAGGGTTTTCAATATAATCGATTAAACTTCATATCCGAAAGATCAACAACGTTAGAGTTAATAAACGGAAATCTAAGTAGAGAATATTGTTCATGTTTTGAAGCTGTGAACAGAGTAAAAACTTGGCCTGATTTTACACAATTCAAGAATTTACATATACAACTACCATTGTTATTATGATTTAAGGCTAACGATTATGTCTTTGACAATCCATAAAAATCTCTCATTGTGAGAGGAAAGGATGTACAAATGGCATTTGAGCAAAATGTTTACATCCACAAATTGACTAGGTATTTTGTTTTGTAAAAGAAATGTTTTTTACAAGCTCCACATCTTAAATCATTACATCAATCTTAAATACACATTTTCATATGTTTTTGTTCCTAATTTGACATCAACACAGAAATGAACATAAATAACAAAATTACATTATCCCCCTCGAGGTAATTATCGAAATATTATTGCCATTCCGTCTCTATAAAAGGCTTCGTCCCAGTTTTGTTTGAGGAGGAGTTGCTGCAAAATCATTCCAAATCCATAACAATGATATCCTTTCAATGAAAACACTCTTGAACCGAAAATCCATAATCTCCATCAAAGTTTTCCTGTCTCTGTACCAAGATTGTCGCACTTTTTTTGAAAAGATTCAAGGTATTTAACAAATGCTCACGGGGACCAATTTGCATAAACAATAATATATATTGATATGAGATGGAATGTGGCTCAAAAGTGCTTGAGAAACAATCATAGACAAACCCCAAAATTGCATGATTTTGAGGTTACCTCAATCCATAAAAGAGAGAGTTCTGAGTTTCTCATCATTGCCACATTTTCCACTAATCAAATATCAATCATTTTAGGATAAATCAAAAACTGAAAATTAACTAAATCAACTCGGTCACAAGGATCTAAACAAAGAACGATGAAATCATTATTTTCTAGAATAATGGAGTGTCCACAAAACCCTTTACTTTGCAATTTTATAAAACAATGTGCATGATATTTATTTTATAACTACCCCTTAAAGATCAAGACTTTCACAAAAACATCAGAAATCCCTTGTATTTCCTCCATTACCTGCTTACTTCCAAGGAAGCAGCAGATTATTGTAATATAACTTCAAATCATATGACTGAATGCAATCCATGTATGGATTTGCTACGAATTTGGAGTATTTGATACTTTGGAAAAGGTGAAAAGAAAACTACAAGGATTTGAATAAGATTAAACAGAGGGGGCATTCAGAATGAGTAGGAGGTTGTGATGATTCAATCAACGAAAACTCAGAACACATTTATCCTCATTATGCCCCCAAAGAGACTAGATTTAAGTAAAAAACACCACATTCAAACCGGTCAAGAATAATATGAAACAGGGGTGATCTGAAGTTCCTCTCAGACAAATGCCTCGATTGTCGTCACATTTTAAAACGAATGGATTTCGATCGGACTCGTCATCGTAATTTATTCATCACTGAGAAACAAGAATAATCATCCAACTTTTCTTTCCTAGTTTTGTTTTCGTTAAAAGATGCAAAATAAGAAGAATAAATAAACATTGATGAAATGATGGAGGAAACATGATTGAAAAGAATGATTAGGCCGCCATGAAAGAGCGCAATATCTACCTGCGAGTACCTGAAATTCCCATCCCAATGATGGATGACAGATGGTAATCGAGAGCTGAGGCAGCTGAGCTTCAGTAGTACTACTTATAATAGTGTCATGTGCTTCTCTCAAATTCCAATTTAGGGTTTCAGATTAGGGCTGACGCCTCCATCACAAAAATGCCTCTGTATTTGTTTGGGCTGGGTAGTGGCTGTTTTTTTCCCTAATTAGTTTATGGCCCAATCTGATTATGCGGCTACAATACTTGTATCAGTAGATTGAGTAATGAATTTTTTCTTTAAATTATATTAATGACTAATTTCCACATAAAAAATTAGAAGGAGAAGAAACCTAGTTACATAAATAAAATGAAAAAAGTTCCGATTTGGTTAATGATGATTTCAGACTAGGGCTGTCAATGGATCGGATTTTAATCCGAATCCGATTCGAATTTTAGTATATTCGTCCGATAAAAATGTTCGATGGATCATATCAAATTATAAATATTCGTTATCCGAAATAAATGGATCAAATATGGAATTAAGGAATCCGATCCGTTAAGAATCCGAATCCGATTTTATATATAATATTTAATTAAATAAATTATTTACTAGTACATAATACTAAGTAAAATGATTAAATTAAATTTTTTACATATTTATCACTTTAAACAATAACAAATTTTGAATTGTTTACCCTAAAACTATATATTTTCCTTTATTAATAAATTTAAATTAACATATCTTAAGTAAATATTAACAAAATTATCAAATAATCTATTAAATAACAATTTTTTTATTAAATATTATCTAATTATGTTTATTTTTTTATATTAAATTTTTTATTTTAAAAATTAAATTTTATTTTTAATCGGATCGGATTTTTTTATTGGATCTGATCCGACCCGATTATACATGGATTCATAACAAATGAATCCGAATCCTATAGGACTCGGATTCGGATCCGGAATCTCCTCGGTCCGAATCTGACCCCGTTGACAGCCCTATTTCAGACATTACATTACAATTTCGAAACGAGAATTAGGAAGATTTAACATAATATACCATTGCGTAGAAGAGTCATAAAAGGCTGGAATAGTTAACAGCATGTTGTAGCATAAGTAGCAAAAGGAACTGGATGGTAAACCATAAGTTCGGTCAATCATTACAGGAAATAATCTCCTTTTTTCTCATGTAATAGAAGGAGAGGGTAAAGTTATAGACGAAAGCAACAAAATAAGTCCAGATTTGTCAAAACATTCATGAATCCTTCTTCGATGATGGGTCAATTGAAGGTTTCTTTGCTGGGGCAGACTCTGTGGTTGAGCTCATAACGACTCGCTTAACTCCTCGTCCTACTACACCTAGATGAGTCACTCCAGAAGAGCCATTTGTATGAGCTGTGGAAACAGTTGAAGATTCTGTGGCTCCACCAGTGCCAGCAGTGGCTACTTGTGACGAGCTTGTTGCTGCTGGAACAGAGTTTTTCTCTGTAGCCTTGGCCTTGGCAGCCAACATTCCCAGTAAATCTGGGAGGAGAAGTCTTGGGTTTGAAACTGCCTGCTGAAGATCTTCGAGCTGTAACACAAAGAGTAATGATTGCTTAATGCAATGTCGCTGTGTGATATAACAAAAAGGGTGGATTTTGGTGTTAGTTTTACCTTCTTTTCTAGTTCACCACAGAGACCAGTCAGTGTTTCAATCTCTGCTTCTTTGTCTGCCAGTGGATCACCTGATATGGATGTGCTTGAAGATGGTTGAAGAGTTTGTACTGACTCAGAAGTAGTTTGGTTTTGGGCTGGTGCTGAGTTCTTCAATTCGGTTGTTAGTCGCTGCACTCTAGACTTGCAAACTGAAATAGCTTTTTGGCAGTAAGGAATGGCTTCCTCTGGTTTAGAGCCAATTTCAAGACACAAGCATATTCTAAAATTTCTGAATTCTCCTATTAAGGAAACAGGCAGGACTCTTTTTCTTATTGATATTGCTAAACATATATTTGGCACCCAAAAATTGGGATAACGATCCCATTAAAACCTAGCACCTACATGTGTTTAACATTGTGAAGGATACAGCTCTGCTATAAGCCGACTGTCAGATTCAACCAGCCGCTCCAAAATGGAGAGAGATTTCGAGTAGTCATTCAATGAAGTTTCAACATCCTCTGGACAAAGCAAAATGTTCCAATTATTAGTAAAATGATGAAGATTGTTCAGCTTGTGATGAATAAGGGGGTAACATAGATCCAGATGATAACTCTACACAGATGAATTACCATAATAACAATCATAAAAAACCGCATACCTCTTTCCAGTGCTACTTCAGCTAAAGCTGATAATATGTCCACCTTTTCCATTGTGTCCCCTGAGTGCTTCTCAACAATAGCCCGAGCAACATCTAGCATCTTCCAGGCCAAATCAAGGTCAGATTCATCCTCATCACCATCAGCAAGTTCTTCAGCGTCATTCACATCATCACCTTCCTCACCTTTCTCTTCTGCATCTAATCTCCAACGGATGAAACAGATTAGAAACAGCCTTCAGTTTTCACACAGCCATAGCATGGTGTAGGTAACAGCTCAATTTTCACACAGACATACACATTTTCCTGATAAAGTAGAGATAACATCCTATACATTGTGGATTAATGTAAAAGGACAAAAGAGGTTTCCAATGTGCGAGATTGCCCAACAGCGTTTTACCAACATAGAATTCACTATTAAAGAGCAACGGTATTAGAGATGCATCACCTACCCAGAAAATCTTAACAAACATTTATATGAAGGACCATCTCAGACACTTTACTGCCTGAAATTGTCACTGAGGTGCTCAAACTAAATTTCAGACAACTTCTTTAACAAATATTAGCAACTAACATGCATATCTCGCACATATCAATGACATAGGCATGCTACAATAAGAATGTTAGGTAACTATATAGTATCTAATATACAATTACAACCATTAAATCATTATTGACTTGGAGAATAGAAAACTAACTGTTGTCTGGAGTGTCATCTGAACAATTTGTGCCACCGCCTTGTTCCGTAATATTTGAACCTGAGACTGCAGAAGATTCACCATTTCCAGAATTTTTTACAGAACCATTTTTATTGGAATCTTCTTCGGAAGCACCCTCCTTTTTGGGCATAGAACCCAATGGATCAGCCTCCTCTTGAGCTTTGTACAGCAGGGCACATCCATATTTATAGTATGCAGTAACACACTCAGGAGCAAGTTCGCCAAAATGTGCAACCCTAGAAGTACCAGTCTTTAATCATACGGCCATTTCGCAAAATGCCATATTTGAAAAGAAAATACAAAACACCTTAAATCATAAGACACTTTTGTTTTACTCGCATAGAGTGTTGTTTAGCTAATACCTGTAACATAATAAGAAAATAGTGGATGCAACAAAGCCATACAAGTCAACATTTCTTAAATTTGCTAAGGTAAAAAGAAACTTTCAATACAAATAATAATCACAAACGAACCAGAATCAAAATTAGAGGATAGTGTAATCTAACTTGACAGAGCTGCTAACGCCGGCCGAATAAACTATTCCAAAGTAATTGTTATCAGATTGACAAAAAATTTCCATGGACAAACAAAAGCAAAACCACCACATGCATAGCAGATAAGGAATCACCTGATCTCTAGGGCACGGCTGTAGCAGTCGGTGGCTTCAGCGTAATCACTCTCCTTGGCAGCTTTAGAGCCACGATTCATCAACTCTTCGGCATATTCCAAGGACTTCTCACGCTCACCGTCGTCAATTACCTCGGGGCTCTCAAGATTGCTACCGCCACCGTTGTTGCAGGTAGACTCCGTGGCCCCCAAACTGACACTGGACTCAATAGTAGCTTCGACGGAGTTAGGGTTTTGGTCGGCCGAGGTTCCTTGAACCTCAGATTTTGCAGATTCTTCCGCCATTTACGAGTAAATGCAAGAAATTAGCAAACCCTCGCGCTTTTTCCCTTTTGCTCACTGCTTCAAATGGAAATGAAAATCCTTGTGGCGCAAAACGATGAAAAAATTGAAAAGCGAACGCGTTTTATATAGTGGTCAAGTTTGAGAAGCGCTACACGCGAACGACGTCGTCGGCAGTCGGGCTGGTCTAAGCGACTTGGGCTTTGATCATGCCCAATTTAAACTGAATTGGGCCAAATTTCACAAAATAATGGCCCAATATCCATCAAGTGTTGCCTCTAATCCTTGTTAAGTTGTTTTGTAGGAATATATGTTAAAGTAATAGCAACTGTCCAAATTCCTTTTGCATTAAATAAGAAGCTAATAGTATGACGGCTGAAGCCTTTTAGTTAGGTGACATTTTAACCTTGGAGTTAGATAACGATGCAACTAACGTTGGATTAGACGTTAATTAAAATAAATAAAGAAAACATTGCTTTCTATCAAGTTTGTCGTTGAAATACTTGCTATCTGGGCAGTAATTTTTACTTATATATTGATTCATTATGAATAATTTGTAACAGTTCTCCAAATACTTCCTTTTAGTCTACACAGCAATTTCTTTTATATTCACAGTATATGTAATAAACAAAACTTTAGACCTCCCAATGTTTACAAATATAAAAGTTTAAATTCTTAACAAGCATACAATCACTCTTTTCTTTTCTTCTTCTTTTTTGTATAATTCACCTTCACATTACCTTACTACATTACCTAATAAACTGTTGGTTGAAGGTGAGCTGTGTTCACTCAACCAAGGGTCCTGTACAGATACCGGCGAACAATCCGTCACCACCACCTCAGCTATAGGCACCGTACCGCCACTACCACCGCCACCGCCAGCACCATCACCACCCATCCTCTGTGAAACAACCAACCTCCTGCTTGCGTAACCTGTCACCTTCCTATTCGTCAAACTGTTGAACGACTTCTCACTCCCCTGATATGGGGACGAGCAACAAGACGCCACAGACGATCCCATTTGTATGTTCTCCTCCAATGGGGCCCACCCGCTGACCCGAATTTGCTCCAGCTCATCTGCAACCTCCATCATTGAGGGTCTCATGTCTCTATGGAAAGCGAGACACCGGAATGCCAGCTCAGCAACTTTGTGAATTGATGATAACGTCCATGCATCTCTATTGGGCTCGAGAAACGGATCTATTATCTCATCCACCTGCCCTTTTCCTATTCTGTCTATTGCTAGAGCAGCCAAGTTTATCTCGCTGTGGGGCCGGGAGAAGTCCACCGCTTTCATTGCTGTGATTATTTCAACCAGAACGACTCCGAAGCTATAAACATCGCTCTTGTCTGAGAGATGGAAGTTTTGATGGTACTGAGGGTCGACATAACCTGGAGTTCCTTGCGGTGCTGTGGAAACGTGCGAGTCATCCGTCATGCCGAACCTTGAAAGCCCGAAATCTGCTACTTTTGAATTGAAATTGAAGTCTAATAATATGTTGCTGGATTTAATGTCTCTATGGTATATAGGAGGATTCACTGATGAATGAAGGTAGGCAATTGCATGAGAGGTTTCTGCAGCAATGGTGAGACGAACAGTCCATGGGAGAGTGGTACCTCTCTCTCTCTGTAGATGCTGAGATAAGGTGCCGTTTGGCATGAATTCGTAAACGAGAATCTGTTCTCCATTTTCAATGCAGCAACCTAATAAGCGAACAAGATTTGGGTGGCCGACAGAGGAGAGTAGCTTGATTTCGTTCATGACTTGTTCAACACTGTCGTGGTCTCGGTATCTTATTTTCTTGAATGCTACTGATTCGTCATTGTGGATCTTCCCGACATAGACTGTGCCATAGGCCCCAGTTCCAAGTCTTTGTTTGTCAGAGAAGCCGTTTGTTGCCCTCTCGATTTCTTTGTAAGGGTAGAATGGTACGCTAGAGTTGCCTGCAGCCTCACAGATCAAACGCCTTGCGCTCAATCTGCTCTTTAGAAGTGTACTGCGTTTTTTAACACAGTGCCAGATCAGTGCTAATGCTGCTACCACACAAGCTCCAACTACTATCCCTAAATATGCAGAATGCGAACACTAGTCAGCCACATAACGCATCAGTTGTTATCAACAACGCACAAGTAAAAGGAGGGGAAGAAAGTACCTGCAATAATAATGCCAACCTTATTCCCACATCGACCAATCATGAATCTCCGAGGATTGCACTTGGAGACTGATACATGAAAATCAATACAGTTAGACAAATCCCAAAGATCCTTTCTACAGTTAGCTGATACAGAATTCAGACAGACAAATCGGGTTCGACTAATCTAATGTTTGACCAAGTATTCTTGTTTATTTTTCTACAATCTATATCCGGACTTCTCAACACCGAAAAGCTGCAATAATGTATAAAATTTCCATGGTGACCATGTGCACCATCTCATACTAATCATTATAAATCAATTATCATAGAAGCTCTGACCTTCGGGATTATCTAATTGGCAAGTGGCGCTGCTGATAAACAATGTCAATGAGGCCAAAGTCAACAATTCCTTTTTCTTTCATTTTACCCCTTTTGTTCTCATTCCTTTTTTCTGCAGATTGAATCATTTGGAATGCAGAAACAACATTCGGGCAAAAATCTTGAATACATATATAGTTTTTCCCCGGATGCTAATCATGCTACTTAGTCAATAATGAAGAGGTTTTAGAGCAGTCGCCTTCTCACCCGCCAATGACTTAAATCATTAGTTTAATAAACATTTTAGTCAATTTGATTACTCATTCACTCTACCTTATCAACTTTATCCAATTAGTGGTTATAATCAAGATAAGAAACTCACAAGAACAAATTCCTAGCAAGTAAAAGTAAAACCAGAAGATTCAAGGAGGATGATGAAGATCATACTAACTATTATATTGGTGAGAGGTAAAAGAAGATCCCAACAAGTGGAAAACGCGTAAATAATGTCAACTTTTCAGCTTGCATACATGAGAATAATCCAACTGGTGTTTATCATCACATCCGCCTAACATCACGGCTGGCCTATATTGCCTACGCAGTTCACAGTGGTCAAATTCAACCCTTCCCCATAGTCAAATTGCAATTACGCCGTTCCAAGAAAAATACTTATTCAAGAAATTGATTAAATAGAACAAATATCTGATTAGTTTAAATCAAAGTAATTGGACTTACTTTTCTGGCACCGGTTCCCGGCGGCGAAACCATCTCCGTCGTACCCTTTCTTGCACTTACAACGAAAACCCAGCCGTCCCTGACTTCCATAAACATGCGTACAATTAGCGTTTGGGTCACAGTCACACTGCCCCTGAACCCACCATCCCAGCTCCACCGTCTGAAAATTCAGCGCAATAGAAGAGCCTACGGTCGCATTACTGCCCTTTTCATTCAAATCCACCATGATAGACGAAAACAGAACACTGCAATTCCCTTTTCCCTTTACATCCGATAAATTCAAAAAATCATTGCGATCATCAAGATCAAGTCCACCTGAATAACAACTAATATTGTTATCATTGCTTCTATTCCCGAAATTGCATGTTTGAAACCCGGGCATCCTAGACCTGACCAATTTGCTGGGAACCACGCAGTCGTTGATGTGCTCGCTGCAATCATCTAACAGAAGCCCGTTACGCCACGTGGGAGCGAATTGATGGCCGAAAAGCCCGGATAATTCGTCGATCGAACGGTCGCATTGTGCAGGAAGATTTACCAAAATTTGATCCGATGTCACATTCCGGATGGTGAAATTACCAATCGCGATATTGCCCGAGCTGCAATTTAACTTGATCCCACATCCACTAGAGAACCCAAATGGATAAGAGACTTGCTGTTCGCCGCAAACCAGATTACACGGAGCTGACGTATTGACGTTCTGCGCGAAACATGAGTGAGCTAGAAGCAAAACGAGCAAAGGGATGATTATCCGAGGAAAAGGAAGAATCATTGTGGGTAAAGACTAAAGGGAATTATCACTTCATCAGCATCGCTGGAAGAGGAAAGAAAAAAACAAGGGAGTTGAATAGTAAGAAATACAATAATGATGATGAAGGTTGACTTATGGAGGAGGGAGCATTAATGGCGGAAATAAAGGGGTGCAGTTGATGTTGGTGGGAAGAAATTAAATGGGGTTTTAATAGCTTCTTTGTAAGAGCTCTGTCGCTTCGAATTATGGTAGGTTCCAACAGGATTTCAACAGTTTTTCTTCTTTATCTCCGCAGCGGAGGTGCTGAAAAATGTTTGATTTGAATTGAAGGAGAGTGATGACGCAGACGCAGACGCAGACGCAGAGAAGAAAGAAATATGATGACAAGTAAGTGTGTGCTGGTGCGGGAAAGAAATTCTGGGAAATGAAGAAGGTTTATCTGGTGCATAAGCATTAACATGGACATATAAAAAGACTTTTCTAGCCTCGTCTATTGAGGTTATGCCTTAGAGACCCACTACCTTTACGCTTGGGCTAAGCTTTTTAGTGGGCCTGCCTGATGGGCCTTGCTTCCTCGTTCACATTTATGTTTTTCTTTTTATATTAATAATTTTTACTATTTAATTATTGACAAATATAGGGGCTTAGATTACAATTTACGGAGCCTAGTTCGGTCAAACCGGTGTAATAAGGGGACGAGTTTTTTACACTTGTCCTGTGGTTGGTAAAAAATTTAGGGAGAGTGACAATGGTTGAGTTCGGCCGAGCCAGGTTTGGGCTATAATTTTCCGTAATTTACATGTCCTGATTGGATACAGATGGTAGAGTTTTGTAGTTTGTGAAACTTATAGTTGAACTGTAACATGACAGAATTTGATATGGGTCAACAACCTATGGTTTCTTTGCGCAAAACTGCAATATTATTTCTCACATTTAGTTTATGTTTATAACATATGAATAGTCAAATGCATGGGAGGAATCCGTGCAAATAAAACGTAAAACTATATTTAAGTTTTGAATTCAAGTCACAGTCATACTAGATTTTTCTGAAAAAGTGAAGGTAATTTGACTTGGTCTTTGATTTTGTTTGTTCAAATCCGTTTTGTCGAATAGTCAATTGAGTAAAAAAAGGGTAAGAAAAACTTGATTGATGACAAAACACAATAATTTGACTAGTTGGATACCAGATTTTTATAATGGATATTGATTTGGCTATTTAAACTAGTAAATAGTGAGTTATCTATATAGCCTAATGTTTACTTTACTTTTAAAATTGAAGTTTATTTAACTTAAAAATAGGTTGCTGTTTACTTGGAGACTCAAAATCTATTATAGAACTTTAAAACGTCCAAATCGCCCTCTTCCAGTTTTATTTTTGGAGAATATCATAAAATTATGTTTTGTCAATAGGTATTAAAATTTATTATTAACTTATGTTTTATTTTATATTTTATAATTACATTCATTTTATTTAATATTTTAATTTATTTTTTTATTAATTTTATATTCATTAATATTATTATAACTTTATATATTGTATAAACAAAATATTAACAATTTATTTTAATTTAATTAATATATACCTCAATAATTGTTAGTTGTTACTAATTTTGATTTAATATTATCATCTGCTCTAATTGTTTTACTATGTATCTATTAGCATTAATTTTCAACCACTAATGCACGCAATCAAGGAATTGAAATCTAATAAATAATGATTGCATTTTCCGTAAAATCAAAAAAGTGATGGATAGTATGGTAATTTTTCAGAGTAATTAATGCAGTGGGTTATAAAACAACCCAAATTTGAATGGATTAGAAAACCATCCATAAGAAGTCACAATGAAATGACGGGCTCAGGCGTCAAGTGTCAGGCCCCAAAACTTTAAAAAGTAAACAATGAAAACTGGCAGTGTAAAAAGCTAAGATAGTGTTAAATACTAAAATAAAGGGGAAATTTTCATCCAGGTACCTCGTGTAACACGAATGTAGCAAAAAAAACTCCGACAAAAAAAAAGTACTTCAAAAAACCTTATGTTTTTTTAAATATGCACCGAAAACCCTGAAATCAGTAGGTGCGGCTCACGCGCGCTGACTGCAAGTATGAAAGCGTTTTCGGCTACTTTTGGAGTGTGAAATGTCTTGTATGCCCCTCATTGAGTCCCTTTAACTTTTAGTGCTAATTTTCAAATCTTGAAATCCTTTACAGTCTCCTTCTTCATCTTCTAAAGAGCTCCAGAGGTGCGATAATGTCTTCCTCCAAATTGTACGGCGATAGAAGGCTGAAGAAACTGAAATCGGAGCTTGAGGTTCGTTACCCACCCACTCCTAATTGTTCTTGCGGGTTGAAGGCTATTATAAAGGTGGTTGAATCATGGAATAAACCCACGAAAGGCCTTCTTTACTACTCTTGCACCTCATCTCAGTGTGGATATTTCCGTTGGGTTTATCCTATTCAAGCTAAATGGGATGTAGTTGGTGAAGAAGGAAGCAACGTCAAAGCATTTGATGATTGTGAGTATGAATGTGAAGGACCCAATAATTCTAGGGTTTCTGAAATTGGGGCCTCGACAATGAAATTGGAAGAAAGGCAAAATGTTCTTGTTTGGGTTATTTTAATGGGTTTGTTGTTGTTGTTGGTAATTGTTCTTATGAAATGATCATTGAATCTGTAAAAGTCTTCGTAGTGTTCCTGTTTTGTGCCTGTAGTGTTCAAAGTTTGCAATGAAATGATGAATTTTCGGCCCAGTTATGTTTGTTGGTTAAATATTTACCAGTTACCCTGTGTTTTCTTTAACTTGCAAGGAAAACCTTGTGTTTCTAAAAAGAAGCACAGAAAACCCTGTCAGACAATATTCCCAGTACACTGTAAACATCATTGGATTGTGTATTAAAATTCCAAATCAAACATGTGAAAACAGATCTAGACATGAACAACCAGTCAAAACATAATTTAAAGCCACAGCCTTGGCAAGCTCATCCTTGGGTACAATAAAGTCTGCATTCATGAAGCAAAAGTCATTTTCCTATTTACTAATGTTAGATGCCAAAGTGGGGATACACACTCCCACAATACCAATACAAAAAGTGGTCCACCATTCACAGTATCCAAGCAATAAAACATTGTTTATAGGGCAAAATGAATTGGCATATAACTTAAGATCTAGATCTGAATCTGGGTGGTTGAGTACTGCTCATTCAGGGCTTCCAAGGAGCTTGATTTCTTCGGGCAGCTGCCCTCCCTCTTACATTTCGAAAGGCCTCTGCTTCCGTTGTTCTTTTATTCCAAGCTCTGCGTTGTTGTTGACGAGCGGTTGGAGCTGCAGTTTCAACACTTGGAGCAGATGGAGCTGTTTGTGCAGCTTGGATCTGACCTTGAGCAGTTGATGTCTGTGCACCAGCAGTCATAGTTGGTGTTTGAACAGTAGGTGGAGTGGATTGGGAAGTTTGTACAGGTGTTTTCTGCAGATTTCGGGCTCGTGGAACCTGGGATGCTGAAGCTGGAGTAGTCTGGGAATGTGTTTGTGCTTGGGAAGGACTCTGTTCAGCAGTATGATTACTTGCTTGGGGTGGTGGTGTTGGGAATGGTGCCCTGAAAATTCAATTTGCTGAATTAATTAAACTGAATTTACAGCAAGTTATGAGTATTTCACATATTAATAATTAATGACGTGTGGTGGTATTCTCATATGAAATGTGTTTCATAGGAAAAGACTTTGAATACCGAAATCACGTGTCATTAAAGTTCTAGTTGGTAAGATAAGAATATGTTCTTATCAAGACTATAACGTGGTTATATAAGATGATTAGTCTTTCGTCATAGGGAATGGTGATTCCAATTATAACACGTTGATGATTTTCAATAGGATTGGAAACATCGAACTGGACCACTGAGATTATTCATTTTATACTGCTATCTAAAATGAATAAAATCTCAGGAAGCATTGTACTCTTAATCCTGACAATATTTCGGCTTTAGGCATGTAGTGTTAGTCACTGTAACATACTTGAAGTGAGGTCTCGGTAACAGGTGGCCAAAATACTTTGTATGATTCGGTGACAACATGAAATGTGCTAAAGAGTTATATTGATTGAGGAATCTGTGGCCTTGCTGGAAGGTAAGAGATATCCTTGAAATAGATTTGCAAAAGTTCGAATTAAGACTTTGGCCAAAGCACTTCGAGTGATACGTCACCGAAGTTGTATGATGAATGTGTTTCACATACAGAGAATTTGAACTTAAGGCAAATCAATAAATTTCAAATTAGAGATGAAAAATAAATGATAGTAGTTGCAATTTATTTTTCATGGATATCTACACGGAGGAGTAAAATGCGAAATTATTCTAGATCGAGAAATTCGTGAATAATTTAATTAATTTTAGAGTGCAACAATATTTATTTAGTGGAATTAAATATTGTTAAACGGTAATTAATTACTATCATGAGATGATAATATATTAACCCGTTTGGAGCTAAAATTAATTAGTCCTGCAGGTCCCCCTGCAAGCCCCAATTGAAAACCCAAAGAGAAAATATTAAAAGGAGAAAGAGAAATGAATTTTTTCAAAGTGTTTGAAAATAAGCCAAGGGATTTATTTTAAGAAAATAAATCAAGTTCCAAAGAGTTGGAAATGCCCGGAATTTTATTTTGGGGAAAATAAAATTTTAATTTTAAAAAAAAAAAATTGCTGACGTGGCACTGACGTGTCACGCCACGTCAGCAGGGTGGGCCCAAGTGGCGCTGACTGGGCGGCCGCGTGGCCGCCACGTGTGCGTCCGAGATTGAGACACGTCGTCGCAAAGCAACGGTCCAGATTTGTCTGGACCGGGCCGGTCAACGGGTCAGGGTATCGGGTCAACGGGTCGGTTTTCGGATAGGGTCGGACCGGGTCCGGTTTCGGGCCGGACCGACCCGGACACGTGACCGCTTCAGAAGAGGCCACGTCAGTCTCAAACCCTAGCCGCGAGTGGTTGACACGCGCCGCCTTTGGGCGGCGCGTGTGGGCGTGTGCGTGCTCCGATGGACGCGTTCTCGGCGGCATTGAACTCGTGGTGACGAGACCTTCAACGTAGTATCCTTGGTTTTCGTGTCCAAGTTGTACACGCAAGTGGAGAGGTGAAATGACCATTATACCCTTGCTTTTGTATCCAAAATGACCGTTTTACCCTCATATATTTGCCTATAAATAGGCTGATACCCACCCCATTTCTCTCATTCAGTTTTGGGATGGTTTTGGCCAAACTTTGGCTTTGAAATCAAATCCCATTTTTCTCCTAGTTAATTTCGATTTATTTTGGAATTAATTTTAATTAGGTGTTTGTATAAAACGCCTAATTTCGGGAGAATAAACCTTGAAAAGGGTTCCTAGTTTAAAGTTTATTTTCTCTAAGTATTTAGAGAAATACTTTCGGAGCCCACACTCCGAGGGTGTCCCTGGGTATATTGCAGGGAAGCTCTGCCGGTCTCACGAAAGGGCAAGGAGCTGGAAAAATGCCGTTAGATAGCCATGTTTGCAGTACGGTAATATTTTACAGTTATTTTATTTTAAGCATGATAAATTATGTGCTCTTAAGTGTTAATTACATGTTAGATATTTATCTGCTTAAGTGATTTAAAATTTATTATCAATTGCATGTATATACTTGAGTAGATCCGGCTAAGTCTTCCGCTTTGTATTAAAATGTTTTAGAAATATTTTAATACTTGTATTATAATAAAAATTTTAAAATGTGGTCCCCGACTGCTACTGTTGTGGGCCCGCATCCCATCAGGTGGTGCCTGGGAGTTTTCAGCAGCAACCCTTGCAGCAGACCTTGCACGGACAGCGGCTTGCCTATCTCGTGTAATGTTGAATACCCTTCTCCTCCCTCTATGACTTGAAACCTACAAAATTACAGGTATTATTGCACATTTTCCAAATAATATACAAGTTTTTAAATTTATTTGAATAATTAAAGAGTACTACATTAGGTCTTCTATTGCCATTGTCCAACCCGGAAAGCCCAACCTGTTAAGGAAGAGAAAAAAGAAAGAAATTAAGGTATGCAGCTACTACATAATACAGTAAATTTACAACAATTTAAAAATCAATTCATATACCGTGTAAAATATGGAATTTGGGTGTGGTTTGTTCGTGCAAGTCTTCACATTATGGCCTAACTCGTAACACTTGCTGCACGTATGAGTAAGACCGGTCCTTGTGCTAGTAACACCTTCATTTGCACTCTTTCTTCTTGCCTTTTTAGGCCGCCCCATCTTCACTTTATACTCCGGACCTTTTAGTGGCTGAAGACCAGTTCTGATGAAATGTTTTCTTCCAGGGATAGCACGGACTACATGTTTGTAAACATCCTTGTAGGAAGCCTTCTTATAACAAGCATCAATGTAATCCTCTCTGTTCTCCCTTCTCTCATTTATACATGAACAGGCATGACAGCAAGGGAATCCATTCAACTGGAAAGACCCACAGGTACATGTACGTTCCTCCAGATTCACAACAAACTGATCCCCATTCATCTCAACCTCAAACTCACTCCCACCAGCCCACTGAGGGAAACAATAATTACCCAAACCAATGTTTTTGTTCAATTTTTTCAAGACATTTGAACAAACATCACCAGCATATGTTTCCATTCCTAACCTTTTAGTCCCCACTCTATTCATTATCCTAACACGAATCCACTCAAACATACGCACAACAGACTTCTCCCTAGCTGGTAAAATAAGATTATTCCATGATTCACATATATTATTAACCAAAACATCTGACTTACATGTCCTTCTAAAAAAAGCCCTTGACCAACAATCTGGATGGATGGAAATGAGCCAGTCATAGGCAGTTACTTGACCATTTTCCAAGCTAGGATCAACCTCCTTCATCTTTTGCATTATATCTCTCCACTCATCCTTGTTTGCAGCGGATGCAGCCTTCCAAAACAAGCTCTTCAACTCCTGTCCCTTCTAACGTGTGCTGAAATTTTGATACATGTGTCTTAAACAAAACCTGCAGTTAACAGAATCAAGTTTTTATTAATAATTAAATCAGATAATAGTTACATAATTACAAATGTTGAACAACTACTTACATATGTAAAAAATATAGGGTTTTTTAAAGGTATTGTTTCTTGGTCAGGGTTTTCTGTGTTACATACGTTTAACTCAGGGTTGGTGGCACCATAAGTTAAACAGGTAATTACACATGTAATACAGTTAATAACACATGCAACACAAATAATTACATGTAAAACAATTTATTACCTGTGCTCACATTCCGGTGCAAGCTGACTAACTGCATCCAAAAGGCCCTTCTGTCGGTCACTTATGAAAGTCCACTTCCCACCTTGTTGCCCACCCAAATCAGTCAGTAAAGTCTAAATAAACCACTTCCACGTGGTGCTGTTTTCACTTCTCACATATGCAATCGCAATTGGAAACAGGTTGTCATTGCCATCTTTTCCCACTGCAGACAACAACTGACCACCATGGACTGTTTTTATGAAGCAACCATCCAGGCCAATCAATGGCCTACAACCATCTAGAAAGCCTTGCTTCATAGCAGATAAGCTATAGTACATCTTGTCAAACCTGGGAGGATTTGAATCTTCTATTTGCTGCACAAATACAGTGCTGCCAGGATTTCTAACCCTTACTGTTTCACAGTAGTCCCATAGCAGGCCAAAATCAACCTCAAACTCTCCTCTTATCTTGTCCATGGCCAATTTCTTTGCTCTTTGCGCAACTGACGGTGTTATCTCCACACCCACATCTCTCTGAACAATGTTTTGCAAAGTACTTGCTTTGACATCCGGATGATCTCTGATTGTTTGCTCCATTCTTGTTGCAATATAAGCAGCTGTGGCTCTATAATTCTTCTTCTTTCTTGCACAAGTATGCTCTCCCTTAAGTGTCTTCACTTGGAAAAGGGGAGAATTCTGCTTCACTGAAGCATGAATCCTCCATTTACATCCTTCGGCTGCACAATTGGTTGTTACTCTGGTCTTCTCAGATTTCTCAAAATCAATGACAAAACCTTTGCGGATGCTCCAGTCAGTAAGAACCTCCTTGTACTTATTCACTCCAGAGAAGGTTAGACCAATATGGAATTTCAGACCCTCCACACTGTCTCCATCTCTAAACATAGCAAATCTTGGGCCTTCATGGTCTGACTCCGGGGGGATATCAAAGTTCTCATCCTCTTCAGCATCACTGTACCAGTTATCTCCTTCAGCAGCATTTGGTACATCATCTTCTGCCTCTGCATGCCTCCTTTGCCTCTTTGAATCCTTTTTCTTCTTCCTCATCTCTTCTAACTTTTTTTTCTTGGCTAACTTGCTTCTGTCTCTTGGTAGAAAAATGTCATCATCTTCTGAGCCTTCAACACCACTGTACCAATCAGAATCATCCTCCTCTTGGACTTGCAAGCTTTCAGCTGCACTTGTATCAGAACCATCTGACTCACACCAATCCTCATCTTCACTATATCCAGGGGAGTCCTCAGGGTCACCTGAGATTAGACCATATGGAATATTTAAGTTTACTCAGAACTGCTCATCACACTTTGGCACATCACACAGTTCTAAATCACATAGTTATAAATCCCATATTTGCAAATCACAAATCACTGCTTCAAGTTCAATCAAATTGGGAACATCACATTATCATATCTGACTTTCATTAATCAGTTGCACACCACATTTCATTATGAAGATAGAAAATCTGAATTGGTTTATGGAAACATCATGTATCAACCTTCTTTATCAGTTGCACATCATTCTACATGACAGTTTCAAGTAAAACATATAAGTTAAAACCTGATGTGTGGCCCATTGGCTGTTTTCCCTTTCTCTGAGATTGCATTGTCTGTCTGAATTCCTCAGCCATTTCTGGACAAGGTTCCAAGTCAGGTTCCAAACCAGCTTCATGGTCATCCTCTTGAACAGGTTCAGTATCAGCTTCATTTCCAGCTTCCAAGTCTACATCAATTTGTTCCTCATCAACATCATCATCAGTGTCATCAGCTGCATTCCCATCATCATTTCCAGCAACATCCATTTCTTCATCAGCCACCATATTCTCATGTCCTTCTACAAGTATAAAACCAACATCATTAAATGGTTCAATATGAAGATCACAATTACAAATCACATTTGCATGTACAACTTGAACAGAATACTTGTACAAATACCTATTGCATTGTTCATAAACTCTGTCTCTGTACCATTTCCAGCTTCAGGATCTACTTCAATCTCATAATCAACAAAAGGATCTTCTACCTCAGGGGTTGTTTGAGTTTCTTGTTGTCTTGAACCAGAAGGATCTGATGGATGTGTCTCTTCCTGTGCAGGAGTTCCATCCGCTTGTGTGACACCTTCCTCAGGGATGTTATCATCTGGTAAATCTTCTTCCACATTATCTTGTACAACGGGCTCATTGTCCTGTCTGAGCATTAATATGGGTTGCCCTTGGTCTGCAGCTATCGCCATCATTGTGACATCGGTTCCGTCGGCTTCAAGAGCACATAATGGTGCTGGACCTTTCACAGAATATACAATGATGTCCCTGTGAACTTGGTGTTCCTCTTGCATGTGCACAAAAGCCCATTCACTATCTAGAGGCCTCAATCCATTATTCAGATTGTACCCAGGCTCTAGGTAGTAAAAATCAACAGCCATCCCACGACCCCCACACATCCGATAGAAGTCCATAAGCTTGTTATAATAGAAAAAATCAAGGCTTATGGGGTTACTTACAAATCTCCTCCCACCCACATAATTCCGGTCACAATCTGGAATCTCTAGAAAATAGCCTCCAATCCATAGAATTATACGATGAAGCATTCTGTTATAAAAAAGGGGAAAGGGAATTCAAAATTAGCTCACAAACTGACCCTTTCACAAAAATCTCAAAACATGAAAACATGCAAACTTCAACACGCTAGTTCCACAATAAGATTTTGAATATGTTCCCTCATGTAAAAATAAAATAAAATAAAATAAAAACCCTCATTTGCATAGAATCATTGCAAACCCTAGGTCCAGTGATGGAAACATGACATTCTGACGACCACATTTAGAAATCTCAAGAAAAATACAGGAATTTACATATAATGCCATATCATTTACAAAAAAATGAGCGATTGCCTCTTGAACCAACGGATTTGTCAAGTACATACCTCAATGTCCTTCAGAAACGGGTCAAAATGCCAAAACACCCCGACAAAACTTCAATATAATGCGTTCTCACCAGCTTCAACAATAAAATCCTTGGCGTCGCACGATTTCTTTGGCTAAATTGTCTAGGGTTTTCGCGAGGAAGACCTGCTCAAGTTTTTTCCCTCCAACAATTTGTGCAATGTGAAATAATGTTTTCAAAAGAGGGTGCAAAGGAAGTGTACTAAATGTAGCAGAAGGGTATTACGGGATTTTCATCTTTTTTCGTTGACCAAATGGGGGCAGGGGGCGGTGAGTTTATTTTAAAAAACAGAGGGTTTTTTAAAGTAGTTTTTTTTGTCAGGGTTTTTTGTGATCATTTCGATTAACACAGGGTTTTTGGGGTTGTTGACTCTAAAATAAAGGCACCCTTTAGCTATTAAAAGTCAAATTTAGTTTGCGTTTCTATCCAGTATTCACACAATGCAATATTTTGGAGTATGGGGTATTATGACGCGTTTAAACTAGGAAAAGATGTAAATTTTTTTTTGAGAAACATAAAAGATAAGCTAAAATGTCCGAATTAATTACTATCACACTCTCAAGCTCGCAATAAGGGCGCACAATTGCTCATCCCAAATGTGTTTCTCTTCCATCATCGATTGACTAGATTAGTCGGGGCATCCGCAACCGCAAGCTTGTTAACCCAACAATGAATAAGTCTAATATTGTAATCACATGACATGTGAAGTAATATCTTGCAGACTTGAATAATTAACTTTAATGGATGATCTCTGGTCTCCCAACTTTGAATTAGCTTTTGGAATCACATTCAACTTCTATTCTTTAATATCTTCTCTCCATGCCAACTTTAGACGACCCTCTCCCAACTTCACTAATTCAGTCATAGTGATCGAGAGCTTACTTTAACTTCATAGCAAAGCCAACTAATTAACCAAACCTTGTGTTCATCCCTTATCAGTTAGCACTCCTCCCACCGCTGCTAATTTACGGTGACTAGAGAAATTACTTCCGTCAGTGTTAATTAAGCTTGACCCACCCTGCCATCGTGTTTTGCCAAGGCCGGATATCTTCTCTCACACGTTATTTGTTGGCCCGGATAAACTGAAAGTTGCTAATGTCACTTGCCAATAGCTTAGTGTTGTTGATTGTTACCTGGATCCGGTACACCGATTGGATTTTAACTTTCCAAATAGAACATGCTTTGGCAGCCAAAACGGCACCCCATTTGCAATCCGCAAACAGTTCTTTTCAGCCCAATTTGTCGTTTCAATCCTATTAAACGCCTCTCAATCCCTGTCTCAAAGATGTACATAATTATAAACAATGTGGCTAAGTTCTAATCCAGTCCTCAACTTCATAATATGGTGATCATATGTGATGAAACTCAAGGTTAAATATTCCTTGAGTGGGAATGAAGTCATAACTTAATTTTCCGTATTGGGCTCAAACTTAGGACACCATTAATGTATACCAAGTAACAAACAAAACAACAATCATATAATTATACGTTGCTTATATTTATAAACTAATACATTAAATATGCATTTGTTGAAAAAATGACTACTAAAATATTGTGCTAAACATAGTTAAAGACTGGTGCCTACAAAAGTTAAAAACTTTAATTGTTTGTTTGTTTATTTGACAGGGCGCTGGAACCTGTTATTTTGAAGGATCTACCACCTGCATTTACGATGTGTGCAAATTAAAGTTCACTGGAATTTGTGAAGAAACGAAAAATGCAGGTTTCAAGATCTTCTGCAGTTCTAAACAACTCAAATCAAGCATGGCGGCTCCCGTCATCATCTGGCTTCTGTGAGCTTATGCACACTTGACTGACTTAATTTCATGGAAACATATACATTCATTTTACTCTCTTCTTTGAGTTTGTCCATTCAAACTTATGTAAGAATTAATCTGTCACTTTGTGTAACTATCATACATGTTTCTTTTCCCATAATTATTTTGGCTAAAGGACAATAGCCTAACAACCTCGTCCTTTGACCGCCTCTCCTATATAATGATCCAACCTTCACTACAACGCCAACTTCTTGTTTTCCAACGCACACAAACCTTTCGGTTCTACTTTAATTCTGACATTATAACCATTCCACCGATTTTTGCCTAAAAGCTTGTAACGGAAATATTTTTTATACATGGTTATGCCTAACATTGCTTATATTATAATGTGGTTAACCATATTACATATAATTTGTCAAATCTATTTCAAATTTTTTTGTGTCCTTTAAATAATTGTGAGATCAATCTTGGTAAAAATTATGTGGTCAATGTAATTAATGCTAAATTAATTATCACAAAACCTGTTGATATTGTACGCTAAATGTCCACATGCATGTATAATATAACCTCGTACGCTTGTGTTTATTGTCTCTTCCTCTTCTTCCTCTCCTCCCTCCATCCCATTCCACTCTCTTCCAATTCAATCTTTCTCCTCATTCCTCAATTCTTTTTTCATTAACAAAATTTACAACCCCAAATCATTGATCACCTAATGAGGAATTCAAGAACCGGCGATGCTTCCACGGCGGCGAATTTCCGCCCCTTTGGGAGGCAGACGTCGTTCGCCAATGTAATGCAACCCGATGGCGAAGATTGCACATTTCGCTTCAGCAACACGTCCGAGCCAGGTGCCTTAGCCATTCAATACGGCGGCCTTCCGTCGTCCCCCTTCCGCACGAGCTGCCCATACGGCCCCGGAATGGATCATTCACCAAACCTATCCATCCCTTCATTCGATCTAACCTCATCGCCATTATCAAAATCTCCATGGTCCTCTCACGTGGCGGAGGCGCCACCACCCGATCAATCTGATTCCTTCACCGGCTTGATGGGCTCCCTTGTCCGTGAAGAAGGCCATATATATTCCTTGGCAGCAGCCGGCGACTTGCTCTATACAGGCTCCGAGAGCAAGAATATAAGGGTGTGGAAGAATCAAAAGGAGTTTTCTGGTTTCAAATCTAATTCCGGTTTGGTTAAGGCCATTATCATTGCCGGCGATCGGATTTTCTCCGGCCACCAGGATGGAAAAATCCGGATATGGAAGGCGTCCCCCAAGGATCCCAGCTTCTACAAACGCATCGGCAACTTGCCCACTTTTAAGGCCAAGATTAAAAGTTCATTTAAGCCGAGCAATTATGTGGAGGTGAGAAAGCATCGTAATGCAATATGGATCAAACACACGGATGCCATTTCATGTCTCAGCTTGAGCGAGGATAAATCATTGTTATATTCAGCTTCCTGGGACAGGACCTTTAAGGTGTGGCGGGTGGCGGATTCAAAATGTCTTGAATCCGTCATGGCCCACGACGACGCCGTGAACGCCATCGCCGCGGGTTTTGATGGGCTTGTTTTCACGGGTTCGGCAGATGGGGTGGTGAAAGTGTGGCGGCGGCAGATACAGGGGAAAGGGACGGTGAAGCATTTTCTATCACAGACGTTGTTGAATCAAGAATGTGCGGTGACGGCGTTGGCGGTGGACCCCACCGCCACGTTTTTATACAGTGGTTCCTCCGACGGGCTTGTTAACTTCTGGGAACGGGATAAGATTAATCTCTCTCACGGTGGCGTTTTGAGGGGCCACAAGCTGGCGGTGCTGTGTTTGGCCACGACAGGGAATTTAGCGTTTAGTGGTTCAGCAGATACGCATATCTGCGTGTGGAGAAGGGAAGAAGGGACACACATTTGTTTGTCGGTGCTGACGGGCCACCGCGGTCCGGTGAAATGCTTGGCCGTGGAGGAGGAGAAGGGGCCGCGCCAACGTAGCGGCAATAGGCATTGTATTGTGTATAGCGGCAGCATTGATAAGTCAGTAAAGATTTGGAGGGTTTCTTCCATGCAGGCGGCAGCGGAAGAGGAAAGACGGCAGCGGCATGGGCAGGTGGATAGCTTTAATGCGTGGCAGAAGTTCTCATTGGCTCATAATTTTCCGACGAGGGATAACAATTATAGGATGAGCCCTCTCAGAAATTAGAATCAACTGTATATTATTGTCATTCGGGTTGCTTAACAGGTTAAAGACAGTTTGTACTTTTGCATTGTACAGTTTAATTAGTGGAAGATCTAATCTGGTTTTAAGGTATTGAATGACTTCACTCTTTTATCTTGCCTGTTTTCTGTACACATGCATCCAAGTATTGAAAATAAAACGAAGATACAGAAGTTGGAACTTAAAATTAGATTGATTGTTGCTCAAAAATACAACATAAAAAAGAATTTACACGAAACAGTTACAAATAACAGGGAAGCATGTTGCAAGATACAAACATGAAAATAAAAAGAAGTTCCTATCTTCTTCCCTTTGTCGCCTGTGTAAGAAACTGTGTCACCAAGTTATAAAGCCCCAAAAACCTCAGTCAACCGCAAAAGTATACCTTGCTCTCTCTCGTGTACTGAGAAGAATGTTTCGACAAACCCATCCTAATTCCGACATCTTGTTAATGAGTATATCAACATCAGCTTTCGCACGTCTCTTGCTTTCTTCCATTAATATAAACCATTCTGCGAGAATTGTACTTGAGAGTTCACTAGCTTCAAAATCATTCTCCCAACCCATCGTATCAAAGAGAAGGCTCTTGCGAATGTAACAAGCCTAGGTTGTTGACCAGAAAGAACATAACATCACTTATCTTTGTACAACAATCAACAAAAGGGGTGAATGTAAGGTATAAATCGCTTAAAAGGGAGGTATTTGTAATCTTGAAGCTATTGGGAAAATAGAGATCAACGAACAGTAGAAAGATGATTTACCTGCAATAACCCCAAGACAAAATCAGATGTGTTAGCCCCTTCCCTCAGAGACAGAAGAATTTCATGCTATAATTGCATAAACACAATAGTATTTAAAGAACTGAAGACACAATAAACAGAATTATAGAGATTGAAAGCCTAGTTAAGATACGTACATCTCTTATTCCTGATCCATTGTTTAAGCTCTCCATGTAAATAAAATAGAGATCGCCATCTTTTAAAGATCTTAATGTCATTAAAGATAGCTTTGGCATTTTCCTTTTTGGACTTAAGCAGCCAATTCTAACGGGTAGCAGCTCCGTGCCTAATACAACATAAAATCTCACGTGGTTAGCTGGAAATGAATCTTAAGAAAGTTGAAATAGAAAGCTTATATTTGCTGTGGTTAGATGCAGAGAAAAGCCTTACCTTTGGTCCATAAGAAATTAATACCTTCCTTTTTACTCACTTCAGCCGGCGAAGGGACATATTCTAGCTTAATCCAGATGTTTATTATTGACTCAAGCCTATCCTGAATGAATCAAAAAATAAATAATTTTTGAAGTGGAAAATAAATGAAGTAGTGCAACAATTACATATGTAAAGGGAAAGAAAGATATGGCAAATAAAAGACCACGGAAATCAGCAACTAAAAATTTGTGCATTACAAAGGACTAACCTTAGTTAAGGTTTGCAGATGGACGTGTTTAAGCCCTTGATAAATCCCCAAAAGGTCAATAGCAGAGAAGATTGGGTACATAATAAATGGTAGGGCTGTCATCAATCTTTAACACCAAAGACATGTTAGAAATCATAAAGGAAGTCTAATGATAAACATCGGAAATAAATCCTATTTTTAATCATTTGTGCTGTAAACATTCAATCAGTCAAGATCATAGCAGAATTGATAAATATAACAGAATATTCCATTTTAGGTAAAATTAACAACCTTTGATTGTTCCGAAACAAAATGTTGAAGGTAGCAGCAAGCAGGAGACCGACATTATCGAAGCATACTGTTTGGATCTGAAAATGGAATTGAGAATCAGATTTTCTTGAAAAGAGGACATATAGTAATAATATTTGAATTCTTTCACATTCGTGACCTGGGCTTTTACAGAAATTTCACCCAGATTGTCACTGATGGCAAAGCTTCCGTGAACAGCAGACTGACAACACCATAAATTGGATTTCTTATTATTATATAAATTGAAGACTAAGCCTCATAATATTTGAATGCAAATATGCTGAAACTTACACCAGTTGCTAAGTAGCAAGCAAGGCTTATTTGCTTAGCAATGTTGGCTATTGTTGCAAGAAGAAGAAAATATTTGGGAAAGACTGGAGTCAACAACTCAACTCCAATACTCAAACTGAACAAAACAGATGTGGAGAACCTAACTCTCTGAAGGGAAACAAACAGAAAATGTCAGCAATTCAATGAAGAAAACTAAAAATCTTAAAGTTTAAAAAGGAAGAAACAAAACCTTGAGATTGGTATCAAAATCTGAAGCAAGACTAGCTGTGTAGATGCACCTGCTAAGGCGCCCAAGCCCATCCTTTAGAACCCAATTTAGGGCAGCAGCTGATGTGAGCGAACGAGAATAGCCAATTCCTATGGCCCGAAACATTGCCTAATATGTACCATCAAACATCAAAACTAAAGCTGAGTTGATACATGCATGCAATATGTTACTGAGATTAAACCATAACGAAAAAGAGGGTGCAAGTGCAAGTTAAACCCGGACAGACACAAGTTAAAACTACTATTTCAAGACTCGCACACTACATAGTTACATGCAAGTTCCAAGTATTGTAGGTTGAGAACACGGTTTCTGTTTAACGCAAGGGTTAGAAACTTTCCAGACAACTAGTAATGCAGGGGACAAACTACAGAGCAGCAAGAATTACCAAAACCAATGATAAATCTATCACAACAATATAATCCAAAGAACTAAAATATACAGAAGTTAGAATTGAATCTATTAAGTAAAAGAATTTGATTCCAAGAATATGAAGAGCAGAACCATGCCACAATTATTACATCCTAATTGAGTAAAGACAGGAACTTTACCAATTTCAGCACCAATATTTTCAACCAAACACGAGCTTAACTATAAGGCCCCAATTTGCAGAACTCGATGCTCTTGCAAAGATACCCAAATTCAGTCAAAATTTTGAATTTTGAAACTGAAACCTCTTAAATTCAATTAAAAATCATGAACTTCGTCATGAATATTACCAAATTCAGCTAAAAACTTAAACTTGGTCACATAAGTTACCCATATAACTGTAAGACCTAATACCTGAGTAGCAAGAACCTGGAGAGCGGAGCTGAAAACTCTATGCAAGAACTTCCATTTAACATAGGCCAAATAGTTCTCACTCACTTCCCTCGGTAGAAAAAAGTTCCTCACAGCATCCCCACAAACTCTACCCAATTTCATCATCCCATTTTTATAATCAAGAGAAAAATCCCGCAACGAAAACGCATTACTTCCATCAATAGAGACCAATTTCAGCTCCTCCCCATCCCAAAAGCAACTCGAAACCGTGTCGGAGTGGCGTATCACAACAGGGAGGTTGAAAATTTCAAGGTCTTTATCGTTGATAAGGTGGGGTTTTAGCTTTTCCTCCTCCTGATACTCGTGGTTGAAATTGAAGTAGGTGTTCAAGGATTTTGACAGCGCCAAGGGTTTATGAGAGGTTTTTGGTCTAATGGGTTTGGTGATTTTAATGGGGCTGTCATATCTTAGAGGCCATGTTGAGTAGAGTTGTGAATGTGAAGGTGGGCGTATATCTACTTTCATGAGGATTGCCAATGAATCTCTGAACTGTGTGTTCCTGTGCGTGTTTCAGTGTGTTTCTGGCAAGAATTTGTATGAAAACGGTGCAATTATATGACGCTGGGAATGTAGAACTGGGGAGTGGGCGACTTGAAGATTAGTACGGGCAAGCTGGGAAATAATCGCTCACATTAAAAAACGCTATTTGTGGATGCATGGTAACGACTTCTTTATAAGTTCTACAATTCTAGCTTCAACTATCGACAACTTTTATAAAATATTTACTTTGTTGTTGGTTTATTATTTAATTGAATTTAATATGATTATATTAAAATTTTGTTAAATATTATATTAAAATTTTGTTAAATATTAAATTCAATTTATTTATTATAATAAATTATCTTAATTAATTAAATTTTTTTTTATAAAATTATTAAATAACATAGTTTATTTTTATATTTTTTTGGATTTTACCAAACTTTTAAAATATTTTAATAAACATACTAATTAATACTTAAATAACTAATATATCCATTTATAATAATAAAGTAACTATCTTTTAGTCGTCAATAGTCATAGTCATAATCCCAAATGACGAATCCGCACTTTAGCTTCGTGGGTTTTTCCCGTCCAAGAATCATGATATTTTACAAAGAATTTGGTAGCTAAAGTCCAGAAGAGATTTTTACAATTATTACTATGTCGAGGACCTATGACAACTGGGAGCGGCTAGTAGCAGCCACGCTGCGAAGGGAGCAGCTTCGGGAACTCTGTTATGCCGATTCTTTGAGCTCGGGATCAACCGATTTCAGCTCTCGTTTTTCAGATTCAGTTTCTGAAATTGAAGCTTATGATTGGAATAATATAAAAATTGAGCGAAATCTGAAGCCTGAGAAATCAAATGGAGTCGAGCAATTGAGGCCTGGAGAGATCAGTGTCAATGGTAAACCTCTTACTAGATCAGAGCTGGTTATGTTGCTCAAGTGCCCACATCCGCCTAAAAAGCTGAAACCCGGCAACTATTGGTACGACAGATTCTCAGGTCTCTGGGGGAAGGTATATCTAGTATATAGATATTCATTAGCTTTTGTTATTACAACATGAGTTTTAATTTGCTTAGCTTGCCATGATTCATGAATTCTAACAGCAAGGACAGGGGCCTTGCGAGATTATTAGCGCCAGATTACGTGTAGGAGATAGCTTAGATTCCCATGCCAGCAATGGCAACTCCCGTGTGCTCCTAAATGGTCGTGAGATTACCAAAAAGGAGCTGAGATTGTTAAAGGTGGGAACTTGTTGAAAAGCTGAGAATGTTCATGTTGTTCTTGCTCCAGCTTCTTGTTAATTAACTTGAGTGTCTTGTCTTAGCAGTATGCTGGTGTCAGATGTTACCGAGGCATACATTTATGGATGACTGAAGACGGTTCATATCAAGAAGAGGGATCAATGTATATAAGCAGGACAATCTGGAGTAAGGTGGTATATATACATGGAATATGAAATATCTAATGTCTCTCATCTGTCACAGTTCTCAGATGAGGTGATCTTCTAATATTTCATGTTTTCTGCAGGTAGGAATGAAGCTACTTTGTTCTCTACTCTCTCTTCCTATTCCTCCTAAATACTCTGATGTTTATGGAGGGCTATCTGTGTCCGACCATAATACGCGTAGGACTGTCCAGCAATTTCTTTTGATTGGATGTAGTGGATCTGGGACAAATACCATCTTCAAGCAGGTATTTGGTGATATTTAGCCCGACTTTAAACTATAATATCTGTTTTTTTACGTTGTCTAAACCACCTTGGTGATATTCTTTTCCTAGTTTTTTCTCATTATACTATTATCTATTGTTTTAGTAGGCCATCTCTCTTTACAATGATGTAACTTTCTTGGAGGATGAGCTTGAATGCATCAAATTGCAGATACGGACAGACCTATTTGGCTACATTTGTATACTTGTTCAGGGACTCGTTTGTTCTCTAGAAGAGAACTCCAAGGGTATGTATGTCACTTAATTCACCACTTGGCGCTGGTTGAAGAATTGTTGCTTCAACATAATTTTAATTACTTGAAAATTAGATTCTACTCTGAGAGCCATGCATCATGATTTTCTGAAATAGAGTGCGGTGGTACAGGTGATGGAATTATGTATCCGTTTGGTCCAAGATTGGAAGCATTCTTAAGTTGGCTCCATGCTTCAGAGAGTGTGGATGTCGCTTCCCTTTCTTTTCTTGAGGCATTTGCACCAGGGCTTGAGGAATTGTTGAGAAATCCAGTTTTTCAGAAAACAATCGAACAGAGGAGAGAAACAGAATCATGTCTGCCTTGTGATGATTATTTCCTAGACCATGTAAGATGATAAGTTGTCTTGTCTATGTTAGAGATTCTTTTCTTTATGCTCTTGTTGGCCTAGATCTTTATAGTTTGTTTTGTTGTCCTCAGGCTGAGCGTATATTTAAACCAGATTATAAACCATCAAGTAGGGATATTCTATATACTGAAGGATGCACTTCAGCACTTTCGTGCATGGATTTCTCGTTCCCACCACCTCGTGATGCCGAAGAGCTTGACAATGGGATGCATCATGACTCCGAAATAAGGCAAGTTAGCCAGTATTATATAATTCTCCTTTCCTCTCTTTAATGTTTTCTAACACTAAAAGTCCCTCTTGTTGGCACTCAGTCTCAGATATCAGCTTATCAGATCAATGACTGACAACTTTGAGCCCAGCATGAAGCCGTTTGAAATGCTCGAAGATGCCCAATTTGTCATTTTCTGCATTCCATTAAGCGACTATGATGAGTTTGTCATCGATAATGGAACCGTAGTGAACAAGATGGTAAATTACAGGAACAGCTTTGAGAGAGTGGTTGAAAATCCAATCTTTGGTCAGACAGGATTTCTCCTACTTCTAACAAAATACGATTTGTTCGAGGAGAAGATAAACCGGAGTCCTCTGAATAAATGCGATTGGTTTAAGGACTTTCGTCCGGTTACAAGCCGGTCCCGTAAAGGGGTTGTCGATAACATTGGTGAAAAAGGTTTTCACTATATCTCTGTAAAATTCAAGAGGCTCTACACAGCTCTGACTGGTAGAAAGTTGTACGTGGCAAAAGTGAATTGTTTGGAGCAGGAGAGCGTAGATGCAGCATTGCAATATGCTAGGGAAATTTTGAAGTGGGAAGAAGAGATGAAGGAATACTTGTACTGAGTAAAGTTTAATTTGCACTTAAAACTATGCCTTCCTTTACACTGTTAGTTTGTTACAGTTGCACATATCATTGAAGGTGACACCACAGTATCAACACCAATAAAAATTGGGTCCAACAATATTTGGGCCTCAGTTTATAAGTTGTGATTTCCATCTGACCAATCAGAATTTTGAAAAGAAAAAATACCCCGATTAAATTGGATTAATTTCTAAAATAACAATAATTGGGAAACCCATATAAGATGCAAAGCTAAAAACTCTGAGAAAACAATTTGATCCCAACATCTGTCATATATCTTTGTAGTTCACCATTATATCACCTTCCAAACATTTTCACACACATAATTCTTGCTAATTTTCAGATCATTTACCAAACACAGCCTAAGTTGTCGCTAGAAGATTCTCCAAGTATTGCTAATAAACAATCTGTCTTTGACTTAGATATAATAATATAATATGTATTTGCTTATACCAGAAGCAACTGCTTTAGTCCATGCACGTCCCAAAAAGACAGTCCATGTCCAAATATGGATCACCTAACCCCAGAATTAAACTCCACCCAGGACAAAATCTAATGGTGTCAAACCAAAATTGCAACTCCAATTAGTTTTTAAGCATCTACAAGCTTCCAAACAATTTATAAATGGTGTATATATATTCTTTACAGTTCCTAACGTATATATGTTGATATATGCATTGGACTAATTGTGTGAGTTGTGACAATGGATGTCGATTTTCATCGCATTGCAGTTTTGGTGTTCTTAGTAATATTCATAAACTTGAGCTCATTCGGAATTTCTCAAGATGATGGAGATTTGCCTAATGGAGCTTCATTTATCTTTGGAGATTCTTTGGTAGATGCAGGGAACAATAACTATTTGCAAACTCTATCTAAGGCTAATATTCCTCCCAATGGTATCGACTTCAAGGCCTCCGGAGGGAACCCCACCGGACGATTCACCAACGGCAGAACTATAGGAGACATTGTTGGTAAGACTATCTCATCTAGCTACTTATTTTCAATGAATTTATGCACCAAATACATGTGCACAATCAAAGTTAATTTGAAGTTTTTGTAAATCTTCTAATAACTAGGGGAGGAATTAGGTATTCCCGGTTATGCAATGCCATTTCTTGCTCCAAACACCACCGGAAAAGCTCTCTTATACGGCGTTAATTATGCCTCTGGAGGTGGAGGAATCATGAATGCTACCGGAAGAATATTCGTAAGTCAGTTGCATTATCAAATCATGCATGATATTTATTTTCATACAATATTAATTGTACGAAAACAATTAATTAACAGGTCAACAGACTTTCGATGGACATCCAAATAGATTACTTCAACATCACAAGAAAACAGATTGACAAACTATTGGGAGCATCAAGAGCTAGAGATTATCTCCACAGGAAATCAATATTCTCGGTGACGGTAGGGTCGAATGATTTCCTCAACAATTACTTATTACCTGTCGTCTCAGCGGGTGAAAGAATATCACAAACCCCAGACGCCTTTGTTGATGACATGATCAATCATCTTAGAGCACAGCTTACGGTATTACTGCAATATATATATATTATATGATCTTCATGCATCATTAATGAAATATATGTAGCACGTAACTGTTTTGAATTTATAATAATAATGCAGAGACTTTACCAACTGGATGCAAGGAAGTTCATAGTGGGGAATGTTGGACCAATTGGGTGCATTCCGTATCAGAAAACGATCAACCAACTGAGTGAAAATGAATGCGTTTCATTGGCAAACAATCTGGCGGTAGAGTATAATGCGAAATTGAAGGATCTTTTACAGGAATTGAATGAAAATCTGGAAGGGGCGACCTTTGTGCATGCTAATGTGTATGATCTTGTCATGGAACTCATCACAAATTACGCTCAATACGGTGAGTCTACTGCAATCCCACTTATAATTAATGCAAGGTTTGATGTTCTTTAATTAAATTAAACCCTGTTGGAATATATATATGTGTGTGTTTTCAGGATTCACGACATCAAGCAAAGCTTGTTGTGGAAATGGAGGGCAGTTTGCGGGTGTAATTCCATGCGGGCCGACGTCGAGCATGTGTTCGGAGCGTGATAAGCATGTGTTTTGGGATCCTTACCACCCCAGTGAAGCTGCTAACCTTTTAATAGCGAAACAACTGATGGATGGAGATACTAGATACATATCTCCCATCAACATACGCCAGCTTCGAGATCTTTAATTCATTCCATCATTACAATTTTTAATTTAATTTGTGTAATTTTGTCTTGCTTGTTTAATTTGAGTTTTTTGTTTGTTATTTCCTGTTTGAGTGTGTGTGTGTGTTTGGTTTCCCCATGAATTCCCATTCCGAATTGGAGCCTTTTGGGGTTTTGAAGCTGGCTTTGCTTCCAAATGGATAAGCAATGCAAAATAAAGTCTTATTTGTAGTGTCCATAACTTTGAGATTGTAATATATATTTATCTATATTATGGATGTCATCTTAAAGTGTAGGTAGCTAGCTTGAATTAGTTTAACTAAAATACTAAACCATTATTGAATGGATATTCTCCATTACAAAGCTAAAGAAAGAGGGTGACGAAATGAAATGTTTAAAAGTTGATTTGATAAATGAATCAGTTTGTGTGAGCAGGCTATAGTTATGAGTTATTATAATTTAAGGTCAAATTATTTGGTTGATTATTATGGTTAGCGCTATATATATATATGTATAGTTAAAAAAAGGAAGAAATTAAAGTAGGATATAGAAAGAGGAGAAGAGATAGAGAAAAAGCTGAAAAATTGGTGTAGCGAGATGTTGAGAGAGAGAGAGAGCGGATTATATTATATTCTTGGCAAGACAAGGAGACAAAAAACTAGTGTCAAAATTTCATTTTTCCCAAGTTACCAATGGATATATACAACAAATCTAAGAGAAACAACTTCTCTGTCTCTCGTTTGTCTTTCTCTGTGTGTGAGAGAGAGAGAGAGAGAGAGAGGGAGGCGCATGGTTTGAGTGTGTTTAGTAATGAAAAGGACTTGATAGAATTAGGCAGTCAGAGTCAGAGGTTTTGAGTTGGGATTCAGATCAGACTCAGAGGCCTCGGCCGCGTGCTACGCAATTACCAAATACCAACCAACGTGTCTCCTTCTTAATTCTCAAATACTATACAGCTGATATGATAACATTCCCTCTCTTTGGTGGAACGTCTAATCAAACAATTCCTAATTATTACCATTATTATATTCTTTTTCCTTTCAATTAATTTCTAGCTAGCTAGGGAGGATCACATCACAGCAATATTACTATTTTTTTTTGACCCAAGCAATATTACTATTAAGAGATCCTTTTTGAGCTAAATCATGATAATACCTAGCTATAAGATTTTTTGAATATTAATTTTAATTTGTAAACCACATAAATAAAATGAAGGGTAGAGATTAATGAGGGTGCAGTTGCAGTGGGGACAATTGAACGAGAAATCCGGCAAGGAATTAGTGTACGGAGCATGAGCATGACTGCACTGCACCACCATCTCTCTCTCTTTCTCTCTCTCAGAGGAAGCAATCCAATAATTGCACCCCCACGCTATTCCGACATCCATCATTTTGTCTCTCTCTCCCCCTTTCAATTTTCGTCTTTTCCCCTTTGTCTCTATCCTTTTCCATGCACTATTTATTATTTATTAAAACTTCCATTAATCTTCACCTACATACTCTCTAATACCATAATCCCAACCTGCATTTTATATCATGCAACATTATTATTAGTATTACACACCCTTTTGTTATTATATTTTCCCACGTATGTGGTAGCCGCACGCATCATATCATAACAATAACATTAACCATGCATGCTCATAAATACATATGTTATTACCACATGACCAACAACGTAACGACCTACATAATGCCATATAATTAATGCATCTAAGCCTATGCCCTCGGAATAATAATGCATACCCCAACATAAATACTTTTTCTAAATCTAAATATTATTATCTTATACATATATATATATATAATAGCTATCGTAGGGTATATATATATATATTTATTTATGTAGGCTCGCTCGATCCTCTGGCGACCGAAACACAGCCTATTTGGAGCCGAATCCTCTGTAAAAGCTGTTTGCGCAGTCGCAGATTTCCGACACTCATTTCAGTATAATCCTACGCTCACAATCTCTCTCTAACAACTCCATAATAAAACCCCCCATAAACCTCTACCGCAAACCACATTTTGATCACTTGATTCTTATCTCTTCTACATACGAAACAGTACAGGGATGGCGACTGATTCGAGTGAGAGAAAGGCCACCAAGTCCAACCTAGTTGGTGCGCCGCCTCCGGAGCCGGAGCACCTCCCCTGCCCACGCTGCGACTCCACCAACACCAAGTTCTGCTACTACAACAACTACAACTTCTCCCAGCCCCGCCACTTCTGCAAGTCCTGCCGCCGCTACTGGACCCACGGAGGAACCCTCCGTGACATCCCCGTCGGCGGCGGCAGTCGCAAGAACGCCAAGCGCTCCCGCACCTCCACCACCACCAGTAACGCCGCTGTTTTCTCCTCCGCGCATCATGACTTCCGCCACCTGCCCGCCGGTGCTTCTCAGCTTCTGGTCCCGCTCTCCGCCGACCACGGAGGAGGTTCGGTGCCCTACATGAGCGATGGTAAGATGGGTGGGAGTTTCACGTCGTTGTTGAACAACACTCAGGGGCCGGGGGCGGGGCTGCTGGCATTGGGCGGATTTGGGCTTGGACTTGAAGATGTGGGGTTTGGTTTGGGAAGGGCGGTGTGGCCCTTTACAGGGGTGGTGGAAGGTGGTCCGACGACCGGGAATGGTGGGGTTTCCAGCGTTGCAGGGCAGACGTGGCACCTGGAGAACGGCGGAGACAATGGTTTTGCTGGAACCGGAGATTGTTTTGCTTTGCCAGATCTTGCTATTTCCACACCGGGGAGTGTTATGAAATGAAATATTGTTTTGTTGTTAATCTCTGTTACAATATATAATCCGTGACCGTGTGTTGAATATTAGTTTACACATGCATGATCTGATCTGCATTGTCCAATTTTAATGTTTTTCTTTTGTTAAATCAATGCATGTTTGCTGTTTGGTTTTGAAATTAGAGAGAAGAATCTAGAAATTAGAGGTACATATTTGAAATATATATATATTAATTGCATGTGTAACGAATAGGAATTAGGAATTAGGAATAATGCTGTCTGCGTAAATAAATGAGGGATTGGAAATTGAAGGAGCCGTCATCTTCGATTTTCATTTATGGCTAAAATACCTATATATATCTCTCTTAGCCTTGGGGCGTAGCCAGCTGAGGAAGCTTGCAAGAAACCGACAACAATATTGTGAGCCGTTCTACTACAAAGTACAAAATTAATTTAGAGGTAGGGATTATTGAATACAACGTTGGGAGCAACAAATGGTAAACCAATTTATGTAGCCGTCGCTAAACTTTATGAATGGGTACCAATATAATATTTGTTGTGCCACTACTTCATGCGTCTTATAGTTATAGTAGCATTCTTTGAACTGCATCCCAATATTCATCTATTTGGGATTGTCTTTTTTCTATAAAATTGGAAAAGATTCTTGGAATGCAGAAATTATTAACATAGAGTTGACTCGTGCAAAACTTTGGTAATAATCATCCATCACATGGTTAGAATGCCCATACATGTAATGACTGAAGTCCCAAGTCCCAAACCCAATTGACAATTTTGTGATGCTAGATTTAATTATGTATTAGGTAGGTTGCGCTTGTCATGTACAAGAAAAATATATTACAATTTACCTTAGACCTGGTGATCTTGGAAGACACAATTGTTTACGTCACTGTCCATGTGGGTGCATTTCCCAATATTATGTGTTGGTCAAAGAAGCAAGCTGCAAGTGGCTGCAAAACGTCAAACAACTAAACCTTAAAATCTGATTTCTCAATTTGAGAAGGCAAGGAATACAATGGAGAAGAAGGAATGGCATTGGCAATACCATTTCGTTCTGGTTCACGGGGACTGTCACGGCGACTGGTGCTGGTACAAGCTTACAACTCTGCTGAGATCTGCGTCTCACAAGGTTACTGCCCTCGACTTGACTGGAGAAGTCGGGGAATCCATGTCAATTGAGGAGTATTGGAAGCCTCTGATTAATGTATTGATGGAGATGGAGGGAGTTGAGAGAGTGATACTTGTTGGTCACAGCAGAGGTGGATATGACATCTCCATGGCCATGGAAAGATTCCCTCACAAAATCGCTGCTGCCGTTTTTGTAACTGCTGCTATGCCTGGACCTCTACTTGATATACCAACTATCACTAAACAGGTAATTTATGCAATTAAACTAGTTTTTGATTAGCTTGAGAAGATATATGTAATTTTGGTTCTTTATTTGGATAGTTTGAGGGAAACCTGAGTTCTACAATGGACAATGAGTATACTTACGGGCGAGGGAAAGACAAACCTCCCACGTCTGTGCTGTTTGGTCCCAATTTCTTGGCATCCAGACTCTATCAACTGTCGCCAACTGAGGTATATACATACGACATACTTGATGATTTCAAACTAATTTTGATGGTTGATAATGACAAATTTTGTTTCAACAGGATTTGACTCTGGCAACATATCTGATGAGGCCTTCTCCTCAGTACATTGATTTTTACTCCCCCACCAAAGAAACTGCTCTGACGCAGCAAAACTACGGCTCTGTTCCTCGTGTCTATATTGTCTGTGATCAGGACAATGCGATGAAGGAAGAGATGCAGCGCTGGTTGATCAGTAACAATCCGCCAGATGATGTCAAAGTCATAAAAGGCTCGGATCATATGGCCATGATCTCCAAACCACAAGAATTGTACTCCTATTTGCTGGAGATTGCCAACAAGTACTACTAGTCCACATATTTGTCTTTTCGATATAGCATGAGCTAATTTTACACCTTTCATGTCGAGGATATCTGTTTGAGTTGATTAAAACATAGCATATGGTTGTGAAAATAAACATACAACTCAATTCCACCAGTATATTCTTACGATGCATAAATAAAATATATAATGTCTACATCTCAATAGTTACTTTCAGAGGACCATAACTCACATCTTACATGTAACAACACTTGTCACATATTTACAAACCAGATGCCATTCTGAACGTCGTGTCTATACAAAGACTTGTATAAAAAGCAGCAAGCTTGAAGCTCTCTGCTAATCAGCTTAGCATTGTCGGATGCCCAGTTTGGAGCATTCTCTTGAACATGTCCATCCCAAATGCAGACTCTGATGAACTAAAACAAGACAGTACATAACATGTCAGACAGGCTAGAAGAATATTTTATTAATCCCAAAACAATTGAAAATGTTTCCCAGAGAAACAGAAAGTACCTTGAGATGGTAATTTCATAAGGAAAAGACACCCCTTCAAGATTGGGTATTGGAGGAACATGATCCTTTTTTTCATTCACAAATTTGATTATTTGAAACAGAACATCATAAAGTGAAGCTTCTAGAGCTGCATGCCGAGCAGCCCTTGCTTCTGCTGCAGTGTCTGTGGATATTGATAAAGAATGATGTGCAGATTATTTTCACGATAATAGTTGCCTACTAAAATTGAGAATTTCTTGGCAAATGCATAATGGATAATACCTCTGGGATTAACCATTGTTTTGGAATAATGCAGCTTGTCAGAATGTCCTTTTGGATGTTGTGCTACATTCAAATTTACGTACCATTGTTCCCAGTAGAGACGTTCAACTTTGTTAGTGAACCATGTTGCCTGTTTGTTTTTAACTTCGTAGAAAGATAAACATATCTGCATCATTATGCAAACTAATGAGTCCAACAGAGATAATAATATTAGGCAGAATAAGGATAAACTAAATCTTAAAAAAGGGACTTCTTTTCTCCAATAAAAAGGAGTACATGAAGAAATGGTTTACTTCAACGGAAACGGGCATTTCAGTGGGTTGTAAATGGCTGAAGTAAACAACCAAACAAATTGGGTCCAAAAACAATTCAATTGTTATGCCAAGTAAACAATGGGTATGGCCGTATGGGGAAATAGCAAAAACTTAATTATCCATTAAGAACACTATCCAACTACATAGCTAGCCATTTCTAATTGTCATGTACCTGATTTTTCTTGTTCGGGTGCTTCTCCACTCTATCAATGAACTGGTCAATTTTGTCATCTATCTTCCTCTCAAGTTCCACATCACCACATTGCACCTACACCGCAGATATCAAAAGAAGTTGTGAGACCAAATTAAACCAGAGAAATCCTAATTGCTTGTCACCTTGGGGGCTCTGTTTCTGTTACCAAGGATTTAAGCACCAAAAGTTTCATCATTTTTCAAAAAAACTAGAAGGATCTTTTGAAACATTTATCAAACTCCTTACAACTGAAGAAGCAAAACAATCGACACCAAAACGGAAGGTTGAGTTCAGTAGCAACACGAAACAGGACCAATCACGTAGTAATATCTGCCAAACTGTTGAAGATATTGAAAGTACTTACATATGTAACTTCAAAAAGCTCCAAATCAACATCTTTTGGGCGAACTAACCCTAAGGCTCTGTGGAAGAGGATAGTATGTAGAATGCCTGCCATTCAATCTTCAACATTTTAGTAATTCTTAAGCTCAAGACACCATTGTAAATATATATGCCACTGAAATTGTAAATTCATTATTTCGCTTGTCGTGGAAGTTAATTTCCCCAGGCTGGCCTTTGATAATTAAGAGATCATCACCAAAATAAACAATAATATTCGTCCACAAAATAATTTAAACTTCAAATCCTCACTATCAAGAACTGCAACTTGATAGGCAGAAGCAGAAGACAAACAGAAACTCTTCTAAGCAAATAATTAAGGCAAAGTTGTCTACTTTACATGTTGCCAGAAAGGGAAAACGAAAAGAAGAGACGGGAAACCTACAGCGAAGAACTTCACGAATCTCAAAGTGCTCAACTTCCTGCATGAAACACAAATTCTCTACTGATGATTCATGTATCTATATACATAGCGGCATAAATTATTAACACCATGGTCAAAATTTAAAGAGTAAGGACACTCACGAGTTCTTTCAGCTGGAAAACTTCGCAATTCATCGATTTTGGAAGCGAAGGTGAAACCAGTTTGAATTGTTAGCTTCGTAGAGCAATTCGATCAGAGAAGAGAAACGCAGCTAAAGATGAGCCCTTGTTTTTGGATTTTGGTAGTCAATAAATAGTGGGAATTATTTGGGGAATTTGCGCCTCTATCAAATTCCACTTTTATCCTCAACCCAACTCTTTTTATTTATTTATTAATTCTAATTTGTAACACAAGAATTTATAATGAAGATCAACTATATAACTAATAACATTAAAGAAGAAATTACATGATTATGTGAAACTGGAAAACAAACGAAATGTTCTCAAAATCCTGACTGTTTTCTGCCGACGGCTTTCCCGCAAAGGCGAACATTTGTAGGTATGTCATATTCATTGGCCAGACTTTGTGTTGGATTGTAAACCCTCAGATAAAATTGCTGGCCAAGGTATTGTCTTCCCCACATTGCAGACCTCAAATTCCACATTCCCTGATTGTCCAATGATACCAGTATAGCAGTCCAGCTTTTCGGGTACACTTGCGTTGTATGTCTCGTTAAAGCATCTACAAGATTGTATCCCTTCCTGCTTGCTTGTGTCCACTCTCCATTCCCAAATCTAGTCAACATGTCCATAAACAAGGTATCAATTACTTCCATCTACTTGTCGTCTTACAATATGAAAACAAAATTTTGGTATTTTAGATGCTTACCCGACAACCCAGAAATCATAACCGTCAAGATGCCAAGATTGTATGGTATCCTCGTTGTTTTGGAACACGATTTCAATGAACTCATGAAGTGAAGCTCCCATGACGGCAGTAGACAGAGTGTAGCCTCTGCCTGATGGAGCACTAGCAATGGAGTTTAGGCTGAAAACGCCAGGGATGTTGAAATAATCGGCAAGCTTCAGAGGAGTGTCGGCGTTGACGTAAGAGATATCGTTTACCGCATATCTCTGCTTCCCGTTGATAATGGGTGCCGAGTTAGCCAAGATAATAGTCCTCGACATTGTTATTTTGCCGTAATGGAAAGAACCCTGAGGGTTTGGCCTAGCTGCATTTGATGTCAAATTCCACCTGAAACATCATGATACGAGGATGTTACAAACACTCTTCAATTGCTCAAATAGAATTTTATGTTTCTAAATTGTGTGAGTTGTACCTGTAGGATCTGGCTTGCTCCATAGACCATGCTACTCCGCCAGTGGGCTCGGCCGGTATAGGCCCAGAAAGGGGAGCTTTAGAGTTGGTATAATGCAACACAGCGGTGGCAATTAGGACTTTATTTGTGAACCTTGTAGATGCAACTATGTAATAGTCTTTTGGAGATTGATCCAGCGTCACTAGGAGAGTTACAGATTGACCAACATGAATGTCGAGAGAATCGTATATGTTTTGAAGGACGTGGGAACCTTCAACCTCTACAAGCTTCAGTTTATGCCCTTGAATTCTGAAGTTGAAAGAGGTGGATAGACCGATGTTTGAAACCCTAAACATATATGTCTTGCCTGAAAAACAATAGTAATGTAATTCAGAGAAAAATAAACACAAGGATGATTATGCTGGACTAATTACACAAACTTCCCTTGATGCATGAGATATTAGAAAACTTGTCATTTGACATACATGTTCGGTGACTTTGGTCTACCGTCTATGCATGCTATTTATAGTCATAAATTTGAATTCAATATTCAATGTGAATTCTTCGACAGAGGGAGTTTTTGTAATTTCTCAAACTTTAAGGGAAGTTTGTGTAATTAGCTCAAACCTCAGGATAATGCACTGTAAGTTCGTCATTATAAAGCATTACAACAATTTGAGGAGTTAGGTTTGACAGAAGACCTTGATCACCACTGAAGGAAGATTGACTCTGGCCATTTATGAGCATGCCATGAGGGAAAGGCAAAGGTTTTCCTAAATCCAGTAATCGGCGTAGCACCTGCAGCAAATCACCAATTATCGTTAGATTTTCTTCAAATTGGTTCCATATAAAACTAATGCCTGAAATGGGTTCGAGGATCCGTAACTACGATAAACGGGGGAAGAGCTAACCTTGTGATTGGACTTGTACCAATCACCAATGAGCAGGCTGTAATCTCCCGCAGGTTTTTCATACGGGACAGGAATAACTGATCTTGCATACACATTGAGTGCCCCGAATCCTCCAGCAGCTCTGTGCATCATAGTTGAGGGGAAGTATGTGTAGCTACCGATTTGATCTTTGGTTTGGAACTTGTATGTGTAATTGGATTTTGGACGGATGGCACAGTTAGTTCCCAACACACCGTCTTGCCAAGAATTCTTTCTCTGTTTAATCCCATTCCTAGTCCAATATTCATTGTTAATGACATGGCCATCATCAACAACATGAGCATATATATCTATTCATCAAGAAATGAAGAATGTTGATTACCATGTGAGAAGGAAGGGCTGGTCCAACTTGTTGACGATGGTGAGGATTATGTTGTCATTTGTGACGGTGTCTAGTCTGGGCCCAGGAAACTGACCGTTGATCAGGATCACCTGAAAACATGTCAAAACAGTCTTTATCTCTCTCGCTCTCAAACATACAAGAATAAACACAGAGACAATGATTGATGCTGACCTGCTGAGGAGAACCCAGAGGAGAAGCGGTTCCATAAGTGACAGTCCATGTATAATACTTGTAAGCATCTTCTGCCTTCACCACTGAAACACTACTCCAAACAGCCAAAACTGAAACCAATAACACCCAACCACCGCTTCCCATTTCAGCTCTGCCTCTGCATCAACATGCACAAAAACACTTCAACGCTTAGTAATTAAAGTCATATTAATTACACACATTATAAAGAATGGAAACATCAAACATACCAGGTTATTGGATATAATACAACTACAAAAATGGAAATTACGAATGATCGGCCTTGAGATAGCTGATAGGCTGCACCGCTGCAGGACTTTGAAAGAGGTGTTTGATTACTGCATAGTGCATATATATATATATATATCCACTTAAAATGGTTGCTGTATAAATACTTAAAGGAGAGGTATAAATAAATAAAAGTGGGTGTTTCTGACAAGTGACAGTCATAAACATTATAAAATAGGCTGTCTGCTTATTGCCAACTCTGAGATGAGATTCAATGCACGTCACGCGTTTCCGCGTGATTATGAATGCCTTCATTGTTTCAAGAGTTTAACTATTCATGTTCATGTAGCAATTAGCAAGGCAAGATCAGAATAACCCAGGTTACGTTGTTGGCCATGTTAAATTCATTGTGTCTTTTCCAACAGTGGGGTGTGGGTCTTCATCAGAATCAGCACCATCAATTTCTCTCTGGGTAAATAGCACCATCAATTCGTTCAAGTTTCAAAGCGATATTTCCTTCCTATTTCTAGATTTCTTTTATCATTTCTTTTATGAACTAAGGTGTGTATCGTCAGTAAATTCATTCAAGTCAACGAATAACCGCATATATAGTTGTCAATGATATTAAATCCATTCTTATAACTTATATTTAAGCTTAAATGGCCAATAAAAATGATGATGCATGCTATATATGTTACCGAAAGTTAGCAAAAATAAATATAATAAACTTGAGGCCAGTAAGTATATATACAAGAATGACAAATTCTCACATGCTAATCATTGTTAATTATAGTATCTTTGGTATTTTAAATGGTGGTGGTTGCAATCATTTTGAGGCGCCTGTGTCTAATTTTGTTTAGCCCTAAATCATTGCAAATAATGAAGACTTGGATGTTATTTTTGTTTATAAGGGAATGGAAGGGTGGTGACAAAAATACAAGAATATACCCTACACTAGAGAATTCTGTCAATGATGTGGCCTCCTCATTTTCCTTGGGATTTTAATTCACAACTTCAATAAATATAGAGGTATGAAATAACCAAACCAACTTGCTGTCAAGAAATAGGTAAAAATAGTATGTACATTTTCGAACATCCAAATTAAGCACAACTTTATTCATTACAACACGCATGGCTGTGAAAAGCACTGCAAATGATCCCTCAATACTGAGTCAGCCAGTCAGCCTTCATACTATTCAACTCCTCATCACAAAACTGGCCTTAATAAGTTAGGGAAATATCTTAAGGGAACTCATTACTTACCTGAATCACCAATAATCATTACACGAACAGCTTCCCGACTGAAAGCAATGGAACCTACTTGAATCCCGTATGGTTATTTTTCTTTCAGCAATCCTGGAAATGAACTTTATCGCAGTATGACAGTCAACACAAGTCCTTAAGTTCTTGAAAACCTTAATTGGAGTTCCAGGAGGTGTACTGATTATGCCTAAAGCCACTGCAAGTTTTTCGCTGTGATAAAAGAGGCTTTCCTCTTTCTGTTCTTCTTCCACATCATGCAGCACGTAATTCGTGTGAGGTACATAACCTTCTTCCTTCATTCTCCTTGAAACTTCCCCTAAATATTCAAATATTTCCTTTGATCTTGGATGGGATTGATCTCCCACTAAGAAAACATAGACCTTCTTCTTAACATCAATCCAACTCATACCAGGTTTCTTCACCACTCCCTTCTCTTCCATTAATCTTCTCACTTTCGCCACTTCACTCCACTTTCCAGCAGTGGCATAGATATTAGCAAGAGTGACATACGTGGCAGCATTCTCTGGCTCAATTTCAAATAAAGCTTCTGCTGCACGTTCAGCAAGTTCATGATTTCCATGAATTCTGCAGCCACCCAGTAAAGAAGCCCACAAAAACTTGTCGGGTTTCATGGGCATTTTGTTAATGATATCTTCAGCTTCTTTCAATCTGCCAGAACGACTCAAAAGATCGACTACGCAAGCATAGTGGTCAGCAGTCTGGCTCAAACCATGTTTTTCCTTAATAGAGTAGAAATATTCAAGCCCTTTATCAACTAAACCAGCATGAGTACAAGCAGATAGAACGCCAACAAACGTAATGTGGTCCGGCTGATTACCAGATTTAAGCAAATGATCAAACAACTGGAGAGCTTCATGGGGTTGACCATTCTGAGCATATCCATTAATCAAAGAAGTCCATGAAACTAAATCAGGTTTAGGAAGACACTTGAATACTTTATGTGCTTTCTCAACACTACCGCACTTGGTGTACATGTGAACAAGTGCACTAGCAGCATATGAGTGCGGATCAAATCCAGTTCGCGTCATGTATCCATGGACCTGTCTACCTATTTCCTCTGCCGTTTGATGAGCGCATGCATTCAAAACTCCGGCAAATGTGAACTCATTAGGTCTATTTCCTGAATTTAAGAAATCAGAAAACAATGAGAACCCTTCTTCCCACCTTCCATCTCCAAAATAGCGATCAATCATTGTTGTCCATGAAACAATGTCCTTCCCTACTGTTTTATCGAAAATGTACTTTGCCTCATTAACACTCCCACATTTTCCATACACATCTAGTAGAGCACTCCAAACCACTGCATCAGAATCCAGGCCAGTTCTCATTATATGTCCATGGATCTCCTTTCCCAACCTCAGAGACTGCACAGCAGCTGAAGCCGCAAGGGCACTAGAAACAGTGAACTTATTGCACCTGACACTCACATTTCTCTGCATTAATCTGTATAATTCTAATGCAGCTGCAGGTTGTTTATGCTTCACGTAACCAGAAATCATAGCAGTCCAGGAAAAATTATCTCTTTTGGGCATTTCATCGAACAGCTTTCTAGCTTCTTTAACACGGCCCAGCTTGGCGTACCCGGATATCAAAATGTTCCAAGAACAAACGTCCCTCTCACCCATTTCATCAAATACTGTCTGGGCAAGGTACATATTCTCACATTTACAGTACAAATCGAGAATCTTGTTGGAAATAAAAATCCCAGGCGTAAAACCTGAGCTTTTGATATGGGCATGAAGTCTTTTGGCGTCATCCAGAGCTCTCTTTTCGATGCAGAGTTGTAGAATGGTGGTATACAAAGCTGGAGAGGGGTGGCGAATCTGGTTTTCGAGTAAATTGAGGGCTTCTTTCAAGCGCTTTTGTTGGCACATATGAAGAATGGTTTCGTTATATTTGCTGTCTCCGCAGCGGTCGTGATTTTCTGATGATGTGAAGATTGGTTTTTGAGGCTTGGTGGGTTGAATTAGACGTGATTGAGAAGAGAAAGAGCGTATAGAAATAGATTTAAGTAGTGGAGGAAGATGCAATGGATTCGGTTTCATCGTTTTTGTATTATTGCGGCGAGACTAAGGGCTGATTATGTTTGAGTTGAGACGAAAGAAATATACTCGAGTACTGTAACTACTACTCCAGCTCCATTGCATTGAATCACAAGTGCACCTAAATGAGCTGCAAAACACGCGAGTATTGTATTTGGAATTAGATCAACCATGACACATTTCTCCAGTTACATTCCTCAGAAACGCACGAAGTGATTGGTGTTCTTCAGAGTTCACATATAGAAATAAAGCTTTCGTCCAAGTAATAAGCATCGGGATCCGTGGCGCAATGGTAGCGCGTCTGACTCCAGATCAGAAGGTTGCGTGTTCGATTCACGTCGGGTTCAATCCCCCGATCCATACGGTTCCATATTTTTTTTTGGGCCTTTGCCCATGCCTAACTGGGCCTGGGCCTGTTACCTTATTCTGGGCCAATCTATTTTGATATGGAGTTCAGTCATTGTGGTTGTTGAGAAACCCAATACCATAATATTGATTTTTCAAGCCAACAGGGGGTTGGCCAAGTGGTTTGAAGGTTGATTCTCGAAGGCAAAGACCCGGGTTCAAATCCCTCTGACCACTTGGATTGTGTGTTTAAAAAAAAAAAATAATAATAATATTGATTTTTCAAGACAAGGAATAAAATAAATGATCGTTCTTGATATTCTCTTATTGTTAATCCACTTCTTTGATTGTAGTGGTGGTAGGGTTTGTAGTTGATTAGCCACTGTATCAAGAATTAGCATATAAATACTGTTGATGGTAAAGGAGAAAAGACCCATGAATGAAAATACTAATACATATTCACAGTTGAGATTTGACAAGCATAAAACAGTGAGCCATTGGAAAAGTAGGAAACACTTAGCTTTCCCATGAAAGGGCAGACACAGAATCGCAATCTGGGATTTCACAAATTGGCATAGGTCTTTTCCTAGGATTGTTCATCATGAATCATAACAGATCGAGGAGGATGGATATTTAATTTAAGTGAAATTCTATGTATGCCTCTCAACGACATCTTTATTTTGTTTTTCAAGCTATCTACGCTAAAGAATCTTTTAACCGATCATGAATTTGTGGTGTCCAAACAGGAATAATTAAAGTTAATAGTTTATCTTACAAGATCAGTATATATTTTAATTCTTTGCCATTGCTTTTTACTTATCAGCAACCATGTCCCAACATTTGTATTTTCTTGACAACTCAGTCTTAGGCTAATATGGATCTTAATCTTTATATGGAATAAATAAAGTTGTCTTTTCATAAAATTAAATCACAAGAAATATATATTCGTTATTAGAAGGTGCTGATGACTGATATACAAGGAAAACATGATGAAATTACAACTTTTTATATTAATATTTTAGATCCAAACAGAGCACTAAATTAAATATCTCGTGAATCCTTCAAGCATCAATGACAAGAAGATGATGATGCCTATTGCCCTCCCAAATATAACGTACACCAATATGCATGATCATATTCAATAAAGTAAACATGAAACAACGCGTAATCCCCAATAAAGTTTTCTTCATCTTTCTCAAAAAGGTTGCAGATAAATTAATATAACTCTCCGTTTCTTTTTACATCATTTTAATCTCATTTACAGTTTGCAGAGATTGGATTCATTAAAATCAAGCCTTTTTCATAGCCAAAAGACGATTTTGTCCTGGTCAATTGCCTTTGTGTCGACCAATATATATATATATATATATCCTGGGAAATCAGGCAGAAAAAGCAGTTTATTAGTAAAAGAAAAGAGAGACTACATAGAGGAAAAAGCCAATTAAAAAGATTCGATAATAAAAAGTTTTAACCAGATTTGTTAATGTTGGGACTCAAAAGTGTGAAAAAACTCCAAAAAGCATGAAACTCGTGGAATCCCCACCTTATTAGTTATTTTTGGCCTTCCTCCATCTCATTTCGCATTACACCTATATAAATCTCACTCTGCATGCATACACAGTACCCAAAACATTCACGAAAAGTATACTGGGAATTAATGAATATAAACGTGTGCTCAAACTTTGATTCCAAGACCATTAAAGATCAATTCCTCGCAGATGATGAAATTTCCAAGAAAACATCAAAGCTGGACTTATATCTGGGCGCATTGGAAGAAGAATTGAGAAAGGTTGATGCTTTCAAACGTGAACTTCCTAACTGCATGCGTCTCTTAGAACATGGTCTCTCTCTCTCTCTTCTCATAAATGTATACATGATATGGTTCTAAGCTTTTTGTGGTCCTAATTATGTTTTGATAAGTTTTTGTAGCAATTGAGAGGCTGAAGGAGGAGAAGTTGCAGTTGCAGTACTGTAGGGGCAGGGAAATGGGGCCGGTGATGAAAGAATTCATGGTTTTAAAGAGTGATAAGTCATCATCAGAAGGGGATGGAAGCAGCTGGGCAAAAGTGTCAAATGATTTCAGTGAGAAGAAGAAGTGGATGAGCTGTGTGCAACTGTGGAGCAGCCCTGTTGAATATGAAGAAAATAATCAAGACCGTCTAACACCAGTACGTATATATATATTCATTCAATTATATATATATATATATTTCAGATGATCGGGATGTTGTTGTTACTAATTAAAATTACAGAGGAAGGAAGAAGATGAAACTAGAAACGGGTGTAGTATGAATATGAATATGAATATGAAGATGAAGATGAAGAAGAGGGGAGGGGCATATGCATCATTATTGAAGACAGTAAGTTTTGGTAAGCATCTTAATGAAGAAGAAGAAGAGCAGAGGAAAGAGAGGCGGTTTTGGTCTCCAGAATTGCACCGCAAATTTCTCGACGCACTCCATCAGCTTGGTGGACCAAAATGTAAGGATTAAATTAATTAATGCTTTTTGTTTCTAACTTCAAATTATTAATATATAATATTGCATGCAGCGGCAACTCCAAAGCAAATTAGGGAGGTGATGAAAGTGGATGGCCTCACCAACGACCAAGTCAAAAGCCATTTACAGGTATTCAATTCATTCACTTTTATATATATTTAATTTGATCTAGCTATTCGTATCAACAAATAATAATAAATCAATATTTATGTTGTATGATCATCAGAAATACAGAATTCACATAAGAAAGCATCCAGGACTTTCTTCTAAGTACCCGTAGCTGCTCAACTTGGAGACTCTCACACCCATGCAATTAATTAATTCCAATACATACTAGCTAGCTATAGTCTACTATTCTATTGTGTTATGTAAGACTAAGACTGACTACTATAGTCTATATCTGCTAATAAAAATGTTGCAGATGCATGCGGATACTAGCTTTCTTTCATGAGTTTATTCTAATTAATTCCACCCATCATAAACAAATTGATGATCATTTTAGGGCACTCAATACCTATCCTCAACAATAAAAGAAAACATTATAGTACAATTAATATTCAATTTAAATAAATAAATATTTTGTAAATCAACTGACAATTATATAAAATGAAGCATCAAAATCTGTAATTGATTAGGTTGATCAATTATCAAATTAAATCCAGACAACAAATTCTCATTTAAGGTAGCTAGCTAGCTAGTTCCGCACGTGAAGACGCATTTTACAAGCTCGAATATTCCACTAAAAAGAAAACAAGTGATCGATGATCTACGTAATGGTAATCATGTGCATGCACAAATATAATCTCTCTCCATCTTCCACTTTTTACTCTGTAATTTGCTGCAATAACAAGCAAAAGGAGTTAAGAATCTAGCATACCATATTACAAATTCTATTTTTTCTCCAACAAAAAATATCAGGCTAACGTAGAATGAATACTGTAAAGCTAAGTAATAAGAATCTATAATTGGCCAGTTCTCAATCTATGTTTCATATATCTATAACATGAGTAACTTGAAAATATAAAGTACAATCTTAATAAGAATGCGTTCGTACCTGGATTGACATCTTTGCTGAAACAAGGCATGCAAGTGCTGATTTTGATTTTCTGAGAAGATGTTTATTCCGTCGTCAATTAAGGACCAATGCTCCTGGCATCCTCCCCACTATTCTCTTTAGGTGTCTGCTGCTGCTGTGAGTTTGAGGCCTGTGGTTGAGTTAATTGCTGTAGCTGTTGCTGCAGCTGAAGTTGCTGATGGGTCGCCAATAGAAGTTGTTGTTGTTGTTGCTGCAACAACATATCATGCTGCTGTTGAAGTAATTCGTAGGGACTATGAGAGTGCGAATGAGATTGAGAATGTGAGTACTGCTCCTGATCCACCCCTTGTATCTGCTGCTCAATCTGATGATGATGATGATGATGATAAGGGTTATTGGTTTCATGAGAACCACCCAAGGCCAAAGAAGGCTCTATTCCAGAATTAGATGCAGCATCTGGCAGCTCGTTAATACCACCGGCCGCAGCAGTCGAGGGACCACCCTCCTCAAACCCTTCATTCAATCTCAACAGCTGTAATTGTTGCTGTTGCTCAAAAGTCCTCAGCATCTCTTGCTCCCTAGAGGCGGCTATGGCTGCTAATTGTTGTGCCTCTAGTATCTGTTGCAACTGTTGCTGCTGCTGTTGTTGATGCATCAGCTGTTGTTGATGTATCAGTTGTTGTTGTTGTTGTTGTTGCTGCTGTTGTTGAGGCTCCCGGATCACAAGTGATCCTCCTCTGCGCTGTTGCCCCATCTGAAGCATATGCTGCTGCACCTCATAAGGCATCATGGGATGATTAACCGAGGATCCGACCATATTATGAAGTTGTTGTATTTGTTGCTGCTGCAGGAGATTGGAAACGGGTAACATGGCAGCAGGCCCAATATAAGTGGCGAGTTCCTTCTTTGCAAGTTCAATTTCATTTAGAGTTTGCTTGAGCCTATGTTGCAGAATAGAAACATAGGCAACACAGCCATAAACTGGGTCTTTTAGGCGGCAGTCAGCCTCATAGGCTAAGGAATGAACGGCTTCAGCTCGCTGTGAGGGATTGAGCTCATTGAGGATCTTGGACACATTGCTGGCGCCAAACACTTTATGTACGTTTGTGAATTTCTGAGGGTTATCTGGGGGGAAATAAGGTGCAAACACGCATTCATTGGTGCACTTTCGCCGGAGACACTTGCAGGCCGCACAAGGAGAGTATGATGACGACATGATTTTCCTTCTTAATTCCCTTTTCTTTTTTCGCTACGCTAGCTGATCATTGTAATCACAAAACTCATCAATCAAGCTACGTAAATTCATAAATACTTTGAATTACATACATTATATTACAGCCTATAGTTATTGTTTAACGATTAAAGAGGAAGAAAAGGCTGACATGGAAAGTCAAATAAATCATAAATTAGTTATTAAGTGAATGAAGTCATGAGCCACGATTAATTGGAGCAATTAAGAAGAACAAATTAATCAAGATTCTGGAATTAAAACATATACACTTAGGAATAACACACCATAATATGGAAGGAAAATTAAAAACTAGTTTGATCAGACTGCAGTAAAAATTAGCAGTAAAGGAGAGATTAGAATTTAGAACTTGGAATGCAAGAAAAGGCTCTACAGCGATCGAATCCAAACAATCAACATATATAAGAAAAACACATTTGACATTCAAAACAGCCGAAAGAAAATAGAAGAGAAAATTAGAATCATCTACACATGATCTCACCGTTATAGTCGCAAAACTCAAATCGTCTGTGAAACAAGAAAAACTAGGGTTTCGAGTGGATCTTCAACTTTAATTTCCGTCGAATTGGAAATGAAAAAGAAAAAGAAAAAATTGACAGAAAAGTAAACAAGGAGTGTATAGTTATGAGATAGTAATCAGAATTAAGGAGATAGCAGCGGAGTGGGAGAAGATGATGAAGAATTGAGGAGGCCTGACTCTGAGTCTGAGAGATGGTGTGGTATACGTCATTTTGATTTTATATGAAACGGGCTACCAATTCCGCTAATCAGCTCAAATTACTCTATTGCCCCTACCTACATATATACATACATGTTTCCTGGTCTGGATCTCTCTCTCTCTCTATATATATTCTGCAGTCTGCAGATTATGATTAATCATCAATATTTAAGTGAATGTTGGCATTTTTCTCAACATCTTTGAGTTATTAATGACTAATTATCAGACATATTAACTAATTATTAATTAATTAAGCTCTTAGGTAATAATGATGGCCCTCTCTCTCTCCCTCTCTCTAATACGAATGAGAGATAAACTCTAGGGATCCCACCAATTTCACTTTAATTTGTTATATTTCATATGTTTGATATATAATTATATAGGTAAATTAAGATATATATTATAAACTAATTATATTTACAAGATTCGCAGTATATGGAAATTTTGATTATTTAATTAATGGCACATGTGTACATATTAATGATCAAAAACTTACATTTTTTCAGTTTTCTCATAATTTTAAAATTGAGTTTCAATGAATATTAGTTTATATTTCTCATTTCAATTTTCAAATTACGTATTATTTAATGAAATCACAAATAAGAGTGAATGAAAACTATATAACTTATATGACGAAAATATAAAATATAATTTATTATCTGAAATTAATTAAGCCGGGATGAATTTTTAAACTACAACTTAACACACGTATAATCTGTGATCAGAACGTCTAATTGAGTCCCACGAATCTAGGAGAATCTGCCCGAATTGAATGTACTCTGATCTGCGTGTATATTGCACTATTGAAGATTTATATTCAAGATTTTTAAAAGATTTACCCTATAATAACTTCATGGTTATTGAATTATGTTGGTTCAATATTTCTCCCAAGTATCTGAAAATATATATGGTAATGGCATGTATGTATAAATAGGAAGAGTTGTGGAAGGAAATATTCCTAGTAATCAGTTCTCTAATAGGGAACAAAATATTGGGTTGATCATACTTGTGATACAAGTTTCTACACCTTTATTTATATATATATATATATCGCCCTTGGTCTTCATCATCAATCAAAAACTCATTCGTTCTCAGAAATTCTCTGCTAGTGCTCTCTAAACACACGCACACAAAAACTCTCATCGATCGATCACTTCTCTATAAACACACACAAAAATTGTCTTTAGAGAATGACAATAATGGGGGATGATACATTGATGATGGAAACACCAACACCAGGGTGGGTGCATGAATGGCTGAATATCCCGTTTTATGAAGAAACACCGAAATGCAGTACGCACCAGAACAAGTATCTCACTGTATATTGTGGGACTTGCTCCGGAAACCTCTTCTGCGAAGTATGCTGGAAGACCGAGTTCGTCCACCACCACGCTCATCCAACCGTTCAAGTAATTAATTAATTAATACTACTCTTTTTTCTTGAATATATTATATATTATGCCTTGTTCTTGTGTATGTAATTTCAAGATTTTCAAGATTTTCTTGATTTCTTAGTAAAGTTGAGTTGGTTTGTGTTGATGATTAGGTGTGCATAGCTTCTCATAGGGCAGCGGTTGAGAAAAATGCGATCAAAAGTGTGGTGGATACATCAGACATTCAAGATTATATAATCAATCATAAGAAAGTTGTGTACTTGAAGCCAAATTTCAAGGCTCCTCCTCTTGATCAAAGTGACAGGTGCCGCACATGCCAAAGGAAACTCAGGGATCAAGGCTCTAACTTTTGCTCTATTGCCTGCAAGGTATAATTTACGTACTCAATTCTTTTCTCAAAAGCGATGTGCTTGTTCTATCTATATTTGAGTACTTCTTTTAGCCTAATTCGAGCCTTGACGGGATAGGAAAAAGTATATTTTGATGTGACTTTATTTCCTTGTAGGTTGGAATGGGACAATGCTCTAAAAACTCAAGAAAGAAGAGTTGTGAAACAGTATTATTTGAATCACAAAACGCCCTAGTCTTTGAAAAGGTATAATAGAAAAGAATATATATATATATATATATAATCAGTTAGGGATTTAATTTGTTCTAATAGACTTAATTTATGATAAATAAACATATCTAAATTCTTTTGCAGGTGGGAACCTGTAGAGAAAAAAGGTCAAAAATGATGACAAAGAAGAGGAAGCGAATGGAATCAGAAGAAAAGATGATGAGGAGGCCGAACAAGAGTCCTACAGCTACTACTACAGCAATTCCCACACTATTTCTTAAAACAAAAACTCTCCACAGAAGAAAAGGAATCCCTCACAGAAGTCCATTTTTTTGATTTGTCATGGAAGGAAGAAGTCCATTTTTTTGATTTGTCATGGAAGGAACCCACCCCTCACAGAAGTCCATTTTTTTGATTTGTCATCGGATTCCATGTTTTGCAAATGCAGATATATATAGACTATAGTGTAATATATATTGATCCAACAAAACATATATACATGTATGACTTGGAAATTATGAATGCAATTGCAAACTCTTCACAATCATTTATATATCATTCCTTCACGAGTATAATGGAAATTAATTTATTATTTTGGTGGAGGATGTGTTGCAAAGTACCACCACATTATTTGACTTAAAATACACGACTTGAATTCATCCAACTAAACATATACATGCATATATATATATGATATATAGAATGACAAATTAAAGAAGATAAGTAGTTATATATTTAATAACAAAGAGAATGATGTACCAATTATAACCAAATGAGTCTAATTGTAAACTAATTAACCAAATGACCAGAAGCCTCATTCCATTACAGAGAATAATGTTGAATGGAATCATAAGAGAATAATGTGTCATCAGATGAGTGATGACCTTTATATATATAGGCATTACTCCCTCAAAATAGGAGATAGAATCTTATAAGCATTCTCTACAAATTAAATTAGTCCCTCAAAAATCTAATTAATAACTAAATCATAATCATTATCTTTATTTTAAGAGATAATATTTAATAGAAACTAGCAATTCTGGCACACTCCATGCGTGTGCAAATAATAAAATTATAATTATTTAAATATATATTAAATTAAAATTTTTATATTCATATTTACTTTATAATTGTTTTTAATATGACTAAAGTTTAAAAACTAATACATAATAGAAATTAGAAAATATAAAAAAAAATAAAAATATATAATAGACCAAAGCGGTTAGTCTCTTCTCACATAGGAAATTGTTGAAATATAAATTAAAAAAATATTTGAAAAAAAAAAAGAATATAAAAGAAGATAATAAAAGTAAGTTAAGAGAAAAGTAAAGTTGAAACACGTTCTGTATAGTATTAAAAAAAATTAATTAAATAAAAAAAGAAATTAGAGACCAATCCAAGAGACCACACTTGGGTCTCGCGCTTAATAATAGAGATAGATAAAATTAAGTGATAATTATCCTAACAACACTATTAATTTCTGCCCTCCTTAAAAAATAACTCGTCCTGGCAAGTCTTGCTTTTGACCAATATAAAATCTTGATACAGTTCGTTGTTAGTTCGAATACAGTAAATTCATATACTTTAGTTTTTATTAATTTTGTCAAACAGCTCGTTTTAACAATAATTAATAAGATAAAATGTTTCGTAAATTCAAATTATATATTACAATAGGCGAAAATATTTTGAACGAATTCCACCATATATCTGACTTAAAAAGTAATATACAAAATCCTAAAAATAGTGAAAACAAGCTAAATTTATTTAATATATATAAGGTGGACTTTGCTAACTAAATCTAGGCTAGGAGGAAAAAGAAAAAAGAAAAGGTATTCATAAATCATATATATTAGCTTCTTCACCCTTTCATTTTTCACTTTCCTATTTTCCAAACATATTTGTTTCGAGGTTGAGAAAGGGAAGGGTAAACTACGACGTTTATTGCTGCGTCGTCGACGGCGTTTGCATTGTTGATAGCCCCCAATTCCACCGGGGGTTGTCTTCTTCCTCCGCCATGCATTGTCGATAACCTATTTCCCAATTTCTCTCCTCGATCTGCAAACATGCAGAATCGCTAATTATTATATATCTAATTGCCAATGTAAATTGCGATTCCGTTTATTGAGGTATTTGTCATCGCCGATCCATAATCATGGGTTGGTTGCACGAAGCATTTAAGCGGAATTCCGACGACGACAGCTGGCATTCCTTAAAGCCTAGATTCTTTTCATCGCGGCGGAACCGCAATGCCAGGAAAATTCGGCACGTCACCAGAAATCAAGTCGACGTTTGGCGGTCATCTAGCCATTTAGAGATTCCCCGGGACAGGTCACCGTCGGCGTTGCCTTTGCCGCTGCCGCTGCCGGAATTTCATGTGCTGCTGAGGGATGACCCAAAATCCGCTTCCACCCACACCTATAGCGTGCCCCTGCCCTCGCCCGATACGGCTCAAAATAAAAAAAGAGGGTCTGGGTCTGGGTCTGAAGACAAGGAGAGAGAAAGAGACGGGGAGAGGCAGACACCCGAGGCTTTGAATGCAGATGTTATTGATGAACCGCTTACCAGGTAGCGGATTAAAAAGTTATTATTTTTTTTTTTTCACATAATTATTGTTCTGGTTATTGCGAGCTGAAATATGCTTTCATGAATCGATTTATATATTTACTGTATGCAGTGCTTTTCATTCAGAATTTTTGAAATGTGACATCATTGACAATATTGGCTATATATTAACTCGGAAATTTTATAATGTTGCGTCTTCTTCAAAAGGTTGTTGCTTGATTGATGTCATTCTGTTCTGTTGAATTTGATCCATCCTATAAACTTTTTTATCGAGTTTTGGATATAAATCTCGTGTCTGAGTTGGAAATTGTTGTTTTTCCATTAATCATTTCCTTTTCTTGGTCACCACTCATTGAATCCTTTACGCATTGCTGGTTGTTGATTCTCTTGTGTTTTTGTTTATTCTGGAACGAGCAGATTAGTAGGCCAAGATACAAGGACAAATGTTGACAAGCCAACAAAGAATCAAGGTGGCAAGGGGATATCCTCCCGCAGTTATCATATTAATATTCCTACAAGTGCTCCTGCTAGTCCTTATACAAGCCCTGTTCTTAGTCCCCCAAGCAGTGATATGTCCGCAACTCATAATTACACAAATCGCTCCAATGTCTTTCGTGTTTGGTCTGAGCCAGAGATGTCCCCTACGGATGAAAATGTAGGCCTAGGATTATACAAACGGATGCCTTCTGATAGAATTATATCAAGTTTTGATAATTCTCCCATTGAGAGTCCAGGAGCAGGTTGTGGCCTCTATGCAGCAAGTCCCCCCATGCCTGCGTCACCATTACCAAAAATGCCCCCTGAAATGACCCCTGTCGCACTTCCCTTACCCCTTCCTCCAGGGGCTGGCATTCCCCCACAGCCCACTTCAACATCTCCAATCCCTTCAACATCTCCCGCACAACCCTCTTCCGTTCCTCAGGTTGCTGCTAAACCTGAAGTGACGCCTGTACAATCTCAATGGAGTAAAGGAAAGCTCATTGGTAGGGGGACTTTTGGAAGTGTGTACGTTGCTTCCAACAGGTATGCAGGGATAAATATATGTTTACTAGCGGTTTTAAAGGTTAAATGTATTTTTCTAATATTCTTGCTGTTAATAGAGAGACTGGAGCTTTATGTGCAATGAAGGAAGTTGAGATTTTGCCAGATGATTCGAAATCTGCAGAGTGTATGAGACAGTTGGAGCAGGTTGACTTTCTCATCTTGTGCTATTGATATTTCTCACGCGTGTTTTCATATCCTTTTGGCTACTTTTAACTTAGAGATTTTTTTTCAAATTTTCCAGGAAATTAAAGTTCTCAGCAATCTAAAACATCCAAATATTGTACAGTACTATGGTAGTGAAATTGTATGTATCTTCTCAACTGTCTGATTGGTTCTTTTTAACATGCATGGTCTAGTTAAAGTCTGACATTGGCGCTCATGCAGATTGGCGACAAGTTCTACATATACTTGGAGTATGTCCATCCTGGCTCGATCAATAAATTTATCAATGACCATTGTGGAGCTATTACAGAATCTGTTGTTCGTAATTTTACTCGTCATATTCTATCTGGATTGGCTTATTTGCACAGTACAAAAACCATACACAGGTAGGTTTCGGTTCTTTATGCTCATCAAGTGGTAAAAGAATTGAAATATATTTCCCTGACATGGTCAATAAATGTAGGGACATTAAGGGGGCTAATTTACTTGTGGATGCGTATGGAGTTGTGAAGCTTGCTGACTTTGGGATGGCTAAGCATGTGAGGAATTAATTTAGAGAAATTAGACATCATATTATCAGTTTTCGTCAGTTTGATAATTGCATTTGCATTTGCATTTGCAGCTGAATGGGCAAACAGCAAACCTATCATTGAAGGGCAGTCCATATTGGCTGGCTCCAGAGGTACTGATCATGTTGGTTATTTATGCTGGAAAATATAGTAAGTAATTAACATGAGAAAATGGTACTTGTTGCAGCTGTTGCAATGTGTGATGCAAAATGATGGAAGTGCTGATGCGGCTTTAGCGGTTGATATATGGAGCTTGGGGTGTACGATAATAGAAATGATGAACGGAAAGCCTCCTTGGAGTGAGTATGAAGGGGCGGCGGCATTATTCAAAGTAATACAGGAGACTCCACCAATACCTGAAACAATGTCAGCAGAAGGCAAGGATTTCTTGAAATGCTGCTTTCGCAGAAATCCAGCAGAAAGGCCCGCAGCTAATGAATTATTGGATCATCCTTTTGTCAATAATTCACAACAGGGATACGATTTCAGTGTGGGAAATTAACACCATCTCTTGGAAAACAAAAAAGAGAGAGTGAGTGAGAGAGAGAGAGAGAGAGAGACCAGACAGACAGACAGACAGTTCGCGCTGCAATGTACATATGTTGTTTTCGACATGCATAATCTATAGCATCAAATTAATTTGCTAACATATTCTTATCAATGTATTTGGGGTAGTGGCTGCTAGGATAATTAGTATTTTATTTTAATTTAATTTTTTTGTAAATAGACTTTAAGCTCTGCTTATCAACGACAATCCTTTAGTTTAGGCTTGACCCAATTCTTCGATGCAGATCCAATAGGAATTAGGAAACCACCACAACAACTCAAGGGCGCTATATTTGACAAAAGCCACTCATTAGAAAGTCAAATTTGTTTCCAAAGAAATCCTTTTCTAATGATAATGATTCCAATCCACAGGATAAGGACTCGTGTCGTGTGCGGTCGCCTTTCAACCTAAATTAGTCAACCAAATTTCAAAACACAATTCGCAATTCGTTTATTAACAATGTAATTATATATTTACAGATCTGAAATTGAATAAAATAATTCGAGTCGTCAGTCAGTCGGCCTTTAATGAAAACAAGGAAAATAGAACAAAAAAGACAGAAGAATGTGAGGAGTCTTAACACAGAAATTTAAAATGATTTGGCATGGTTGCCTTTTTGAGCCATCCACCTCCTCCAAATAGGTACCCATGACTATTTCACAAATCACAATCCACACAGAATTGAGTCATTGACTGCTAAAGTAAAGTAAAGGGGGTAATTGGTAAAGACTCTAAAGACTAAAGACAGAGAATGGATCCTCCTCAGGTTCAATCCATCCAAGATTCCAGCTCCAACAACCCTCCAATGGAAGATGAACAAGATAAAGCTATTAATGAATGGTAAACTCTATTCCTCTTTATTTTTCTTTTTGGGTTGGGCATTTTAGTGTTCTGATGAAATTTTTCTTTTTTGAATTTACATGGTGCAGTTGCTCTTGCTTCTATGACTGCACGGATTGCTGCTTTGACTACTTATTCTGTAATCTCTGTTAGTTCTTAACTTAGAATTTGTACTTATTCTTTTGCTTTCGACGTTTCTGCTTCTTTATCAGAAAAAAGACTTGTGTTTCTGATTGTCTGTGGATGAAATAGAAACTCTTGTTATGTCTATTTCACTAGTATCATACTTTGGGATTGTTTGTTATTCTTGATCAATCTCACTTTATGTCCTATTACATGTACCGATGAATTTTCAGACACTATCTACTTCAAAGACCCGATTCCTATTCAATGACTAGTGTTCTATGGGTTTCACCTGCTAGTCTCAGCTTCCTTTCCTTTGAAAGACGATGGGCAAAGCTAATAAGAGCTTCTTCATTAGTGCCCTCTCTTTCAACTTCCTCAAACTGCCCCGTCTCTAGATTGACCCTTGACATCGGCTTCTTTAACCTTTGTTTTGCAACCTCCACAAGTGCGTCCAAATTACTTGGTGTTGAGACATCAAGAGAAGCCGTGTCCCCCCATAATGTATCGTCCTAACGAGATGTATACAAAAACATAAGAATTTTAGTAAAAATATACAAGTCATTTTCAGTTGTAAACATGGTTGAAAATGAGAATAACAGCTCCTTCATTTGACCTGTATGCGAAGGTAGTTATTTTTGGTATGGAGGGATTGGAAGAGGGTGGATACGTGTATATCAACCATATCAGAACTTGCATCACCAAAAACATCCATCAAAGGGGTGTTGCCTCTCTTGTACACCCATCCAAGCAAGCCCCATCGTGCTGCCTCCTCTGCATTGTACTTCTCTGCTTGCTTGGCTATGCCTGTGCCCAGAGATAAGACCAGCATTTTGCTGCTGTCAAAGTGTTCCATTGGCACATATTCTGAGTCTCCAGCCAAGATTCCACTCGATATGTGGGATATGGCTATTAGAGTCTGCACAATTATTTATGTCATCCTCGGTTCTTAACGTCATATGTCTATATTCTAGAAAAACTTACAGGATTACTGGCTGCAACGCCGCCATCAATGAGATCATAAGTGGTTATATTCCCTTGTTCATCCTCTGTTTCAAAATAATGTGCAGGAAGAAAGGTGGGCGCAGCAGAGGTGCTTATGCATATATCAGATAGTTTTGCATTTTTGTAAGCCTTTTCCTTTGCCTGCCCAAATTATGGGAAGATCAATTGAGGAAGAGTTTGTTCAAAAAAGAAAAGAAATGGATGCATGCATACATACATACATCTGTAGTGGTGAAGATAACTGGTTGAATGTGCTTGATGTCAAAGGCAGGAATAACCAGATTTGTTAAGGTATCCTTAATCGTGAGGTCTCCTAGTAGTTCCCTCAGAATCAACCTCAGGTACTTCCCGTTATACTTTGGCCCAAATAGATTTTTCAAAGTCTTGAGCAAGTTATGGCGGCTACATCACATACTATAATATGATTAGCATGATGGAAAGAAAACACTGTATTTCATTATGTTTCTGAAAGTAACCTGGAACCAGGAAACAAGCTGGGACAATGCTCCAAATAGAAGTTAACAATGTCCCGAGCTACATACATGGGCCGATCTTCCTTGTTAGGCGCGGTGATCATTGTGGCCAGCAAACCTCCCGTGCTAGTTCCAGCGACTATGTCAAAATAATCCACGAGTCTTGATTCTGGTCCATCTAGTTCCTGAATAAGTAGAGAGATTATTTATTATATAATAATATATGAATAGGAGAGGAGGGGGCATTGAAATTACAAAACCTGGAGCTTGCATTCAAGAAAGGTGAGAATAGTTGCAGGAATAATGCCCCTGATACCACCTCCATCTATGCTGAGAACAGTGACGAGGCTTCCTTTTTTGGGATCAGGAGCCATTCCTTGCTTGTTCTGGATTTGGAACAACAATTACAATTTACAATTCCCAGTAGTGGTGTTATTCTTATATGATGGTTGGAATTGGCAATTGGGGAATTACCAGCAAGTTGTGCTTGTACCTCAAGAGAAAAAGGCAATACTTGTGACGCTATGCTTGGAATAAATCTGAGGATTCTTTCCCTATATGTGAGGTCAAAACTACTATTTTTTATTCACATTTCCACGTTTGGCATTTATTTTGATTATGCACCCGCCCTTGTTGGAGTTGTGAGAATATGATTGAAACAAAAAGGAATAGAATTGATGTCCATGAGGTTCGCCACTTGCAAACATCTTTATATACTATTTTACCTCAATTAATTAATCCCCAGGCCACCTTCTTGTTTAATTTAAAATACAACCAAGTAATTAATAATAAATATTTGCAACCAGGAGGCTTGCATAATGGCAAGTCTACATTGATAGATAGTAAAATAGAAACAAAATATGGGGTCGACTTCAATCAATACAATTTCTTTATGTGTTCATCATACACAAAAAGAGACGTTGTAGTGATCAAATAGTTGAATTGACACACTCAAGGAATGGGAAAATATAAAAGAAGCTGATTTAGTTCCTTTTCTGGATTTCAAACTCATAAAGAAGAAAAAAGCCACCAATTTCAAACAAGTCTCTGGCGCCGGGGAGCGGGACCCCGAGGAGGTTTTTCAAGCGGCATATCGGCGGCATGCATTGCTGCGACAACGGGACGGACTAGGATAAGAGTTTTGGCTTCTCCAATAATTTTTACAGCAAGTATGAGATGGGGAGAGGCCATTTTGGGTATACTCGTAGGGCCAAGTTCAAGAGAAGACCTTGCTGTTAAGGTCATACCAAAAGCTAAGGTGTGAATGTGTATCTATCACACTCTTTTGCTCCTAGCTATTTCTTATTGGCCATCTCATATCTTCATCTTGACTGAGTTTGGTGTCTAGAGCTTAATTATTCTTTTGGCATGGGAGATCTGATGTATGCAGAAAAAAAGGCTTAGTGTTGTTATATTTTATTAATTTTGGATGCTGCCAACGTCTTATCTCCATCAATGACCTTGGATCGAATTGGGTTATGTTTTACTGAATTGGAAGGTTATTGTCTTATTGAAGTAAATTTTGGGCACATGGCTTGCCACCGAATTACGCTTTGGTTGATGATCATCACAGTGATAGATGACAGAATTGTAATTTTAGTTCAAATTTTGTATGCGAGTTAGGAAATGACTCGTGCTTTCATAAGTTTATAGATGCTGGTATTTCATCTTCTCATGATAGATTTTCTGATTTTAATTTTTATTTCCATTACAAGATGACCACTGCAATAGCTATTGAAGATGTAAGAAAGGAGGTGAAATGTTGAGAGCTTTGACTGGACATGACAACCTAATACAGTTTTTTGATGCTTATGAAGACCACGACAATGTCTACATAGTGATGGAGTAAGTTTTTGATTGCTTTATGTTACTCTTTGATTCATTTTCTTAGTAATAAAATACACTGCACTCAAATCCCTTGGCTGTTGAATATGTATGGAAATCAACATGGTCTTTCACTGATCTTAAACATTCTCAGGTTATGTGAGGAGGGGAGCTTTTGGATAGAATACTTTCGAGGTACTTGTTTTGGTTTGTGATATGTATTCTCTGTATCTTTTATCCTGTTGAGCCTTAAATGCTAGTATGACATATATTTGAGCATCAGTTAACAAATTAAGCTATCTATTTGTCACTGGGGTGGGAAGTATAGAGAAGACGACGCAAAGACTGTGATGGCACAAATACTTAATGTGTTGCATTTTGCCATCTCCAAGGGGTGGTACATCGTGATCTTAAACCTGAGGTAAAAATTTCAAAGTTCGTGAAGTTAACTGTTAAATAAAAGCCTTAGTCATCCTGCTTGCTACGATCCTTAGTTCTCTTGCTCTAACTGTTGCCACTACTGGATCAGAGCTTCTTGTTTATATCAAAAGAAGAAGACTCAACATTGAAGGCCATAGATTTTGGATTGTCTGATTTTGTAAAACCAGGTTTGTCCTATTGTTTCATTAAATTGCTGGTAATCTCAGTCTTTAAAAGAGTAGAGTGATATGGGTTCCATTAATTGTTTGCAGATGAAAAGCTTAATGATATTGTTGGTAGTGCATATTATGTAGCACCTGAAGTTTTACATAGAGCATACAGGACAGAGGCTGATGTTTGGAGTATTGGTGTTAATGCATACATATTGTTATGTGAAAGCCATCCATTTTGAGCTAGAACTGAATCTGGCATATTCCGAGCTGCTGAACTAACTTACGAAGAACAACCTTGGCCAACGCTATCTTCTGAGGCTAAAGATCTTGTCAAACGTCTTCTAAATAAGGATCCAAGGAAAAGAATATAACTACAGCTCAAGCGTTGTGTGAGTCTCCAATCTAGCATGGGCGAAAATGAAACTGAATTTCGATCATTTAAAATCAAAACTTAGAACTTTTTCTGGTTCAGGTCATCCGTGGATCAGAAATAGTAATGATGTAAAAGTTCCATTGGATGTATTGGTATTTAAACCTTATATGCGTTCATCTCCCCTCCGGAAAGCTGCTTTAGGGGTGCGTAGACTTCGTTTTCCGTATCATTTAGAAAGAAAAGAAAAAGAGAAGGCAAAAAACAAAGAACTATTGCATTATCTTTTCTTGATTTATGCAGGCGTTATCTGAGACGCTAACGGCAGATGAACTTTTCCAACTGAAGGAGCAGTTTGCACAATTGGAGCCAAACAAAAATGGGACCATTAGTTTAGATAGTATTAAAAGGGTTGGTGTTTGAAGATTGTTACTGCTTACTTTTTGTTTGATCAATCAAATCTTGGTCTCAGATTGTGTTCTTTTGGGCAGGCATTGAAGAAAAACGCAACAGATGTCATGAATGAGTCCGGCATTTATGATTTTCTTCCTTCGGTGTGCTTCGAATCACTCTCACAATTTCCTTTTTTTGACCATGATTTGCCATTTAGTAATCTTCTAGAGTTTAAGTAATTGGTTTTGTATTATGTCAGCAGTCAGCTCAATGCACTTCAATATAGACGAATGGATTTTGAAGAAATCGTGCTGCTGCAACTAGTGTGTACCAGTTAGAAACTCTTGAAAGATGGGACTTGGGAGCAACATGCTCGTTGTGCCTATGAACTTTTCGATAAAGTTGGAAACCGGACTATGATCATGATTGAGGAATTAGCTTCGGTTTTGTAAAGTTGCTGCATGGCGTTTCCAGCAGATATCTTGCAAAAGTTCACTGAAACATTCTGGTACAGTTGCAAAAAATGACCTGATGATACTTTGTTGTAATATAAAAGGCTGATGAGAGAAACAGATGCACTGGTTAGAGGTTATGATGATTGAAGACTTGAAGTTGCATGCATGAGGTGTGGTGGCGGTTTTGAGAGGATTAGGTGAAGCAGTTATAAGTTATAATTTGCAGCTGAGAACATTTCGATTTTCACTATTTCTTGTCTCAATGCTGGCATAATCTTGTTATATTCCTCCTATTCCATTTTATGTAAACCTTTCCATCAAATATTTCATATTTGCCAAAACTTTTACCAGATAGGAAAAAGAGAAAATACCTGCCTGCCATTTATTATTACATTGTTGCTTGTTCTCAGCCATCAAATAAATTAATATTCAATGATGAGAAGAAATACAGAATTACAATAAGGGAGCCGAGCACTATGTATCTCCATCTTTCATACCTATGTTACAAGAATACGCATGAAATTTTCTAAATGGAAAGAAACAAAGAGAGAAGTCAGTTCCAAGCATATGTTCTTCTAGTTTAAAATGAACAGAAGAAATTGCAGATATTATGATGATATCATGATTGAAACATCTGATTTGTTGAGGATTATTCAGAAAAATTTCCATTATTTCTGTGCTAATGAAGAGGAAACTTCCTATTTCTAATAAAATAATCATTAGCTTATTTTCATAAATATAAACTTCAGGTCAAATTTGACTTAATATATAATCATGGGTGAAATCATGATGTGCAGTTCTGGAGTTTGTCCTTTTTAAGATTTTAGTATTTTACATTGCTTCAATGAATAGCCATAGCTCACAATATAAAGCAATATAAAGCACCCTAACCAATTCCGGAACTATTACTTCATCGTTTTCTTTACTTATCTTGATGAAGGATGTTAATGTTTTGTTAAATGCAACTTCATTAGGCAATGAAAAAATAATCAATGAACAAGAAACAGCCCAAAAATTTATGTAGAACTTACTTATTTATTACCTTCCAAATTGGAACTTACAGGTATTACTACAGAGCTCGTCATGAGGGTTCGTGGGTCCCTCACAAAGAAGCTTTCAGAATTGTTTTGAATCGCAGCAGGTGACACAGCTGACGTCTGTTCCGACTGATGTTGAGTCAGAATTGGTCCAAAAAGATGATCCCCCCAGATATCATAAGTAAATTTTTCGTCAATACCCATAGCTTCCACAAGTTCACTGGTTTTTGGATCATGAAGTTTGGTTCCAGGAGCGCGTGCATGAGGAGCAATAGGAGATGTTGAAGCCAAGAAAGGAGAACGGGTGGTCCAAGATGGGGCAGCCCTACCTGCACTAGGAAAAGTAGCAGAAGGCAACAAAACTGCTCTACCAGCTAATTTCTTTGTTACATTTGGAGACTTCTCTTGAGCAGAAAAGCACAATTTGCTGTTCACATGCCCCCAAGAAGCATCATTAACCTTAGAAGAAGATTTATAACATTCTCCTCTATCAGATGTCTGACCAAATGGCTGTTTTGGTGTTATAGATGCAACCGGCGACAAAGGTGATGATGGAGTAGAATTGCCACTCTGACTGCTTGATACTTCAAATAATCCAGCTACTCCTCCCATGCCCCAACTCTTTTTCTTCTTTCGCCTACTTCTTTTCTCTTTTCCAGTTCTAATCCTCAGGTTTCGTGAATCTGAGACTTCTTGCACACTAGAGTTGTCAACTGGAAGATAGTTTGAGCTCACTAAGCCATTCATGTTGGGGGGTGGAGGACCCCTTTCTTTCCCAATTAAAGGCATACTCAAAGAATTTCCTGATTTTTTCCCACTTTCAAGGTCTGCTACACGGGGATAGAAGAGACATATTAGCAAAAACAACAGAGAAGAAGGAAGAAGGATCACCATAATGACTTTCTTCAACCGTATCCAGAATAATGTTCTTTTGCAAAAGTTAAGCAAGTATATTGGTAAACTTGCTTTCATAGGTATCACAAGAACGCCAGTTGCCAAAGTCAGCTCAAGATCCCTGTGTATTGTGGCTGCAGAGAAATCACTCTGGTATGATACTTGAAGCAGCACAGATTCTCCGGGTGGTAGTGAAAAGCCTTTACAATTACGGACTAGAAACCCATCCAAACCACATTCTGATCCTGAAACTTCAATTCTTGTGACCTCCAGAGGAAAATCTCCTATGTTCTTGGCGTAGACCTCTTTTATCAAGGGATGAGAACAGGACCAACTCTTGCCAGCTCCCAGGGAGTTCAAAATTTCTGGAGAAGAAATATTTAGTAGAGATGGAAGGTTCAACTTAAATTCTAAACTCTGCACACGATCAGATCCTTCAACCATCACCAAGGAAAGTGAGCCTCCAAATCCTCGTAGTGATAACCACTCTACACCAGATAGATTATTCCTAATGAGAGCCGAACTTGTCCATTCACACCGATTGGACGGCTGAAAGAGAATTGGACCAAAAGATGCGCTACTATAAGGATGAATAAAAGCTTCAGTCAGTGCATCTTTTGCTATTTCGAAACCATACCTTGTCGGAGCAATTGATTTATTACCCACCAAAATACTGGACGAAGAGGGTTGTAAATGCAACTCCGGCGTCCTGCATTCACGGATGATTTCTCCCGAATTCAGAATAAGCTGTGCAACGATAGGTTCTTGGCTCGGATTTTTGACAGATATCCACTGGGAAGAATGATTTCCAACATGAACCATAGGAAAGAGTACTTCCTTGTCATCAAGAACAGACATGAAACTTGTTGTTGCTTGCAATTTCCAGCTTTTAAGCACCAATTCATCGGCTTCTCTTGTATCTACTACCTTCATTTAACAATTAGCATATTAGAATGGTAGCTATAGGAGAAATAACTTTACCAAACCTAAAACTAAGCTAAAAGATCATTAAACAATACCAAGACTAGCGACTGAGGATTGCACATTGAAACCAGACACATATGCATATTACATAACTATGATAATCACACACTCGATAAAAGATAATCCACCAATCTAAAGTGGTCAAGGAAATACCTCAATCTCAGACGTTGGATGCATGCTTCCGTTGAAAGAACTTTCTCTATCATTGACATTATCCACTCTATTGAACTCCTGGCCATATCCAACAGCAGAATCTAATTCATGTCCTGAGCAAATACTTATTACATCTAGGCAAGGAATTTCTATCTCAGAACTTTTTGTGTCATTTATCTGTATGAGGAATTTACAGTGCATGTTCGTTCCAAGAGTTTCCAGATGAGCTGCACAATGTAGTATAGCGACTCGTGTGATAGACCTTGGAAATAGAATGAGTCCTTCTAAGGACTTGACTTGAAAACCTCCTGTAATTTCCCCTAGTTTATTGACCTTGATAACACTTAATACATGCAGAGCATCATTTCTCACTGAGATAGCAACAACAGGAGATCCACTTGCATCTGATGGAAGTAAGGCCTCTAGAGATACTGAAACATGGTTCATTTCTGAAGCTGAATACGGACTCAACTCTGCCTCAAGAGGTACCATAACAATTTCGATGCTATCCTCTGAAGATCTTACCAACTGCAGACAGAGAGCACCAACAGCTTTCCCCTCAAAATGCTCTGAGATATCTAATTCCAAAATGGTCTCTGCTTTTTCAGGATCAACCTCCCAATTATTATGAGGCCGTAATGCAATTTGAGGTAGACCACCTTCAGTGCTTTGAACATCCAGCCATTCTTTAGTACTCAACACACTATACTCACTGGAATCTTCCACAGAGTGAATCCTGCAAATAGCTTTTGATGAGCGGGAAGTACCTCCTGATAAAACGGATATCCAAGCAGTTACCTCCTCCACATGAAGAGTGGCATGGAAAGGATTAGACAAGGACAAGTTCTTTCTCCACCTTCCACCAGGAGAAACATCGTGATAACTTAGAGTCTTAACTATATACGGCGACTCAACACCAAAGCCTTTCGCCTGAATCAGGAATCCACCAACACTAGTCTGTAAAACTATTTGAGCTGAGGATAGGCCTAACTTTGTTGGGAAAAAGACAAAACAAACTGATGCAACTTCCCCAGGAACCAAACTGATTTCACTAATATGGCATGGATAAAACTGTGAGTTACTACTATAAGGAATATCAATACTCAAAATATTATCGATGTCTACATTCTTCACTGTCAGAAAAGCAAAGGAAGGACAATAAATATCCTTCTGTCCCCAATCCAGAAGAAAAGGATTAATCTCCACGGGGGGTGTAGATAAGCCATCCAAAAAGCCTGATTCAATGGTCTCTGCGCTGCCCCCTGATCTTGAACTATGAGTTTCATATTCAGATAATGTGCTTGTACAAGAAGAAACATCATTTTGTGGGCCATTCTTGGTTTTGAAATCAGTATAAGAAACTTCATGAATATCATCTAGCTGGTACAAAGTGCATGAAATAACTCTCCCATTTGATAACCTGAAGATACCATTCTCTTGCGGTGACCAGCTCAGGTTACTCCGCTCTTGCGTCAATACAGATGAAAAACCTTCAAACTGAACTCCAGAAGCAACAAATGTCTCTGATTTAGCACCAACTTCTTCAAGCAAAAACCCACTCAATGTTGATGGGAAACAGAATGAGTTCACATTTGGACATATATCTTCAAGACTCTGGAGCTGAATTGAATGTATTGTAACCAATCCTGACTTATCATGGCCGGCAAACACCTCCGAGTTTAGCCTGTATTGGTCGCATGCATCAAATTCTAACTGCCCTTGCACTTCATTTGGTGAACAGTGCTTACATGAAACAAGAATGAAGACAGAAGATAGCAGAATCGCCAGAAAGTAAAAACCCTTGGCTGAGCAAAAAGACCCCCTGGACAATATGCATAAATAGTGTATATCAAGAAACCAATCATGCACAAAACATGATTACAATAATTACACAACAAAGGGAGCTGTGATCAGGGCACCCAAAAGGATCAAGACCCATCACTGATCGTGTCTAAGAGAGAACAGAAATCATAAGAAAGATTAATTAGGATAAAAATTCACAAATATGACGACATTGAAAACTGAATAAATGAGGGATGCGATTCAATAATCACTCGGATTATACACAACACTAGCAAATGCCAACCAAAACATAAGCTCCAGCCCAAATAATCCAGGATTATCTACAGGGACAAAAGCAAAAACTAACATCATCATGATTTCTGTCTTCTGATGTACAGAAATTTAAAGTGGTAGTTTCACCAGTCTAGCTTTGACAAAATCAAGTAAAAGCAACAATAAAGCTCAGGAAAATTCATAAAATAAAACCACAAAAAGGAACTCACCAGGACCCCCCTTATTACAGAGTAAGTATCGGTAAAGACAATCGTTTCAAAATAATATTTTTTCAATAAATATAACTTTCCTATTTAAAAACTTGCGCAGAGACAAAATAAGGGGTCTACATGTTCTGACTACAAGATAGAAGTAAACAGAAAGATAGAAGTAGGTGGTGAAGAGTTTTCTAATTTCAAAGGAAGATTACCGGCGGTAGAACATGGAGAAGAGGTGCTGTTTGCGAGCTTTGATCGTTAGGGTTTGTGAGGCCACTTGACGCAGCATAAATATATCATCATATATACAAAACAATTGCTGTAGGCTCGTAGCTCTTTCAGCTCTGTTGACTATGAAGGAAGGGGTTTCTTTCAGCTGTCTGAGTTTCAGCCCTCGAAAATATATGCAGTAAGATGGAGTAAGATGTCCTGATAAGTGATAAAGAACGGCCTTGGGAACCAAGAAGAAAAAAATTGACCCTTTTGCCCTTTTGAACGACCACATTTTAACTATTTTAGTCTTAATTAATTTGTGTTCTACTTTTTAGTTCCAAGTTGTGCAAGATATAGGGAGTTGAAATTAAATAGTCTTTGGACTAGTTTTGAGGGCATAAAAGGAAAAATGCCCTTTTGTCGTGCATAAGGTACTCTGGCTTGAAATATTATTGACTTTATTTGCTAGAAAGAGTAAAGGAGTTGGACATTAATCGATTATAATTTTACTTCCGGGAGCGGATATCATACAACAACAGATCCATGCTTCCGGTAAAATGTCAAACAAAAACGCTTATTCTTCATTTTACTTAAATAATCTCTCTCGGCCGGACAAAATATTAAGTGCTGCGGGAACAAATTAATTTGATATGATTATATATGCTTTTTATTTAAATTTATACTAAGGAACAAATTAAATCATGTCATTAGTTCATTTTGATTTAATTCGATTTGATCATGCTTGAATCTGGCAAGCTCGTATGACTCGAGATCCCTATCTGATCACGCGATAATTTATATGATGTGGAAGCTTCTTGTTGTTAACTCTTCACAGATCAACACATGTGAGCTTAGAGCTAAATTGGGGGGTTGGGGTTTTGCCAGTTTTGGACTCGACACTCAAGTCAAGTATTTGTTCTAAAGAAAAAGAAAAATATAAGCTATCGAGTGAACAATAGTTGCTTACCAACGCCATAAATATTGAAAATATTTATAGGATGAGAATCTGTTCGTGACACTTGTCTACATACTAGTTGTAGCACCCGTGACGTCAGGCACCACATTCCCCACACCATGAATTCAGTCCACGTATGAAATGGAGAATCCATAGATGAATCAAACACGTAACGAACGGGTGACAAGTAAAAGAACATCCTAGCTAAACGGAGCTAACCCTTAAGCCAAATATAATAACAATGCAATAGTTAAGCGGAAGAATAGAATAGTATACTAATATCATCACGAGCTCACCGGCTCCATTTAATCCAAAAGTTATACAAACAACGGCCAACACGGCCTAAACATCTATCAACTCCACCAATATACATCAACAACCCAAAATAGAATATACACGTCCAAATGTATGAGTATAAATAACAAGATTTGCTACACTAGAAATAAAGACTCTCGAAGACCCTATTCCCCGCTTAGCACACCTGCAAAGACTGAAAATGAGGAGGCACCGGATTATAAAAGACTGAGTGAGGAACATACATAAATATAGAACAAGTCACATGCGATCCATAAGTTCCGAGTAATGCTTTAGAATAAACCCAAGTGGGTAGTTAAGGAAAGACATCGCTCGGAATTACGAATATCAATTGATTAAGTTACAATTCAAGTTATACATGGCTCGACGAGTAGGTGAGTCTCAAATCATACTCCCAAGGTGTATGCTATTAGGTCAAGTCATAAAGTAATCATGCAAGTTCATTAATACATAATTCATGACAATAATCATAATCATAATCATAATCACAATAATTTTCATCCTTCTTCCCCCTGGGTGATGGACAGGTTTGCAAGGTCCGACCACCTAATAATAACATATCGAGACGGGGGATCATGACTCTTGCCCGCTCCCTCGATGGATTAACCATCGGCTCAAGAATATCCCGCCTTTCAACCTTCTAGATCGTGCGAGGATATTCTCAAACTGTACTATATGCAATGGTTTATCTGACGGCCCCGATGCTATACCTATTCGGAAAACGCAGCGAAAATTTAAAATTTTTTCCTAAAAGATAGAATTGAATCTTGCAATTCCTATTCCCAAATTCGTAGAGACCAAGAAACTCACTTAGATAGTAGCTTTCTTGACACGTTCTAGCCGCTTAAGAACGCTCTTCACGCGGCTTGATCCCCAAAAGCTCCTTCGAATCTTTCAAGACTTCATGATAGTAGCCCTCTAGAGAATTAGTCCACCAACCTCGATCACGATCCGAATAGGGAGGATGCTAGTTCTATATTCGGTGTTTAGGCTCTAAGGGGTTAGTGTATAATTATGGAGAAAGGAGAATTTCGTATCACCCATCAAGGGGCTCGATCCCCTTGTATTTAAAGGGCTAGGGCTCCATCTCCTAATGGAGATAGGATTTGCTAACCCACTAGCTTCTTATTTCTTGCTTGGAAAGAAAGCTTTCCAACTTTGACCAAAACTCTTAAGTTTTGACCAACTTGATGAGCAATAAAATATCTAACTCTCTTAGATATTTATTTTTACTTTATTTATTAAAGTAATAAATAACTTGAAGACTAATAATTAATTAATTCATAATTGATTATTTATTAGACTTTATTTCTCCAAAATAGGACTTTAATATTAATTTAAAATTAAATCAAAGTCCATTAAATAATTAACACATTAATTATTTAACATATACGTGGCTACACGTGTCCATTGGGACACGTGTCATTCACGTCTTCCACACATGTGGGCCCCACCATTCTCTTAATGGTTCGATCAACTCGTTTAATCGATTCAAGCCTTAACCCACTTGACCGGGTTGTTAGGTTCTTAATTCAATGAGTAGTGACCCCAATTAATTAATTCCCTAATTAATTAATCAGTCCACAGATCAAACAACCATAGTCTAGCAACATGTGTTTGACCTCTAGCTGAATTAGAATGTCTCGATTCGACAGAATCTTTAAGTCATTGATATATGTGAGATACAATCCTCTTACGTCCCATCTCTCAATCAAGATCTAGGGCAAGGGAATAATTAGAACCCTAATAATCTTGATCTTAATGTTAAGTGCATTTCATATCCATTTGATCTCAATCCAAGAAATTCATTTCTTGATGTCTTGATCCACTGCCTTAGCCAAGGACTCCTAGATGGCATATGAATGACTTACACAATAAGAGATCATCATCTTGCCAATGCAAGCGTAGGTCCTTTATCGATTCTCATATACTTTCATATGCCACTTGTGCAGCCCCAGCATAAACCTTGGATCAGTTGTCTAAGGAGACACCCTTTAAAGCTTACACCTAAGACTACAGAGTTAGCTCATAAAGTATCAATGGAACCTCAAGTCTAAGGATCACTTAATCACATCAATAACTTGTGAGATATTTCCTAATCTGGAAGTTTCTATTTCCAGATATAGAAACTTCCTTTCCTATTTAGGAATCTTCTCACACAGGATACCTCAGTGTACTTAATTAGAATAAGCAAGCATCCCCATGTATCACACACGTATCAACAATATACTTTGCACCCCATGAAACAAGGTGGTCCTTCTTAAGGACGTGATCACAAGAGCAAGCCTCGAATGAGTCAGGTTGGCATTCCCACTGTCTATAGGACTCATCGGCTTGGAGCGATTTATAATCATGACTTATGTGATATAGGGCTCGTCTCATGAACCACTTCGCCTAACTGGTTGAGTCCTATAAGTCATACTGATTAGGGGAGTCCTGTAACGTCCCAATTTTCCCGGAAGTTCAGGTAAGCACGCCACGTGCGGGTCTTCAGGAGTTGGGGTTTATCTTAATTATTTCGTTCATTTATTTATACATTTCATAACATTATATGTATTATATCTTTATGCATTTATATGAGTTCGTGAAAGTGAATTACGTGAATTAATTGCTAATGTGATTAAATGCATTGTGTGGACTTACTTGATCATTTATGTAATTATGTGGACTTAATGGTATAACATGATTGGGAGCTATATGATCATTTTCCATGGAAGGAAACTTAATTGCATTAATTCAAATATTGGAGGGACTAAAGTGCAAAAAGTGATGATTCATGCATTATAGTGGAAGATATATATCATATACATAATATCTCTTCCATTACATTCCATTCTTTTCATTTCATCAAATTCCACACACACACCCCTACTAAATCACGATTAAAACACCAAGAGGAGGAAGGAAGATTTCATCCCACTTTTCAAGCTTGAATTCAATGAGAGAATTGCACAAGTGGAGTATCATCATATCATCATTTCATCCTTTCTCTTTTCCATTTAAGGTAGAAATGGGAATTTGATTAATTCATGAATTCATGTATGATGTAGGGTTTGATGATTTTCGTATGATTCCTTGATTATTTGTGGATTAGAAGCATGCCCAAGGTCTTTAAAGTTGGAATCTTGCATGAAACCTAAAGTTGGAATTTATGGGGTTTTGATGATGGATTCTTGAGGATTTGATGCATGTTTCATGGTTTAATTGATGCCTTAATGAAGTATAATGTGTATTTGATGTATTTGAGCTTTTGCAATGGAGTGATATTAGATTTATTGTTGGTTTTGGAGGTTTTGGTTCGAATCCCCTATTTTCGGCTCTGTTTTTTTCTGTTGCATTTGAAGGTCGCGGTCGCGACCGAAAATAGAGTAAAAACGGTCGCGCCCACGACCCACTCTCGCATTTGGCGTAAAACTCAGGTCGCGCCCGCGACTTGAAATACACGTAAATCAGGTCGTGACCGCTACCAAAAATTGGCCATGTTTCGACTTGTGAAAATTGCACGAAAAATTCCTGAAAAAATAGGTCGCACCATGTAACACCCCGGCTTTTCAGTCGTATTGTATGACGTATGTGTTTACGTAATTGTGTGTTTAAATTATTTAATTATGTAATTAATTACTTATTATAATTATAATTTTAATTGACCTTTTTAATTATATTTATTTGATTTCTTTTTAATGAATATTTAAAATGGAATTTAATATTATAATTGAATTATGAAGTTTAAATGATTCATGAATGTTATGCACTTACGTATTTTGATTGCGTGTCGTTTCTATCTGAATTGATTCTGAAATTTGGTGAAGTTTAGTATATTGTAGATTTATGTGTTATGAACATGTCTATGTGCTCGATTCATGTTTTCAATCTTGTTTGGTGTGTTAACGAATTTTATTTTGGGAACGAGACCAAGTCGGGGGCTAAAGAACATTCGGCGCACCTCTGGTTCCGGACGTTGTATCTTGAGTTAGGGATTTCGGATTCGAATTCTGGAATAGACGTCGGACTTGTAATGAAGAAAGAAAACCAAGAAACCTAGATTCATATTTTTCTAAACTCGTTCGGAACTTCGAATTTTGCCCTAAACATGACCAGTGTGACAGATTCGCCGCCTTCGCCCATTTTGATCATAACTGACCCGTTTCTTATCCGAATTGCCCCATATTTAAACCCACATGACCTTAATTTAACCCTCTTTTCACCCATATCTCTCTCATTTCGGTTCATCCTCTAGAGAGACAAGAAAGAAGCAAAAACAAAGAAGAAAAAGGGGAGAAAAAGAGGAAGGAGCTGCTACTTTTTACTTCTTGTGATTTTGAGCTCAATACTCCATCATTTCTCCTCAAATTCGAAAGGTAAACTCATGAACTTGTTGTCCATCTTCTCCTCTTCTTTTTAAGTGCCTATTTGCTGAATTTCATGAGGTATTGAGCATGCTTTGTGGGAGATGATGAATAGTTAGGTTAGAATTTCATTTCTTGAATTCATGGTATACATTCAATTTCTTGAGGGTTGATGCATGAAATATGACCACTCTAGCTCCCTTAAGACATTCTTGGACTTGAGTTTGATTTATATATATTGTGTGTAAGGACCCACCATTGATGAATATGTGAATTCTTTGAAGTTATGGATGAATTGTTTCCTTCTCCGTTGCTGCCACGATTTGGTATTTTGGGTGTGTGTTTTGTGGTTTTTTTGCTGTATTTGTACTCCTTTTATTACTTGTGGTGTTGCCTTTTGTATCGTGCTGTTGCTGCTCTCTTGGAGACGAAGAAACAGAGTTGAAAAGCTCTGTTTTGCCACTGCTGCGTTCGAGGTCGCGCTCGCGACGCAATTTTCACCATGTTTCGAGATGGAAGGCTGGAATGGTTGGAGTTGTTTAAGGTCGCGGCCGTGACCAATTTCAGCCTATGTCCGGTCGCAGCCGCTACCATGTTTTGGGCAAGTTTCGAGCTGTTTAGGCTGCTGCTGCGTGAATTTTTTTGATCATGTTTGCATGGTTTTCCCTGCTTTTCCTTTTGCTGTTATGGTATAGTGCATGTATATATGTATTACGTGTAGAGTGTGCATGTGTTTTATGTAATTGTAATATGTGCATGCATGTTTGATATATATATATATATATATATATATATATATATATATATATATATATATACATACATGTCTATTATACATATATCGTATAGTTTAATTTAATTGAAATTTAATTATTTTCTAGTTTCCCTTTATGATTTGAATGTCTTTATTTGTTTATTTTAGACTTGCAAACTTAATATATTTGGGTTATATTTGTTAAATGGAATCCATGACTTGAATTACTCTAACGTGGCTTAAGTGCTTATATATGAAATGATAATTGCCTTCTTGCATTTTTTTTTTGATGTCTTAAATGAATTCTGTTTCCTTTATACTTATTATATACATTGTAAACCTGTTGAAATGTGTGTTACGATTATAGTTTGAAGATTTTGGCTCGACTTGACATGATTCATGAAAAGATATGAAACGAATGAATATGATACCTTTATTTCTTGAAAGTACTTGAATGAATTGCTCATTTATGTGTTTCTAAGGCATTAATTGTACACATGAACATCTTTATAGCATGTTGATATTTTTTTTTATGCATCTCACATCATGTTAATGCATTGTCGTGCGTCATATATGATTCATTTGGGGTCTTGAGTCTCACGAGCACGTTACTTTGTCCTTTGTATAGTTTCCTCCAGGGTGGAGATGCCAGGTTCATAGAACACTTTTAGGTCCTCTCGTTTTCTTCATTGATATTAGTCGGTAAGGTATAACAGGTGGGGTTTTCTACTATTTAGTTAGATGACCCTATATACTCCTAATGTGTAAATATTTCGGCCAAAATTAATATATGTATATAGAGTCATTTTCAAGAGTTAATGATTTCAATGTCAAGCCTTTCTTTTATGAACCCTACCAAACGTTTTGGCGAGAAATGAATGAATTCACTAAATGGGGCCCAGGGACTTAGTGTAAGTGGCTATCCGGGGAGGCATGGACCGACGGTGATCCCTTACGCTAGTTCCAACTAAACCACGGTGTAACCGGACCTCGTTAGGAGTTAGCGAGGAATGGATGCTGAGCGCCATCTGGGGAGTCATGTAACCCCTTTTGGTCAATGAATGGGTGGCCGGGCCTTGCAAACTCATCCACCACCCAGAAAAAAAGGTGTAAATGATCATGAATGTGCACAAAGAATGTAATGCATGAAAAGAAATAAAGAAAGAATGTTTAATGAAGTACACAAGGTGTTGGTTAGAGATAATGCACGCCCACTCGTCGGGCCACGAAAGACCTAATGGAAATTGGTTGTTATTGATAACTCGCTAATTTGTCATCTTTATGATTGAATTATGCCCCTAATTGTGCTTGAATAGATATTATCTTGAAAGAATTTGATGCTTTGTTATTCTTATTGTAGAATTGGGGCTCGGAAGCGAAATTGGAGCAATTTGGATCGTTTTTAGACTCAAACCAGTGCACACGAGCAGAGGTTGGAAAACTGGAATTGAGCTTGTTTGTTGTTGCATAAAGATTAAGCAATTGAGAAGAAAATGGTGATTTATGGGCTTTAGCTTTTGCATGCATGCACGTGAGAATTGGTGGACTTGTTTCTTAATTTAGCTGAATTGTGTTAAGTGAATTGTGGGTTGCATCTCTTGGAGTTAATAGTGGGCCGCATGTATATAATATGTTGGAGTATTTTGGAGATAGGCCTGGCGGGACTTTATGGTTGGTGGAGTGAATATGCATGGAATTAGAAGAGAATTGGGCTGCGTGTGTAGCTTAATTAATTTGCTGCCCAATTTGCTTTGATGGGCCGTGAACTTTATTAATTTGAAGAAGCCCAGATTCTTGTAATTATTTATGGGGCCTTTTACTTGTGGGCTGAACTTGTACCTTGGGAATTATTTGAGAAGGCCCGGTAGTACTAATTCTTGGGAAGCAAGAGATGAAGTCCGATTTTGATTGGATTTAGGAATCCAATTTATATGGGAATTTCTTTGGGCGTGACTTTGGAGTTTGAGGCTATCTATTGGCGTGGGACATCAGCTTTAGAGGGGAATCCAACACTCTTTGGAGCAGCAGTTTCGGAGCTTTGGCAAGCAACATCGAGGAGCAAGAATTCGGCACAATCCTTCGTCTTAGTTTAATTCTTCCCTTTCGTTTTTAGTTTTATTCTTGTTAAAGAATTCCTCAGTTATTGTTTTTATGGATTTTAGTAGCTAAACTCTTAATAATCTAGCTAGGGATTAAGATTCGATTTTGGATATTGTGAGACCTAAACATTTTTATTAATTCATGTTTATTCAGACATTTATCTTATCTCCGTGTTTCGCGTTTATTGTGATTGATTTATTTAGTGGTAGGGCTCGACCATCTAGATAGGTTTAATTGCATATTGCCAATCATGATGCTTGAAGTGTATGTAAAGTTGATTGATAAATTGTGGTAAATTAGTGACAGGGTTTTAGCGATATAATTCCTCGTCACTAAGGGATTTGACAATCTAATTTAAATCTTGCATGTGTTACAACTTGGTTAATTAGGATTAGTGTTTTTATCGTTCTTAATGCTGCGAATTCATTAAATCCTATCAAGTGTCTCTAGGGGTTGTGAATTTGTTAGGGAAGATAACTGTCGAGTGTCTCTAGGTTATCCAACAAATTAAGTAAAAACGAGGTTGAGTCGAGTGTCTCTATCAACTATAGACAATCTGTCTGAATAACTTGAATTTATCTTTGAGTCAATGATCAATATAACAATTCGAATCGAATATCCCTAGCTAGGTAATTTTCCCTCTGATTGATTATATCCTACGTGATTTTGCTTGATAATTTTAGTTAGTTTTTAATTCTTGTTATTTTATTTTAAGTTTGCATACTTTATTTTTAAAAAAAGCCGTAAGGATCCCCCCTTGTGGTTCGGGCAAAAATTGAAAACTTTTGTTCTTCGAGTATTTCGGCGAATCAAAGCATCCTAACTACTCATTTCACTTATATATTAACAATTATTTTTGGTTTATGTATGGTTGATATGATTTACATGAGTTTCTCAGGCAATCAAAAATTGGAAAAAGCTGTAAGGGTCCCCCCTTGTGGTTCTGGAAAAAAATTGAAAACTTTTGTTCTTCGAGTATTTCGGCGAATCAAAGCATCCTAACTACTCATTTCACTTATATATAAACGATTATGATTGGTTTATGCATGGTTGATACGATTTAACAGAGTTTTTGAGGTAATAAAAAATTTGAAAAAGTTGTAAGGGCCCCCTCTTGTGGTTCTGGCAAAAATTGAAAACTTTTGTTCTTCGAGTATTTCGGCGAATCAAAGTATCCTACCTACTCATTTCACTTATATATAAACGATTATGTTTGGTTTACGCATGGTTGATATGATTTACATGAGTTTCTGAGGCAATCAAAAATTGGAAAAAGCTGTAAGGGTCCCCCCTTGTGGTTCTGACAAAAATTGAAAACTTTTGTTCTTCGAGTATTTGGGAGAATCAAAGCATCCTAACTACTCATTTCACTTATATATTAATGATTATTTTGGTTTATGTATGGTTTATATGATTTACATGAGTTTCTGAGGCAATCAAAAATTGGAAAAAGTTGTAAGGGTCCCCCCTTGTGGTTCTGGCAAAAATTGAAAACTTTTGTTCTTCGAGTATTTGAGCGAATCAAAGCATCCTAACTACTCTTTTCACTTATATATTAATGATTATGTTTGGTTTATGTATGGTTGATATGATTTACATGAGTTTCTGAGGCAATCAAAAATTGGAAAAAGCTGTAAGGGTCCCCCCTTTTGGTTCTGGCAAAAATTAAAAACTTTTGTTCTTCGAGTATTTGGGCGAATCAAAGCATCCTAATTACTCTTTTCACTTATATATTAATGATTATGTTTGGTTCTTGTATGGTTGATATGATTTACATGAGTTTCTGAGGCAATCAAAAATTGGAAAAAGCTGTAAGGGTCCCCCCTTGTGTTTCTGGCAAAAATTGAAAACTTTTGTTCTTCGAGTATTTGGGCTAATCAAAGCATCCTAATTACTTATTTCACTTATATATTCACGATTATGTTTGATTTATGTATGGTTGATATGATTTACGTGAGTTTATGAGGCAATCAAAAATTGGAAAAAGCTGTAAGGGTCCCCCCTTGTGGTTCTGGCAAAAATTGAAAACTTTTGTTCTTCGAGTATTTCGGCGAATCAAAGCATCCTACCTACTAATTTCACTGATATAAAAACGATTATGTTTGGTTTATGCATGGTTGATATGATTTACATGAGTTTCTGAGGCAATCAAAAATTGGAAAAAACTGTAAGGGTAGCCTTTTGTGGTTCTGGTAAAAATTGAAAACTTTTGTTCTTCAAGTATTTGGGAGAATGAAATCATCCTAACAACTCATTTCACTTATATATTAATGATTATGTTTGGTTTATGTATGGTTTATAATATTTAGATGAGTTTCTGAGGCAATCAAAAATTGGAAAAAGTTGTAAGGGTCCCCCCTTGTGGTTCTGGCCAAAATTGAAAACTTTTGTTCCTCGAGTATTTGGGCGAATCAAAGTATCCTAGCTACTCTTTTCACTTATATATTAATGATTATGTTTGGTTTATATGTGGTTGATACAATTTACATGAGTTTCTGAGGCAATCAAAAATTGGAAAAAGCTGTAAGGGTCCCCCCTTGTGTTTCTGGCAAAAATTGAAAACTTTTCTTCTTCGTGTATTTGGGAGAATCAAAGCATCCTAACTTCTCATTTCACTTATATATTAACGATTATATTTGGTTTTGTATGGTTGATATGATTTACATGAGTTTCTGTGGCAATCAAAAATTGGAAAAAGCTGTAAGGGTCCCCCCCTTGTGGTTCTGGCAAAAATTGAAAACTTTTGTTCTTCGAGTATTTGGGCTAATCAAAGCATCCTATTTACTTATTTCACTTATATATTCCGGATTATGTTTGGTTTATGTATGGTTGATATGATTTACGTGAGTTTATGAGACAATCAAAAATTGGAAAAAGCTGTAAGGGTCCTCCCTTGTGGTTCTGGCAAAAATTGAAAACTTTTGTTCTTCGAGTATTTCGGCGAATCAAAGCATCCTACCTACTCATTTCACTTATATATAAATGATTATGTTTGGTTTATGCATTGTTGATATGATTTACATGAGTTTCTGAGGCAATCAAAAATTGGAAAAAGCTGTAAGGGTCCCCCCTTGTGTTTCTGGCAAAAATTGAAAACTTTTGTTCTTCGAGTATTTGGGATAATGAAAGCATCCTAACTACTCATTCCACTTATATATTGTTGATTATGTTTGGTTTATGTATGGTTTATTATATTTACAAGAGTTTCTGAGGCAATCAAAAATTGGAAAAAGTTGTAAGGGTCCCCCCTTGTGGTTCTGGCAAAAATTGAAAACTTTTGTTCTTCGAGTATTTGGGCGAATCAAAGCATCCTAACTACTTATTTCACTTATATATTAACAATTATGTTTGATTTATGTATGGTTGATATGATTTACATGAGTTTATGAGGCAATCAAAATTTGGAAAAAGCTGTAAGGGTCCCCCCTTGTGGTTCTGGCAAAAATTGAAAACTTTTGTGCTTCGAGTATTTCGGCGAATCAAAGCATCCTAAATACTCATTTCTCTTATATATAAACGATTATGATTGGTTTATGCATGGTTGATATGATTTACAAGAGTTTCTGAGGCAATCAAAAATTGGAAAAATTTGTAAGGGTCCCCCCTTGTGTTTCTGGCAAAAATTGAAAACTTTTGTTCTTCGAGTATTTGGGAGAATGAAAGCATCCTAACTACTCATTTCACTTATATATTATTGATTATGTTTGGTTTATGTATGGTTTATAATATTTACATGAGTTTCTGAGGCATTCCAAAATTGGAAAAAGTTGTAAGGGTCCCCCCTTGTGGTTCTGGCAAAAATTGAAAACTTTTGTTCTTCGAGTATTTGGGCGAATCAAAGCATCCTAACTACTTATTTCACTTATATATTAACAATTATGTTTGATTTATGTATGGTTGATCTGATTTACATGAGTTTATGAGGCAATCAAAATTTGGAAAAAGCTGTAAGGGTCCCCCCTTGTGGTTCTGGCAAAAATTGAAAACTTTTGTGCTTCGAGTATTTCAGCGAATCAAAGCATCCTAAATACTCATTTCGCTTATATATAAATGATTATGATTGGTTTATGCATGGTTGATATGATTTACATGAGTTTATGAGGCAATCAAAAATTGGAAAAAGTTGTAAGGGTCCCCCCTTGTGTTTTTGGCAAAAATTGAAAACTTTTGTTCTTCGAGTATTTGGGAGAATGAAAGCATCCTAACTACTCATTTCACTTATATATTATTGATTATGTTTGGTTTATGTATGGTTGATATGATTTACATGAGTTTCTGAGGCAACCAAAAATTGAAAAAAGCTGTAAGGGTCCCCCCTTGTGTTTCTGGCAAAAATTGAAAACTTTTCTTCTTCGTGTATTTGGGAGAATAGAATAATCCTAACTTCTCATTTCACTTATATATTAACGATTATATTTGGTTTTTGTATGGTTGATATGATTTACATGAGTTTCTGTGGCAATCAAAAATTCGAAAAAGCTGTAACGGTCCCCCCTTGTGTTTCTGGCAAAAATTGAAAACTTTGGTTCTTCGAGTATTTGGGCTAATCAAAGCATCCTATTTACTTATTTCACTTATATATTCCTGATTATGTTTGGTTTATGTATGGTTGATATGATTTACATAAGTATATGAGGCAATCAAAAATTGGAAAAAGATATAAGGGTCCCCCCTTGTGGTTCTGGCAAAAATTGAAAACTTTTGTTATTCGAGTATTTCGGCGAATCAAAGCATCCTACCTACTCATTTCACTTATATATAAACTATTATGTTTGGTTTATGCATGTTTGATATGATTTACATGAGTTTCTGAGGCAATCAAAAATTGGAAAAAGCTGTAAGGGTCCCCCCTTGTGTTTCTGGCAAAAATTGAAAACTTTGGTTCTTCGAGTATTTGGGAGAATGAAAGCATCCTAACTACTCATTTCACTTATATATTATTGATTATGTTTGGTTTATGTATGGTTTGTTATATTTACATGAGTTTCTAAGGCAATCAAAAATAGGAAAAAGTTGTAAGGGTCCCCCCTTGTGGTTCTGGCAAATATTGAAAACTTTTGTTCTTCGAGTATTTGAGCGAATCAAAGCATCCTAACAACTCTTTTCACTTATATATTAATGATTATGTTTGGTTTATGTATGGTTGATATGATTTACATGAGTTTCTGAGGCAATCAAAAATTGAAAAAAGCTGTAAGGGTCCCCCCTTGTGTTTCTGGCAAAAATTGAAAACTTTTCTTCTTCGTGTATTTGGGAGAATCAAAGAATCCTAACTTCTCATTTCACTTATATATTAACGATTATATTTTTTTTTTGTATTGTTGATATGATTTACATGAGTTTCTGTGGCAATCAAAAATTGGAAAAAGCTGTAAGGGTCCCCCCTTGTGGTTCTGGCAAAAATTGAAAACTTTTGTTCTTCGAGTATTTGGGCTAATCAAAGCATCCTATTTACTTAGTTCACTTATATATTCCGGATTATGTTTGGTTTATGTATGGTTGATATGATTTACGTGAGTTTATTAGGCAATCAAAAATTGGAAAAAGCTGTAAGGGTCCCCCCTTGTGGTTCTGGCGAAAATTGAAAACTTTTGTTATTCGAGTATTTCGGCGAATCAAAGCATCCTACCTACTCATTTCACTTATATATAAACGATTATTTTTGGTTTATGCATAGTTGATATGATTTACATGAGTTTCTGAGGCAATCAAAAATTGGAAAAAGCTGTAAGGGTCCCCCCTTGTGTTTCTGGTAAAAATTGAAAACTTTGGTTCTTCGAGTATTTGGGAGAATGAAAGCATCCTAACTACTCATTTCACTTATATATTATTGATTATGTTTGGTTTATGTATGGTTTATTATATTTACATGAGTTTCTAAGGCAATCAAAAATTGGAAAAAGTTGTAAGGGTCCCCCCTTGTGGTTCTGGCAAAAATTGAAAACTTTTGTTCTTCGAGTATTTGAGCGAATCAAAGCATCCTAACTACTCTTTTCACTTATATATTAATGATTATGTTTGGTTTATGTATGGTTGATATGACTTACATGAGTTTCTGAGGCAATCAAAAATTGAAAAAAGCTGTAAGGGTCCCCCCTTGTGTTTCTGGAAAAAATTGAAAACTTTTCTTTTTCGTGTATTTGGGAGAATCAAAGCATCCTAACTTCTCATGTCACTTATATATTAACGATTATATTTGGTTTTTGTATGGTTGATATGAATCACATGAGTTTATGAGGCAATCAAAATTTGGAAAAAGCTGTAAGGGTCCCCCCTTGTGGTTCTGGCAAAAATTGAAAACTTTTGTGCTTCGAGTATTTCGGCGAATCAAAGCATCCTAAATACTCATTTCGCTTATATATAAACGATTATGATTGGTTTATGCATGGTTGATATGATTTACATGAGTTTCTGAGGCAATCAAAAATTGAAAAAAGTTGTAAGGGTCCCCCCTTGTGTTTTTGGCAAAAATTGAAAACTTTTGTTCTTCGAGTATTTGGGAGAATGAAAGCATCCTAACTACTCATTTCACTTATATATTATTGATTATGTTTGGTTTATGTATGGTTGATATGATTTACATGAGTTTCTGAGGCAATCAAAAATTGAAAAAAGCTGTAAGGGTCCCCCCTTGTGTTTCTGGCAAAAATTGAAAACTTTTCTTCTTCGTGTATTTGGGAGAATCAAAGAATCCTAACTTCTCATTTCACTTATATATTAACGATTATAATTGGTTTTTGTATGGTTGATATGATTTACATGAGTTTCTGTGGCAATAAAAAATTGGAAAAAGCTGTAAGGGTCCCCCCCTTGTGGTTCTAGCAAAAATTGAAAACTTTTGTTCTTCGAGTATTTGGGCTAATCAAAGCATCCTATTTACTTATTTCACTTATATATTCCTGATTATGTTTGGTTTATGTATGGTTGATATGATTTACATAAGTATATGAGGCAATCAAAAATTGGAAAAAGCTATAAGGGTCCCCCCTTGTGGTTCTGGCAAAAATTGAAAACTTTTGTTATTCGAGTATTTCGGCGAATCAAAGCATCCTACCTACTCATTTCACTTATATATAAACTATTATGTTTGGTTTATGCATGGTTGATATGATTTACATGAGTTTCTGAGGCAATCAAAAATTGGAAAAAGCTGTAAGGGTCCCCCCTTGTGTTTCTGGCAAAAATTGAAAACTTTGGTTCTTCGAGTATTTGGGAGAATGAAAGCATCCTAACTACTCATTTCACTTATATATTATTGATTATGTTTGGTTTATGTATGGTTGATATGATTTACATGAGTTTCTGAGGCAATCAAAAATTGGAAAAAGTTGTAAGGGTCCCCCCTTGTGGTTCTGGCAAAAATTGAAAACTTTTGTTCTACGAGTATTTGGGCGAATCAAAGCATCCTACCTACTCATTACACTGATATATAAACGATTATGTGTCGGTTATACATGGTTGATATTATTTACATGAGTTTATGAGGCAATCAAAAATTGGAAAAAGCTGTAAAGGTCCCCCCTTGTGGTTTAGGCAAAAATTGAAAACTTTTGTTCTTCGAGTATTTGGGCGAATCAAAGCATCCTAACATGTCATTTCACTTATATATTAACGATTATATTTTGTTTTTGTGTGGTTGATATGATTTACAAGAGTTTCTGTGGCAATCAAAAAATGAAAAAAGCTGTAAGGGTCCCCCCTTGTGCTTCTGGCAAAAATTGAAAACTTTTCTTCTTCGTGAATTTGGGAGAATCAAAGCATCCTAACTTCTCATTTCACTTATATATTAACGATTATATTTGGTTTTTTTATGGTTGATATGATTTACATGAGTTTCTGTGGCAATCAAAAATTGGAAAAAGCTGTAAGGGTCCCCCCTTGTGGTTCTGGAAAAAATTGAAAACTTTTGTTCTTCGAGTATTTGGGCTAATCAAAGCATCCTATTTACTTATTTCACTTATATATTCCTGATTATGTTTGGTTTATGTATGGTTGATATGATTTACATGAGTATATGAGGCAATCAAAAATTGGAAAAAGCCATAAGGGTCCCCCCTTGTGCTTCTGGCAAAAATTGAAAACTTTTGTTATTCGAGTATTTCGGCGAATCAAAGCATCCTACCTACTCATTTCACTTATATATAAACGATTATGTTTGGTTTATGCCTGGTTGATATGATTTACATGAGTTTCTGAGGCAATCAAAAATTGGAAAAACCTGTAAAGGTCCCCTCTTGTGTTTCTGGCAAAAATTGAAAACTTTTGTTCTTCGAGTATTTGGGAGAATGAAAGCATCCTAACTACTCATTTCACTTATATATTATTTATTATGTTTGGTTTATGTATGGTTTATTATATTTACATGAGTTTCTATGACAATCAAAAATTGGAAAAAGTTGTAAGGGTCCCCCCTTGTGGTTCTGGCAAAAATTGAAAACTTTTGTTCTTCGAGTATTTGAGCGAATCAAAGCATCCTAACTACTCTTTTCACTTATATATTAATGATTATTTTTGGTTTATGTATGGTTGATATGATTTACATGAGTTTCTGAGGCAATCAAAAATTGAAAAAAGCTGTAAGGGTCCCCCCTTGTGTTTCTGGCAAAAATTGAAAGCTTTTGTTCTTCGAGTATTTGGGCGAATCAAAGCATCCTACATACTCATTACACTTATATATAAACAATTATGTTTGGTTTATGCCTGGTTGATACGATTTACATGAGTTTATGAGGCAATGAAAAATTGGAAAAAGCTGTAAGGGTCCCCCCTTGTGGTTCTGGCAAAAATTGGAAACTTTTGTTCTTTGAGTATTTGGGAGAATCAAAGCATCCTAACTACTCATTTCACTTATATATTAATGATTATGTTTGGTTTATGCATGGTTGATATGATTTACATAAGTTTCTGAGGCAATCAAAAATCAGAAAAAGTTGAAAGGGTCCCCCCTTGTGGTTCTGGCAAAAATTGAAAACTTTTGTTCTACGAGTATTTGGGCGAATCAAAGCATCCTAACTACTCATTTCATTTATATATGAACGATTATTTTTGGTTTATGCATGGTTGATACGATTTACATGAGTTTCCGAGGCAATAAAAAATTGGAAAAAGTTGTAGAGCTCCCCCCTTGTGGTTGTGGCAAAAATTGAAAACTTTTGGTCTTCGAGCATTTAGGCGAATCAAAGCATCCTAACTACTCTTTTCACTTATATATTAATGAGTATGTTTGGTTTATGTATGGTTGATATGATTTACATGAGTTTCTGAGGCCATCAAAAATTAGAAAAAGTTGTAAGGGTCGCCCCTTGTGTTTCTGGCAAAAATTGAAAACTTTTGTTCTTCGAGTATTTGAGCAAATCAAAGCATCCTAAATACTCTTTTCACTTATATATTAATGATTATGTTTTGTTTATGTATGGTTGATATGACTTACATGAGTTTCTGAGGCAATCAAAAATTGAAAAAAGCTGCAAGGGTCCCCCCTTTTGTTTCTGGCAAAAATTGAAAACTTTTCTTCTTCGTGTATTTGGGAGAATCAAAGCATCCTAACTTCTCATTTCACTTATATATTAACGATTATATTTGGTTTTTTTATGGTGGATATGATTTACATGAGTTTCTGTGGCAATCAAAATTTGGAAAAAGCTGTAAGGGTCCCCCCCTTGTGCTTCTGGCAAAAATTGAAAACTTTTGTTCTTCGAGTATTTGGACGAATCAAAGCATCCTAACTACTCATTTCACTTATATATTAATGATTATGTTTGGTTGATGAATGGTTGATATGATTTACATGAGTTTTTGAGGCAATCAAAAATGGAAAAAGCTTTAAGGGTCACCCCTTGTGGTTCTGGCCAAAATTAAAAACTTCTGTTCTTCGAGTATTTCGTCGAATCAAAGCATCCAACCTAATCATTTCACTTATGTATAAACGATTATGTTTTGTTTATGCATGGTTGATACGATTTACATGAGTTTCTGACGCAATCAAAAATTGGAAAAAGCTTTAAGGGTCCCCCCTTGTGGTTCTGGCAAAAATTGAAAACTTTTGTTCTTCGAGTATTTAGGCGAATCAAAGCATCCTAACTGCTCATTTCACTTATATATTAACAATTATGATTGGGTTATGTATGGTTGATATGATTTACATGAGTTTCTGAGACAATCAAAAATTGGAAAAAGCTGTAAGGGTCCCCCCTTCTGGTTCTGGCAAAAATTGAAAACTTTTGTTTTTCAAGTATTTCGGCGAATCAAAGCATCCTAACTACTCATTTCACTTATATATAAATGATTATGATTGGTTTATACATGGTTGATACAAGTTAACTGAGTTTTTGAGACAATCAAAAATTTGAAAAAGTTGTAAGGGTCCCCCCTTGTGGTTTTGGCAAAAATTGAAAATTTTTGTTCTTCGAGTATTTCGGCGATTCAAAGTATCCTACCTACTCATTTCACTTTTATATAAACGATTATGTTTGGTTTATGCATAGTTGATATGATTTACATGAGTTTCTGAGGCAATCAAAAATTGGAAAAAGTTGTAAGGGTCCCCCCTTGTGGTTCTGGCAAAAATTGAAAACTTTTGTTCTTCGAGTATTTGGGAGAATCAAAGCATCCTAACTACTCATTTCACTTATATATTAATGATTATTTTTGGTTTATGTATGGTTTAAATGATTTACATGAGTTTCTGAGGCAATCAAAAATTGGAAAAAGTTGTTAGGGTTCCCCCTTGTAGTTCTGGCAAAAATTGAAAACTTTTGTTCTTCGTGTATTTGGGCGAATCAAAGCATCCTAACTACTCTTTTCACTTACATATTAATGATTATGTTTGGTTTATGTATGGTTGATATGATTTACATTAGTTTTTGAGGCAATAAAAAATTGGAATACCTGTAAGGGTCCCCCCTTGTGGTTTTGGCAAAAATTGAAAACTTTTGTTCTTCGAGTATTTGGGCGAATCAAAGCATTCTAACTTCTCATTTCACTTATATATTAATGATTATATTTGGTTTTTGTTTGGTTGATATGGTTTACCTGAGTTTCTGAGGCAATGAAAAATTGGAAAAAGCTGTAAGGGTCCCCCCCTTGTGGTTCTGGCAAAAATTGAAATCTTTTGTTCTTCAAATATTGGGGTGAATAAAAGCATCCTAACTACTCATTTCACTTATATAATAACAATTATGTTTGGTTTATGTATGGTAGATATGATTTACATGAGTTTCTGAGGCAATCAAAAATTGAAAAAAGCTGCAAGGGTCCCCCCTTTTGTTTCTGGCAAAAATTGAAAACTTTTCTTCTTCGTGTATTTGGGAGAATCAAAGCATCCTAACTTCTCATTTCACTTATATATTAACGATTATATTTGGTTTTTTTATGGTGGATATGATTTACATGAGTTTCTGTGGCAATCAAAATTTGGAAAAAGCTGTAAGGGTCCCCCCCTTGTGCTTCTGGCAAAAATTGAAAACTTTTGTTCTTCGAGTATTTGGACGAATCAAAGCATCCTAACTACTCATTTCACTTATATATTAATGATTATGTTTGGTTGATGAATGGTTGATATGATTTACATGAGTTTTTGAGGCAATCAAAAATGGAAAAAGCTTTAAGGGTCACCCCTTGTGGTTCTGGCCAAAATTAAAAACTTCTGTTCTTCGAGTATTTCGTCGAATCAAAGCATCCAACCTAATCATTTCACTTATGTATAAACGATTATGTTTTGTTTATGCATGGTTGATACGATTTACATGAGTTTCTGACGCAATCAAAAATTGGAAAAAGCTTTAAGGGTCCCCCCTTGTGGTTCTGGCAAAAATTGAAAACTTTTGTTCTTCGAGTATTTAGGCGAATCAAAGCATCCTAACTGCTCATTTCACTTATATATTAACAATTATGATTGGGTTATGTATGGTTGATATGATTTACATGAGTTTCTGAGACAATCAAAAATTGGAAAAAGCTGTAAGGGTCCCCCCTTCTGGTTCTGGCAAAAATTGAAAACTTTTGTTTTTCAAGTATTTCGGCGAATCAAAGCATCCTAACTACTCATTTCACTTATATATAAATGATTATGATTGGTTTATACATGGTTGATACAAGTTAACTGAGTTTTTGAGACAATCAAAAATTTGAAAAAGTTGTAAGGGTCCCCCCTTGTGGTTTTGGCAAAAATTGAAAATTTTTGTTCTTCGAGTATTTCGGCGATTCAAAGTATCCTACCTACTCATTTCACTTTTATATAAACGATTATGTTTGGTTTATGCATAGTTGATATGATTTACATGAGTTTCTGAGGCAATCAAAAATTGGAAAAAGTTGTAAGGGTCCCCCCTTGTGGTTCTGGCAAAAATTGAAAACTTTTGTTCTTCGAGTATTTGGGAGAATCAAAGCATCCTAACTACTCATTTCACTTATATATTAATGATTATTTTTGGTTTATGTATGGTTTAAATGATTTACATGAGTTTCTGAGGCAATCAAAAATTGGAAAAAGTTGTTAGGGTTCCCCCTTGTAGTTCTGGCAAAAATTGAAAACTTTTGTTCTTCGTGTATTTGGGCGAATCAAAGCATCCTAACTACTCTTTTCACTTACATATTAATGATTATGTTTGGTTTATGTATGGTTGATATGATTTACATTAGTTTTTGAGGCAATAAAAAATTGGAATACCTGTAAGGGTCCCCCCTTGTGGTTTTGGCAAAAATTGAAAACTTTTGTTCTTCGAGTATTTGGGCGAATCAAAGCATTCTAACTTCTCATTTCACTTATATATTAATGATTATATTTGGTTTTTGTTTGGTTGATATGGTTTACCTGAGTTTCTGAGGCAATGAAAAATTGGAAAAAGCTGTAAGGGTCCCCCCCTTGTGGTTCTGGCAAAAATTGAAATCTTTTGTTCTTCAAATATTGGGGTGAATAAAAGCATCCTAACTACTCATTTCACTTATATAATAACAATTATGTTTGGTTTATGTACGGTAGATATGATTTACATGAGTTTCTGTGGCAATCCAAAATTGGAAAAAGTTGTAAGGATCCCCCCTTGTGGTTCTGGCAAAAATTGAAAACTTTTGTTCTTCGAGTATTTGGGAAAATCAAAGCATCCTAACTACTCATTTCACTTATATATAAACGATTATGGTTGTTTTATGCATGGTTGATACGATTTAACTCAGTTTTAGAGGCAATAAAAAATTTGAAAAAGTTGTAAGGATCCCCCCTTGTGGTTCTGGCAAAAATTGAAAACTTTTGTTCTTCGAGTATTTGGGCAAATCAAAGCATCCTAACTACTCATTTCACTTATATATAAATGATTATGATTGTTTTATGCATGGTTGATAAGATTTAACTGAGTTTTTGAGGCAATCAAAAATTTGAAAAAGGTGTAAGGGTCCCCCCTTTTAGTTCTGGCAAAAATTGAAAACTATTGTTCTTCGAGTATTTGGGCGAATCAAAGCATCCTAACAACTCATTTCACTTATATATTAATGATTATGTTTGGTTTATATATGGTTGATATGATTTACATGAGTTTCTGAGGCAATTAAAAATGGAAAAAGCTGTAAGTGTTCCCCCTTGTGGTTCTGGCCAAAATTGAAAAATTTTGTTCTTCGAGTATTTCAGCTAATCAAAGCATCCAACCTACTGATTTCACTTATATATTGATGATTATATTTGGTTTATGTATGGTTTATATTACTTACATGAGTTTCTGAGGCAATCAAAAATTGAAAAAAGCTGTAATGGTCCCCCCTTGTGGTTTTGGCGAAAATTGAAAACTTTTGTTCTTCGAGTATTTTGGCGAATCAAACCATCCCAACTACTCATTTCACTTTTATATTAACTATTATGTTTGGTTTATGTATGGTTGATATGATTTACCTGAGTTTCTGAGGAAATAAAAAATTGGAAAAAGTTGTAAGGGTCCCCCCTTGTGGTTCTGGCAAAAATTGAAAACTTTTGTTCATCGAGTATTTGGGCGAATCAAAGCATCCTAACTAATAATTTCACTTATATATTAACAATTATGTTTGTTTTATGTATGGTTGATATGATTTACCTGAGTTTCTGAGGCAATCAAAAATTGGAAAAAGCTGTAAGGGTCCCCCCTTGTGGTTCTGGCCAAAATTGAAAACTTTTGTTCTTCGAGTATTTCGGCGAATCAAAGCATCCAACCTACCGATTTCACTTATATATAAACGATTATGTTTGGTTTAGCATGATTGATACGATTTACATGAGTTTCCGAGGCAATAAAAAATTAGAAAAAGCTGTAAGTCCCCATTGTGGTTCTGGCAAAAATTAAAAACTTTGGTTCTTCGAGTATTTCGGCGAACCAAAGCATCCTAACTACTCATTTCACTTATATATAAATGATTATGTTTGGTTTTTGCATGGTTGATACGATTTACATGAGTTTCCGAGGCAATCCAAAATTGGAAAAAGTTGTAGAGCTCCCCCCTTGTGGTTTTGGCAAAAATTGAAAACTTTTGTTCTTCGAGTATTTGGGCGAATCAAAGCATCCTAACTACTCTTTTCAGTTATATATTAATGATTATATTTGGTTTATGTATGGTTGATATTATTTACATGAGTTTCTGTGGCAATCAAACATTGGAAAAAGCTGTAATGGTCCCCCTTGTATTTCTGGCAAAAATTGAAAACTTTTGTTCTTCGAGTATTTGGGCGTATCAAAGCATCCTAACTACTTTTTTCTCTTATATATTAATGATTATTTTTGTTTTATGCATGGTTGATATGATTTACCTGAGTTTCTGAGGCAATCAAAAATTGGAAAAAGCTGTAAGGGCTCCCCCTTGTGGTTCTGGCAAAAATTGAAAACTTTTGTTCTTCGAGTATTTCGGTGAATCAAAGCATCCTAACTACTCATTTCACTTATATATAAACGATTATGATTGGTTTTTGCATGGTTGATATGATTTACATGAGTTTCTGAGGCAATCAAAAATCGGAAAAAGTTGTAAGGGTCCCCCTTGTGGTTCTGGCAAAAATTGAAAACTTTTGTTCTACGAGTATTTGGGCGAATCAAAGCATCCTACCTACTCATTACACTGATATATAAACGATTATGTTTCGGTTTTACATGGTTGATATTATTTATAAGAGTTTTTGAGGCAATCAAAAATTGGAAAAAGCTGTAAGGGTCCCCCCTTGTGGTTTTGGCAAAAATTGAAAACTTTTGTTCTTCGAGTATTTGAGCGAATGAAAGCATCCTAACTTCTCATTTCACTTATATATTAACGATTATATTTGGTTTTTGTATGGTTGATATGATTTACATGAGTTGCTGAGGCAATCAAAAATTGGAAAAAGGTATAAGGGTCCCCCCTTGTTGTTCTGGCCAAAATTGAAAACTTTTGTTCTTCGAGTATTTCAGCGAATCAAAGCATCCAACCTACTGATTTCACTTATATATTAATGATTATATTTGGTTTATGTATGGTTTATATCATTTACATGAGTTTCTGAGGAAATCAAAAATTGGAAAAAGCTGTAATGGTCCCCCCTTGTGGTTCTAGCAAAAATTGAAAACTTTAATTCTTCGAATATTTGGGCGAATCAAAGCATCCAAACTACACATTTCACTTATTTATAAACAATTATGATTGTTTTATGCATGGTTGATACGATTTAACTGAGTTTTTGAGGTAATCAAACATTTGAAAAAGCTGTAAGGGTCCCCCCTTGTGGTTCTGGCAAAAATTGAAAACTTTTGTTCTTCGAGTATTTCGGCGAATCAAAGCATCCTAACTACTCATTTCACTTATATATAAACGATTATGATTGTTTTATGCATGGTTGATAAGATTTAACTGAGTTTTTGAGGCAATCAAAAATTTGAAAAAGCTGTAAGGGTCCCCCCTTTTGGTTCTGGCAAAAATTGAAAACTATTGTTCTTCGAGTATTTGGGCGAATCAAAGCATCCTAACAACTCATTTCACTTATATATTAATGATTATGTTAGGTTTATATATGGTTGATATGATTTACATGAGTTTCTGAGGCAATTAAAAATGGAAAAAGCTGTAAGGGTCCCCCTTGTGGTTCTGGCCAAAATTGAAAACTTTTGTTCTTTGAGTATTTGGGAGAATCAAAGCATCCTAACTAGTCATTTCACTTATATATTAACAATTATGTTTGGTTTATGTATGGTTGATATGATTTACATGAGTTTCTAAGGCAATCAAAATTTGGAAAAAGCCGTAAGGGTCACCCCTCGTGGTTCTGGCAAAAATTGAAAACTTTTGTTCTTCGAGTATTTGGGCGAATCAAAGCAACCTACATACTCATTACACTTATATATAAACGATTATGTTTGGTTTATGCCTGGTTGATATGATTTACATGAGTTTCTGAGGCAATGAAAAATTGGAAAAAGCTGTAAGGGTCCCCGCTTGTGGTTCTGGCAAAAATTGAAAACTTTTGTTCTTTGAGTATTTGGGAGAATCAAAGCATCCTAACTACTCATTTCACTTATATATTAATGATTATGTTTGGTTTATGCATGGTTGATATGATTTACATGAGTTTCTGAGGCAATCAAAAATCGGAAAAAGTTGTAAGGGTCCCCCTTGTGGTTCTGGCAAAAATTGAAAACTTTTGTTCTACGAGTATTTGGGCGAATCAAAGCATCCTACGTACTCATTACACTGATATATAAACGATTATGTGTCGGTTATACATGGTTGATATTATTTATATGAGTTTCTGAGGCAATCAAAAATTGGAAAAAGCTGTAAGGGTCCCCCCTTGTGGTTTTGGCAAAAATTGAAAACTTTTGTTCTTCGAGTATTTGAGCGAATGAAAGCATCCTAACTTCTCATTTCACTTATATATTAACGATTATGATTGTTTTATGCATGGTTGATAAGATTTAACTGAGTTTTTGAGGCAATCAAAAATTTGAAAAAGCTGTAAGGGTCCCCCCTTTTGGTTCTGGCAAAAATTGAAAACTATTGTTCTTCGAGTATTTGGGCGAATCAAAGCATCCTAACAACTCATTTCACTTATATATTAATGATTATGTTAGGTTTATATATGGTTGATATGATTTACATGAGTTTCTGAGGCAATCAAAATTTGGAAAAAGCTGTAAGGGTCCCCGCTTGTGGTTCTGGCAAAAATTGAAAACTTTTGTTCTCTGAGTATTTGGGAGAATCAAAGCATCCTAAATACTCATTTCACTTATATATTAATGATTATGTTTGGTTTATGCATGGTTGATAAGATTTAACTGAGTTTTTGAGGCAATCAAAAATTTGAAAAAGCTGTAAGGGTCCCCCCTTTTGGTTCTGGCAAAAATTGAAAACTATTGTTCTTCGAGTATTTGGGCGAATCAAAGCATTCTAACAACTCATTTCACTTATATATTAATGATTATGTTAGGTTTATATATGGTTGATATGATTTACATGAGTTTCTGAGGCAATCAAAATTTGGAAAAAGCTGTAAGGGTCCCCGCTTGTGGTTCTGGCAAAAATTGAAAACTTTTGTTCTCTGAGTATTTGGGAGAATCAAAGCATCCTAAATACTCATTTCACTTATATATTAATGATTATGTTTGGTTTATGCATGGTTGATATGATTTACATGAGTTTCTGAGACAATCAAAAATCAGAAAAAGTTGTAAGGGTCCCCCTTGTAGTTCTGGCAAAAATTGAAAACTTTTGTTCTACGAGTATTTGGGCGAATCAAAGCATCCTACCTACTCATTACACTGATATATAAAAGATTATGTGTCGGTTATACATGGTTGATATTATTTACATGAGTTTCTGAGGCAATCGAAAATTGGAAAAAGCTGTAAGGGTCCCCCCTTGTGGTTTTGGCAAAAATTGAAAACTTTTGTTCTTCGAGTATTTGGGCGAATCAAAGCATCCTAACATGTCATTTCACTTATATATTAACGATTATATTTTGTTTTTGTATGGTTGATATGATTTACATGAGTTTCTATGGCAATCAAAAAATGAAAAAAGCTGTAAGGGTCCCCCCTTGTGCTTCTGGCAAAAATTGAAAACTTTTGTTCTTAGAGAATTTGGGCGAATCAAAGAATCCTAACTACTTATTTCACTTATATATTAACAATTATGTTTGGTTTATGTATGGTTGATATGATTTACATGAGTTTCTAAGGCAATAAAAAATTGGAAAAAGCTGTAAGGGTCACCCCTTGTGGTTCTAGCAAAAATTGAAAACTTTTGTTCTTCGAGTATTTCGGCGAATCAAAGCATCCTACCTACTCATTACACTTATATATAAACGATTATGTTTGGTTTATGCCTGGTTGATATGATTTACATGAGTTTCTGAGGCAATGAAAAATTGGAAAACGTTGTAAGGGTCCCCCCTTGTGGTTCTGGCAAAAATTGAAAACTTTTTTTCTTTGAGTATTTGGGAGAATCAAAGCATCCTAACTACTCATTTCACTTATGTATTAATGATTATGTTTGGTTTCTGCATGGTTGATATGATTTACATGAGTTTCTGAGGCAATCAAAAATTGGAAAAAGTTGTAAGGGTCCCCCCTTGTGGTTCTGGCAAAAATTGAAAACTTTTGTTTTTCGAGTATTTGGGCGAATCAAAGCATCCTAACTACTCGTTTAACTTATATATTAATGATTATATTTTTTTTATGTATGGTTGATATGATTTACATGAGTTTCTGAGGCAATCAAAAATTGGAAAATGCTGTAATGGTCCCCCTTGTAGTTCTGGCAAAAATTGAAAACTTTTGTTCTTCGAGAATTTGGGCGAATCAAAGCATCCTAACTACTCATTTCACTTATATATTAACGATTATGTTTGGTTTATGTATGGTTGATATGATTTACCTGAGTTTCTGAGGCAATCAAAAATTGGAAAAAGCTGTAAGGTTCCCCCCTTGTGGTTCTGCCAAAAATTGAAAACTTTTGTTCTTCGAGTATTTCGGTGAATCAAAGCATCCTAACTACTCATTTCACTTATATATAAACGATTATGATTGGTTTTTGCATGGTTGATATGATTTACATGAGTTTCTAAGGCAATCAAAAATTGGAAAAAGCTGTAAGGGTCACCCCTTGTGGTTTTGGCAAAAATTGAAAACTTTTGTTCTTTGAGTATTTGGGAGAATCAAAGCATCCTAACTAGTCATTTCACTTATATATTAACAATTATGTTTGGTTTATGTATGGTTGATAAGATTTACATGAGTTTCTAAGGCAATCAAAATTTGGAAAAAGTTGTAAGGGTCCCCCCTTGTGGTTCTGGCAAAAATTGAAAACTTTTGTTCTTCGAGTATTTGGGCGAATCAAAGCATCCTACATACTCGTTACACTGATATATAAACGATTATGTGTCGGTTATGCATGGTTGATATTATTTACATGAGTTTCTGAGGCAATAAAAAATTGGAAAAAGATGTAAGGGTCCCCCCTTGTGGTTTTGGCAAAAATTGAAAACTTTTGTTCTTCGAGTATTTGAGCGAATGAAAGCATCCTAACTTCTCATTTCACTTATATATTAACGATTATATTTGGTTTTTGTATGGTTGATATGATTTACATGAGTTGCTGAGGCAATCAAAAATTGGAAAAAGGTGTAAGGGTCCCCCCTTGTGGTTCTGGCCAAAATTGAAAACTTTTGTTCTTCGAGTATTTCAGCGAATCAAAGCATCCAACCTACTGATCTCACTTATATATTAATGATTATATTTGGTTTATGTATGGTTTATATCATTTACATGAGTTTCTGAGGAAATCAAAAATTGGAAAAAGCTGTAATGGTCCCCCCTTGTGGTTCTGGCAAAAATTGAAAACTTTAATTCTTCGAATATTTGGGCGAATCAAAGCATCCAAACTACACATTTCACTTATTTATAAACGATTATGATTGTTTTATGCATGGTTGATACGATTTAACTGAGTTTTTGAGGTAATCAAACATTTGAAAAAGCTGTAAGGGTCCCCCCTTGTGGTTCTGGCAAAAATTGAAAACTTTTGTTCTTCGAGTATTTGGGCGAATCAAAGCATCCTAACTACCCATTTCACTTATATATTAATGATTATGTTTGGTTTATGCATGGTTGATATAATTTACATGAGTTTCTGAGGCAATCAAAAATTGGAAAAAGTTGTAATGGTCCCCCCTTGTAGTTCTGCCAAAAATTGAAAACTTTTGTTCTTCAAGTATTTGGGCGAATCAAAGCATCCTAACTACTCATTTTACCTATATATTAACGATTATGTTTGGTTTATGCAAGGTTGATATGATTTACATGAGTTTCTGAGGCAATCAAAAATTGGAAAAAGCTGTAAGGGTCCCCCCTTGTGGTTCTGGCAAAAATTGAAAACTTTTGTTCTTTGAGTATTTGGGAGAATCAAAGCATCCTAACTAGTCATTTCACTTATATATTAACAATTATGTTTGGTTTATGTATGGTTGATATGATTTACATGAGTTTCTAAGGCAATCAAAATTTGGAAAAAGCTGTAAGGGTCACCCCTTGTGGTTCTGGCAAAAATTGAAAACTTTTGTTCTTCGAGTATTTGGGCGAATCAAAGCATCCTACATACTCATTACACTTATATATAAACGATTATGTTTGGTTTATGCCTGGTTGATATGATTTACATGAGTTTCTGAGGCAATGAAAAATTGGAAAAAGCTGTAAGGGTCCCCCTTGTGGTTCTGGCAAAAATTGAAAATTTTTGTTCTTTGAGTATTTGGGAGAATCAAAGCATCCTAAATACTCATTTCACTTATATATTAATGATTATGTTTGGTTTATGCATGGTTGATATGATTTACATGAGTTTCTGAGACAATCAAAAATCGGAAAAAGTTGTAAGGGTCCCCCCTTGTGGTTCTGGCAAAAATTGAAAACTTTTGTTCTATGAGTATTTTGGCGAATCAAAGCATCCTAACTACTCTTTTAACTTATATATTAATGATTATATTTTTTTTTATGTATGGTTGATATGATTTACATGAGTTTCTGAGGCAATCAAAAATTGGAAAATGCTGTAATGGTCCCCCTTGTAGTTCTGGCAAAAATTGAAAACTTTTGTTCTTTGAGAATTTGGGCGAATCAAAGAAACCTAACTACTCATTTCACTTATATATTAACAATTATGTTTGGTTTATGTATGGTTGATATGATTTACATGAGTTTCTAAGGCAATCAAAAATTGGAAAAAGCTGTAAGGGTCACCCCTTGTGGTTCTAGCAAAAATTGAAAACTTTTGTTCTTCGAGCATTTCGGTGAATCAAAGCATCCTACCTACTCATTACACTTATATAAAAACGATTATGTTTGGTTTATGCCTGGTTGATATGATTTACATGAGTTTCTGAGGCAATGAAAAATTGGAAAGGGTTGTAAGGGTCCCCCCTTGTGGTTCTGGTAAAAATTGAAAACTTTTTTTCTTTGAGTATTTGGGAGAATCAAATCATCCTAACTACTCATTTCACTTATGTATTAATGATTATGTTTGGTTTATGCATGGTTGATATGATTTACATGAGTTTCTGAGGCAATCAAAAATTGGAAAAAGTTGTAAGGGTCCCCCCTTGTGGTTCTGGCAAAAATTGAAAACTTTTGTTCTTCGAGTATTTGGGCGAATCAAAGCATCCTAACTACTATTTTAACTTATATATTAATGATTATATTTTTTTTATGTATGGTTGATATGATTTACATGAGTTTCTGAGGCAATCAAAAATTGGAAAAAGCTGTAATGGTCCCCCTTGTAGTTCTGGCAAAAATTGAAAACTTTTGTTCTTCGAGAATTTGGGCGAATCAAAGAATCCTAACTACTCATTTCACTTATATATTAATAATTATGTTTGGTTTATGTATGGTTGATATGATTTACATGAGTTTCTAAGGCAATCAAAAATTGGAAAAAGTTGTAAGGGTCACCCCTTGTGGTTCTGGCAAAAATTGAAAACTTTTGTTCTTCGAGTATTTCGGCGAATCAAAGCATCCTTCCTACTCATTACACTTATATATAAACGATTATGTTTGGTTTATGCCTGGTTGATATGATTTACATGAGTTTCTGAGGCAATGAAAAATTGGAATAGGTTGTAAGAGTCCCCCATTGTGGTTCTGGCAAAAATTGAAAACTTTTTTTCTTTGAGTATTTGGGAGAATCAAAGCATCCTAACTACTCATTTCACTTATGTATTAATGATTATGTTTGGTTTATGCATGGTTGATATGGTTTACATAAGTATATGAGGCAATCAAAAATTGGAAAAAGCTATAAGGGTCCCCCCTTGTGGTTCTGGCAAAAATTGAAAACTTTTGTTATTCGAGTGTTTCGGCGAATCAAAGCATCCTACCTACTCATTTCACTTATATATAAACTATTATGTTTGGTTTATGCATGGTTGATATGATTTACATGAGTTTCTGAGGCAATCAAAAATTGGAAAAAGCTGTAAGGGTCCCCCCTTGTGTTTCTGGCAAAAATTGAAAACTTTAGTTCTTCGAGTATTTGGGAGAATGAAAGCATCCTAACTACTCATTTCACTTATATATTATTGATTATGTTTGGTTTATGTATGGTTGATATGATTTACATGAGTTTCTGAGGCAATCAAAAATTGGAAAAAGGTGTAAGGGTCCCCCCTTGTGGTTCTGGCCAAAATTGAAAACTTTTGTTCTTCGAGTATTTCAGCGAATCAAAGCATCCAACCTACTGATCTCAGTTATATATTAATGATTATATTTGGTTTATGTATGGTTTATATCATTTATATGAGTTTATGAGGAAATCAAAAATTGGAAAAAGCTGTAAGGGTCCCCCTTGTGGTTCTGGCAAAAATTGAAAATTTTTGTTCTTTGAGTATTTGGGAGAATCAAAGCATCCTAAATACTCATTTCACTTATATATTAATGATTATGTTTGGTTTATGCATGGTTGATATGATTTACATGAGTTTCTGAGACAATCAAAAATCGGAAAAAGTTGTAAGGGTCCCCCCTTGTGGTTCTGGCAAAAATTGAAAACTTTTGTTCTATGAGTATTTTGGCGAATCAAAGCATCCTAACTACTCTTTTAACTTATATATTAATGATTATATTTTTTTTTATGTATGGTTGATATGATTTACATGAGTTTCTGAGGCAATCAAAAATTGGAAAATGCTGTAATGGTCCCCCTTGTAGTTCTGGCAAAAATTGAAAACTTTTGTTCTTTGAGAATTTGGGCGAATCAAAGAATCCTAACTACTCATTTCACTTATATATTAACAATTATGTTTGGTTTATGTATGGTTGATATGATTTACATGAGTTTCTAAGGCAATCAAAAATTGGAAAAAGCTGTAAGGGTCACCCCTTGTGGTTCTAGCAAAAATTGAAAACTTTTGTTCTTCGAGCATTTCGGTGAATCAAAGCATCCTACCTACTCATTACACTTATATAAAAACGATTATGTTTGGTTTATGCCTGGTTGATATGATTTACATGAGTTTCTGAGGCAATGAAAAATTGGAAAGGGTTGTAAGGGTCCCCCCTTGTGGTTCTGGTAAAAATTGAAAACTTTTTTTCTTTGAGTATTTGGGAGAATCAAATCATCCTAACTACTCATTTCACTTATGTATTAATGATTATGTTTGGTTTATGCATGGTTGATATGATTTACATGAGTTTCTGAGGCAATCAAAAATTGGAAAAAGTTGTAAGGGTCCCCCCTTGTGGTTCTGGCAAAAATTGAAAACTTTTGTTCTTCGAGTATTTGGGCGAATCAAAGCATCCTAACTACTATTTTAACTTATATATTAATGATTATATTTTTTTTATGTATGGTTGATATGATTTACATGAGTTTCTGAGGCAATCAAAAATTGGAAAAAGCTGTAATGGTCCCCCTTGTAGTTCTGGCAAAAATTGAAAACTTTTGTTCTTCGAGAATTTGGGCGAATCAAAGAATCCTAACTACTCATTTCACTTATATATTAATAATTATGTTTGGTTTATGTATGGTTGATATGATTTACATGAGTTTCTAAGGCAATCAAAAATTGGAAAAAGTTGTAAGGGTCACCCCTTGTGGTTCTGGCAAAAATTGAAAACTTTTGTTCTTCGAGTATTTCGGCGAATCAAAGCATCCTTCCTACTCATTACACTTATATATAAACGATTATGTTTGGTTTATGCCTGGTTGATATGATTTACATGAGTTTCTGAGGCAATGAAAAATTGGAATAGGTTGTAAGAGTCCCCCATTGTGGTTCTGGCAAAAATTGAAAACTTTTTTTCTTTGAGTATTTGGGAGAATCAAAGCATCCTAACTACTCATTTCACTTATGTATTAATGATTATGTTTGGTTTATGCATGGTTGATATGGTTTACATAAGTATATGAGCCAATCAAAAATTGGAAAAAGCTATAAGGGTCCCCCCTTGTGGTTCTGGCAAAAATTGAAAACTTTTGTTATTCGAGTGTTTCGGCGAATCAAAGCATCCTACCTACTCATTTCACTTATATATAAACTATTATGTTTGGTTTATGCATGGTTGATATGATTTACATGAGTTTCTGAGGCAATCAAAAATTGGAAAAAGCTGTAAGGGTCCCCCCTTGTGTTTCTGGCAAAAATTGAAAACTTTAGTTCTTCGAGTATTTGGGAGAATGAAAGCATCCTAACTACTCATTTCACTTATATATTATTGATTATGTTTGGTTTATGTATGGTTGATATGATTTACATGAGTTTCTGAGGCAATCAAAAATTGGAAAAAGGTGTAAGGGTCCCCCCTTGTGGTTCTGGCCAAAATTGAAAACTTTTGTTCTTCGAGTATTTCAGCGAATCAAAGCATCCAACCTACTGATCTCAGTTATATATTAATGATTATATTTGGTTTATGTATGGTTTATATCATTTATATGAGTTTATGAGGAAATCAAAAATTGGAAAAAGCTGTAATGGTCCCCCCTTGTGGTTCTGGCAAAAATTGAAAACTTTAATTCTTCGAATATTTGGGCGAATCAAAGCATCCAAACTACACATTTCACTTATTTATAAACGATTATGATTGTTTTATGCATGGTTGATACAATTTAACTGAGTTTTTGAGGTAATCAAACATTTGAAAAAGCTGTAAGGGTCCCCCCTTGTGGTTCTGGCAAAAATTGAAAACTTTTGTTCTTCGAGTATTTCGGCGAATCAAAGCATACTAACTACTCATTTCACTTATATATAAACGATTATGATTGTTTTATGCATGGTTGATATGATTTACATGAGTTTCTAAGGCAATCAAAAATTTGAAAAAGCTGTAAGGGTCCCCCCTTGTGGTTTTGGCAAAAATTGAAAATTTTTGTTCTTCGAGTATTTCGGCGATTCAAAGTATCCTACCTACTCATTTCACTTTTATATAAACGATTATGTTTGGTTTATGCATAGTTGATATGATTTACATGAGTTTCTGAGGCAATCAAAAATTGGAAAAAGTTGTAAGGGTCCCCCCTTGTGGTTCTGGCAAAAATTGAAAACTTTTGTTCTTCGAGTATTTGGGAGAATCAAAGCATCCTAACTACTCATTTCACTTATATATTAATGATTATTTTTGGTTTATGTATGGTTTAAATGATTTACATGAGTTTCTGAGGCAATCAAAAATTGGAAAAAGTTGTTAGGGTTCCCCCTTGTAGTTCTGGCAAAAATTGAAAACTTTTGTTCTTCGTGTATTTGGGCGAATCAAAGCATCCTAACTACTCTTTTCACTTACATATTAATGATTATGTTTGGTTTATGTATGGTTGATAAGATTTACATTAGTTTTTGAGGCAATCAAAAATTGGAATACCTGTAAGGGTCCCCCCTTGTGGTTCTGGCAAAAATTGAAAACTTTTGTTCTTCGAGTATTTGGGCGAATCAAAGCATTCTAACTTCTCATTTAACTTATATATTAATGATTATATTTGGTTTTTGTTTGGTTGATATGGTTTACCTGAGTTTCTGAGGCAATGAAAAATTGGAAAAAGCTGTAAGGGTCCCCCCCTTGTGGTTCTGGCAAAAATTGAAATCTTTTGTTCTTCAAATATTGGGGTGAATAAAAGCATCCTAACTACTCATTTCACTTATATAATAACAATTATGTTTGGTTTATGTATGGTTGATATGATTTACATGAGTTTCTGTGGCAATCCAAAATTGGAAAAAGTTGTAAGGATCCCCCCTTGTGGTTCTGGCAAAAATTGAAAACTTTTGTTCTTCGAGTATTTGGGCAAATCAAAGCATCCTAACTACTCATTTCACTTATATATAAACGATTATGGTTGTTTTATGCATGGTTGATACGATTTAACTCAGTTTTAGAGGCAATAAAAAATTGGAAAAAGTTGTAAGGATCCCCCCTTGTGGTTCTGGCAAAAATTGAAAACTTTTGTTCTTCGAGTATTTGGGCAAATCAAAGCATCCTAACTACTCATTTCACTTATATATAAACGATTATGGTTGTTTTATGCATGGTTGATACGATTTAACTCAGTTTTAGAGGCAATAAAAAATTGGAAAAAGTTGTAAGGATCCCCCCTTGTGGTTCTGGCAAAAATTGAAAACTTTTGTTCTTCGAGTATTTGGGCAAATCAAAGCATCCTAACTACTCATTTCACTTATATATAAATGATTATGATTGTTTTATGCATGGTTGATAAGATTTAACTGAGTTTTTGAGGCAATCAAAAATTTGAAAAAGGTGTAAGGGTCCCCCCTTTTAGTTCTGGCAAAAATTGAAAACTATTGTTCTTCGAGTATTTGGGCGAATCAAAGCATCCTAACAACTCATTTCACTTATATATTAATGATTATGTTTGGTTTATATATGGTTGATATGATTTACATGAGTTTCTGAGGCAATTAAAAATGGAAAAAGCTGTAAGGGTCCCCCCTTGTGGTTCTGGCCAAAATTGAAAAATTTTGTTCTTCGAGTATTTCAGCGAATCAAAGCATCCAACCTACTGATTTCACTTATATATTGATGATTATATTTGGTTTATGTGTGGTTTATATTATTTACATGAGTTTCTGAGGCAATCAAAAATTGAAAAAAGCTGTAATGGTCCCCCCTTGTGGTTTTGGCGAAAATTGAAAACTTTTGTTCTTCGAGTATTTAGGCGAATCAAACCATCCCAACTACTCATTTCACTTTTATATTAACTATTATGTTTGGTTTTTGTATGGTTGATATGATTTACCTGAGTTTCTGAGGAAATAAAAAATTGGAAAAAGTTGTAAGGGTCCCCCCTTGTGGTTCTGGCAAAAATTGAAAACTTTTGTTCATCGAGTATTTGGGCGAATCAAAGCATCCTAACTAATAATTTCACTTATATATTAACGATTATGTTTGTTTTATGTATGGTTGATATGATTTACCTGAGTTTCTGAGGCAATCAAAAATTGGAAAAAGCTGTAAGGGTCCCCCCTTGTGGTTCTGGCCAAAATTGAAAACTTTTGTTCTTCGAGTATTTCGGCGAATCAAAGCATCCAACCTACTGATTTCACTTATATATAAACGATTATGTTTGGTTTAGCATGGTTGATACGATTTACATGAGTTTCCGGGGCAATAAAAAATTAGAAAAAGCTGTCAGTCCCCATTGTGGTTCTGGCAAAAATTAAAAACTTTGGTTCTTCGAGTATTTTGGCGAACCAAAGCATCCTAACTACTCATTTCACTTATATATAAATGATTATGTTTGGTTTATGCATGGTTGATATGATTTACATGAGTTTCCGAGGCAATCCAACATTGGAAAAAGTTGTAGAGCTCCCCCCTTGTGGTTCTGGCAAAAATTCAAAACTTTTGTTCTTCGAGTATTTGGGCGAATCAAAGCATCCTAACTACTCTTTTCACTTATATATTAATGATTATATTTGGTTTATGTATGGTTGATATGATTTACATGAGTTTCTGAGGCAATCAAACATTGGAAAAAGCTGTAATGGTCCCCCTTGTATTTCTGGCAAAAATTGAAAACTTTTGTTCTTCGAGTATTTGGGCGTATCAAAGCATCCTAACTACTTTTTTCTCTTATATATTAATGATTATTTTTGTTTTATGCATGTTGATATGATTTACCTGAGTTTCTGAGGCAATCAAAAATTGGAAAAAGCTGTAAGGGCTCCCCCTTGTGGTTCTGGCAAAAATTGAAATCTTTTGTTCTTCGAGTATTTGGGCGAATCAAAGCATCCTAACTACTCATTTCACTTATATATTAACGATTATGTTTGGTTTATGTATGGTTGATATGATTTACCTGAGTTTCTGAGGCAATCAAAAATTGGAAAAAGCTGTAAGGTTCCCCCCTTGTGGTTCTGCCAAAAATTGAAAACTTTTGTTCTTCGAGTATTTCGGTGAATCAAAGCATCCTAACTACTCATTTCACTTATATATAAACGATTATGATTGGTTTTTGCATGGTTGATATGATTTACATGAGTTTCTAAGGCAATCAAAAATTGGAAAAAGCTGTAAGGGTCACCCCTTGTGGTTTTGGCAAAAATTAAAAACTTTTGTTCTTCGAGTATTTCGCCGAACCAAAGCATCCTACCTACTCATTAAACTTATATATAAACGATTATGTTTGGTTTATGCCTGGTTGATATGATTTACATGAGTTTCTGAGGCAATGAAAAATTGGAAAAAGCTGTAAGGGTCCCCCCTTGTGGTTCTGGCAAAAATTGAAAACTTTTGTTCTTTGAGTATTTGGGAGAATCAAAGCATCCTAACTAGTCATTTCACTTATATATTAACAATTATGTTTGGTTTATGTATGGTTGATATGATTTACATGAGTTTCTAAGGCAATCAAAATTTGGAAAAAGCTGTAAGGGTCACCCCTTGTGGTTCTGGCAAAAATTGAAAACTATTGTTCTTCGAGTATTTGGGCGAATCAAAGCATCCTAACAACTCATTTCACTTATATATTAATGATTATGTTAGGTTTATATATGGTTGATATGATTTACATGAGTTTCTGAGGCAATTAAAAATGGAAAAAGCTGTAAGGGTCCCCCCTTGTGGTTCTGGCCAAATTTGAAACCTTTTGTTCTTTGAGTATTTGGGAGAATCAAAGCATCCTAACTAGTCATTTCACTTATATATTAACAATTATGTTTGGTTTATGTATGGTTGATATGATTTACATGAGTTTCTAAGGCAATCAAAATTTGGAAAAAGCTGTAAGGGTCACCCTTTGTGGTTCTGGCAAAAATTGAAAACTTTTGTTCTTCGAGTATTTGGGCGAATCAAAGCATCCTACATACTCATTACACTTATATATAAACGATTATGTTTGGTTTATGCCTGGTTGATATGATTTACATGAGTTTCTGAGGCAATGAAAAATTGGAGAAAGGTGTAAGGGTCCCCGCTTGTGGTTCTGGCAAAAATTGAAAACTTTTGTTCTTTGAGTATTTGGGAGAATCAAAGCATCCTAAATACTCATTTCACTTATATATTAATGATTATGTTTGGTTTATCCATGGTTGATATGATTTACATGAGTTTCTGAGACAATCAAAAATCAGAAAAAGTTATAAGGGTCCCCCCTTGTGGTTCTGGCAAAAATTGAAAACTTTTGTTCTACGAGTATTTGGGCGAATCAAAGCATCCTACCTACTCATTACACTGATATATAAAAGATTATGTGTCGGTTATACATGGTTGATATTATTTACATGAGTTTCTGAGGCAATCGAAAATTGGAAAAAGCTGTAAGGGTCCCCCCTTGTGGTTTTGGCAAAAATTGAAAACTTTTGTTCTTCGAGTATTTGGGCGAATCAAAGCATCCTAACATGTCATTTCACTTATATATTAACGATTATATTTTGTTTTTGTATGGTTGATATGATTTACATGAGTTTCTATGGCAATCAAAAAATGAAAAAAGCTGTAAGGGTCCCCCCTTGTGCTTCTGGCAAAAATTGAAAACTTTTGTTCTTCGAGTATTTGGACGAATCAAAGCATCCTAACTACTCTTTTAACTTATATATTAATGATTATATTTTTTTTATGTATGGTTGATATGATTTACATGAGTTTCTGAGGCAATCAAAAATTGGAAAAAGCTGTAATGGTCCCCCTTATAGTTCTGGCAAAAATTGAAAACTTTTGTTCTTAGAGAATTTGGGCGAATCAAAGAATCCTAACTACTCATTTCACTTATATATTAACAATTATGTTTGGTTTATGTATGGTTGATATGATTTACATGAGTTTCTAAGGCAATAAAAAATTGGAAAAAGCTGTAAGGGTCACCCCTTGTGGTTCTGGCAAAAATTGAAAACTTTTGTTTTCGAGTATTTTGGCGAATCAAAGCATCCTACCTACTCATTACACTTATATATAAACGATTATGTTTGATTTATGCCTGGTTGATATGATTTACATGAGTTTCTGAGGCAATAAAAAATTGGAAAAGGTTGTAAGGGTCCCCCCTTGTGGTTCTGGCAAAAATTGAAAACTTTTTTTCTTTGAGTATTTGGGAGAATCAAAGCATCCTAACTACTCATTTCACTTATGTATTAATGATTATGTTTGGTTTATGCATGGTTGATATGATTTACATGAGTTTCTGAGGCAATCAAAAATTGGAAAAAGTTGTAAGGGTCCCCCCTTGTGGTTCTGGCAAAAATTGAAAACTTTTGTTTTTCGAGTATTTGGGCGAATCAAAGCATCCTAACTACTCTTTTAACTTATATATTAATGATTATATTTTTTTTATGTATGGTTGATATGATTTACATGAGTTTCTGAGGCAATCAAAAATTGGAAAATGCTGTAATGGTCCCCCTTGTAGTTCTGGCAAAAATTGAAAACTTTTGTTCTTCGAGAATTTGGGCGAATCAAAGAATCCTAACTACTCATTTCACTTATATATTAACAATTATCTTTGGTTTATGTATGGTTGATATGATTTACATGAGTTTCTAAGGCAATCAAAAATTGGAAAAAGCTGTAAGGGTCACCCCTTGTGGTTTTGGCAAAAATTGAAAACTTTTGTTCTTCGAGTATTTCGCCGAATCAAAGCATCCTACCTACTCATTACACTTATATATAAACGATTATGTTTGGTTTATGCCTGGTTGATATGATTTACATGAGTTTCTGAGGCAATGAAAAATTGGAAAAAGCTGTAAGGGTCCCCCCTTGTGGTTCTGGCAAAAATTGAAAACTTTTGTTCTTTGAGTATTTGGGAGAATCAAAGCATCCTAACTAGTCATTTCACTTATATATTAACAATTATGTTTGGTTTATGTATGGTTGATATGATTTACATGAGTTTCTAAGGCAATCAAAATTTGGAAAAAGCTGTAAGGGTCACCCCTTGTGGTTCTGGCAAAAATTGAAAACTTTTGTTCTTCGAGTATTTGGGCGAATCAAAGCATCCTACCTACTCATTACACTGATATATAAATGATTATGTGTCGGTTATGCATGGTTGATATTATTTACATGAGTTTCTGAGGCAATCAAAAATTGGAAAAAGATGTAAGGGTCCCCCCTTGTGGTTTTGGCAGAAATTGAAAACTTTTGTTCTTCGAGTATTTGAGCGAATGAAAGCATCCTAACTTCTCATTTCACTTATATATTAACGATTATATTTGGTTTTTGTATGGTTGATATGATTTACATGAGTTGCTGAGGCAATCAAAAATTGGAAAAAGGTGTAAGGGTCCCCCCTTGTGGTTCTGGCCAAAATTGAAAACTTTTGTTCTTCGAGTATTTCAGCGAATCAAAGCATCCAACCTACTGATTTCACTTATATATTAATGATTATATTTGGTTTATGTATGGTTTATATCATTTACCTGAGTTTCTGAGGAAATCAAAAATTGGAAAAAGCTGTAATGGTCCCCCCTTGTGGTTCTGGCAAAAATTGAAAACTTTTGTTCTTCGAGTATTTGGGCGAATCAAAGCATCCTACCTACTCATTACACTGATATATAAACGATTATGTGTCGGTTATGCATGGTTGATATTATTTACATGAGTTTCTGAGGCAATCAAAAATTGGAAAAAGATGTAAGGGTCCCCCCTTGTAGTTTTGGCAAAAATTGAAAACTTTTGTTCTTCGAGTATTTGAGCGAATGAAAGCATCCTAACTTCTCATTTCACTTATATATTAACGATTATATTTGGTTTTTGTATGGTTGATATGATTTACATGAGTTGCTGAGGCAATCAAAAATTGGAAAAAGGTGTAAGGGTCCCCCCTTGTGGTTCTGGCCAAAATTGAAAACTTTTGTTCTTCGAGTATTTCAGCGAATCAAAGCATCCAACCTACTGATCTCAGTTATATATTAATGATTATATTTGGTTTATGTATGGTTTATATCATTTATATGAGTTTATGAGGAAATCAAAAATTGGAAAAAGCTGTAAGGGTCCCCCTTGTGGTTCTGGCAAAAATTGAAAATTTTTGTTCTTTGAGTATTTGGGAGAATCAAAGCATCCTAAATACTCATTTCACTTATATATTAATGATTATGTTTGGTTTATGCATGGTTGATATGATTTACATGAGTTTCTGAGACAATCAAAAATCGGAAAAAGTTGTAAGGGTCCCCCCTTGTGGTTCTGGCAAAAATTGAAAACTTTTGTTCTATGAGTATTTTGGCGAATCAAAGCATCCTAACTACTCTTTTAACTTATATATTAATGATTATATTTTTTTTTATGTATGGTTGATATGATTTACATGAGTTTCTGAGGCAATCAAAAATTGGAAAATGCTGTAATGGTCCCCCTTGTAGTTCTGGCAAAAATTGAAAACTTTTGTTCTTTGAGAATTTGGGCGAATCAAAGAATCCTAACTACTCATTTCACTTATATATTAACAATTATGTTTGGTTTATGTATGGTTGATATGATTTACATGAGTTTCTAAGGCAATCAAAAATTGGAAAAAGCTGTAAGGGTCACCCCTTGTGGTTCTAGCAAAAATTGAAAACTTTTGTTCTTCGAGCATTTCGGTGAATCAAAGCATCCTACCTACTCATTACACTTATATAAAAACGATTATGTTTGGTTTATGCCTGGTTGATATGATTTACATGAGTTTCTGAGGCAATGAAAAATTGGAAAGGGTTGTAAGGGTCCCCCCTTGTGGTTCTGGTAAAAATTGAAAACTTTTTTTCTTTGAGTATTTGGGAGAATCAAATCATCCTAACTACTCATTTCACTTATGTATTAATGATTATGTTTGGTTTATGCATGGTTGATATGATTTACATGAGTTTCTGAGGCAATCAAAAATTGGAAAAAGTTGTAAGGGTCCCCCCTTGTGGTTCTGGCAAAAATTGAAAACTTTTGTTCTTCGAGTATTTGGGCGAATCAAAGCATCCTAACTACTATTTTAACTTATATATTAATGATTATATTTTTTTTATGTATGGTTGATATGATTTACATGAGTTTCTGAGGCAATCAAAAATTGGAAAAAGCTGTAATGGTCCCCCTTGTAGTTCTGGCAAAAATTGAAAACTTTTGTTCTTCGAGAATTTGGGCGAATCAAAGAATCCTAACTACTCATTTCACTTATATATTAATAATTATGTTTGGTTTATGTATGGTTGATATGATTTACATGAGTTTCTAAGGCAATCAAAAATTGGAAAAAGTTGTAAGGGTCACCCCTTGTGGTTCTGGCAAAAATTGAAAACTTTTGTTCTTCGAGTATTTCGGCGAATCAAAGCATCCTTCCTACTCATTACACTTATATATAAACGATTATGTTTGGTTTATGCCTGGTTGATATGATTTACATGAGTTTCTGAGGCAATGAAAAATTGGAATAGGTTGTAAGAGTCCCCCATTGTGGTTCTGGCAAAAATTGAAAACTTTTTTTCTTTGAGTATTTGGGAGAATCAAAGCATCCTAACTACTCATTTCACTTATGTATTAATGATTATGTTTGGTTTATGCATGGTTGATATGGTTTACATAAGTATATGAGCCAATCAAAAATTGGAAAAAGCTATAAGGGTCCCCCCTTGTGGTTCTGGCAAAAATTGAAAACTTTTGTTATTCGAGTGTTTCGGCGAATCAAAGCATCCTACCTACTCATTTCACTTATATATAAACTATTATGTTTGGTTTATGCATGGTTGATATGATTTACATGAGTTTCTGAGGCAATCAAAAATTGGAAAAAGCTGTAAGGGTCCCCCCTTGTGTTTCTGGCAAAAATTGAAAACTTTAGTTCTTCGAGTATTTGGGAGAATGAAAGCATCCTAACTACTCATTTCACTTATATATTATTGATTATGTTTGGTTTATGTATGGTTGATATGATTTACATGAGTTTCTGAGGCAATCAAAAATTGGAAAAAGGTGTAAGGGTCCCCCCTTGTGGTTCTGGCCAAAATTGAAAACTTTTGTTCTTCGAGTATTTCAGCGAATCAAAGCATCCAACCTACTGATCTCAGTTATATATTAATGATTATATTTGGTTTATGTATGGTTTATATCATTTATATGAGTTTATGAGGAAATCAAAAATTGGAAAAAGCTGTAATGGTCCCCCCTTGTGGTTCTGGCAAAAATTGAAAACTTTAATTCTTCGAATATTTGGGCGAATCAAAGCATCCAAACTACACATTTCACTTATTTATAAACGATTATGATTGTTTTATGCATGGTTGATACAATTTAACTGAGTTTTTGAGGTAATCAAACATTTGAAAAAGCTGTAAGGGTCCCCCCTTGTGGTTCTGGCAAAAATTGAAAACTTTTGTTCTTCGAGTATTTCGGCGAATCAAAGCATACTAACTACTCATTTCACTTATATATAAACGATTATGATTGTTTTATGCATGGTTGATATGATTTACATGAGTTTCTAAGGCAATCAAAAATTTGAAAAAGCTGTAAGGGTCCCCCCTTGTGGTTTTGGCAAAAATTGAAAATTTTTGTTCTTCGAGTATTTCGGCGATTCAAAGTATCCTACCTACTCATTTCACTTTTATATAAACGATTATGTTTGGTTTATGCATAGTTGATATGATTTACATGAGTTTCTGAGGCAATCAAAAATTGGAAAAAGTTGTAAGGGTCCCCCCTTGTGGTTCTGGCAAAAATTGAAAACTTTTGTTCTTCGAGTATTTGGGAGAATCAAAGCATCCTAACTACTCATTTCACTTATATATTAATGATTATTTTTGGTTTATGTATGGTTTAAATGATTTACATGAGTTTCTGAGGCAATCAAAAATTGGAAAAAGTTGTTAGGGTTCCCCCTTGTAGTTCTGGCAAAAATTGAAAACTTTTGTTCTTCGTGTATTTGGGCGAATCAAAGCATCCTAACTACTCTTTTCACTTACATATTAATGATTATGTTTGGTTTATGTATGGTTGATAAGATTTACATTAGTTTTTGAGGCAATCAAAAATTGGAATACCTGTAAGGGTCCCCCCTTGTGGTTCTGGCAAAAATTGAAAACTTTTGTTCTTCGAGTATTTGGGCGAATCAAAGCATTCTAACTTCTCATTTAACTTATATATTAATGATTATATTTGGTTTTTGTTTGGTTGATATGGTTTACCTGAGTTTCTGAGGCAATGAAAAATTGGAAAAAGCTGTAAGGGTCCCCCCCTTGTGGTTCTGGCAAAAATTGAAATCTTTTGTTCTTCAAATATTGGGGTGAATAAAAGCATCCTAACTACTCATTTCACTTATATAATAACAATTATGTTTGGTTTATGTATGGTTGATATGATTTACATGAGTTTCTGTGGCAATCCAAAATTGGAAAAAGTTGTAAGGATCCCCCCTTGTGGTTCTGGCAAAAATCGAAAACTTTTGTTCTTCGAGTATTTGGGCAAATCAAAGCATCCTAACTACTCATTTCACTTATATATAAACGATTATGGTTGTTTTATGCATGGTTGATACGATTTAACTCAGTTTTAGAGGCAATAAAAAATTGGAAAAAGTTGTAAGGATCCCCCCTTGTGGTTCTGGCAAAAATTGAAAACTTTTGTTCTTCGAGTATTTGGGCAAATCAAAGCATCCTAACTACTCATTTCACTTATATATAAACGATTATGGTTGTTTTATGCATGGTTGATACGATTTAACTCAGTTTTAGAGGCAATAAAAAATTGGAAAAAGTTGTAAGGATCCCCCCTTGTGGTTCTGGCAAAAATTGAAAACTTTTGTTCTTCGAGTATTTGGGCAAATCAAAGCATCCTAACTACTCATTTCACTTATATATAAATGATTATGATTGTTTTATGCATGGTTGATAAGATTTAACTGAGTTTTTGAGGCAATCAAAAATTTGAAAAAGGTGTAAGGGTCCCCCCTTTTAGTTCTGGCAAAAATTGAAAACTATTGTTCTTCGAGTATTTGGGCGAATCAAAGCATCCTAACAACTCATTTCACTTATATATTAATGATTATGTTTGGTTTATATATGGTTGATATGATTTACATGAGTTTCTGAGGCAATTAAAAATGGAAAAAGCTGTAAGGGTCCCCCCTTGTGGTTCTGGCCAAAATTGAAAAATTTTGTTCTTCGAGTATTTCAGCGAATCAAAGCATCCAACCTACTGATTTCACTTATATATTGATGATTATATTTGGTTTATGTGTGGTTTATATTATTTACATGAGTTTCTGAGGCAATCAAAAATTGAAAAAAGCTGTAATGGTCCCCCCTTGTGGTTTTGGCGAAAATTGAAAACTTTTGTTCTTCGAGTATTTAGGCGAATCAAACCATCCCAACTACTCATTTCACTTTTATATTAACTATTATGTTTGGTTTTTGTATGGTTGATATGATTTACCTGAGTTTCTGAGGAAATAAAAAATTGGAAAAAGTTGTAAGGGTCCCCCCTTGTGGTTCTGGCAAAAATTGAAAACTTTTGTTCATCGAGTATTTGGGCGAATCAAAGCATCCTAACTAATAATTTCACTTATATATTAACGATTATGTTTGTTTTATGTATGGTTGATATGATTTACCTGAGTTTCTGAGGCAATCAAAAATTGGAAAAAGCTGTAAGGGTCCCCCCTTGTGGTTCTGGCCAAAATTGAAAACTTTTGTTCTTCGAGTATTTCGGCGAATCAAAGCATCCAACCTACTGATTTCACTTATATATAAACGATTATGTTTGGTTTAGCATGGTTGATACGATTTACATGAGTTTCCGGGGCAATAAAAAATTAGAAAAAGCTGTCAGTCCCCATTGTGGTTCTGGCAAAAATTAAAAACTTTGGTTCTTCGAGTATTTTGGCGAACCAAAGCATCCTAACTACTCATTTCACTTATATATAAATGATTATGTTTGGTTTATGCATGGTTGATATGATTTACATGAGTTTCCGAGGCAATCCAACATTGGAAAAAGTTGTAGAGCTCCCCCCTTGTGGTTCTGGCAAAAATTCAAAACTTTTGTTCTTCGAGTATTTGGGCGAATCAAAGCATCCTAACTACTCTTTTCACTTATATATTAATGATTATATTTGGTTTATGTATGGTTGATATGATTTACATGAGTTTCTGAGGCAATCAAACATTGGAAAAAGCTGTAATGGTCCCCCTTGTATTTCTGGCAAAAATTGAAAACTTTTGTTCTTCGAGTATTTGGGCGTATCAAAGCATCCTAACTACTTTTTTCTCTTATATATTAATGATTATTTTTGTTTTATGCATGTTGATATGATTTACCTGAGTTTCTGAGGCAATCAAAAATTGGAAAAAGCTGTAAGGGCTCCCCCTTGTGGTTCTGGCAAAAATTGAAATCTTTTGTTCTTCGAGTATTTGGGCGAATCAAAGCATCCTAACTACTCATTTCACTTATATATTAACGATTATGTTTGGTTTATGTATGGTTGATATGATTTACCTGAGTTTCTGAGGCAATCAAAAATTGGAAAAAGCTGTAAGGTTCCCCCCTTGTGGTTCTGCCAAAAATTGAAAACTTTTGTTCTTCGAGTATTTCGGTGAATCAAAGCATCCTAACTACTCATTTCACTTATATATAAACGATTATGATTGGTTTTTGCATGGTTGATATGATTTACATGAGTTTCTAAGGCAATCAAAAATTGGAAAAAGCTGTAAGGGTCACCCCTTGTGGTTTTGGCAAAAATTAAAAACTTTTGTTCTTCGAGTATTTCGCCGAACCAAAGCATCCTACCTACTCATTAAACTTATATATAAACGATTATGTTTGGTTTATGCCTGGTTGATATGATTTACATGAGTTTCTGAGGCAATGAAAAATTGGAAAAAGCTGTAAGGGTCCCCCCTTGTGGTTCTGGCAAAAATTGAAAACTTTTGTTCTTTGAGTATTTGGGAGAATCAAAGCATCCTAACTAGTCATTTCACTTATATATTAACAATTATGTTTGGTTTATGTATGGTTGATATGATTTACATGAGTTTCTAAGGCAATCAAAATTTGGAAAAAGCTGTAAGGGTCACCCCTTGTGGTTCTGGCAAAAATTGAAAACTATTGTTCTTCGAGTATTTGGGCGAATCAAAGCATCCTAACAACTCATTTCACTTATATATTAATGATTATGTTAGGTTTATATATGGTTGATATGATTTACATGAGTTTCTGAGGCAATTAAAAATGGAAAAAGCTGTAAGGGTCCCCCCTTGTGGTTCTGGCCAAATTTGAAACCTTTTGTTCTTTGAGTATTTGGGAGAATCAAAGCATCCTAACTAGTCATTTCACTTATATATTAACAATTATGTTTGGTTTATGTATGGTTGATATGATTTACATGAGTTTCTAAGGCAATCAAAATTTGGAAAAAGCTGTAAGGGTCACCCTTTGTGGTTCTGGCAAAAATTGAAAACTTTTGTTCTTCGAGTATTTGGGCGAATCAAAGCATCCTACATACTCATTACACTTATATATAAACGATTATGTTTGGTTTATGCCTGGTTGATATGATTTACATGAGTTTCTGAGGCAATGAAAAATTGGAGAAAGGTGTAAGGGTCCCCGCTTGTGGTTCTGGCAAAAATTGAAAACTTTTGTTCTTTGAGTATTTGGGAGAATCAAAGCATCCTAAATACTCATTTCACTTATATATTAATGATTATGTTTGGTTTATCCATGGTTGATATGATTTACATGAGTTTCTGAGACAATCAAAAATCAGAAAAAGTTATAAGGGTCCCCCCTTGTGGTTCTGGCAAAAATTGAAAACTTTTGTTCTACGAGTATTTGGGCGAATCAAAGCATCCTACCTACTCATTACACTGATATATAAAAGATTATGTGTCGGTTATACATGGTTGATATTATTTACATGAGTTTCTGAGGCAATCGAAAATTGGAAAAAGCTGTAAGGGTCCCCCCTTGTGGTTTTGGCAAAAATTGAAAACTTTTGTTCTTCGAGTATTTGGGCGAATCAAAGCATCCTAACATGTCATTTCACTTATATATTAACGATTATATTTTGTTTTTGTATGGTTGATATGATTTACATGAGTTTCTATGGCAATCAAAAAATGAAAAAAGCTGTAAGGGTCCCCCCTTGTGCTTCTGGCAAAAATTGAAAACTTTTGTTCTTCGAGTATTTGGACGAATCAAAGCATCCTAACTACTCTTTTAACTTTTATATTAATGATTATATTTTTTTTATGTATGGTTGATATGATTTACATGAGTTTCTGAGGCAATCAAAAATTGGAAAAAGCTGTAATGGTCCCCCTTATAGTTCTGGCAAAAATTGAAAACTTTTGTTCTTAGAGAATTTGGGCGAATCAAAGAATCCTAACTACTCATTTCACTTATATATTAACAATTATGTTTGGTTTATGTATGGTTGATATGATTTACATGAGTTTCTAAGGCAATAAAAAATTGGAAAAAGCTGTAAGGGTCACCCCTTGTGGTTCTGGCAAAAATTGAAAACTTTTGTTTTCGAGTATTTTGGCGAATCAAAGCATCCTACCTACTCATTACACTTATATATAAACGATTATGTTTGATTTATGCCTGGTTGATATGATTTACATGAGTTTCTGAGGCAATAAAAAATTGGAAAAGGTTGTAAGGGTCCCCCCTTGTGGTTCTGGCAAAAATTGAAAACTTTTTTTCTTTGAGTATTTGGGAGAATCAAAGCATCCTAACTACTCATTTCACTTATGTATTAATGATTATGTTTGGTTTATGCATGGTTGATATGATTTACATGAGTTTCTGAGGCAATCAAAAATTGGAAAAAGTTGTAAGGGTCCCCCCTTGTGGTTCTGGCAAAAATTGAAAACTTTTGTTTTTCGAGTATTTGGGCGAATCAAAGCATCCTAACTACTCTTTTAACTTATATATTAATGATTATATTTTTTTTATGTATGGTTGATATGATTTACATGAGTTTCTGAGGCAATCAAAAATTGGAAAATGCTGTAATGGTCCCCCTTGTAGTTCTGGCAAAAATTGAAAACTTTTGTTCTTCGAGAATTTGGGCGAATCAAAGAATCCTAACTACTCATTTCACTTATATATTAACAATTATCTTTGGTTTATGTATGGTTGATATGATTTACATGAGTTTCTAAGGCAATCAAAAATTGGAAAAAGCTGTAAGGGTCACCCCTTGTGGTTTTGGCAAAAATTGAAAACTTTTGTTCTTCGAGTATTTCGCCGAATCAAAGCATCCTACCTACTCATTACACTTATATATAAACGATTATGTTTGGTTTATGCCTGGTTGATATGATTTACATGAGTTTCTGAGGCAATGAAAAATTGGAAAAAGCTGTAAGGGTCCCCCCTTGTGGTTCTGGCAAAAATTGAAAACTTTTGTTCTTTGAGTATTTGGGAGAATCAAAGCATCCTAACTAGTCATTTCACTTATATATTAACAATTATGTTTGGTTTATGTATGGTTGATATGATTTACATGAGTTTCTAAGGCAATCAAAATTTGGAAAAAGCTGTAAGGGTCACCCCTTGTGGTTCTGGCAAAAATTGAAAACTTTTGTTCTTCGAGTATTTGGGCGAATCAAAGCATCCTACCTACTCATTACACTGATATATAAATGATTATGTGTCGGTTATGCATGGTTGATATTATTTACATGAGTTTCTGAGGCAATCAAAAATTGGAAAAAGATGTAAGGGTCCCCCCTTGTGGTTTTGGCAGAAATTGAAAACTTTTGTTCTTCGAGTATTTGAGCGAATGAAAGCATCCTAACTTCTCATTTCACTTATATATTAACGATTATATTTGGTTTTTGTATGGTTGATATGATTTACATGAGTTGCTGAGGCAATCAAAAATTGGAAAAAGGTGTAAGGGTCCCCCCTTGTGGTTCTGGCCAAAATTGAAAACTTTTGTTCTTCGAGTATTTCAGCGAATCAAAGCATCCAACCTACTGATTTCACTTATATATTAATGATTATATTTGGTTTATGTATGGTTTATATCATTTACCTGAGTTTCTGAGGAAATCAAAAATTGGAAAAAGCTGTAATGGTCCCCCCTTGTGGTTCTGGCAAAAATTGAAAACTTTTGTTCTTCGAGTATTTGGGCGAATCAAAGCATCCTACCTACTCATTACACTGATATATAAACGATTATGTGTCGGTTATGCATGGTTGATATTATTTACATGAGTTTCTGAGGCAATCAAAAATTGGAAAAAGATGTAAGGGTCCCCCCTTGTAGTTTTGGCAAAAATTGAAAACTTTTGTTCTTCGAGTATTTGAGCGAATGAAAGCATCCTAACTTCTCATTTCACTTATATATTAACGATTATATTTGGTTTTTGTATGGTTGATATGATTTACATGAGTTGCTGAGGCAATCAAAAATTGGAAAAAGGTGTAAGGGTCCCCCCTTGTGGTTCTGGCCAAAATTGAAAACTTTTGTTCTTCGAGTATTTCAGCGAATCAAAGCATCCAACCTACTGATTTCACTTATATATTAATGATTATATTTGGTTTATGTATGGTTTATATCATTTACCTGAGTTTCTGAGGAAATCAAAAATTGGAAAAAGCTGTAATGGTCCCCCCTTGTGGTTCTGGCAAAAATTGAAAACTTTAATTCTTTGAATATTTGGGCGAATCAAAGCATCCAAACTACACATTTCACTTATTTATAAACAATTATGATTGTTTTATGCATGGTTGATACGATTTAACGGAGTTTTTGAGGTAATCAAACATTTGAAAAAGCTGTAAGGGTCCCCCCTTGTGGTTCTGGCAAAATTTGAAAACTTTTGTTCTTCGAGTATTTCGGCGAATCAAAGCATCCTAACTACTCATTTCACTTATATATAAACGATTATGATTGTTTTATGCATGGTTGATAAGATTTAACTGAGTTTTTGAGGCAATCAAAAATTTGAAAAAGCTGTAAGGGTCCCCCCTTTTGGTTCTGGCAAAAATTGAAAACTATTGTTCTTCGAGTATTTGGGCGAATCAAAGCATCCTAACAACTCATTTCACTTATATATTAATGATTATGTTAGGTTTATATATGGTTGATATGATTTACATGAGTTTCTGAGGCAATTAAAAATGGAAAAAGCTGTAAGGGTCCCGCCTTGTGGTTCTGGCCAAAATTGAAAACTTTTGTTCTTTGAGTATTTGGGAGAATCAAAGCATCCTAACTAGTCATTTCACTTATATATTAACAATTATGTTTGGTTTATGTATGGTTGATATGATTTACATGAGTTTCTAAGGCAATCAAAATTTGGAAAAAGCTGTAAGGGTCACCCCTTGTGGTTCTGGCAAAAATTGTAAACTTTTGTTCTTCGAGTGTTTGGGCGAATCAAAGCATCCTACATACTCATTACACTTATATATAAAGGATAATGTTTGGTTTATGCCTGGTTGATATGATTTACATGAGTTTCTGAGGCAATGAAAAATTGGAAAAAGCTGTAAGGGTCCCCGCTTGTGGTTCTGGCAAAAATTGAAAACTTTTGTTCTTTGAGTATTTGGGAGAATGAAAGCATCCTAAATACTCATTTCACTTATATATTAATGATTATGTTTGGTTTATGCATGGTTGATATGATTTACATGAGTTTCTGAGACAATCAAAAATCGGAAAAAGTTGTAAGGGTCCCCCCTTGTGGTTCTGGCAAAAATTGAAAACTTTTGTTCTACGAGTATTTGGGCGAATCAAAGCATCCTAACTACTCTTTTAACTTATATATTAATGATTATATTTTTTTTATGTATGGTTGATATGATTTACATGAGTTTCTGAGGCAATCAAAAATTGGAAAATGCTGTAATGGTCCCCCTTGTAGTTCTGGCAAAAATTGAAAACTTTTGTTCTTTGAGAATTTGGGCGAATCAAAGAATCCTAACTACTCATTTCACTTATATATTAACAATTATGTTTGGTTTATGTATGGTTGATATGATTTACATGAGTTTCTAAGGCAATCAAAAATTGGAAAAAGCTGTAAGGGTCACCCCTTGTGGTTCTGGCAAAAATTGAAAACTTTTGTTCTTCGAGTATTTCGGTGAATCAAAGCATCCTACCTACTCATTACACTTATATAAAAACGATTATGTTTGGTTTATGCCTGGTTGATATGATTTACATGAGTTTCTGAGGCAATGAAAAATTGGAAAAGGTTGTAAGGGTCCCCCCTTGTGGTTCTGGCAAAAATTGAAAACTTTTTTTCTTTGAGTATTTGGGAGAATCAAAGCATCCTAACTACTCATTTCACTTATGTATTAATGATTATGTTTGGTTTATGCATAGTTGATATGATTTACATGAGTTTCTGAGACAATCAAAAATTGGAAAAAGTTGTAAGGGTCCCCCCTTATGGTTCTGGCAAAAATTGAAAACTTTTGTTCTTCGAGTATTTGGGCGAATCAAAGCATCCTACATACTCGTTACACTGATATATAAACGATTATGTGTCGGTTATGCATGGTTGATATTATTTACATGAGTTTCTGAGGCAATAAAAAATTGGAAAAAGATGTAAGGGTCCCCCCTTGTGGTTTTGGCAAAAATTGAAAACTTTTGTTCTTCGAGTATTTGAGCGAATGAAAGCATCCTAACTTCTCATTTCACTTATATATTAACGATTATATTTGGTTTTTGTATGGTTGATATGATTTACATGAGTTGCTGAGGCAATCAAAAATTGGAAAAAGGTGTAAGGGTCCCCCCTTGTGGTTCTGGCCAAAATTGAAAACTTTTGTTCTTCGAGTATTTCAGCGAATCAAAGCATCCAACCTACTGATCTCACTTATATATTAATGATTATATTTGGTTTATGTATGGTTTATATCATTTACATGAGTTTCTGAGAAAATCAAAAATTGGAAAAAGCTGTAATGGTCCCCCCTTGTGGTTCTGGCAAAAATTGAAAACTTTAATTCTTCGAATATTTGGGCGAATCAAAGCATCCAAACTACACATTTCACTTATTTATAAACGATTATGATTGTTTTATGCATGGTTGATACGATTTAACTGAGTTTTTGAGGTAATCAAACATTTGAAAAAGCTGTAAGGGTCCCCCATTGTGGTTCTGGCAAAAATTAAAAACTTTTGTTCTTCGAGTATTTCGGCGAATCAAAGCATACTAACTACTCATTTCACTTATATATAAACGATTATGATTGTTTTATGCATGGTTGATAAGATTTAACTGAGTTTTTGAGGCAATCAAAAATTTGAAAAAGCTGTAAGGGTCCCCCTTTTTGGTTCTGGCAAAAATTGAAAACTATTGTTCTTCGAGTATTTGGGCGAATCAAAGCATCCTAACAACTCATTTCACTTATATATTAATGATTATGTTAGGTTTATATATGGTTGATATGATTTACATGAGTTTCTGAGGCAATTAAAAATGGAAAAAGCTGTAAGGGTCCCGCCTTGTGGTTCTGGCCAAAATTGAAAACTTTTGTTCTTTGAGTATTTGGGAGAATCAAAGCATCCTAACTAGTCATTTCACTTATATATTAACAATTATGTTTGGTTTATGTATGGTTGATATGATTTACATGAGTTTCTAAGGCAATCAAAATTTGGAAAAAGCTGTAAGGGTCACCCCTTGTGGTTCTGGCAAAAATTGTAAACTTTTGTTCTTCGAGTGTTTGGGCGAATCAAAGCATCCTACATACTCATTACACTTATATATAAAGGATAATGTTTGGTTTATGCCTGGTTGATATGATTTACATGAGTTTCTGAGGCAATGAAAAATTGGAAAAAGCTGTAAGGGTCCCCGCTTGTGGTTCTGGCAAAAATTGAAAACTTTTGTTCTTTGAGTATTTGGGAGAATGAAAGCATCCTAAATACTCATTTCACTTATATATTAATGATTATGTTTGGTTTATGCATGGTTGATATGATTTACATGAGTTTCTGAGACAATCAAAAATCGGAAAAAGTTGTAAGGGTCCCCCCTTGTGGTTCTGGCAAAAATTGAAAACTTTTGTTCTACGAGTATTTGGGCGAATCAAAGCATCCTAACTACTCTTTTAACTTATATATTAATGATTATATTTTTTTTATGTATGGTTGATATGATTTACATGAGTTTTTGAGGCAATCAAAAATTGGAAAATGCTGTAATGGTCCCCCTTGTAGTTCTGGCAAAAATTGAAAACTTTTGTTCTTTGAGAATTTGGGCGAATCAAAGAATCCTAACTACTCATTTCACTTATATATTAACAATTATGTTTGGTTTATGTATGGTTGATATGATTTACATGAGTTTCTAAGGCAATCAAAAATTGGAAAAAGCTGTAAGGGTCACCCCTTGTGGTTCTGGCAAAAATTGAAAACTTTTGTTCTTCGAGTATTTCGGTGAATCAAAGCATCCTACCTACTCATTACACTTATATAAAAACGATTATGTTTGGTTTATGCCTGGTTGATATGATTTACATGAGTTTCTGAGGCAATGAAAAATTGGAAAAGGTTGTAAGGGTCCCCCCTTGTGGTTCTGGCAAAAATTGAAAACTTTTTTTCTTTGAGTATTTGGGAGAATCAAAGCATCCTAACTACTCATTTCACTTATGTATTAATGATTATGTTTGGTTTATGCATAGTTGATATGATTTACATGAGTTTCTGAGACAATCAAAAATTGGAAAAAGTTGTAAGGGTCCCCCCTTGTGGTTCTGGCAAAAATTGAAAACTTTTGTTCTTCGAGTATTTGGGCGAATCAAAGCATCCTACATACTCGTTACACTGATATATAAACGATTATGTGTCGGTTATGCATGGTTGATATTATTTACATGAGTTTCTGAGGCAATAAAAAATTGGAAAAAGATGTAAGGGTCCCCCCTTGTGGTTTTGGCAAAAATTGAAAACTTTTGTTCTTCGAGTATTTGAGCGAATGAAAGCATCCTAACTTCTCATTTCACTTATATATTAACGATTATATTTGGTTTTTGTATGGTTGATATGATTTACATGAGTTGCTGAGGCAATCAAAAATTGGAAAAAGGTGTAAGGGTCCCCCCTTGTGGTTCTGGCCAAAATTGAAAACTTTTGTTCTTCGAGTATTTCAGCGAATCAAATCATCCAACCTACTGATCTCACTTATATATTAATGATTATATTTGGTTTATGTATGGTTTATATCATTTACATGAGTTTCTGAGGAAATCAAAAATTGGAAAAAGCTGTAATGGTCCCCCCTTGTGGTTCTGGCAAAAATTGAAAACTTTAATTCTTCGAATATTTGGGCGAATCAAAGCATCCAAACTACACATTTCACTTATTTATAAACGATTATGATTGTGTTATGCATGGTTGATACGATTTAACTGAGTTTTTGAGGTAATCAAACATTTGAAAAAGCTGTAAGGGTCCCCCATTGTGGTTCTGGCAAAAATTAAAAACTTTTGTTCTTCGAGTATTTCGGCGAATCAAAGCATACTAACTACTCATTTCACTTATATATAAACGATTATGATTGTTTTATGCATGGTTGATAAGATTTAACTGAGTTTTTGAGGCAATCAAAAATTTGAAAAAGCTGTAAGGGTCCCCCTTTTTGGTTCTGGCAAAAATTGAAAACTATTGTTCTTCGAGTATTTGGGCGAATCAAAGCATCCTAACAACTCATTTCACTTATATATTAATGATTATGTTAGGTTTATATATGGTTGATATGATTTACATGAGTTTCTGAGGCAATTAAAAATGGAAAAAGCTGTAAGGGTCCCGCCTTGTGGTTCTGGCCAAAATTGAAAACTTTTGTTCTTTGAGTATTTGGGAGAATCAAAGCATCCTAACTAGTCATTTCACTTATATATTAACAATTATTTTTGGTTTATGTATGGTTGATATGATTTACATGAGTTTCTAAGGCAATCAAAATTTGGAAAAAGCTGTAAGGGTCACCCCTTGTGGTTCTGGCAAAAATTGTAAACTTTTGTTCTTCGAGTGTTTGGGCGAATCAAAGCATCCTACATACTCATTACACTTATATATAAAGGATAATGTTTGGTTTATGCCTGGTTGATATGATTTACATGAGTTTCTGAGGCAATGAAAAATTGGAAAAAGCTGTAAGGGTCCCCGCTTGTGGTTCTGGCAAAAATTGAAAACTTTTGTTCTTTGAGTATTTGGGAGAATGAAAGCATCCTAAATACTCATTTCACTTATATATTAATGATTATGTTTGGTTTATGCATGGTTGATATGATTTACATGAGTTTCTGAGACAATCAAAAATCGGAAAAAGTTGTAAGGGTCCCCCCTTGTGGTTCTGGCAAAAATTGAAAACTTTTGTTCTACGAGTATTTGGGCGAATCAAAGCATCCTAACTACTCTTTTAACTTATATATTAATGATTATATTTTTTTTATGTATGGTTGATATGATTTACATGAGTTTTTGAGGCAATCAAAAATTGGAAAATGCTGTAATGGTCCCCCTTGTAGTTCTGGCAAAAATTGAAAACTTTTGTTCTTTGAGAATTTGGGCGAATCAAAGAATCCTAACTACTCATTTCACTTATATATTAACAATTATGTTTGGTTTATGTATGGTTGATATGATTTACATGAGTTTCTAAGGCAATCAAAAATTGGAAAAAGCTGTAAGGGTCACCCCTTGTGGTTCTGGCAAAAATTGAAAACTTTTGTTCTTCGAGTATTTCGGTGAATCAAAGCATCCTACCTACTCATTACACTTATATAAAAACGATTATGTTTGGTTTATGCCTGGTTGATATGATTTACATGAGTTTCTGAGGCAATGAAAAATTGGAAAAGGTTGTAAGGGTCCCCCCTTGTGGTTCTGGCAAAAATTGAAAACTTTTTTTCTTTGAGTATTTGGGAGAATCAAAGCATCCTAACTACTCATTTCACTTATGTATTAATGATTATGTTTGGTTTATGCATAGTTGATATGATTTACATGAGTTTCTGAGACAATCAAAAATTGGAAAAAGTTGTAAGGGTCCCCCCTTGTGGTTCTGGCAAAAATTGAAAACTTTTGTTCTTCGAGTATTTGGGCGAATCAAAGCATCCTACATACTCGTTACACTGATATATAAACGATTATGTGTCGGTTATGCATGGTTGATATTATTTACATGAGTTTCTGAGGCAATAAAAAATTGGAAAAAGATGTAAGGGTCCCCCCTTGTGGTTTTGGCAAAAATTGAAAACTTTTGTTCTTCGAGTATTTGAGCGAATGAAAGCATCCTAACTTCTCATTTCACTTATATATTAACGATTATATTTGGTTTTTGTATGGTTGATATGATTTACATGAGTTGCTGAGGCAATCAAAAATTGGAAAAAGGTGTAAGGGTCCCCCCTTGTGGTTCTGGCCAAAATTGAAAACTTTTGTTCTTCGAGTATTTCAGCGAATCAAATCATCCAACCTACTGATCTCACTTATATATTAATGATTATATAAGGTTTATGTATGGTTTATATCATTTACATGAGTTTCTGAGGAAATCAAAAATTGGAAAAAGCTGTAATGGTCCCCCCTTGTGGTTCTGGCAAAAATTGAAAACTTTAATTCTTCGAATATTTGGGCGAATCAAAGCATCCAAACTACACATTTCACTTATTTATAAACGATTATGATTGTGTTATGCATGGTTGATACGATTTAACTGAGTTTTTGAGGTAATCAAACATTTGAAAAAGCTGTAAGGGTCCCCCATTGTGGTTCTGGCAAAAATTAAAAACTTTTGTTCTTCGAGTATTTCGGCGAATCAAAGCATACTAACTACTCATTTCACTTATATATAAACGATTATGATTGTTTTATGCACGGTTGATAAGATTTAACTGAGTTTTTGAGGCAATCAAAAATTTGAAAAAGCTGTAAGGGTCCCCCTTTTTGGTTCTGGCAAAAATTGAAAACTATTGTTCTTCGAGTATTTGGGCGAATCAAAGCATCCTAACAACTCATTTCACTTATATATTAATGATTATGTTAGGTTTATATATGGTTGATATGATTTACATGAGTTTCTGAGGCAATTAAAAATGGAAAAAGCTGTAAGGGTCCCGCCTTGTGGTTCTGGCCAAAATTGAAAACTTTTGTTCTTTGAGTATTTGGGAGAATCAAAGCATCCTAACTAGTCATTTCACTTATATATTAACAATTATGTTTGGTTTATGTATGGTTGATATGATTTACATGAGTTTCTAAGGCAATCAAAATTTGGAAAAAGCTGTAAGGGTCACCCCTTGTGGTTCTGGCAAAAATTGTAAACTTTTGTTCTTCGAGTGTTTGGGCGAATCAAAGCATCCTACATACTCATTACACTTATATATAAAGGATAATGTTTGGTTTATGCCTGGTTGATATGATTTACATGAGTTTCTGAGGCAATGAAAAATTGGAAAAAGCTGTAAGGGTCCCCCTTGTGGTTCTGGCAAAAATTGAAAACTTTTGTTCTTTGAGTATTTGGGAGAATGAAAGCATCCTAAATACTCATTTCACTTATATATTAATGATTATGTTTGGTTTATGCATGGTTGATATGATTTACATGAGTTTCTGAGACAATCAAAAATCGGAAAAAGTTGTAAGGGTCCCCCCTTGTGGTTTTGGCAAAAATTGAAAACTTTTGTTCTACGAGTATTTGGGCGAATCAAAGCATCCTAACTACTCTTTTAACTTATATATTAATGATTATATTTTTTTTATGTATGGTTGATATGATTTACATGAGTTTTTGAGGCAATCAAAAATTGGAAAATGCTGTAATGGTCCCCCTTGTAGTTCTGGCAAAAATTGAAAACTTTTGTTCTTTGAGAATTTGGGCGAATCAAAGAATCCTAACTACTCATTTCACTTATATATTAACAATTATGTTTGGTTTATGTATGGTTGATATGATTTACATGAGTTTCTAAGGCAATCAAAAATTGGAAAAAGCTGTAAGGGTCACCCCTTGTGGTTCTGGCAAAAATTGAAAACTTTTGTTCTTCGAGTATTTCGGTGAATCAAAGCATCCTACCTACTCATTACACTTATATAAAAACGATTATGTTTGGTTTATGCCTGGTTGATATGATTTACATGAGTTTCTGAGGCAATGAAAAATTGGAAAAGGTTGTAAGGGTCCCCCCTTGTGGTTCTGGCAAAAATTGAAAACTTTTTTTCTTTGAGTATTTGGGAGAATCAAAGCATCCTAACTACTCATTTCACTTATGTATTAATGATTATGTTTGGTTTATGCATAGTTGATATGATTTACATGAGTTTCTGAGACAATCAAAAATTGGAAAAAGTTGTAAGGGTCCCCCCTTGTGGTTCTGGCAAAAATTGAAAACTTTTGTTCTTCGAGTATTTGGGCGAATCAAAGCATCCTACATACTCGTTACACTGATATATAAACGATTATGTGTCGGTTATGCATGGTTGATATTATTTACATGAGTTTCTGAGGCAATAAAAAATTGGAAAAAGATGTAAGGGTCCCCCCTTGTGGTTTTGGCAAAAATTGAAAACTTTTGTTCTTCGAGTATTTGAGCGAATGAAAGCATCCTAACTTCTCATTTCACTTATATATTAACGATTATATTTGGTTTTTGTATGGTTGATATGATTTACATGAGTTGCTGAGGCAATCAAAAATTGGAAAAAGGTGTAAGGGTCCCCCCTTGTGGTTCTGGCCAAAATTGAAAACTTTTGTTCTTCGAGTATTTCAGCGAATCAAAGCATCCAACCTACTGATCTCACTTATATATTAATGATTATATTTGGTTTATGTATGGTTTATATCATTTACATGAGTTTCTGAGGAAATCAAAAATTGGAAAAAGCTGTAATGGTCCCCCCTTGTGGTTCTGGCAAAAATTGAAAACTTTAATTCTTCGAATATTTGGGCGAATCAAAGCATCCAAACTACACATTTCACTTATTTATAAACGATTATGATTGTGTTATGCATGGTTGATACGATTTAACTGAGTTTTTGAGGTAATCAAACATTTGAAAAAGCTGTAAGGGTCCCCCATTGTGGTTCTGGCAAAAATTAAAAACTTTTGTTCTTCGAGTATTTCGGCGAATCAAAGCATACTAACTACTCATTTCACTTATATATAAACGATTATGATTGTTTTATGCATGGTTGATAAGATTTAACTGAGTTTTTGAGGCAATCAAAAATTTGAAAAAGCTGTAAGGGTCCCCCTTTTTGGTTCTGGCAAAAATTGAAAACTATTGTTCTTCGAGTATTTGGGCGAATCAAAGCACCCTAACAACTCATTTCACTTATATATTAATGATTATGTTAGGTTTATATATGGTTGATATGATTTACATGAGTTTCTGAGGCAATTAAAAATGGAAAAAGCTGTAAGGGTCCCGCCTTGTGGTTTTGGCCAAAATTGAAAACTTTTGTTCTTTGAGTATTTGGGAGAATCAAAGCATCCTAACTAGTCATTTCACTTATATATTAACAATTATGTTTGGTTTATGTATGGTTGATATGATTTACATGAGTTTCTAAGGCAATCAAAATTTGGAAAAAGCTGTAAGGGTCACCCCTTGTGGTTCTGGCAAAAATTGTAAACTTTTGTTCTTCGAGTGTTTGGGCGAATCAAAGCATCCTACATACTCATTACACTTATATATAAAGGATAATGTTTGGTTTATGCCTGGTTGATATGATTTACATGAGTTTCTGAGGCAATGAAAAATTGGAAAAAGCTGTAAGGGTCCCCGCTTGTGGTTCTGGCAAAAATTGAAAACTTTTGTTCTTTGAGTATTTGGGAGAATGAAAGCATCCTAAATACTCATTTCACTTATATATTAATGATTATGTTTGGTTTATGCATGGTTGATATGATTTACATGAGTTTCTGAGACAATCAAAAATCGGAAAAAGTTGTAAGGGTCCCCCCTTGTGGTTCTGGCAAAAATTGAAAACTTTTGTTCTACGAGTATTTGGGAGAATCAAAGCATCCTAACTACTCTTTTAACTTATATATTAATGATTATATTTTTTTTATGTATGGTTGATATGATTTACATGAGTTTCTGAGGCAATCAAAAATTGGAAAATGCTGTAATGGTCCCCCTTGTAGTTCTGGCAAAAATTGAAAACTTTTGTTCTTTGAGAATTTGGGCGAATCAAAGAATCCTAACTACTCATTTCACTTATATATTAACAATTATGTTTGGTTTATGTATGGTTGATATGATTTACATGAGTTTCTAAGGCAATCAAAAATTGGAAAAAGTTGTAAGGGTCACCCCTTGTGGTTCTGGCAAAAATTGAAAACTTTTGTTCTTCGAGTATTTCGGTGAATCAAAGCATCCTACCTACTCATTACACTTATATAAAAACGATTATGTTTGGTTTATGCCTGGTTGATATGATTTACATGAGTTTCTGAGGCAATGAAAAATTGGAAAAGGTTGTAAGGGTCCCCCCTTGTGGTTCTGGCAAAAATTGAAAACTTTTTTTCTTTGAGTATTTGGGAGAATCAAAGCATCCTAACTACTCATTTCACCTATGTATTAATGATTATGTTTGGTTTATGCATGGTTGATATGATTTACATGAGTTTCTGAGGCAATCAAAAATTGGAAAAAGTTGTAAGGGTCCCCCCTTGTGGTTCTGGCAAAAATTGAAAACTTTTGTTCTTCGAGTATTTGGGCGAATCAAAGCATCCTAACTACTATTTTAACTTATATATTAATGATTATATTTTTTTTATGTATGGTTGATATGATTTACATGAATTTCTGAGGCAATCAAAAATTGGAAAAAGCTGTAATGGTCCCCCTTGTAGTTCTGGCAAAAATTGAAAACTTTTATTCTTCGAGAATTTGGGCGAATCAAAGAATCCTAACTACTCATTTCACTTATATATTAACAATTATGTTTGGTTTATGTATGGTTGATATGATTTACATGAGTTTCTAAGGCAATCAAAAATTGGAAAAAGTTGTAAGGGTCACCCCTTGTGGTTCTGGCAAAAATTGAAAACTTTTGTTCTTCGAGTATTTCGGCGAATCAAAGCATCCTACCTACTCATTACACTTATATATAAACGATTATATTTGGTTTATGCCTGGTTGATATGATTTACATGAGTTTCTGAGGCAATGAAAAATTGGAAAAGGTTGTAAGAGTCTCCCCTTGTGGTTCTGGCAAAAATTGAAAACTTTTTTTCTTTGAGTATTTGGGAGAATCAAAGCATCCTAACTACTCATTTCACTTATGTATTAATGATTATGTTTGGTTTATGCATAGTTGATATGATTTACATGAGTTTCTGAGACAATCAAAAATTGGAAAAAGTTGTAAGGGTCCCCCCTTGTGGTTCTGGCAAAAATTGAAAACTTTTGTTCTTCGAGTATTTGGGCGAATCAAAGCATCCTACATACTCAATACACTGATATATAAACGATTATGTGTCGGTTATGCATGGTTGATATTATTTACATGAGTTTCTGAGGCAATAAAAAATTGGAAAAAGATGTAAGGGTCCCCCCTTGTGGTTTTGGCAAAAATTGAAAACTTTTGTTCTTCGAGTATTTGAGCGAATAAAAGCATCCTAACTTCTCATTTCACTTATATATTAACGATTATATTTGGTTTTTGTATGGTTGATATGATTTACAAGAGTTGCTGAGGCAATCAAAAATTGGAAAAAGGTGTAAGGGTCCCCCCTTGTGGTTCTGGCCAAAATTGAAAACTTTTGTTCTTCGAGTATTTCAGCGAATCAAAGCATCCAACCTACTGATCTCACTTATATATTAATGATTATATTTGGTTTATGTATGGTTTATATCATTTACATGAGTTTCTGAGGAAATCAAAAATTGGAAAAAGCTGTAATGGTCCCCCCTTGTGGTTCTGGCAAAAATTGAAAACTTTAATTCTTCGAATATTTGGGCGAATCAAAGCATCCAAACTACACATTTCACTTATTTATAAACGATTATGATTGTTTTATGCATGGTTGATACGATTTAACTGAGTTTTTGAGGTAATCAAACATTTGAAAAAGCTGTAAGGGTCCCCCATTGTGGTTCTGGCAAAAATTGAAAACTTTTGTTCTTCGAGTATTTCGGCGAATCAAAGCATACTAACTACTCATTTCACTTATATATAAACGATTATGATTGTTTTATGCATGGTTGATAAGATTTAACTGAGTTTTTGAGGCAATCAAAAATTTGAAAAAGCTGTAAGGGTCCCCCCTTTTGGTTCTGGCAAAAATTGAAAACTATTGTTCTTCGAGTATTTGGGCGAATCAAAGCATCCTAACAACTCATTTCACTTATATATTAATGATTATGTTAGGTTTATATATGGTTGATATGATTTACATGAGTTTCTGAGGCAATTAAAAATGGAAAAAGCTGTAAGGGTCCCGCCTTGTGGTTCTGGCCAAAATTGAAAACTTTTGTTCTTTGAGTATTTGGGAGAATCAAAGCATCCTAACTAGTCATTTCACTTATATATTAACAATTATGTTTGGTTTATGTATGGTTGATATGATTTACATGAGTTTCTAAGGCAATCAAAATTTGGAAAAAGCTGTAAGGGTCACCCCTTGTGGTTCTGGCAAAAATTGAAAACTTTTGTTCTTCGAGTGTTTGGGCGAATCAAAGCATCCTACATACTCATTACACTTATATATAAAGGATAATGTTTGGTTTATGCCTGGTTGATATGATTTACCTGAGTTTCTGAGGCAATGAAAAATTGGAAAAAGCTGTAAGGGTCCCCGCTTGTGGTTCTGGCAAAAATTGAAAACTTTTGTTCTTTGAGTATTTGGGAGAATGAAAGCATCCTAAATACTCATTTCACTTATATATTAATGATTATGTTTGGTTTATGCATGGTTGATATGATTTACATGAGTTTCTGAGACAATCAAAAATCGGAAAAAGTTGTAAGGGTCCCCCCTTGTGGTTCTGGCAAAAATTGAAAACTTTTGTTCTACGAGTATTTCGGCGAATCAAAGCATCCTACCTACTCATTACACTTATATATAAACGATTATGTTTGGTTTATGCCTGGTTTATAGGATTTACATGAGTTTCTGAGGCAATGAAAAATTGGAAAAGGTTGTAATGGTCCCCCCTTGTGGTTCTCGCAAAACTTGAAAACTTTTTTTCTTTGAGTATTTGGGAGAATCAAAGCGTCCTAACTACTCATTTCACTTATATATTAATGATTATGTTTGGTTTATGCATGGTTGATATGATTTACATGAGTTTCTGAGGCAATCAAAAATTGGAAAAAGTTGTAAGGGTCCCCCCTTGTGGTTCTGGCAAAAATTGAAAACTTTTGTTCTTCGAGTATTTGGGCGAATCAAAGCATCCTACCTACTCATTACACTAATATATAAACGATTATGTGTCGGTTATGCATGGTTGATATTATTTACATGAGTTTCTGAGGCAATCAAAAATTGGAAAAAGATGTAAGGGTCCCCCCTTGTGGTTTTGGCAAAAATTGAAAACTTTTGTTCTTCGAGTATTTGGGCGAATCAAAGCATCCTAAGATGTCATTTCACTTATATATTAACGATTATATTTTGTTTTTGTATGGTTGATATGATTTACATGAGTTTCTGTGGCAATCAAAAATGAAAAAAGCTGTAAGGTTCCCCCCTTGTGCTTCTTGCAAAAATTGAAAACTTTTGTTCTTCGAGTATTTGGGTGAATCAAAGCATCCTAACTACTCTTTTAACTTATATATTAATGATTATATTTTTTTTATGTATGGTTGATATGATTTACATGAGTTTCTGAGGCAATCAAAAATTGGAAAAAGCTGTAATGGTCCCCCTTGTAGTTCTGGCAAAAATTGAAAACTTTTGTTCTTCGAGAATTTGGGCGAATCAAAGAATCCTAACTACTCATTTCACTTATATATCAACAATTATGTTTGGTTTATGTATGGTTGATATGATTTACATGAGTTTCTAAGGCAATCAAAAATTGGAAAAAGATGTAAGGGTCACCCCTTGTGGTTCTGGCAAAAATTGAAAACTTTTGTTCTTTGAGTATTTCGGCGAATCAAAGCATCCTACCTACTCATTACACTTATATATAAACGAATATGTTTGGTTTATGCCTGGTTGATAGGATTTACATGAGTTTCTGAGGCAATGAAAAATTGGAAAAGGTTGTAATGGTCCCCCCTTGTGGTTCTCGCAAAACTTGAAAACTTTTTTTCTTTGAGTATTTGGGAGAATCAAAGCATCCTAACTACTCATTTCACTTATGTATTAATGATTATATTTGGTTTATGCATGGTTGATATGATTTACATGAGTTTCTGAGGCAATCAAAAATTGGAAAAAGTTGTAAGGGTCCCCCCTTGTGGTTCTGGCAAAAATTGAAAACTTTTGTTCTTCGAGTATTTGGGCGAATCAAAGCATCCTACCTACTCATTACACTAATATATAAACGATTATGTGTCGGTTATGCATGGTTGATATTATTTACATGAGTTTCTGAGGCAATCAACAATTGGAAAAAGATGTAAGGGTCCCCCCTTGTGGTTTTGGCAAAAATTGAAAACTTTTGTTCTTCGAGTATTTGGGCGAATCAAAGCATCCTAAGATGTCATTTCACTTATATATTAACGATTATATTTTGTTTTTGTATGGTTGATAAGATTTACATGAGTTTCTGTGGCAATCAAAAAATGAAAAAAGCTGTAAGGTTCCCCCCTTGTGCTTCTTGCAAAAATTGAAAACTTTTGTTCTTCGAGTATTTGGGCGAATCAAAGCATCCTAACTACTCTTTTAACTTATATATTAATGATTATATTTTTTTTATGTATGGTTGATATGATTTACATGAGTTTCTGAGGCAATCAAAAATTGGAAAAAGCTGTAATGGTCCCCCTTGTAGTTCTGGCAAAAATTGAAAACTTTTGTTCTTCGAGAATTTGGGCGAATCAAAGAATCCTAACTACTCATTTCACTTATATATCAACAATTATGTTTGGTTTATGTATGGTTGATATGATTTACATGAGTTTCTAAGGCAATCAAAAATTGGAAAAAGCTGTAAGGGTCACCCCTTGTGGTTCTGGCAAAAATTGAAAACTTTTGTTCTTTGAGTATTTCGGCGAATCAAAGCATCCTACCTACTCATTACACTTATATATAAACGAATATGTTTGGTTTATGCCTGGTTGATAGGATTTACATGAGTTTCTGAGGCAATGAAAAATTGGAAAAGGTTGTAATGGTCCCCCCTTGTGGTTCTCGCAAAACTTGAAAACTTTTTTTCTTTGAGTATTTGGGAGAATCAAAGCATCCTAACTACTCATTTCACTTATGTATTAATGATTATATTTGGTTTATGCATGGTTGATATGATTTACATGAGTTTCTGAGGCAATCAAAAATTGGAAAAAGTTGTAAGGGTCCCCCCTTGTGGTTCTGGCAAAAATTGAAAACTTTTGTTCTTCGAGTATTTGGGCGAATCAAAGCATCCTACCTACTCATTACACTTATATATAAACGATTATGTGTCGGTTATGCATGGTTGATATTATTTACATGAGTTTCTGAGGCAATCAAAAATTGGAAAAAGATGTAAGGGTACCCCCTTGTGGTTTTGGCAAAAATTGAAAACTTTTGTTCTTCGAGTATTTGAGCGAATGAAAGCATCCTAACTTCTCATTTCACTTATATATTAATGATTATATTTGGTTTTTGTATGGTTGATATGATTTACATGAGTTGCTGAGGGAATCAAAAATTGGAAAAAGGTGTAAGGGTCCCCCTTGTGGTTCTGGCCAAAATTGAAAACTTTTGTTCTTCGAGTATTTCAGCGAATCAAAGCATCCAACCTACTGATTTCACTTATATATTAATGATTATATTTGGTTTATGTATGGTTTATATCATTTACATGAGTTTCTGAGGAAATCAAAAATTGGAAAAAGCTATAATGGTCCACCCTTGTGGTTCTGGCAAAAATTGAAAACTTTAATTCTTCGAATATTTTGGCGAATAAAAGCATCCAAACTACACATTTCACTTATTTATAAACGATTATGATTGTTTTATGCTTGGTTGATACGATTTAACTGAGTTTTTGAGGTAATCAAACATTTGAAAAAGCTGTAAGGGTCCCCCCTTGTGGTTCAGGCAAAAATTGAAAACTTTTGTTCTTCGAGTATTTCGGCGAATCACAGCATCCTAACTACTCATTTCACTTATATATAAACGATTATGATTGTTTCATGCATGGTTGATAAGATTTAACTTAGTTTTTGAGGCAATCAAAAATTTGAAAAAGCTGTAAGTGTCCCCCCTTTTGGTTCTGACAAAAAATGAAAACTATTGTTCTTCGAGTATTTGGGCGAATCAAAGCATCCTAACAACTCATTTCACTTATATATTAATGATTATGTTAGGTTTATATATGGTTGATATGATTTACATGAGTTTCTGAGGCAATTAAAAATGGAAAAAGCTGTAAGGGTCCCCCCTTGTGGTTCTGGCCAAAATTGAAAACTTTTGTTGTTTGAGTATTTGGGAGAATCAAAGCATCCTAACTAGTCATTTCACTTATATATGAACAATTATGTTTGGTTTATGTATGGTTGATATGATTTACATGAGTTTCTAAGGCAATCAAAAATTGGAAAAAGCTGTAAGGGTCACCCCTTGTGGTTCTGGCAAAAATTGAAAACTTTTGTTCTTCGAGTATTTGGGCGAATCAAAGCATCCTACATACTCATTACACTTATATATAAACGATTATGTTTGGTTTATGCCTGGTTGATATGATTTACATGAGATTCTGAGGCAATGAAAAATTGGAAAAAGCTGTAAGGGTCCCCGCTTGTGGTTCTGGCAAAAATTGAAAACTTTTGTTCTTTGAGTATTTGGGAGAATCAAAGCATCCTAAATACTAATTTCACTTATATATTAATGATTATGTTTGGTTTATGCATGGTTGATATGATTTACATGAGTTTCTGAGGCAATCAAAAATCGGAAAAAGTTGTAAGGGTCCCCCCAAGTGGTTCTGGCAAAAATTGAAAACTTTTGTTCTACGAGTATTTGGGCGAATCAAAGCATCCTACCTACTCATTACACTGATATATAAACGATTATGTGCCGGTTATACATGGTTGATATTATTTACATGAGTTTCTGAGGCAATCAAAAATTGGAAAAAGCTGTAAGGGTCCCCCCTTGTGGTTTTGGCAAAAATTGAAAACTTTTGTTCTTCGAGTATTTGGGCGAATCAAAGCATCCTAACATGTCATTTCACTTATATATTAACGATTATATTTTGTTTTTGTATGGTTGATATGATTTACATGAGTTTCTGTGGCAATCAAAAAATGAAAAAAGCTGTAAGGGTCCTCCCTTGTGCTTCTGGCAAAAATAGAAAACTTTTGTTCTTCGAGTATTTGGGCGAATCAAAGCATCCTAACTACTCATTTCACTTTTATATTAACGATTATGTTTGGTTTATATATGGTTGATGTGATTTACATGAGTTTCTGAGGCAATCAAAAATTGGAAGAAGCTGTAAGGGTCCCCCCTAGTGGTTCTGCCAAAAATTGAAAACTTTTGTTCTTCGAGTATTTGGGTGAATCAAAGCAACCTAACTACCCATTTCACTTATATATTAATAATTATGTTTGGTTTAGGCATGGTTGATATGATTTACATGAGTTTCTGAGGCAATCAAAAATTGGAAAAAGCTGTAAGGGTCCCCCCTTGTGGTTCTGGCAAAAATTGAAAACTTTTGTTCTTCGAGTATTTGGGCGAATCAAAGCATCCTAACTACTCATTTCACTTTTATATTAACGATTATGTTTGGTTTATATATGGTTGATGTGATTTACATGAGTTTCTGAGGCAATCAAAAATTGGAAGAAGCTGTAAGGGTCCCCCCTAGTGGTTCTGCCAAAAATTGAAAACTTTTGTTCTTCGAGTATTTGGGTGAATCAAAGCAACCTAACTACCCATTTCACTTATATATTAATAATTATGTTTGGTTTAGGCATGGTTGATATGATTTACATGAGTTTCTGAGGCAATCAAAAATTGGAAAAAGCTGTAAGGGTCCCCCCTTGTGGTTCTGGCAAAAATTGAAAACTTTTGTTCTTCGAGTATTTGGGCGAATCAAAGCATCCTAACTACCCATTTCACTTATTTATTAACGATTATGTTTTGTTTATGCGTGGTTGATATGATTTACATGAGTTTCTGAGGCAATCAAAAACTGGAAAAAGCTGTAAGGGTCCCCCCTTGTGGTTCTGCCAAAAATTGAAAACTTTTGTTCTTCGAGTATTTGGACGAATCAAAGCATCCTAACTACTCATTTCACTATATATTAACGATTATGTTTGGTTTATGTATGGTTGATATGATTTACATGAGTTTCTGAGGCAATCAAAAATTGGAAAAAGTTGTAAGGGTCCCCACTTGTGGTTCTGCCAAAAATTAAAAATTTTTGTTCTTCGAGTATTTGGGTGAATCAAAGCATCCTAACTACCCATTTCACTTATATATTAACGAATATGTTTGGTTCATGCATGGTTGATATGATTTACATGAGTTTCTGAGGCAATCAAAAATTGGAAAAAGCTGTAAGGGTCCCCCCTTGTGGTTCTGCCAAAAATTGAAAACTTTTGTTCTTCGAGTATTTGGGCGAATCAAAGCATTCTAACTACCTATTTCACTTATATATTAAAGATTAAGTTTGGTTTATGCATGGTTGATATGATTTACTTGAGTTTCTGAGGCAATCAAAAATTGGAAAAAGCTGAAAGGGTCCCCCCTTGTGGTTCTGCCAAAAATTGAAAACTTTTGTTCTTCGAGTATTTGGACGAATCAAAGCATCCTAACTACTCATTTCACTATATATTAACGATTATGTTTGGTTTATGTATGGTTGATATGATTTACATGAGTTTCTGAGGCAATCAAAAATTGGAAAAATCTGTAAGGGTCCCCCCTTGTGGTTCTGGCAAAAATTGAAAACTTTTGTTCTTCGAGTATTTTGGTGAATCAAAGCATCCTAACTGCCCATTTCACTTATATATTAACGATTATGTTTGGTTTATGCATGGTTGATACGATTTACATGAGTTTCTGAGACAATCAAAAATTGGAAAAAGCTGTAAGGGTCCCCCCTTATGGTTCTGGCAAAAATCGAAAACTTTTGTTCTTCGAGTATTTGGGCGAATCAAAGCATCCTAACTACTCATTTCACTTATTTATTAACGATTATGTTTGGTTTATGCGTGGTTGATATGATTTACATGAGTTTCTGAGACAATCAAAAGTTGGAAAAAGCTGTAAGGGTCCTCCCTTGTTGTTCTGGCAAAAATTGAAAACTTTTGTTCTTCGAGTATTTGGACGAATCAAAGCATCCTAACTACTCATTTCACTATTTATTAACGATTATGTTTGGTTTATGTATGGTTGATATGATTTACATGAGTTTCTGAGGTAATCAAAAATTGGAAAAAGCTGTAAGGGTCCCCCCTTGTGGTTGTGGCAAAAATTGAAAACTTTTGTTCTTCGAGTATTTTGGTGAATCAAACCATCCTAACTGCCCATTTCACTTATATATTAACGATTATGTTTGGTTTATGCATGGTTGATATGATTTACATGAGTTTCTGAGACAATCAAAAATTGGAAAAAGCTGTAAGGGTCCCCCCTTATTGTTCTGGCAAAAATTGAAAACTTTTGTTCTTCGAGTATTTCGGCGAATCAAAGCATCCTAACTACTCATTTCACTTATTTATTAACGATTATGTTTGGTTTATGCGTGGTTGATATGATTTACATGAGTTTCTGAGGCAATAAAAAATTGGAAAAAGCTGTAAGGGTCCCCCCTTGTGGTTCTGCCAAAAATTGAAAACTTTTGTTCTTCGAGTATTTGGGCGAATCAAAGCATCCTAACTACCCATTTCACTTATTTATTAACGATTATGTTTTGTTTATGCGAGGTTGATATGATTTACATGAGTTTCTGAGGCAATCAAAAACTGGAAAAAGCTGTAAGGGTCCCCCTTTTTGGTTCTGCCAAAAATTGAAAACTTTTGTTCTTCGAGTATTTGGACGAATCAAAGCATCCTAACTTCTCATTTCACTATATATTAACGATTATGTTTGGTTTATGCATGGTTGATATGATTTACATGAGTTTCTGAGGCAATCAAAAATTGGAAAAAGCTGTAAGGGTCCCCACTTGTGGTTCTGCCAAAAATTGAAAACTTTTGTTCTTCGAGTATTTGGGTGAATCAAAGCATCCTAACTACCCATTTCACTTATATATTAACGAATATGTTTGGTTCATGCATGGTTGATATGATTTACATGAATGTCTGAGGCAATCAAAAATTGGAAAAAGCTGTAAGGGTCCCCCCTTGTGGTTCTGCCAAAAATTGATAACTTTTGTTCTTCGAGTATTTGGGCGAATCAAAGCATCCTACCTACCCATTTCACTTATATATTAAAGATTATGTTTGGTTTATGCATGGTTGATATGATTTACATGAGTTTCTGAGGCAATCAAAAATTGGAAAAAGCTGTAAGGGTCCCCCCTTGTGGTTCTGCCAAAAATTGAAAACTTTTGTTCTTTGAGTATTTGGACGAATCAAAGCATCCTAACTACTCATTTCACTATATATTAACGATTACGTTTGGTTTATGTATGGTTGATATGATTTACATGAGTTTCTGAGGCAATCAAAAATTGGAAAAATCTGTAAGGGTCCCCCCTTGTGGTTCTGCCAAAAATTGAAAACTTTTGTTCTTCGAGTATTTGGGTGAATCAAAGCATCCTAACTGCCCATTTCACTTATATATTAACGATTATGTTTGGTTTATGCATGGTTGATATGATTTACATGAGTTTCTGAGACAATCAAAAGTTGGAAAAAGCTGTAAGGGTCCCCCCTTGTTGTTCTGGCAAAAATTGAAAACTTTTGTTCTTCGAGTATTTGGGCGAATCAAAGCATCCTAACTACTCATTTCACTTAATTATTAACGATTATGTTTAGTTTATGCGTGGTTGATATGATTTACATGAGTTTCTGAGGCAATCAAAAATTGGAAAAAGCTGTAAGGGTCCCCCCTTGTGGTTCTGCCAAAAATTGAAAACTTTTGTTCTTCGAGTATTTGGACGAATCAAAGCATCCTAACTACTCATTTCACTATATATTAACGATTATGTTTGGTTTATGCATGGTTGATATGATTTACATGAGTTTCTGAGGCAATCAAAAATTGGAAAAAGCCGTAAGGGTCCCCCCTTGTGGTTCTGCCAAAAATTGAAAACTTTTGTTCTTCGAGTATTTGGGTGAATCAAAGTGTCCTAACTACCCATTTCACTTATATATTAACGATTATGTTTGGTTTATGCATGGTTGATATGATTTAATTGAGTTTCTGAGGCAATCAAAAATAGGAAAAAGCTGTAAGGGTCCCCCCTAGTGGTTCTGCCAAAAATTGAAAACTTTTGTTCTTCGAGTATTTGGGTGAATCCAAGCATCCTAAATACTCATTTCACTTATATTTTAATGATTATGTTTGGTTTAGGTATGGTTGATATGATTTACATGAGTTTCTGAGGCAATCAAAAATTGGAAAAAGCTGTAAGGGTCCCCCCTTATGGTTCTGGCAAAAATCGAAAACTTTTGTTCTTCGAGTATTTGGGCGAATCAAAGCATCCTAACTACTCATTTCACTTATATATTAATGATTATGTTTGGTTTATGTATGGTTGATATGATTTACATGAGTTTATGAGGCAATCAAAAATTGGAAAAATCTGTAAGGGTCCCCCCTTGTGGTTCTGCCAAAAATTGAAAACTTTTGTTCTTCGAGTATTTGGGCGAATCAAAGCATCCTAACTACCCATCTCACTTATTTATTAACGATTATGTTTTGTTTATGCGTGGTTGATATGATTTACATGAGTTTCTGAGGCAATCAAAAACTGGAAAAAGCTGTAAGGGTCCCCCTTTTTGGTTCTGCCAAAAATTGAAAACTTTTGTTCTTCGAGTATTTGGACGAATCAAAGCATCCTAACTACTCATTTCACTATATATTAACGATTATGTTTGGTTTATGCATGGTTGATATGATTTACATGAGTTTCTGAGGCAATCAAAAATTGGAAAAAGCTGTAAGGGTCCCCACTTGTGGTTCTGCCAAAAATTGAAAACTTTTGTTCTTCGAGTATTTGGGTGAATCAAAGCATCCTAACTACCCATTTCACTTATATATTAACGAATATGTTTGGTTCATGCATGGTTGATATGATTTACATGAGTTTCTGAGGCAATCAAAAATTGGAAAAAGCTGTAAGGGTCCCCCCTTGTGGTTCTGCCAAAAATTGAAAACTTTTGTTCTTCGAGTATTTGGGCGAATCAAAGCATCCTAACTACCCATTTCACTTATATATTAAAGATTATGTTTGGTTTATGCATGGTTGATATGATTTACATGAGTTTCTGAGGCAATCAAAAATTGGAAAAAGCTGTAAGGGTCCCCCCTTGTGGTTCTGCCAAAAATTGAAAACTTTTGTTCTTCGAGTATTTGGACGAATCAAAGCATCCTAACTACTCATTTCACTATATATTAACGATTACGTTTGGTTTATGTATGGTTGATATGATTTACATGAGTTTCTGAGGCAATCAAAAATTGGAAAAATCTGTAAGGGTCCCCCCTTGTGGTTCTGCCAAAAATTGAAAACTTTTGTTCTTCGAGTATTTGGGTGAATCAAAGCATCCTGACTGCCCATTTCACTTATATATTAACGATTATGTTTGGTTTATGCATGGTTGATATCATTTACATGAGTTTCTGAGACAATCAAAAATTGGAAAAAGCTGTAAGGGTCCCCCCTTGTTGTTCTGGCAAAAATTGAAAACTTTTGTTCTTCGAGTATTTGGGCGAATCAAAGCATCCTAACTACTCATTTCACTTATTTATTAACGATTATGTTTGGTTTATGCGTGGTTGATATGATTTACATGAGTTTCTGAGGCAATCAAAAATTGGAAAAAGCTGTAAGGGTCCCCCCTTGTGGTTCTGCCAAAAATTGAAAACTTTTGTTCTTCGAGTATTTGGACGAATCAAAGCATCCTAACTACTCATTTCACTATATATTAACGATTATGTTTGGTTTATGCATGGTTGATATGATTTACATGAGTTTCTGAGGCAATCAAAAATTGGAAAAAGCCGTAAGGGTCCCCCCTTGTGGTTCTGCCAAAAATTGAAAACTTTTGTTCTTCGAGTATTTGGGTGAATCAAAGTGTCCTAACTACCCATTTCACTTATATATTAACGATTATGTTTGGTTTATGCATGGTTGATATGATTTACTTGAGTTTCTGAGGCAATCAAAAATAGGAAAAAGCTGTAAGGGTCCCCCCTAGTGCTTCTGCCAAAAATTGAAAACTTTTGTTCTTCGAGTATTTGGGTGAATCCAAGCATCCTAAATACTCATTTCACTTATATTTTAATGATTATGTTTGGTTTAGGTATGGTTGATATGATTTACATGAGTTTCTGAGGCAATCAAAAATTGGAAAAAGCTGTAAGGGTCCCCCCTTATGGTTCTGGCAAAAATCGAAAACTTTTGTTCTTCGAGTATTTGGGCGAATCAAAGCATCCTAACTACTCATTTCACTTATATATTAATGATTATGTTTGGTTTATGTATGGTTGATATGATTTACATGAGTTTCTGAGGCAATCAAAAATTGGAAAAAGCTGTAAGGGTCCCCACTTGTGGTTCTGCCAAAAATTGAAAACTTTTGTTCTTCGAGTATTTAGGTGAATCAAAGCATCCTAACTACCCATTTCACTTATATATTAACGAATATGTTTGGTTCATGCATGGTTGATATGATTTACATGAGTTTCTGAGGCAATCAAAAATTGGAAAAAGCTGTAAGGGTCCCCCCTTGTGGTTCAGCCAAAAATTGAAAACTTTTGTTCTTCGAGTATTTGGGCAAATCAAAGCATTCTAATTACCCATTTCACTTATATATTAAAGATTATGTTTGGTTTATGCATGGTTGATATGATTTACTTGAGTTTCTGAGGCAATCAAAAATTGGAAAAAGCTGTAAGGGTCCCCCCTTATGGTTCTGGCAAAAATCGAAAACTTTTGTTCTTCGAGTATTTGGGCGAATCAAAGCATCCTAACTACTCATTTCACTTATATATTAATGATTATGTTTGGTTTATGTATGGTTGATATGATTTACATGAGTTTCTGAGGCAATCAAAAATTGGAAAAAGCTGTAAGGGTCCCCACTTGTGGTTCTGCCAAAAATTGAAAACTTTTGTTCTTCGAGTATTTAGGTGAATCAAAGCATCCTAACTACCCATTTCACTTATATATTAACGAATATGTTTGGTTCATGCATGGTTGATATGATTTACATGAGTTTCTGAGACAATCAAAAGTTGGAAAAAGCTGTAAGGGTCCCCCCTTGTTGTTCTGGCAAAAATTGAAAACTTTTGTTCTTCGAGTATTTGGGCGAATCAAAGCATCCTAACTACTCATTTCACTTAATTATTAACGATTATGTTTAGTTTATGCGTGGTTGATATGATTTACATGAGTTTCTGAGGCAATCAAAAATTGGAAAAAGCTGTAAGGGTCCCCCCTTGTGGTTCTGCCAAAAATTGAAAACTTTTGTTCTTCGAGTATTTGGACGAATCAAAGCATCCTAACTACTCATTTCACTATATATTAACGATTATGTTTGGTTTATGCATGGTTGATATGATTTACATGAGTTTCTGAGGCAATCAAAAATTGGAAAAAGCCGTAAGGGTCCCCCCTTGTGGTTCTGCCAAAAATTGAAAACTTTTGTTCTTCGAGTATTTGGGTGAATCAAAGTGTCCTAACTACCCATTTCACTTATATATTAACGATTATGTTTGGTTTATGCATGGTTGATATGATTTACTTGAGTTTCTGAGGCAATCAAAAATAGGAAAAAGCTGTAAGGGTCCCCCCTAGTGGTTCTGCCAAAAATTGAAAACTTTTGTTCTTCGAGTATTTGGGTGAATCCAAGCATCCTAAATACTCATTTCACTTATATTTTAATGATTATGTTTGGTTTAGGTATGGTTGATATGATTTACATGAGTTTCTGAGGCAATCAAAAATTGGAAAAAGCTGTAAGGGTCCCCCCTTATGGTTCTGGCAAAAATCGAAAACTTTTGTTCTTCGAGTATTTGGGCGAATCAAAGCATCCTAACTACTCATTTCACTTATATATTAATGATTATGTTTGGTTTATGTATGGTTGATATGATTTACATGAGTTTATGAGGCAATCAAAAATTGGAAAAATCTGTAAGGGTCCCCCCTTGTGGTTCTGCCAAAAATTGAAAACTTTTGTTCTTCGAGTATTTGGGCGAATCAAAGCATCCTAACTACCCATCTCACTTATTTATTAACGATTATGTTTTGTTTATGCGTGGTTGATATGATTTACATGAGTTTCTGAGGCAATCAAAAACTGGAAAAAGCTGTAAGGGTCCCCCTTTTTGGTTCTGCCAAAAATTGAAAACTTTTGCTCTTCGAGTATTTGGACGAATCAAAGCATCCTAACTACTCATTTCACTATATATTAACGATTATGTTTGGTTTATGCATGGTTGATATGATTTACATGAGTTTCTGAGGCAATCAAAAATTGGAAAAAGCTGTAAGGGTCCCCACTTGTGGTTCTGCCAAAAATTGAAAACTTTTGTTCTTCGAGTATTTGGGTGAATCAAAGCATCCTAACTACCCATTTCACTTATATATTAACGAATATGTTTGGTTCATGCATGGTTGATATGATTTACATGAGTTTCTGAGGCAATCAAAAATTGGAAAAAGCTGTAAGGGTCCCCCCTTGTGGTTCTGCCAAAAATTGAAAACTTTTGTTCTTCGAGTATTTGGGCGAATCAAAGCATCCTAACTACCCATTTCACTTATATATTAAAGATTATGTTTGGTTTATGCATGGTTGATATGATTTACATGAGTTTCTGAGGCAATCAAAAATTGGAAAAAGCTGTAAGGGTCCCCCCTTGTGGTTCTGCCAAAAATTAAAAACTTTTGTTCTTCGAGTATTTGGACGAATCAAAGCATCCTAACTACTCATTTCACTATATATTAACGATTACGTTTGGTTTATGTATGGTTGATATGATTTACATGCGTTTCTGAGGCAATCAAAAATTGGAAAAATCTGTAAGGGTCCCCCCTTGTGGTTCTGCCAAAAATTGAAAACTTTTGTTCTTCGAGTATTTGGGTGAATCAAAGCATCCTGACTGCCCATTTCACTTATATATTAACGATTATGTTTGGTTTATGCATGGTTGATATCATTTACATGAGTTTCTGAGACAATCAAAAATTGGAAAAAGCTGTAAGGGTCCCCCCTTGTTGTTCTGGCAAAAATTGAAAACTTTTGTTCTTCGAGTATTTGGGCGAATCAAAGCATCCTAACTACTCATTTCACTTATTTATTAACGATTATGTTTGGTTTATGCGTGGTTGATATGATTTACATGAGTTTCTGAGGCAATCAAAAATTGGAAAAAGCTGTAAGGGTCCCCCCTTGTGGTTCTGCCAAAAATTGAAAACTTTTGTTCTTCGAGTATTTGGACGAATCAAAGCATCCTAACTACTCATTTCACTATATATTAACGATTATGTTTGGTTTATGCATGGTTGATATGATTTACATGAGTTTCTGAGGCAATCAAAAATTGGAAAAAGCCGTAAGGGTCCCCCCTTGTGGTTCTGCCAAAAATTGAAAACTTTTGTTCTTCGAGTATTTGGGTGAATCAAAGTGTCCTAACTACCCATTTCACTTATATATTAACGATTATGTTTGGTTTATGCATGGTTGATATGATTTACTTGAGTTTCTGAGGCAATCAAAAATAGGAAAAAGCTGTAAGGGTCCCCCCTAGTGCTTCTGCCAAAAATTGAAAACTTTTGTTCTTCGAGTATTTGGGTGAATCCAAGCATCCTAAATACTCATTTCACTTATATTTTAATGATTATGTTTGGTTTAGGTATGGTTGATATGATTTACATGAGTTTCTGAGGCAATCAAAAATTGGAAAAAGCTGTAAGGGTCCCCCCTTATGGTTCTGGCAAAAATCGAAAACTTTTGTTCTTCGAGTATTTGGGCGAATCAAAGCATCCTAACTACTCATTTCACTTATATATTAATGATTATGTTTGGTTTATGTATGGTTGATATGATTTACATGAGTTTCTGAGGCAATCAAAAATTGGAAAAAGCTGTAAGGGTCCCCACTTGTGGTTCTGCCAAAAATTGAAAACTTTTGTTCTTCGAGTATTTAGGTGAATCAAAGCATCCTAACTACCCATTTCACTTATATATTAACGAATATGTTTGGTTCATGCATGGTTGATATGATTTACATGAGTTTCTGAGGCAATCAAAAATTGGAAAAAGCTGTAAGGGTCCCCCCTTGTGGTTCTGCCAAAAATTGAAAACTTTTGTTCTTCGAGTATTTGGGCAAATCAAAGCATTCTAATTACCCATTTCACTTATATATTAAAGATTATGTTTGGTTTATGCATGGTTGATATGATTTACTTGAGTTTCTGAGGCAATCAAAAATTGGAAAAAGCTGTAAGGGTCCCCCCTTGTGGTTCTGCCAAAAATGGAAAACTTTTGTTCTTCGAGTATTTGGACGAATCAAAGCATCCTAACTACTCATTTCACTATATATTAACGATTATGTTTGGTTTATGTATGGTTGATATGATTTACATGAGTTTCTGAGGCAATCAAAAATTGGAAAAATCTGTAAGGGTCCCCCCTTGTGGTTCTGGCAAAAATTGAAAACTTTTGTTCTTCGAGTATTTTGGTGAATCAAAGCATCCTAACTGCCCATTTCACTTATATATTAACGATTATGTTTGGTTTATGCATGGTTGATATGATTTACATGAGTTTCTGAGACAATCAAAAATTGGAAAAAGCTGTAAGGGTCCCCCCTTATTGTTCTGGCAAAAATTGAAAACTTTTGTTCTTCGAGTATTTGGGCGAATCAAAGCATCCTAACTACTCATTTCACTTATTTATTAACGATTATGTTTGGTTTATGCGTGGTTGATATGATTTACATGAGTTTCTGAGGCAATCAAAAATTGGAAAAAGCTGTAAGGGTCCCCCCTTGTGGTTCTGCCAAAAATTGAAAACTTTTGTTCTTCGAGTATTTGGACGAATCAAAGCATCCTAACTACTCATCTCACTTTTATATTAACGATTATGTTTGGTTTATGTATGGTTGATGTGATTTACATGAGTTTCTGAGGCAATCAAAAATTGGAATAAGCTGTAAGGGTCCCCCCTAGTGGTTCTGCCAAAAATTGAAAACTTTTGTTCTTCGAGTATTTGGGTGAATCAAAGCAACCTAACTACCCATTTCACTTATATATTAATAATTATGTTTGTTTTAGGCATGGTTGATATGATTTACATGAGTTTCTGAGGCAATCAAAAATTGGAAAAAGCTGTAAGGGTCCCTCCTTGTGGTTCTGGCAAAAATTGAAAACTTTTGTTCTTCGAGTATTTGGGCGAATCAAAGCATCCTAACTACCCATTTCACTTATTTATTAACGATTATGTTTTGTTTATGCGTGGTTGATATGATTTACATGAGTTTCTGAGGCAATCAAAAACTGAAAAAAGCTGTAAGGGTCCCCCCTTTTGGTTCTGCCAAAAATTGAAAACTTTTGTTCTTCGAGTATTTGGACGAATCAAAGCATCCTAACTACTCATTTCACTATATATTAACGATTATGTTTGGTTTATGCATGGTTGATATGATTTACATGAGTTTCTGAGGCAATCAAAAATTGGAAAAAGCTGTAAGGGTCCCCACTTGTGGTTCTGCCAAAAATTGAAAAGTTTTGTTCTTCGAGTATTTGGGTGAATCAAAGCATCCTAACTACCCATTTCACTTATATATTAACGAATATGTTTGGTTCATGCAGGGTTGATATGATTTACATGAGTTTCTGAGGCTATCAAAAATTGGAAAAAGCTGTAAGGGTCCCCCCTTGTGGTTCTGCCAAAAATTGAAAACTTTTGTTCTTCGAGTATTTGGGCGAATCAAAGCATCCTAACTACCCATTTCACTTATATATTAAAGATTATGTTTGGTTTATACATGGTTGATATGATTTACATGAGTTTCTGAGGCAATCAAAAATTTGAAAAAGCTGTAAAGGTCCCCCCTTGTGGTTCTGCCAAAAATTGAAAACTTTTGTTCTTCGAGTATTTGGACGAATCAAAGCATCCTAACTACTCATTTCACTATATATTAACGATTACGTTTGGTTTATGTATGGTTGATATGATTTACATGAGTTTCTGAGGCAATCAAAAATTGGAAAAATCTGTAAGGGTCCCCCCTTGTGGTTCTGCCAAAAATTGAAAACTTTTGTTCTTCGAGTATTTGGGTGAATCAAAGCATCCTAACTACCCATTTCACTTACATATTAACGATTATGTTTGGTTTATGCATGGTTGATATGATTTACATGAGTTTCTGAGACAATCAAAAGTTGGAAAAAGCTGTAAGGGTCCCCCCTTGTTGTTCTGGCAAAAATTGAAAACTTTTGTTCTTCGAGTATTTGGGCGAATCAAAGCATCCTAACTACTCATTTCACTTATTTATTAACGATTATGTTTGGTTTATGCGTGGTTGATATGATTTACCTGAGTTTCTGAGGCAATCAAAAATTGGAAAAAGCTGTAAGGGTCCCCCCTTGTGGTTCTGCCAAAAATTGAAAACTTTTGTTCTTCGAGTATTTGGACGAATCAAAGCATCCTAACTACTCATTTCACTATATATTAACGATTATGTTTGGTTTATGCATGGTTGATATGATTTACATGAGTTTCTGAGGCAATCAAAAATTGGAAAAAGCCTTAAGGGTCCCCCCTTGTGGTTCTGCCAAAAATTGAAAACTTTTGTTCTTCAAGTATTTGGGTGAATCAAAGTGTCCTAACTACCCATTTCACTTATATATTAACGATTATGTTTGGTTTATGTATGGTTGATATGATTTACTTGAGTTTCTGAGGCAATCAAAAATAGGAAAAAGCTGTAAGGGTCCCCCCTAGTGGTTCTGCCAAAAATTGAAAACTTTTGTTCTTCGAGTATTTGGGTGAATCCAAGCATCCTAAATACTCATTTCACTTATATTTTAATGATTATGTTTTGTTTAGGTATGGTTGATATGATTTACATGAGTTTCTGAGGCAATCAAAAATTGGAAAAAGCTGTAAGGGTCCCCCCTTATGGTTCTGGCAAAAATCGAAAACTTTTGTTGTTCGAGTATTTGGGCGAATCAAAGCATCCTAACTACTCATTTCACTTATATATTAATGATTATGTTTGGTTTATGTATGGTTGTTATGATTTACATGAGTTTATGAGGCAATCAAAAATTGGAAAAATCTGTAAGGGTCCCCCCTTGTGGTTCTGGCAAAAATTGAAAACTTTTTATTCTTCGAGTATTTGGGTGAATCAAAGCATCCTAACTACCCATTTCACTTATATATTAATGATTATGTTTGGTTTATGCATGGTTGATATGATTAACATGAGTTTCTGAGGCAATCAAAAATTAGAAAAAGCTGTAAGGGTCCCCCCTTGTGGTTCTGCCAAATATTGAAAACTTTTGTTCTTCGACTATTTGGGCGAATCAAAGCATCCTAACTACCCATTTCACTTATTTATTAACGATTATGTTTAGTTTATGCGTGGTTGATATGATTTACATGAGTTTCTGAGGCAATCAAAAACTGGAAAAAGCTGTAAGGGTCCTCCCTTGTGGTTCTGCCAAAAATTGAAAACTTTTGTTCTTCGAGTATTTGGACGAATCAAAGCATCCTAACTACTCATTTCACTATATATTAACGATTATGTTTGGTTTATGTATGGTTGATATGATTTATATGAGTTTCTGAGGCAATCAAAAATTGGAAAAAGCTGTAAGGGTCCCCACTTGTGGTTCTGCCAAAAATTGAAAACTTTTGTTCTTCGAGTATTTGGGTGAATCAAAGCTTCCGAACTACTCATTTCACTTATATTTTAACGATTATGTTTTGTTTAGGTATGGTTGATATGATTTACATGGGTTTCTGAGGCAATCAAAAATTGGAAAAAGCCGTAAAGGTCCCTACTTGTGGTTCAGGCAAAAATTGAAAACTTTTGTTCTTCGAGTATTTGGGTGAATTAAAGCATCCTAACTATGCATTTCACTTATATATTAAAGATTAAGTTTGGTTTATGCATGGTTGATATGATTTACTTGAGTTTCTGAGGCAATCAAAAATTGGAAAAAGCTGAAAGGGTCCCCCCTTGTGGTTCTGCCAAAAATTGAAAACTTTTGTTCTTCGAGTATTTGGACGAATCAAAGCATCCTAACTACTCATTTCACTATATATTAACGATTATGTTTGGTTTATGTATGGTTGATATGATTTACATGAGTTTCTGAGGCAATCAAAAATTGGAAAAATCTGTAAGGGTCCCCCCTTGTGGTTCTGGCAAAAATTGAAAACTTTTGTTCTTCGAGTATTTTGGTGAATCAAAGCATCCTAACTGCCCATTTCACTTATATATTAACGATTATGTTTGGTTTATGCATGGTTGATACGATTTACATGAGTTTCTGAGACAATCAAAAATTGGAAAAAGCTGTAAGGGTCCCCCCTTATGGTTCTGGCAAAAATCGAAAACTTTTGTTCTTCGAGTATTTGGGCGAATCAAAGCATCCTAACTACTCATTTCACTTATTTATTAACGATTATGTTTGGTTTATGCGTGGTTGATATGATTTACATGAGTTTCTGAGGCAATCAAAAATTGGAAAAAGCTGTAAGGGTCCCCCCTTGTGGTTCTGCCAAAAATTGAAAACTTTTGTTCTTCGAGTATTTGGACGAATCAAAGCATCCTAACTACTCATTTCACTATATATTAACGATTATGTTTGGTTTATGTATGGTTGATATGATTTACATGAGTTTCTGAGGTAATCAAAAATTGGAAAAAGCTGTAAGGGTCCCCCCTTGTGGTTGTGGCAAAAATTGAAAACTTTTGTTCTTCGAGTATTTTGGTGAATCAAACCATCCTAACTGCCCATTTCACTTATATATTAACGATTATGTTTGGTTTATGCATGGTTGATATGATTTACATGAGTTTCTGAGACAATCAAAAATTGGAAAATGCTGTAAGGGTCCCCCCTTATTGTTCTGGCAAAAATTGAAAACTTTTGTTCTTCGAGTATTTCGGCGAATCAAAGCATCCTAACTACTCATTTCACTTATTTATTAACGATTATGTTTGGTTTATGCGTGGTTGATATGATTTACATGAGTTTCTGAGGCAATAAAAAATTGGAAAAAGCTGTAAGGGTCCCCCCTTGTGGTTCTGCCAAAAATTGAAAACTTTTGTTCTTCGAGTATTTGGGCGAATCAAAGCATCCTAACTACCCATTTCACTTATTTATTAACGATTATGTTTTGTTTATGCGAGGTTGATATGATTTACATGAGTTTCTGAGGCAATCAAAAACTGGAAAAAGCTGTAAGGGTCCCCCTTTTTGGTTCTGCCAAAAATTGAAAACTTTTGTTCTTCGAGTATTTGGACGAATCAAAGCATCCTAACTACTCATTTCACTATATATTAACGATTATGTTTGGTTTATGCATGGTTGATATGATTTACATGAGTTTCTGAGGCAATCAAAAATTGGAAAAAGCTGTAAGGGTCCCCACTTGTGGTTCTGCCAAAAATTGAAAACTTTTGTTCTTCGAGTATTTGGGTGAATCAAAGCATCCTAACTACCCATTTCACTTATATATTAACGAATATGTTTGGTTCATGCATGGTTGATATGATTTACATGAATGTCTGAGGCAATCAAAAATTGGAAAAAGCTGTAAGGGTCCCCCCTTGTGGTTCTGCCAAAAATTGATAACTTTTGTTCTTCGAGTATTTGGGCGAATCAAAGCATCCTAACTACCCATTTCACTTATATATTAAAGATTATGTTTGGTTTATGCATGGTTGATATGATTTACATGAGTTTCTGAGGCAATCAAAAATTGGAAAAAGCTGTAAGGGTCCCCCCTTGTGGTTCTGCCAAAAATTGAAAACTTTTGTTCTTTGAGTATTTGGACGAATCAAAGCATCCTAACTACTCATTTCACTATATATTAACGATTACGTTTGGTTTATGTATGGTTGATATGATTTACATGAGTTTCTGAGGCAATCAAAAATTGGAAAAATCTGTAAGGGTCCCCCCTTGTGGTTCTGCCAAAAATTGAAAACTTTTGTTCTTCGAGTATTTGGGTGAATCAAAGCATCCTAACTGCCCATTTCACTTATATATTAACGATTATGTTTGGTTTATGCATGGTTGATATGATTTACATGAGTTTCTGAGACAATCAAAAGTTGGAAAAAGCTGTAAGGGTCCCCCCTTGTTGTTCTGGCAAAAATTGAAAACTTTTGTTCTTCGAGTATTTGGGCGAATCAAAGCATCCTAACTACTCATTTCACTTAATTATTAACGATTATGTTTAGTTTATGCGTGGTTGATATGATTTACATGAGTTTCTGAGGCAATCAAAAATTGGAAAAAGCTGTAAGGGTCCCCCCTTGTGGTTCTGCCAAAAATTGAAAACTTTTGTTCTTCGAGTATTTGGACGAATCAAAGCATCCTAACTACTCATTTCACTATATATTAACGATTATGTTTGGTTTATGCATGGTTGATATGATTTACATGAGTTTCTGAGGCAATCAAAAATTGGAAAAAGCCGTAAGGGTCCCCCCTTGTGGTTCTGCCAAAAATTGAAAACTTTTGTTCTTCGAGTATTTGGGTGAATCAAAGTGTCCTAACTACCCATTTCACTTATATATTAACGATTATGTTTGGTTTATGCATGGTTGATATGATTTACTTGAGTTTCTGAGGCAATCAAAAATAGGAAAAAGCTGTAAGGGTCCCCCCTAGTGGTTCTGCCAAAAATTGAAAACTTTTGTTCTTCGAGTATTTGGGTGAATCCAAGCATCCTAAATACTCATTTCACTTATATTTTAATGATTATGTTTGGTTTAGGTATGGTTGATATGATTTACATGAGTTTCTGAGGCAATCAAAAATTGGAAAAAGCTGTAAGGGTCCCCCCTTATGGTTCTGGCAAAAATCGAAAACTTTTGTTCTTCGAGTATTTGGGCGAATCAAAGCATCCTAACTACTCATTTCACTTATATATTAATGATTATGTTTGGTTTATGTATGGTTGATATGATTTACATGAGTTTATGAGGCAATCAAAAATTGGAAAAATCTGTAAGGGTCCCCCCTTGTGGTTCTGCCAAAAATTGAAAACTTTTGTTCTTCGAGTATTTGGGCGAATCAAAGCATCCTAACTACCCATCTCACTTATTTATTAACGATTATGTTTTGTTTATGCGTGGTTGATATGATTTACATGAGTTTCTGAGGCAATCAAAAACTGGAAAAAGCTGTAAGGGTTCCCCTTTTTGGTTCTGCCAAAAATTGAAAACTTTTGTTCTTCGAGTATTTGGACGAATCAAAGCATCCTAACTACTCATTTCACTATATATTAACGATTATGTTTGGTTTATGCATGGTTGATATGATTTACATGAGTTTCTGAGGCAATCAAAAATTGGAAAAAGCTGTAAGGGTCCCCACTTGTGGTTCTGCCAAAAATTGAAAACTTTTGTTCTTCGAGTATTTGGGTGAATCAAAGCATCCTAACTACCCATTTCACTTATATATTAACGAATATGTTTGGTTCATGCATGGTTGATATGATTTACATGAATGTCTGAGGCAATCAAAAATTGGAAAAAGCTGTAAGGGTCCCCCCTTGTGGTTCTGCCAAAAATTGATAACTTTTGTTCTTCGAGTATTTGGGCGAATCAAAGCATCCTAACTACCCATTTCACTTATATATTAAAGATTATGTTTGGTTTATGCATGGTTGATATGATTTACATGAGTTTCTGAGGCAATCAAAAATTGGAAAAAGCTGTAAGGGTCCCCCCTTGTGGTTCTGCCAAAAATTGAAAACTTTTGTTCTTTGAGTATTTGGACGAATCAAAGCATCCTAACTACTCATTTCACTATATATTAACGATTACGTTTGGTTTATGTATGGTTGATATGATTTACATGAGTTTCTGAGGCAATCAAAAATTGGAAAAATCTGTAAGGGTCCCCCCTTGTGGTTCTGCCAAAAATTGAAAACTTTTGTTCTTCGAGTATTTGGGTGAATCAAAGCATCCTAACTGCCCATTTCACTTATATATTAACGATTATGTTTGGTTTATGCATGGTTGATATGATTTACATGAGTTTCTGAGACAATCAAAAGTTGGAAAAAGCTGTAAGGGTCCTCCCTTGTTGTTCTGGCAAAAATTGAAAACTTTTGTTCTTCGAGTATTTGGGCGAATCAAAGCATCCTAACTACTCATTTCACTTAATTATTAACGATTATGTTTAGTTTATGCGTGGTTGATATGATTTACATGAGTTTCTGAGGCAATCAAAAATTGGAAAAAGCTGTAAGGGTCCCCCCTTGTGGTTCTGCCAAAAATTGAAAACTTTTGTTCTTCGAGTATTTGGACGAATCAAAGCATCCTAACTACTCATTTCACTATATATTAACGATTATGTTTGGTTTATGCATGGTTGATATGATTTACATGAGTTTCTGAGGCAATCAAAAATTGGAAAAAGCCGTAAGGGTCCCCCCTTGTGGTTCTGCCAAAAATTGAAAACTTTTGTTCTTCGAGTATTTGGGTGAATCAAAGTGTCCTAACTACCCATTTCACTTATATATTAACGATTATGTTTGGTTTATGCATGGTTGATATGATTTACTTGAGTTTCTGAGGCAATCAAAAATAGGAAAAAGCTGTAAGGGTCCCCCCTAGTGGTTCTGCCAAAAATTGAAAACTTTTGTTCTTCGAGTATTTGGGTGAATCCAAGCATCCTAAATACTCATTTCACTTATATTTTAATGATTATGTTTGGTTTAGGTATGGTTGATATGATTTACATGAGTTTCTGAGGCAATCAAAAATTGGAAAAAGCTGTAAGGGTCCCCCCTTATGGTTCTGGCAAAAATCGAAAACTTTTGTTCTTCGAGTATTTGGGCGAATCAAAGCATCCTAACTACTCATTTCACTTATATATTAATGATTATGTTTGGTTTATGTATGGTTGATATGATTTACATGAGTTTATGAGGCAATCAAAAATTGGAAAAATCTGTAAGGGTCCCCCCTTGTGGTTCTGCCAAAAATTGAAAACTTTTGTTCTTCGAGTATTTGGGCGAATCAAAGCATCCTAACTACCCATCTCACTTATTTATTAACGATTATGTTTTGTTTATGCGTGGTTGATATGATTTACATGAGTTTCTGAGGCAATCAAAAACTGGAAAAAGCTGTAAGGGTCCCCCTTTTTGGTTCTGCCAAAAATTGAAAACTTTTGTTCTTCGAGTATTTGGACGAATCAAAGCATCCTAACTACTCATTTCACTATATATTAACGATTATGTTTGGTTTATGCATGGTTGATATGATTTACATGAGTTTCTGAGGCAATCAAAAATTGGAAAAAGCTGTAAGGGTCCCCACTTGTGGTTCTGCCAAAAATTGAAAACTTTTGTTCTTCGAGTATTTGGGTGAATCAAAGCATCCTAACTACCCATTTCACTTATATATTAACGAATATGTTTGGTTCATGCATGGTTGATATGATTTACATGAGTTTCTGAGGCAATCAAAAATTGGAAAAAGCTGTAAGGGTCCCCCCTTGTGGTTCTGCCAAAAATTGAAAACTTTTGTTCTTCGAGTATTTGGGCGAATCAAAGCATCCTAACTACCCATTTCACTTATATATTAAAGATTATGTTTGGTTTATGCATGGTTGATATGATTTACATGAGTTTCTGAGGCAATCAAAAATTGGAAAAAGCTGTAAGGGTCCCCCCTTGTGGTTCTGCCAAAAATTGAAAACTTTTGTTCTTCGAGTATTTGGACGAATCAAAGCATCCTAACTACTCATTTCACTATATATTAACGATTACGTTTGGTTTATGTATGGTTGATATGATTTACATGAGTTTCTGAGGCAATCAAAAATTGGAAAAATCTGTAAGGGTCCCCCCTTGTGGTTCTGCCAAAAATTGAAAACTTTTGTTCTTCGAGTATTTGGGTGAATCAAAGCATCCTGACTGCCCATTTCACTTATATATTAACGATTATGTTTGGTTTATGCATGGTTGATATCATTTACATGAGTTTCTGAGACAATCAAAAATTGGAAAAAGCTGTAAGGGTCCCCCCTTGTTGTTCTGGCAAAAATTGAAAACTTTTGTTCTTCGAGTATTTGGGCGAATCAAAGCATCCTAACTACTCATTTCACTTATTTATTAACGATTATGTTTGGTTTATGCGTGGTTGATATGATTTACATGAGTTTCTGAGGCAATCAAAAATTGGAAAAAGCTGTAAGGGTCCCCCCTTGTGGTTCTGCCAAAAATTGAAAACTTTTGTTCTTCGAGTATTTGGACGAATCAAAGCATCCTAACTACTCATTTCACTATATATTAACGATTATGTTTGGTTTATGCATGGTTGATATGATTTACATGAGTTTCTGAGGCAATCAAAAATTGGAAAAAGCCGTAAGGGTCCCCCCTTGTGGTTCTGCCAAAAATTGAAAACTTTTGTTCTTCGAGTATTTGGGTGAATCAAAGTGTCCTAACTACCCATTTCACTTATATATTAACGATTATTTTTTGTTTATGCATGGTTGATATGATTTACTTGAGTTTCTGAGGCAATCAAAAATAGGAAAAAGCTGTAAGGGTCCCCCCTAGTGCTTCTGCCAAAAATTGAAAACTTTTGTTCTTCGAGTATTTGGGTGAATCCAAGCATCCTAAATACTCATTTCACTTATATTTTAATGATTATGTTTGGTTTAGGTATGGTTGATATGATTTACATGAGTTTCTGAGGCAATCAAAAATTGGAAAAAGCTGTAAGGGTCCCCCCTTATGGTTCTGGCAAAAATCGAAAACTTTTGTTCTTCGAGTATTTGGGCGAATCAAAGCATCCTAACTACTCATTTCACTTATATATTAATGATTATGTTTGGTTTATGTATGGTTGATATGATTTACATGAGTTTCTGAGGCAATCAAAAATTGGAAAAAGCTGTAAGGGTCCCCACTTGTGGTTCTGCCAAAAATTGAAAACTTTTGTTCTTCGAGTATTTAGGTGAATCAAAGCATCCTAACTACCCATTTCACTTATATATTAACGAATATGTTTGGTTCATGCATGGTTGATATGATTTACATGAGTTTCTGAGGCAATCAAAAATTGGAAAAAGCTGTAAGGGTCCCCCCTTGTGGTTCAGCCAAAAATTGAAAACTTTTGTTCTTCGAGTATTTGGGCAAATCAAAGCATTCTAATTACCCATTTCACTTATATATTAAAGATTATGTTTGGTTTATGCATGGTTGATATGATTTACTTGAGTTTCTGAGGCAATCAAAAATTGGAAAAAGCTGTAAGGGTCCCCCCTTATGGTTCTGGCAAAAATCGAAAACTTTTGTTCTTCGAGTATTTGGGCGAATCAAAGCATCCTAACTACTCATTTCACTTATATATTAATGATTATGTTTGGTTTATGTATGGTTGATATGATTTACATGAGTTTCTGAGGCAATCAAAAATTGGAAAAAGCTGTAAGGGTCCCCACTTGTGGTTCTGCCAAAAATTGAAAACTTTTGTTCTTCGAGTATTTAGGTGAATCAAAGCATCCTAACTACCCATTTCACTTATATATTAACGAATATGTTTGGTTCATGCATGGTTGATATGATTTACATGAGTTTCTGAGACAATCAAAAGTTGGAAAAAGCTGTAAGGGTCCCCCCTTGTTGTTCTGGCAAAAATTGAAAACTTTTGTTCTTCGAGTATTTGGGCGAATCAAAGCATCCTAACTACTCATTTCACTTAATTATTAACGATTATGTTTAGTTTATGCGTGGTTGATATGATTTACATGAGTTTCTGAGGCAATCAAAAATTGGAAAAAGCTGTAAGGGTCCCCCCTTGTGGTTCTGCCAAAAATTGAAAACTTTTGTTCTTCGAGTATTTGGACGAATCAAAGCATCCTAACTACTCATTTCACTATATATTAACGATTATGTTTGGTTTATGCATGGTTGATATGATTTACATGAGTTTCTGAGGCAATCAAAAATTGGAAAAAGCCGTAAGGGTCCCCCCTTGTGGTTCTGCCAAAAATTGAAAACTTTTGTTCTTCGAGTATTTGGGTGAATCAAAGTGTCCTAACTACCCATTTCACTTATATATTAACGATTATGTTTGGTTTATGCATGGTTGATATGATTTACTTGAGTTTCTGAGGCAATCAAAAATAGGAAAAAGCTGTAAGGGTCCCCCCTAGTGGTTCTGCCAAAAATTGAAAACTTTTGTTCTTCGAGTATTTGGGTGAATCCAAGCATCCTAAATACTCATTTCACTTATATTTTAATGATTATGTTTGGTTTAGGTATGGTTGATATGATTTACATGAGTTTCTGAGGCAATCAAAAATTGGAAAAAGCTGTAAGGGTCCCCCCTTATGGTTCTGGCAAAAATCGAAAACTTTTGTTCTTCGAGTATTTGGGCGAATCAAAGCATCCTAACTACTCATTTCACTTATATATTAACGATTATGTTTGGTTTATGTATGGTTGATATGATTTACATGAGTTTATGAGGCAATCAAAAATTGGAAAAATCTGTAAGGGCCCCCCCTTGTGGTTCTGCCAAAAATTGAAAACTTTTGTTCTTCGAGTATTTGGGCGAATCAAAGCATCCTAACTACCCATCTCACTTATTTATTAACGATTATGTTTTGTTTATGCGTGGTTGATATGATTTACATGAGTTTCTGAGGCAATCAAAAACTGGAAAAAGCTGTAAGGGTCCCCCTTTTTGGTTCTGCCAAAAATTGAAAACTTTTGTTCTTCGAGTATTTGGACGAATCAAAGCATCCTAACTACTCATTTCACTATATATTAACGATTATGTTTGGTTTATGCATGGTTGATATGATTTACATGAGTTTCTGAGGCAATCAAAAATTGGAAAAAGCTGTAAGGGTCCCCACTTGTGGTTCTGCCAAAAATTGAAAACTTTTGTTCTTCGAGTATTTGGGTGAATCAAAGCATCCTAACTACCCATTTCACTTATATATTAACGAATATGTTTGGTTCATGCATGGTTGATATGATTTACATGAGTTTCTGAGGCAATCAAAAATTGGAAAAAGCTGTAAGGGTCCCCCCTTGTGGTTCTGCCAAAAATTGAAAACTTTTGTTCTTCGAGTATTTGGGCGAATCAAAGCATCCTAACTACCCATTTCACTTATATATTAAAGATTATGTTTGGTTTATGCATGGTTGATATGATTTACATGAGTTTCTGAGGCAATCAAAAATTGGAAAAAGCTGTAAGGGTCCCCCCTTGTGGTTCTGCCAAAAATTAAAAACTTTTGTTCTTCGAGTATTTGGACGAATCAAAGCATCCTAACTACTCATTTCACTATATATTAACGATTACGTTTGGTTTATGTATGGTTGATATGATTTACATGAGTTTCTGAGGCAATCAAAAATTGGAAAAATCTGTAAGGGTCCCCCCTTGTGGTTCTGCCAAAAATTGAAAACTTTTGTTCTTCGAGTATTTGGGTGAATCAAAGCATCCTGACTGCCCATTTCACTTATATATTAACGATTATGTTTGGTTTATGCATGGTTGATATCATTTACATGAGTTTCTGAGACAATCAAAAATTGGAAAAAGCTGTAAGGGTCCCCCCTTGTTGTTCTGGCAAAAATTGAAAACTTTTGTTCTTCGAGTATTTGGGCGAATCAAAGCATCCTAACTACTCATTTCACTTATTTATTAACGATTATGTTTGGTTTATGCGTGGTTGATATGATTTACATGAGTTTCTGAGGCAATCAAAAATTGGAAAAAGCTGTAAGGGTCCCCCCTTGTGGTTCTGCCAAAAATTGAAAACTTTTGTTCTTCGAGTATTTGGACGAATCAAAGCATCCTAACTACTCATTTCACTATATATTAACGATTATGTTTGGTTTATGCATGGTTGATATGATTTACATGAGTTTCTGAGGCAATCAAAAATTGGAAAAAGCCGTAAGGGTCCCCCCTTGTGGTTCTGCCAAAAATTGAAAACTTTTGTTCTTCGAGTATTTGGGTGAATCAAAGTGTCCTAACTACCCATTTCACTTATATATTAACGATTATGTTTGGTTTATGCATGGTTGATATGATTTACTTGAGTTTCTGAGGCAATCAAAAATAGGAAAAAGCTGTAAGGGTCCCCCCTAGTGCTTCTGCCAAAAATTGAAAACTTTTGTTCTTCGAGTATTTGGGTGAATCCAAGCATCCTAAATACTCATTTCACTTATATTTTAATGATTATGTTTGGTTTAGGTATGGTTGATATGATTTACATGAGTTTCTGAGGCAATCAAAAATTGGAAAAAGCTGTAAGGGTCCCCCCTTATGGTTCTGGCAAAAATCGAAAACTTTTGTTCTTCGAGTATTTGGGCGAATCAAAGCATCCTAACTACTCATTTCACTTATATATTAATGATTATGTTTGGTTTATGTATGGTTGATATGATTTACATGAGTTTCTGAGGCAATCAAAAATTGGAAAAAGCTGTAAGGGTCCCCACTTGTGGTTCTGCCAAAAATTGAAAACTTTTGTTCTTCGAGTATTTAGGTGAATCAAAGCATCCTAACTACCCATTTCACTTATATATTAACGAATATGTTTGGTTCATGCATGGTTGATATGATTTACATGAGTTTCTGAGGCAATCAAAAATTGGAAAAAGCTGTAAGGGTCCCCCCTTGTGGTTCTGCCAAAAATTGAAAACTTTTGTTCTTCGAGTATTTGGGCAAATCAAAGCATTCTAATTACCCATTTCACTTATATATTAAAGATTATGTTTGGTTTATGCATGGTTGATATGATTTACTTGAGTTTCTGAGGCAATCAAAAATTGGAAAAAGCTGTAAGGGTCCCCCCTTGTGGTTCTGCCAAAAATGGAAAACTTTTGTTCTTCGAGTATTTGGACGAATCAAAGCATCCTAACTACTCATTTCACTATATATTAACGATTATGTTTGGTTTATGTATGGTTGATATGATTTACATGAGTTTCTGAGGCAATCAAAAATTGGAAAAATCTGTAAGGGTCCCCCCTTGTGGTTCTGGCAAAAATTGAAAACTTTTGTTCTTCGAGTATTTTGGTGAATCAAAGCATCCTAACTGCCCATTTCACTTATATATTAACGATTATGTTTGGTTTATGCATGGTTGATATGATTTACATGAGTTTCTGAGACAATCAAAAATTGGAAAAAGCTGTAAGGGTCCCCCCTTATTGTTCTGGCAAAAATTGAAAACTTTTGTTCTTCGAGTATTTGGGCGAATCAAAGCATCCTAACTACTCATTTCACTTATTTATTAACGATTATGTTTGGTTTATGCGTGGTTGATATGATTTACATGAGTTTCTGAGGCAATCAAAAATTGGAAAAAGCTGTAAGGGTCCCCCCTTGTGGTTCTGCCAAAAATTGAAAACTTTTGTTCTTCGAGTATTTGGACGAATCAAAGCATCCTAACTACTCATCTCACTTTTATATTAACGATTATGTTTGGTTTATGTATGGTTGATGTGATTTACATGAGTTTCTGAGGCAATCAAAAATTGGAATAAGCTGTAAGGGTCCCCCCTAGTGGTTCTGCCAAAAATTGAAAACTTTTGTTCTTCGAGTATTTGGGTGAATCAAAGCAACCTAACTACCCATTTCACTTATATATTAATAATTATGTTTGGTTTAGGCATGGTTGATATGATTTACATGAGTTTCTGAGGCAATCAAAAATTGGAAAAAGCTGTAAGGGTCCCCCCTTGTGGTTCTGGCAAAAATTGAAAACTTTTGTTCTTCGAGTATTTGGGCGAATCAAAGCATCCTAACTACCCATTTCACTTATTTATTAACGATTATGTTTTGTTTATGCGTGGTTGATATGATTTACATGAGTTTCTGAGGCAATCAAAAACTGAAAAAAGCTGTAAGGGTCCCCCCTTTTGGTTCTGCCAAAAATTGAAAACTTTTGTTCTTCGAGTATTTGGACGAATCAAAGCATCCTAACTACTCATTTCACTATATATTAACGATTATGTTTGGTTTATGCATGGTTGATATGATTTACATGAGTTTCTGAGGCAATCAAAAATTGGAAAAAGCTGTAAGGGTCCCCACTTGTGGTTCTGCCAAAAATTGAAAAGTTTTGTTCTTCGAGTATTTGGGTGAATCAAAGCATCCTAACTACCCATTTCACTTATATATTAACGAATATGTTTGGTTCATGCAGGGTTGATATGATTTACATGAGTTTCTGAGGCTATCAAAAATTGGAAAAAGCTGTAAGGGTCCCCCCTTGTGGTTCTGCCAAAAATTGAAAACTTTTGTTCTTCGAGTATTTGGGCGAATCAAAGCATCCTAACTACCCATTTCACTTATATATTAAAGATTATGTTTGGTTTATACATGGTTGATATGATTTACATGAGTTTCTGAGGCAATCAAAAATTGGAAAAAGCTGTAAAGGTCCCCCCTTGTGGTTCTGCCAAAAATTGAAAACTTTTGTTCTTCGAGTATTTGGACGAATCAAAGCATCCTAACTACTCATTTCACTATATATTAACGATTACGTTTGGTTTATGTATGGTTGATATGATTTACATGAGTTTCTGAGCCAATCAAAAATTGGAAAAATCTGTAAGGGTCCCCCCTTGTGGTTCTGCCAAAAATTGAAAACTTTTGTTCTTCGAGTATTTGGGTGAATCAAAGCATCCTAACTACCCATTTCACTTATATATTAACGATTATGTTTGGTTTATGCATGGTTGATATGATTTACATGAGTTTCTGAGACAATCAAAAGTTGGAAAAAGCTGTAAGGGTCCCCCCTTGTTGTTCTGGCAAAAATTGAAAACTTTTGTTCTTCGAGTATTTGGGCGAATCAAAGCATCCTAACTACTCATTTCACTTATTTATTAACGATTATGTTTGGTTTATGCGTGGTTGATATGATTTACATGAGTTTCTGAGGCAATCAAAAATTGGAAAAAGCTGTAAGGGTCCCCCCTTGTGGTTCTGCCAAAAATTGAAAACTTTTGTTCTTCGAGTATTTGGACGAATCAAAGCATCCTAACTACTCATTTCACTATATATTAACGATTATGTTTGGTTTATGCATGGTTGATATGATTTACATGAGTTTCTGAGGCAATCAAAAATTGGAAAAAGCCGTAAGGGTCCCCCCTTGTGGTTCTGCCAAAAATTGAAAACTTTTGTTCTTCAAGTATTTGGGTGAATCAAAGTGTCCTAACTACCCATTTCACTTATATATTAACGATTATGTTTGGTTTATGTATGGTTGATATGATTTACTTGAGTTTCTGAGGCAATCAAAAATAGGAAAAAGCTGTAAGGGTCCCCCCTAGTGGTTCTGCCAAAAATTGAAAACTTTTGTTCTTCGAGTATTTGGGTGAATCCAAGCATCCTAAATACTCATTTCACTTATATTTTAATGATTATGTTTTGTTTAGGTATGGTTGATATGATTTACATGAGTTTCTGAGGCAATCAAAAATTGGAAAAAGCTGTAAGGGTCCCCCCTTATGGTTCTGGCAAAAATCGAAAACTTTTGTTGTTCGAGTATTTGGGCGAATCAAAGCATCCTAACTACTCATTTCACTTATATATTAATGATTATGTTTGGTTTATGTATGGTTGTTATGATTTACATGAGTTTATGAGGCAATCAAAAATTGGAAAAATCTGTAAGGGTCCCCCCTTGTGGTTCTGGCAAAAATTGAAAACTTTTTATTCTTCGAGTATTTGGGTGAATCAAAGCATCCTAACTACCCATTTCACTTATATATTAATGATTATGTTTGGTTTATGCATGGTTGATATGATTAACATGAGTTTCTGAGGCAATCAAAAATTAGAAAAAGCTGTAAGGGTCCCCCCTTGTGGTTCTGCCAAATATTGAAAACTTTTGTTCTTCGACTATTTGGGCGAATCAAAGCATCCTAACTACCCATTTCACTTATTTATTAACGATTATGTTTAGTTTATGCGTGGTTGATATGATTTACATGAGTTTCTGAGGCAATCAAAAACTGGAAAAAGCTGTAAGGGTCCTCCCTTGTGGTTCTGCCAAAAATTGAAAACTTTTGTTCTTCGAGTATTTGGACGAATCAAAGCATCCTAACTACTCATTTCACTATATATTAACGATTATGTTTGGTTTATGTATGGTTGATATGATTTATATGAGTTTCTGAGGCAATCAAAAATTGGAAAAAGCTGTAAGGGTCCCCACTTGTGGTTCTGCCAAAAATTGAAAACTTTTGTTCTTCGAGTATTTGGGTGAATCAAAGCATCCGAACTACTCATTTCACTTATATTTTAACGATTATGTTTTGTTTAGGTATGGTTGATATGATTTACATGGGTTTCTGAGGCAATCAAAAATTGGAAAAAGCCGTAAAGGTCCCTACTTGTGGTTCAGGCAAAAATTGAAAACTTTTGTTCTTCGAGTATTTGGGTGAATTAAAGCATCCTAACTATGCATTTCACTTATATATTAACGATTATGTTTGGTTTATGCATGGTTGATATAATTTACATGAGTTTCTGAGGCAATCAAAAATTGGAAAAAGCTGTAAGGGTCCCCCCTTGTGGTTCTGTCAAAAATTGAAAACTGTTGTTCTTCGAGTATTTGGGTGAATCAAAGCATCCTAACTACCCATTTCACTTATTTATTAACGATTATGTTTGGTTTATGCGTTGTTGATATGATTTACATGAGTTTCTGAGGCAATCAAAAATTGGAAAAAGCTGTAAGGGTCCCCCCTAGTGGTTCTGCCAAAAATTGAAAACTTTTGTTCTTCGAGTATTTGGGTGAATCAAAGCATCCTAACTACTCATTTCACTTTTATATTAACGATTATTTTTGGTTTATGTATGGTTGATGTGATTTACATGAGTTTCTGATGCAATAAAAAATTGGAAGAAGCTGTAAGGGTCCCCCCCTTGTGGTTCTGCCAAAAATTGAAAACTTTTGTTCTTCGAATATTTGGGTGAATCAAAGCATCCGAACTACTCATTTCACTTATATTTTAACGATTATGTTTGGTTTAGGTATGGTTGATATGATTTACATGAGTTTCTGAGGCAATCAAAAATTGGAAAAAGCTGTAAGGGTCCCCCCTTGTGGTTCTGGCAAAAATTGAAAACTTTTGTTCTTCGAGTATTTGGGCGAATCAAAGCATCCTAACTACTCATTTCACTTATATATTAACGATTATGTTTGGTTTATCCATGGTTGATATTATTTACATGAGTTTCTGAGGCAATCAAAAATTGGAAATAGCTCTAAGGGTCCCCGCTTGTGGTTCTGCCAAAAATTGAAAACTTTTGTTCTTCGAGTATTTGGGCGAATCAAAGCATCCTAACTACCCATTTCACTTATATATTACCGATTATGTTTGGTTTATGCATGGTTGATATGATTTACATGAGTTTCTGAGGCAATCAAAAATTGGAAAAAGCTGTAAGGGTCCCCCCTTGTGGTTCTGGCAAAAATTGAAAACTTTTGTTCTTCGAGTATTTGGGCGAATCAAAGCATCCTAACTCCCCATTTCACTTATATATTAATGATTATGTTTGGTTTACGCATGGTTGATATGATTTACATGAGTTTTTGAGGCAATCAAAAATTGGAAAAAGCTGTAAGGGTCCCCCCTTGTGGTTCTGCCAAAAATTGAAAACTTTTGTTCTTCGAGTATTTGGGCGAATCAAAGCATCCTAACTACTCATTTCACTTATATATTAACGATTATGTTTGGTTTATGCATGGTTGATATGATTTACATGATTTTCTGAGGCAATCAAAAATTGGAAAAAGCTGTAAGCGTCCCCCCTTGTGGTTCTGCCAAAAATTGAAAACTTTTGTTCTTCAATTATATTGGGCGAATCAAAGCATCCTAACTACCCATTTCACTTATATATTAAAGATTATGTTTGGTTTATGCATGGTTGATATGATTTACATTAGTTTCTGAGGCAATCAAAAATTGGAAAAAGCTGTAAGGGTCCCATCTTGTGGTTCTGCCAAAAATTGAAAACTTTTGTTCTTCGAGTATTTGGGCGAATCAAAGCATCCTAACTACTCATTTCACTTTTATATTAACGATTATGTTTGGTTTATGTATGGTTGATGTGATTTACATGAGTTTCTGAGGCAATCAAAAATTGGAAGAAGTTGTAAGGGTCCCCCCTAGTGGTTCTGCCAAAAATTTAAAATTTTTGTTCTTCGAGTATTTGGGTGAATCAAAGCATCCGAACTACTCATTTCACTTATATTTTAATGATTATGTTTGGTTTAGGTACGTTTGATATGATTTACATGGGTTTCTGAGGCAATCCAAAATTGGAAAAAGCTGTAAGGGTCCCCCCTCGTGGTTCTGGCAAAAATTGAAAACTTTTGTTCTTCGAGTATTTGGGTGAATCAAAGCATCCTAACTATGCATTTCACTTATATATTAACGATTATGTTTGGTTTATGCATGGTTGATATAATTTACATGAGTTTCTGAGGCAATCAAAAATTGGAAAAAGCTGTAAGGGTCCCCCCTTGTGGTTCTGCCAAAAATTGAAAACTTTTCTTCTTCGAGTATTTGGGCGAATCAAAGCATCCAAACTACCCATTTCACTTATATATTAAAGATTATGTTTGGTTTATGCATGGTTGATATGATTTACTTGAGTTTCTAAGGCAATCAAAAATTGGAAAAAGTTGTAAGGGTCCCCCCTTGTGGTTCTGCCAAAAATTGAAAACTTTTGTTCTTCGAGTATTTGGACGAATCAAAGCATCCTAACTACTCATTTCACTATATATTAACGATTATGTTTGGTTTATGCATGGTTGATATGATTTACATGAGTTTCTGAGGCAATCAAAAATTGGAAAAAGCCGTAAGGGTCCCCCCTTGTGGTTCTGCCAAAAATTGAAAACTTTTGTTCTTCGAGTATTTGGGTGAATCAAAGTGTCCTAACTACCCATTTCACTTATATATTAACGATTATGTTTGGTTTATGCATGGTTGATATGATTTACTTGAGTTTCTGAGGCAATCAAAAATAGGAAAAAGCTGTAAGGGTCCCCCCTCGTGGTTCTGGCAAAAATTGAAAACTTTTGTTCTTCGAGTATTTGGGTGAATCAAAGCATCCTAACTATGCATTTCACTTATATATTAACGATTATGTTTGGTTTATGCATGGTTGATATAATTTACATGAGTTTCTGAGGCAATCAAAAATTGGAAAAAGCTGTAAGGGTCCCCCCTTGTGGTTCTGCCAAAAATTGAAAACTTTTCTTCTTCGAGTATTTGGGCGAATCAAAGCATCCTAACTACCCATTTCACTTATATATTAAAGATTATGTTTGGTTTATGCATGGTTGATATGATTTACATGAGTTTCTAAGGCAATCAAAAATTGGAAAAAGCTGTAAGGGTCCCCCCTTGTGGTTCTGCCAAAATTTGAAAACTTTTGTTCTTCGAGTATTTGGACGAATCAAAGCATCCTAACTACTCATTTCACTATATATTAACGATTATGTTTGGTTTATGCATGGTTGATATGATTTACATGAGTTTCTGAGGCAATCAAAAATTGGAAAAAGCCGTAAGGGTCCCCCCTTGTGGTTCTGCCAAAAATTGAAAACTTTTGTTCTTCGAGTATTTGGGTGAATCAAAGTGTCCTAACTACCCATTTCACTTATATATTAACGATTATGTTTGGTTTATGCATGGTTGATATGATTTACTTGAGTTTCTGAGGCAATCAAAAATAGGAAAAAGCTGTAAGGGTCCCCCCTCGTGGTTCTGGCAAAAATTGAAAACTTTTGTTCTTCGAGTATTTGGGTGAATCAAAGCATCCTAACTATGCATTTCACTTATATATTAACGATTATGTTTGGTTTATGCATGGTTGATATAATTTACATGAGTTTCTGAGGCAATCAAAAATTGGAAAAAGCTGTAAGGGTCCCCCCTTGTGGTTCTGCCAAAAATTGAAAACTTTTCTTCTTCGAGTATTTGGGCGAATCAAAGCATCCTAACTACCCATTTCACTTATATATTAAAGATTATGTTTGGTTTATGCATGGTTGATATGATTTACATGAGTTTCTAAGGCAATCAAAAATTGGAAAAAGCTGTAAGGGTCCCCCCTTGTGGTTCTGCCAAAATTTGAAAACTTTTGTTCTTCGAGTATTTGGACGAATCAAAGCATCCTAACTACTCATTTCACTATATATTAACGATTATGTTTGGTTTATGCATGGTTGATATGATTTACATGAGTTTCTGAGGCAATCAAAAATTGGAAAAAGCCGTAAGGGTCCCCCCTTGTGGTTCTGCCAAAAATTGAAAACTTTTGTTCTTCGAGTATTTGGGTGAATCAAAGTGTCCTAACTACCCATTTCACTTATATATTAACGATTATGTTTGGTTTATGCATGGTTGATATGATTTACTTGAGTTTCTGAGGCAATCAAAAATAGGAAAAAGCTGTAAGGGTCCCCCCTAGTGGTTCTGCCAAAAATAGAAAACTTTTGTTCTTCGAGTATTTGGGTGAATCCAAGCATCCTAAATACTCATTTCACTTATATTTTAATGATTATGTTTGGTTTAGGTATGGTTGATATGATTTACATGAGTTTCTGAGGCAATCAAAAATTGGAAAAAGCTGTAAGGGTCCCCCCTTATGGTTCTGGCAAAAATCGAAAACTTTTGTTCTTCGAGTATTTGGGCGAATCAAAGCATCCTAACTACTCATTTCACTTATATATTAATGATTATGTATGGTTTATGTATGGTTGTTAAGATTTACATGAGTTTATGAGGCAATCAAAAATTGGAAAAATCTGTAAGGGTCCCCCCTTGTGGTTCTGGCAAAAATTGAAAACTTTTTATTCTTCGAGTATTTGGGTGAATCAAAGCATCCTAACTACCCATTTCACTTATATATTAATGATTATGTTTGGTTTATGCATGGTTGATATGATTTACGTGAGTTTCTGAGGCAATCAAAAATTGGAAAAAGCTGTAAGGGTCCCCCCTTGTGGTTCTGCCAAAAATTGAAAACTTTTGTTCTTCGAGTATTTGGGCGAATCAAAGCATCCTAACTACTCATTTCACTTTTATATTAACGATTATGTTTGGTTTATGTATGGTTGATGTGATTTACATGAGTTTCTGAGGCAATCAAAAATTGGAAGAAGCTGTAAGGGTCCCCCTTGTGGTTCTGGCAAAAATTGAAAACTTTTGTTCTTCGAGTATTTGGGCTAATCAAAGCATCCTAACTACTCATTTCACTTTTATATTAACGATTATGTTTGGTTTATCCATGGTTGATATGATTTACATGAGTTTCTGAGGCAATCAAAAATTGGAAAAAGCTGTAAGGGTCCCCCATTGTGGTTCTGGCAAAAATGGAAAACTTTTGTTCTTCGAGTATTTGGGCGAATCAAAGCATCCTAACTACCCATTTCACTTATATATTAATGATTATGTTTTGTTTATGCATGGTTGATATGATTTACATGAGTTTCTGAGGCAATCAAAAATTGGAAAAAGCTGTAAGGGTCCCCCCTTGTGGTTCTGCCAAAAATTGAAAACTTTTGTTCTTCGAGTATTTGGGCGAATCAAGGCATCCTAACTACTCATTTCACTTTTATATTAATGATTATGTTTGGTTTATGTATGGTTGATGTGATTTACATGAGTTTCTGAGGCAATCAAAAATTGGAAGAAGATGTAAGGGTCCCCCCTCATGGTTCTACCAAAAATTGAAAACTTTTGTTCTTCGAGTATTTGGGTTAATCAAAGCATCCGAACTACTCATTTCACTTATATATTAACGATTATGTTTGGTTTATCCGTGGTTGATATGATTTACATGAGTTTCTGCGGCAATCAAAAACTGGAAAAAGCTTTAAGGGTCCCCCCTTGTGGTTCTGGCAAAAATTGAAAACTTTTGTTCTTCGAGTATTTGGGCGAATCAAAGCATCCTAACTACTCGTTTCACTTATATATTAACGATTATGTTTGGTTTATGCATGGTTGATATGATTTACATGAGTTTCTGAGGCAATCAAAAATTGGAAAAAGCTGTAAGGGTCCCCCCTTGTGGTTCTGCCAAAAGTTGAAAACTTTTGTTCTTCGAGTATTTGGGCGAATCAAAGCATCCTAACTACTCATTTCACTTTTATATTAACGATTATGTTTTGTTTATGTATGATTGATATGATTTACATGAGTTTCTGAGGCAATCAAAAATTTGAAGAAGCTGTAAGGGTCCCCCCCTTGTGGTTCTGCCAAAAATTGAAAACTTTTGTTCTTCGAGTATTTGGGTGAATCAAAGCATCCGAACTACTCATTTCACTTATATTTTAACGATTATGTTTGGTTTAGGTATGGTTGATATGATTTATATGAGTTTCTGAGGCAATCAAAAATTGGAAAAAGCTGTAAGGGTCCCCCCTTGTGGTTCTGGCAAAAATTGAAAACTTTTGTTCTTCGAGTATTTGGGTGAATCAAAGCATCCTAACTACTTATTTAACTTATATATTAACGATTATGTTTGGTTTATCCATGGTTGATATTATTTACATGAGTTTATGAGGCAATCAAAAATTGGAAAAAGCTCTAAGGGTCCCCCCTTCTGGTTCTGGCAAAAATTGAAAACTTTTGTTCTTCGAGTATTTGGGCGAATCAAAGCATCCTAACTACCCATTTCACTTATATATTAACGATTATGTTTGGTTTATGCATGGTTGATATGATTTACTTGAGTTTCTGAGGCAATCAAAAATTGGAAAACGCTGTAAGGGTCCCCCCTTGTGGTTCTGGCAAAAATTGAAAACATTTGTTCTTCGAGTATTTGGGCGAATCAAAGCATCCTAACTACCCATTTCACTTATATATTAACGATTATGTTTGCTTTATGCATGGTTGATATGATTTACTTGAGTTTCTGAGGCAATCAAAAATTGGAAAACGCTGTAAGGCTCCCCCCTTGTGGTTCTGGCAAAAATTGAAAACTTTTGTTCTTCGAGTATTTGGGCGAATCAAAGCATCCTAACTCCCCATTTCACTTATATATTAATCATTATGTTTGGTTTACGCATGGTTAATATGATTTACATGAGTTTCTGAGGCAATCAAAAATTGGAAAAAGCTGTAAGTGTCCCCCCTTGTGGTTCTGCCAAAAATTGAAAACTTTTGTTCTTCGAGTATTTGGGCGAATCAAAGCATCCTAACTACTTATTTCACTTTTATATTAACGATTATGTTTGGTTTATGTATGGTTGATGTTATTTACATGAGTTTCTGAGGCAATCAAAAATTGGAAGAAGCTGTAAGGGTCCCCCCCTTGTGGTTCTGGCAAAAATTGAAAACTTTTGTCCTTCAAGTATTTGGGCGAATCAAAGCATCCTAACTACTCATTTCACTAATATATTAATGATTATGTTTGGTTTATCCATGGTTGATATGATTTACATGAGTTTCTGAGGCAATCAAAAATTGGAAAAAGCTGTAAAGGTCCCCCATTGTGGTTCTGGCAAAAATTGAAAACTTTTGTTCTTCGAGTATTTGGGCGAATCAAAGCATCCTAACTACCCATTTCACTTATATATTAACGATTATGTTTGGTTTATGCATGGTTGATATGATTTACTTGAGTTTCTGAGGCAATCAAAAATTGGAAAAAGCTGTAAGGGTCCCCCATTGTGGTTCTGGCAAAAATGGAAAACTTTTGTTCTTCGAGTATTTGGGCGAATCAAAGCATCCTAACTACCCATTTCACTTATATATTAATGATTATGTTTTGTTTATGCATGGTTGATATGATTTACATGAGTTTCTGAGGCAATCAAAAATTGGAAAAAGCTGTAAGGGTCCCCCCTTGTGGTTCTGCCAAAAATTGAAAACTTTTGTTCTTCGAGTATTTGGGCGAATCAAAGCATCCTAACTACTCATTTCACTTTTATATTAACGATTATGTTTGGTTTATGCATGGTTGATATGATTAACATGAGTTTCTGAGGCAATCAAAAATTGGAAAAAGCTGTAAGGGTCCCCCCTTGTGGTTCTGCCAAAAATTGGAAACTTTTGTTCTTCGAGTATTTGGGCGAATCAAAGCATCCTAACTACCCATTTCACTTATATATTAACGATTATGTTTGGTTTATGCATGGTTGATATGATTTACTTGAGTTTCTGAGGCAATCAAAAATTGGAAAACGCTGTAAGGGTCCCCCCTTCTGGTTCTGGCAAAAATTGAAAACTTTTGTTCTTCGAGTATTTGGGCGAATCAAAGCATCCTAACTACCCATTTCACTTATATATTAACGATTATGTTTGGTTTATGCATGGTTGATATGATTTACTTGAGTTTCTGAGGCAATCAAAAATTGGAAAACGCTGTAAGGGTCCCCCCTTGTGGTTCTGGCAAAAATTGAAAACTTTTGTTCTTCGAGTATTTGGGCGAATCAAAGCATCCTAACTCCCCATTTCACTTATATATTAATCATTATGTTTGGTTTACGCATGGTTGATATGATTTACATGAGTTTCTGAGGCAATCAAAAATTAGAAAAAGCTGTAATTGTCCCCCCTTGTGGTTCTGCCAAAAATTGAAAACTTTTGTTCTTCGAGTATTTGGGCGAATCAAAGCATCCTAACTACTCATTTCACTTTTATATTAACGATTATGTTTGGTTTATGTATGGTTGATGTTATTTACATGAGTTTCTGAGGCAATCAAAAATTGGAAGAAGCTGTAAGGGTCCCCCCTTGTGGTTCTGGCAAAAATTGAAAACTTTTGTTCTTCAAGTATTTGGGCGAATCAAAGCATCCTAACTACTCATTTCACTAATATATTAATGATTATGTTTGGTTTAGCCATGGTTGATATGATTTACATGAGTTTCTGAGGCAATCAAAAATTGGAAAAAGCTGTAAAGGTCCCCCATTGTGGTTCTGGCAAAAGTTGAAAACTTTTGTTCTTCGAGTATTTGGGCGAATCAAAGCATCCTAACTACTCATTTCACTTTTATATTAACGATTATGTTTTGTTTATGTATGATTGATATGATTTACATGAGTTTCTGAGGCAATCAAAAATTTGAAGAAGCTGTAAGGGTCCCCCCCTTGTGGTTCTGCCAAAAATTGAAAACTTTTGTTCTTCGAATATTTGGGTGAATCAAAGCATCCGAACTACTCATTTCACTTATATTTTAACGATTATGTTTGGTTTAGGTATGGTTGATATGATTTATATGAGTTTCTGAGGCAATCAAAAATTGGAAAAAGCTGTAAGGGTCCCCCCTTGTGGTTCTGGCAAAAATTGAAAACTTTTGTTCTTCGAGTATTTGGGTGAATCAAAGCATCCTAACTACTTATTTAACTTATATATTAACGATTATGTTTGGTTTATCCATGGTTGATATTATTTACATGAGTTTATGAGGCAATCAAAAATTGGAAAAAGCTCTAAGGTCCCCCCTTCTGGTTCTGGCAAAAATTGAAAACTTTTGTTCTTCGAGTATTTGGGCGAATCAAAGCATCCTAACTCCCCATTTCACTTATATATTAATCATTATGTTTGGTTTACGCATGGTTGATATGATTTACATGAGTTTCTGAGGCAATCAAAAATTAGAAAAAGCTGTAATTGTCCCCCCTTGTGGTTCTGCCAAAAATTGAAAACTTTTGTTCTTCGAGTATTTGGGCGAATCAAAGCATCCTAACTACTCATTTCACTTTTATATTAACGATTATGTTTGGTTTATGTATGGTTGATGTTATTTACATGAGTTTCTGAGGCAATCAAAAATTGGAAGAAGCTGTAAGGGTCCCCCCTTGTGGTTCTGGCAAAAATTGAAAACTTTTGTTCTTCAAGTATTTGGGCGAATCAAAGCATCCTAACTACTCATTTCACTAATATATTAATGATTATGTTTGGTTTAGCCATGGTTGATATGATTTACATGAGTTTCTGAGGCAATCAAAAATTGGAAAAAGCTGTAAAGGTCCCCCATTGTGGTTCTGGCAAAAGTTGAAAACTTTTGTTCTTCGAGTATTTGGGCGAATCAAAGCATCCTAACTACTCATTTCACTTTTATATTAACGATTATGTTTTGTTTATGTATGATTGATATGATTTACATGAGTTTCTGATGCAATCAAAAATTTGAAGAAGCTGTAAGGGTCCCCCCCTTGTGGTTCTGCCAAAAATTGAAAACTTTTGTTCTTCGAATATTTGGGTGAATCAAAGCATCCGAACTACTCATTTCACTTATATTTTAACGATTATGTTTGGTTTAGGTATGGTTGATATGATTTATATGAGTTTCTGAGGCAATCAAAAATTGGAAAAAGCTGTAAGGGTCCCCCCTTGTGGTTCTGGCAAAAATTGAAAACTTTTGTTCTTCGAGTATTTGGGTGAATCAAAGCATCCTAACTACTTATTTAACTTATATATTAACGATTATGTTTGGTTTATCCATGGTTGATATTATTTACATGAGTTTATGAGGCAATCAAAAATTGGAAAAAGCTCTAAGGTCCCCCCTTCTGGTTCTGGCAAAAATTGAAAACTTTTGTTCTTCGAGTATTTGGGCGAATCAAAGCATCCTAACTACCCATTTCACTTATATATTAACGATTATGTTTGGTTTATGCATGGTTGATATGATTTACTTGAGTTTCTGAGGCAATCAAAAATTGGAAAAAGCTCTAAGGTTCCCCCCTTGTGGTTCTGGCAAAAAATTAAAAACTTTTGTTCTTCGAGTATTTGGGCGAATCAAAGCATCCTAACTACCCATTTCACTTATATATTAACGATTATGTTTGGTTTATGCATGGTTGATATGATTTACTTGAGTTTCTGAGGCAATCAAAAATTGGAAAAAGCTGTAAGGGTCCCCCCTTGTGGTTCTGGCAAAAATTGAAAACTTTTGTTTTTCGAGTATTTGGGCGAATCAAAGCATCCTAACTCCCCATTTCACTTATATATTAATGATTATGTTTGGTTTACGCATCTTTGATATGATTTACATGAGTTTCTGAGGCAATCAAAAATTGGAAAAAGCTGTAAGTGTCCCCCCTTGTGGTTCAGCCAAAAATTGAAAACTTTTGTTCTTCGAGTATTTGGGCGAATCAAAGCATCCTAACTACTCATTTCACTTTTATATTAACGATTATGTTTGGTTTATGTACGGTTGATGTGATTTACATGAGTTTCTGAGGCAATCAAAAATTGGAAGAAGTTGTAAGGGTCCCCCCTTGTGGTTCTGGCAAAAATTGAAAACTTTTGTTCTTCGAGTATTTGGGCGAATCAAAGCATCCTAACTACTCATTTCACTTATATATTAACGATTATGTTTGGTTTATCCATGGTTGATATGATTTACATGAGTTTCTGAGGCAATCAAAAATTGGAAAAAGCTGTAAAGGTCCCCCATTGTGTTTCTGGCAAAAATTGAAAACTTTTGTTCTTCGAGTATTTGGGCGAATCAAAGCATCCTAACTTCTCATTTCACTTATATATTAACGATTATGTTTGGTTTATGCATGGTTGATATGATTTACATGAGTTTCTGAGGTAATCAAAAATTGGAAAAAGCTGTAAGGGTCCCCCCCTTGTGGTTCTGCCAAAAATTGAAAACATTTCTTCTTGGAGTATTTGGGCGAATCAAAGCATCCTAACTACCCATTTCACTTATATATTAAAGATTATGTTTGGTTTATGCATGGTTGATATGATTTACATGAGTTTCTGAGGCAATCAAAAATTGGAAAAAGCTGTAAGGGTCCCCCCTTGTGGTTCTGGCAAAAATTGAAAACTTTTGTTCTTCGAGTATTTGGGCGAATCAAAGCATCCTAACTACCCATTTCACTTATATATTAACGATTACGTTTGGTTTATGCATGGTTGATATGATTTACATTAGTTTCTGAGGCAATCAAAAATTGGAAAAAGCTGTAAGGGTCCCCCCTTGTGGTTCTGCCAAAAATTGAAAACTTTTGTTCTTCGAGTATTTGGGCGAATCAAAGCATCCTAACTACTCATTTCACTTTTATATAAACGATTATGTTTGGATTATGTATGGTTGATGTGATTTACATGAGTTTCTGAGGCAATCAAAAATTGGAAGAAGCTCTAAGGGTCCCCCCTTGTGGTTCTGCCAAAAATTAAAAACTTTTTTTCCTCGAGTATTTGGGCGAATCAAAGCATCCTAACTACCCATTTCACTTATATATTAATGATTATGTTTGGTTTATGCATGGTTGATATGATTTACATGAGTTTCTGAGGCAATCAAAAATTGGAAAAGGCTGTAAGGGTCCCCCCTTGTGGTTCTGCCAAAAATTGAAAACTTTTGTTCTTCGAGTATTTGGGTGAATCAAAGCATCCTAACTACCCATTTCACTTATATATTAACGATTATGTTTGGTTTATGCATGGTTGATATGATTTACATGAGTTTCTGAGGCAATCAAAAATTGGAAAAAGCTGTAAGGGTCCCCCCTTGTGGTTCTGCCAAAAATTGAAAACTTTTCTTCTTCGAGTATTTGGGCGAATCAAAGAATCCTAACTACCCCTTTCACTTACATATTAACGATTATGTTTGGTTTATGCATGGTTGATATGATTTACATGAGTTTCTGAGGCAATCAAAAATTGGAAATAGCTCTAAGGGTCCCCCCTTGTGGTTCTGCCAAAAATTGAAAACTTTTATTCTTCGAGTATTTGGGTGAATCAAAGCATCCTAACTACCCATTTCACTTATATATTAACGATTATGTTTGGTTTATGCATGGTTGATATGATTTACATGAGTTTCTGAGGCAATCAAAAATTGGAAAAAGCTGTAAGGGTCCCCCCTTGTGGTTCTGGCAAAAATTGAAAACTTTTGTTTTTCGAGTATTTGGGCGAATCAAAGCATCCTAACTACCCATTTCACTTTTATATTAACGATTATGTTTGGTTTATGCATGGTTGATAAGATTTACATGAGTTTCTGAGGCAATCAAAAATTGGAAAAAGCTGTAAGGGTCCCCCCTTGTGGTTCTGCCAAAAATTGAAAACTTTTGTTTTTCGAGTATTTAGGCGAATCAAAGCATCCTAACTACCCATTTCACTTTTATATTAACGATTATGTTTGGTTTATGCATGGTTGATATGATTTACATGAGTTTCTGAGGCAATCAAAAATTGGAAAAAGCTGTAAGGGTCCCCCCTTGTGGTTCTGCCAAAAATTGAAAACTTTTGTTCTTCGAGTATTTGGGTGAATCAAAGCATCCTAACTACCCATTTCACTTATATATTAATGATTATGTTTGATTTATGCATGGTTGATATGATTTACATGAGTTTCTGAGGCAATCAAAAATTGGAAAAAGCTGTAAGGGTCCCCCCTTGTGGTTCTGCCAAAAATTGAAAACTTTTGTTCTTCGAGTATTTGGGCGAATCAAAGCATCCTAACTACTCATTTCACTTATATATTAACGATTATGTTTGGTTTATCGATGGTTGATATGATTTACATGAGTTTCTGAGGCAATCAAAAATTGGAAAAAGTTGTAAGGGTCCCCCGTTGTGGTTCTGGCAAAAATTGAAAACTTTTGTTCTTCGAGTATTTGGGCGAATCAAAGCATCCTAACTACCCATTTCACTTATATATTAATGATTATGTTTGGTTTACGCATGGTTGATATGATTTACATGAGTTTCTGAGGCAATCAAAAATTGGAAAAAGCTGTAAGTGTCCCCCCTTGTGGTTCTGCCAAAAATTGAAAACTTTTGTTCTTCGAGTATTTGGGCGAATAAAAGCGTCCTAACTACTCATTTCACTTTTATATTAACGATTATGTTTGGTTTATGTATGGTTGATGTGATTTACATGAGTTTCTGAGGCAATCAAAAATTAGAAGAAGCTGTAAGGGTCCCCCTTGTGGTTCTGGAAAAAATTGAAAACTTTTGTTCTTCGAGTATTTGGGCGAATCAAAGCATCCTAACTACTCATTTCACTTATATATTAACGATTATGTTTGGTTTATCCATGGTTGATATGATTTACATGAGTTTCTGAGGCAATCAAAAATTGGAAAAAGCTGTAAGGGTCCCCCCTTGTGGTTCTGCCAAAAGTTGAAAACTTTTGTTCTTCGAGTATTTGGGCGAATAAAAGCATCCTAACTACTCATTTAACTTTTATATTAACGATTATGTTTTGCTTATGTATGATTGTTATGATTTACATGAGTTTCTGAGGCAATCAAAAATTGGAAAAAGCAGTAAGGGTCCCTCCTTGTGGTTCTGCCAAAAGTTGAAAACTTTTGTTCTTCGAGTATTTGGGCGAATCAAAGCTCCTAACTACTCATTTCACTTATATATTAACGATTATGTTTGGTTTATGCATGGTTGATGTGATTTACATGAGTTTCTGAGGCAATCAAAAATTGGAAAAAGCTGTAAAGGTCCCCCCTTGTGGTTCTGCCAAAAATTGAAAACTTTTGTTCTTCGAGTATTTGGCTGAATCAAAGCATCCTAACTACTCATTTCACTTATATATTAACCATTATGTTTGGTTTATGTATGGTTGACATGATTTACATGAGTTTCTGAGGCAATCAAAAATTGGAAGAAGCTGTAAGGGTCCCCGCTTGTGGTTCTGGCAAAAATTGAAAACTTTTGTTCTTCGAGTATTTGGGCGAATCAAAGCATCCTAACTACTCATTTCACTTATATATTAACGATTATGTTTGGTTTATCCATGGTTGATATGATTTACATGAGTTTCTGAGGCAATCAAAAATTGGAAAAAGCTGTAAGGGTCCCCCCTTGTGGTTCTGCCAAAAGTTGAAAACTTTTGTTCTTCGAGTATTTGGGCGAATCAAAGCATCCTAACTACTCATTTCACTTTTATATTAACAATTATGTTTTGCTTATGTATGATTGTTATGATTTACATGAGTTTCTGAGGCAATCAAAAATTGGAAAAAGCAGTAAGGGTCCCCCCTTGTGGTTCTGCAAAAAGTTGAAAACTTTTGTTCTTCGAGTATTTGGGCGAATCAAAGCTCCTAACTACTCATTTCACTTATATATTAACGATTATGTTTGGTTTATGCATGGTTGATGTGATTTACATGAGTTTCTGAGGCAATCAAAAATTGGAAAAAGCTGTAAAGGTCCCCCTTGTGGTTCTGCCAAAAATTGAAAACTTTTGTTCTTCGAGTATTTGGCTGAATCAAAGCATCCTAACTACTCATTTCACTTATATATTAACCATTATGTTTGGTTTATGTATGGTTGACATGATTTACATGAGATTTTGAGGCAATCAAAAATTGGAAAAAAGCTGTAAGGGTCCCCCCTTGTGGTTCTGGCAAAAATTGAAAACTTTTGTTCTTCGAGTATTTGGGCGAATCAAAGCATCCTAACTACTCATTTCACTTATATATTAACGATTATGTTTGGTTTATGCATGGTTGATATGATTTACATGAGTTTCTGAGGCAATCAAAAATTGGAAAAAGCTGTAAGGGTCCCCCCTTGTGGTTCTGCCAAAAGTTGAAAACTTTTGTTCTTCGAGTATTTGGGCGAATCAAAGCATCCTAACTACTCATTTCACTTTTATATTAACAATTATGTTTGGTTTATGTATGGTTGATATGATTTACATGAGATTCTGAGGCAATCAAAAATTGGAAAAAGCTGTAAGGGTCCCCCCTTGTGGTTCTGTCAAAAATTGAAAACTTTTGTTCTTCGAGTATTTGGGCGAATCAAAGCATCCTAACTACCCATTTCACTTATATATTAATGATTATGTCTGGTTTATGCATGGTTGATATGATTTACATGAGTTTCTGAGGCAATCAAAAATTGGAAAAAGCTGTAAGGGTCCCCCCTAGTGGTTCTGCCAAAAATTGAAAACTTTTGTTCTTCGAGTATTTGGGCGAATCAAAGCATCCTAACTACTCATTTCACTTTTATATTAACGATTATGTTTGGTTTATGTATGGTTGATGTGATTTACATGAGTTTATGAGGCAATCAAAAATTGGAAGAAGCTGTAAGGGTCCCCCCTTGTGGTTCTACCAAAAATTGAAAACTTTTGTTCTTGGAATATTTGGGTGAATCAAAGCATCCGAACTACTCATTTCACTTATATTTTAACGATTATGTTTGGTTTAGGTATGGTTGATAGGATTTACATGAGTTTCTGAGGTAATCAAAAATTGGAAGAAGCTGTAAGGGTCCCCCCTCATGGTTCTACCAAAAATTGAAAACTTTTGTTCTTCGAGTATTTGGGTTAATCAAAGCATCCGAACTACTCATTTCACTTATATATTAACGTTTATGTTTGGTTTATCCGTGGTTGATATGATTTACATGAGTTTCTGAGGCAATCAAAAATTGGAAAAAGCTTTAAGGGTCCCCCCTAGTGGTTCTGCCAAAAGTTGAAAACTTTTGTTCTTCGAGTATTTGGGCGAATCAAAGCATCCTAACTACTCATTTAACTTTTATATTAACGATTATGTTTTGCTTATGTATGATTGTTATGATTTACATGAGTTTCTGAGGCAATCAAAAATTGGAAAAAGCAGTAAGGGTCCCTCCTTGTGGTTCTGCCAAAAGTTGAAAACTTTTGTTCTTCGAGTATTTGGGCGAATCAAAGCTCCTAACTACTCATTTCACTTATATATTAACGATTATGTTTGGTTTATGCATGGTTGATGTGATTTACATGAGTTTCTGAGGCAATCAAAAATTGGAAAAAGCTGTAAAGGTCCCCCCTTGTGGTTCTGCCAAAAATTGAAAACTTTTGTTCTTCGAGTATTTGGCTGAATCAAAGCATCCTAACTACTCATTTCACTTATATATTAACCATTATGTTTGGTTTATGTATGGTTGACATGATTTACATGAGTTTCTGAGGCAATCAAAAATTGGAAGAAGCTGTAAGGGTCCCCGCTTGTGGTTCTGGCAAAAATTGAAAACTTTTGTTCTTCGAGTATTTGGGCGAATCAAAGCATCCTAACTACTCATTTCACTTATATATTAACGATTATGTTTGGTTTATCCATGGTTGATATGATTTACATGAGTTTCTGAGGCAATCAAAAATTGGAAAAAGCTGTAAGGGTCCCCCCTTGTGGTTCTGCCAAAAGTTGAAAACTTTTGTTCTTCGAGTATTTGGGCGAATCAAAGCATCCTAACTACTCATTTCACTTTTATATTAACGATTATGTTTTGCTTATGTATGATTGTTATGATTTACATGAGTTTCTGAGGCAATCAAAAATTGGAAAAAGCAGTAAGGGTCCCCCCTTGTGGTTCTGCCAAAAGTTGAAAACTTTTGTTCTTCGAGTATTTGGGCGAATCAAAGCTCCTAACTACTCATTTCACTTATATATTAACGATTATGTTTCGTTTATGCATGGTTGATGTGATTTACATGAGTTTCTGAGGCAATCAAAAATTGGAAAAAGCTGTAAAGGTCCCCCTTGTGGTTCTGCCAAAAATTGAAAACTTTTGTTCTTCGAGTATTTGGCTGAATCAAAGCATCCTAACTACTCATTTCACTTATATATTAACCATTATGTTTGGTTTATGTATGGTTGACATGATTTACATGAGATTTTGAGGCAATCAAAAATTGGAAAAAAGCTGTAAGGGTCCCCCCTTGTGGTTCTGGCAAAAATTGAAAACTTTTGTTCTTCGAGTATTTGGGCGAATCAAAGCATCCTAACTACTCATTTCACTTATATATTAACGATTATGTTTGGTTTATGCATGGTTGATATGATTTACATGAGTTTCTGAGGCAATCAAAAATTGGAAAAAGCTGTAAGGGTCCCCCCTTGTGGTTCTGCCAAAAGTTGAAAACTTTTGTTCTTCGAGTATTTGGGCGAATCAAAGCATCCTAACTACTCATTTCACTTTTATATTAACAATTATGTTTGGTTTATGTATGGTTGATATGATTTACATGAGATTCTGAGGCAATCAAAAATTGGAAAAAGCTGTAAGGGTCCCCCCTTGTGGTTCTGTCAAAAATTGAAAACTTTTGTTCTTCGAGTATTTGGGCGAATCAAAGCATCCTAACTACCCATTTCACTTATATATTAATGATTATGTCTGGTTTATGCATGGTTGATATGATTTACATGAGTTTCTGAGGCAATCAAAAATTGGAAAAAGCTGTAAGGGTCCCCCCTAGTGGTTCTGCCAAAAATTGAAAACTTTTGTTCTTCGAGTATTTGGGCGAATCAAAGCATCCTAACTACTCATTTCACTTTTATATTAACGATTATGTTTGGTTTATGTATGGTTGATGTGATTTACATGAGTTTATGAGGCAATCAAAAATTGGAAGAAGCTGTAAGGGTCCCCCCTTGTGGTTCTACCAAAAATTGAAAACTTTTGTTCTTGGAATATTTGGGTGAATCAAAGCATCCGAACTACTCATTTCACTTATATTTTAACGATTATGTTTGGTTTAGGTATGGTTGATAGGATTTACATGAGTTTCTGAGGCAATCAAAAATTGGAAGAAGCTGTAAGGGTCCCCCCTCATGGTTCTACCAAAAATTGAAAACTTTTGTTCTTCGAGTATTTGGGTTAATCAAAGCATCCGAACTACTCATTTCACTTATATATTAACGTTTATGTTTGGTTTATCCGTGGTTGATATGATTTACATGAGTTTCTGAGGCAATCAAAAATTGGAAAAAGCTTTAAGGGTCCCCCCTAGTGGTTCTGCCAAAAGTTGAAAACTTTTGTTCTTCGAGTATTTGGGCGAATCAAAGCATCCTAACTACTCATTTAACTTTTATATTAACGATTATGTTTTGCTTATGTATGATTGTTATGATTTACATGAGTTTCTGAGGCAATCAAAAATTGGAAAAAGCAGTAAGGGTCCCTCCTTGTGGTTCTGCCAAAAGTTGAAAACTTTTGTTCTTCGAGTATTTGGGCGAATCAAAGCTCCTAACTACTCATTTCACTTATATATTAACGATTATGTTTGGTTTATGCATGGTTGATGTGATTTACATGAGTTTCTGAGGCAATCAAAAATTGGAAAAAGCTGTAAAGGTCCCCCCTTGTGGTTCTGCCAAAAATTGAAAACTTTTGTTCTTCGAGTATTTGGCTGAATCAAAGCATCCTAACTACTCATTTCACTTATATATTAACCATTATGTTTGGTTTATGTATGGTTGACATGATTTACATGAGTTTCTGAGGCAATCAAAAATTGGAAGAAGCTGTAAGGGTCCCCGCTTGTGGTTCTGGCAAAAATTGAAAACTTTTGTTCTTCGAGTATTTGGGCGAATCAAAGCATCCTAACTACTCATTTCACTTATATATTAACGATTATGTTTGGTTTATCCATGGTTGATATGATTTACATGAGTTTCTGAGGCAATCAAAAATTGGAAAAAGCTGTAAGGGTCCCCCCTTGTGGTTCTGCCAAAAGTTGAAAACTTTTGTTCTTCGAGTATTTGGGCGAATCAAAGCATCCTAACTACTCATTTCACTTTTATATTAACGATTATGTTTTGCTTATGTATGATTGTTATGATTTACATGAGTTTCTGAGGCAATCAAAAATTGGAAAAAGCAGTAAGGGTCCCCCCTTGTGGTTCTGCCAAAAGTTGAAAACTTTTGTTCTTCGAGTATTTGGGCGAATCAAAGCTCCTAACTACTCATTTCACTTATATATTAACGATTATGTTTCGTTTATGCATGGTTGATGTGATTTACATGAGTTTCTGAGGCAATCAAAAATTGGAAAAAGCTGTAAAGGTCCCCCTTGTGGTTCTGCCAAAAATTGAAAACTTTTGTTCTTCGAGTATTTGGCTGAATCAAAGCATCCTAACTACTCATTTCACTTATATATTAACCATTATGTTTGGTTTATGTATGGTTGACATGATTTACATGAGATTTTGAGGCAATCAAAAATTGGAAAAAAGCTGTAAGGGTCCCCCCTTGTGGTTCTGGCAAAAATTGAAAACTTTTGTTCTTCGAGTATTTGGGCGAATCAAAGCATCCTAACTACTCATTTCACTTATATATTAACGATTATGTTTGGTTTATGCATGGTTGATATGATTTACATGAGTTTCTGAGGCAATCAAAAATTGGAAAAAGCTGTAAGGGTCCCCCCTTGTGGTTCTGCCAAAAGTTGAAAACTTTTGTTCTTCGAGTATTTGGGCGAATCAAAGCATCCTAACTACTCATTTCACTTTTATATTAACAATTATGTTTGGTTTATGTATGGTTGATATGATTTACATGAGATTCTGAGGCAATCAAAAATTGGAAAAAGCTGTAAGGGTCCCCCCTTGTGGTTCTGTCAAAAATTGAAAACTTTTGTTCTTCGAGTATTTGGGCGAATCAAAGCATCCTAACTACCCATTTCACTTATATATTAATGATTATGTCTGGTTTATGCATGGTTGATATGATTTACATGAGTTTCTGAGGCAATCAAAAATTGGAAAAAGCTGTAAGGGTCCCCCCTAGTGGTTCTGCCAAAAATTGAAAACTTTTGTTCTTCGAGTATTTGGGCGAATCAAAGCATCCTAACTACTCATTTCACTTTTATATTAACGATTATGTTTGGTTTATGTATGGTTGATGTGATTTACATGAGTTTATGAGGCAATCAAAAATTGGAAGAAGCTGTAAGGGTCCCCCCTTGTGGTTCTACCAAAAATTGAAAACTTTTGTTCTTGGAATATTTGGGTGAATCAAAGCATCCGAACTACTCATTTCACTTATATTTTAACGATTATGTTTGGTTTAGGTATGGTTGATAGGATTTACATGAGTTTCTGAGGCAATCAAAAATTGGAAGAAGCTGTAAGGGTCCCCCCTCATGGTTCTACCAAAAATTGAAAACTTTTGTTCTTCGAGTATTTGGGTTAATCAAAGCATCCGAACTACTCATTTCACTTATATATTAACGTTTATGTTTGGTTTATCCGTGGTTGATATGATTTACATGAGTTTCTGAGGCAATCAAAAATTGGAAAAAGCTTTAAGGGTCCCCCCTAGTGGTTCTGCCAAAAGTTGAAAACTTTTGTTCTTCGAGTATTTGGGCGAATCAAAGCATCCTAACTACTCATTTAACTTTTATATTAACGATTATGTTTTGCTTATGTATGATTGTTATGATTTACATGAGTTTCTGAGGCAATCAAAAATTGGAAAAAGCAGTAAGGGTCCCTCCTTGTGGTTCTGCCAAAAGTTGAAAACTTTTGTTCTTCGAGTATTTGGGCGAATCAAAGCTCCTAACTACTCATTTCACTTATATATTAACGATTATGTTTGGTTTATGCATGGTTGATGTGATTTACATGAGTTTCTGAGGCAATCAAAAATTGGAAAAAGCTGTAAAGGTCCCCCCTTGTGGTTCTGCCAAAAATTGAAAACTTTTGTTCTTCGAGTATTTGGCTGAATCAAAGCATCCTAACTACTCATTTCACTTATATATTAACCATTATGTTTGGTTTATGTATGGTTGACATGATTTACATGAGTTTCTGAGGCAATCAAAAATTGGAAGAAGCTGTAAGGGTCCCCGCTTGTGGTTCTGGCAAAAATTGAAAACTTTTGTTCTTCGAGTATTTGGGCGAATCAAAGCATCCTAACTACTCATTTCACTTATATATTAACGATTATGTTTGGTTTATCCATGGTTGATATGATTTACATGAGTTTCTGAGGCAATCAAAAATTGGAAAAAGCTGTAAGGGTCCCCCCTTGTGGTTCTGCCAAAAGTTGAAAACTTTTGTTCTTCGAGTATTTGGGCGAATCAAAGCATCCTAACTACTCATTTCACTTTTATATTAACGATTATGTTTTGCTTATGTATGATTGTTATGATTTACATGAGTTTCTGAGGCAATCAAAAATTGGAAAAAGCAGTAAGGGTCCCCCCTTGTGGTTCTGCCAAAAGTTGAAAACTTTTGTTCTTCGAGTATTTGGGCGAATCAAAGCTCCTAACTACTCATTTCACTTATATATTAACGATTATGTTTGGTTTATGCATGGTTGATGTGATTTACATGAGTTTCTGAGGCAATCAAAAATTGGAAAAAGCTGTAAAGGTCCCCCTTGTGGTTCTGCCAAAAATTGAAAACTTTTGTTCTTCGAGTATTTGGCTGAATCAAAGCATCCTAACTACTCATTTCACTTATATATTAACCATTATGTTTGGTTTATGTATGGTTGACATGATTTACATGAGATTTTGAGGCAATCAAAAATTGGAAAAAAGCTGTAAGGGTCCCCCCTTGTGGTTCTGGCAAAAATTGAAAACTTTTGTTCTTCGAGTATTTGGGCGAATCAAAGCATCCTAACTACTCATTTCACTTATATATTAACGATTATGTTTGGTTTATGCATGGTTGATATGATTTACATGAGTTTCTGAGGCAATCAAAAATTGGAAAAAGCTGTAAGGGTCCCCCCTTGTGGTTCTGCCAAAAGTTGAAAACTTTTGTTCTTCGAGTATTTGGGCGAATCAAAGCATCCTAACTACTCATTTCACTTTTATATTAACAATTATGTTTGGTTTATGTATGGTTGATATGATTTACATGAGATTCTGAGGCAATCAAAAATTGGAAAAAGCTGTAAGGGTCCCCCCTTGTGGTTCTGTCAAAAATTGAAAACTTTTGTTCTTCGAGTATTTGGGCGAATCAAAGCATCCTAACTACCCATTTCACTTATATATTAATGATTATGTCTGGTTTATGCATGGTTGATATGATTTACATGAGTTTCTGAGGCAATCAAAAATTGGAAAAAGCTGTAAGGGTCCCCCCTAGTGGTTCTGCCAAAAATTGAAAACTTTTGTTCTTCGAGTATTTGGGCGAATCAAAGCATCCTAACTACTCATTTCACTTTTATATTAACGATTATGTTTGGTTTATGTATGGTTGATGTGATTTACATGAGTTTCTGAGGCAATCAAAAATTGGAAGAAGCTGTAAGGGTCCCCCCTTGTGGTTCTACCAAAAATTGAAAACTTTTGTTCTTGGAATATTTGGGTGAATCAAAGCATCCGAACTACTCATTTCACTTATATTTTAACGATTATGTTTGGTTTAGGTATGGTTGATAGGATTTACATGAGTTTCTGAGGCAATCAAAAATTGGAAGAAGCTGTAAGGGTCCCCCCTCATGGTTCTACCAAAAATTGAAAACTTTTGTTCTTCGAGTATTTGGGTTAATCAAAGCATCCGAACTACTCATTTCACTTATATATTAACGTTTATGTTTGGTTTATCCATGGTTGATATGATTTACATGAGTTTCTGAGGCAATCAAAAATTGGAAAAAGCTTTAAGGGTCCCCCCTTGTGGTTCTAGCAAAAATTCAAAACTTTTGTTCTTCGAGTATTTGGGCGAATCAAAGCATCCTAACTACTCATTTCACTTATATATTAACGATTATGTTTGGTTTATCCATGGTTGATATGATTTACATGAGTTTCTGAGGCAATCAAAAATTGGAAAAAGCTGTAAGGGTCCCCCCTTGTGGTTCTGGCAAAAATAGAAAACTTTTGTTCTTCGAGTATTTGGGCGAATCAAAGCATCCTAACTACTCATTTCACTTTTATATTAACGATTATGTTTTGTTTATGTATGATTGATATGATTTACATGAGTTTCTGAGGCAATCAAAAATTGGAAAAAGCTGTAAGGGTCCCCCCTTTTGGTTCTGCCAAAAATTGAAAACTTTTGTTCTTCGAGTATTTGGCTGAATCAAAGCATCCTAACTACTCATTTCACTTATATATTAACCATTATGTTTGGTTTATGTATGGTTGATATGATTTACATGAGTTTCTGAGGCAATCAAAAATTGGAAAAAGCTGTAAGGGTCCCCCCTTGTGGTTCTGCCAAAAATCGAAAACTTTTGTTCTTCGAGTATTTGGGTGAATCAAAGCATCCGAACTACTCATTTCACTTATATTTTAACGATTATGTTTGGTTTAGGTACGGTTGATATGATTTACTTGAGTTTCTGAGGCAATCAAAAATTGGAAAAAGCTGTAAGGGTCCCCCCTTGTGGTTCTGGCAAAAATTGAAAACTTTTGTTTTTCGAGTATTTGGGCGAATCAAAGCATCCTAACTACCCATTTCACTTATATATTAACGATTATGTTTGGTTTATGCATGGTTGATATGATTTACTTGAGTTTCTGAGGCAATCAAAAATTGGAAAAAGCTGTAAGGGTCCCCCCTTGTGGTTCTGGCAAAAATTGAAAACTTTTGTTTTTCGAGTATTTGGGCGAATCAAAGCATCCTAACTCCCCATTTCACTTATATATTAATGATTATGTTTGGTTTACGCATGTTTGATATGATTTACATGAGTTTCTGAGGCAATCAAAAATTGGAAAAAGCTGTAAGTGTCCCCCCTTGTGGTTCTGCCAAAAATTGAAAACTTTTGTTCTTCGAGTATTTGGGCGAATCAAAGCATCCTAACTACTCATTTCACTTTTATATTAACGATTATATTTGGTTTATGTACGGTTGATGTGATTTACATGAGTTTCTGAGGCAATCAAAAATTGGAAGAAGCTGTAAGGGTCCCCCCTTGTGGTTCTGGCAAAAATTGAAAACTTTTGTTCTTCGAGTATTTGGGCGAATCAAAGCATCCTAACTACTCATTTCACTTATATATTAACGATTATGTTTGGTTTATCCATGGTTGATATGATTTACATGAGTTTCTGAGGCAATCAAAAATTGGAAAAACTGTAAAGGTCCCCCATTGTGTGTTCTGGCAAAAATTGAAAACTTTTGTTCTTCGAGTATTTGGGCGAATCAAAGCATCCTAACTACTCATTTCACTTACATATTAATGATTATGTTTGGTTTATGCATGGTTGATATGATTTACATGAGTTTCTGAGGCAATCAAAAATTGGAAAAAGCTGTAAGGGTCCCCCCTAGTGGTTCTGCCAAAAATTGAAAACTTTTGTTCTTCGAGTATTTGGGCGAATCAAAGCATCCTAACTACTCATTTCACTTTTATATTAATGATTATGTTTGGTTTATGAATGATTGATGTGATTTACATGAGTTTCTGAGGCAATCCAAAATTTGAAGAATCTATAAGGGTCCCCCCCCTTGTGGTTCTGCCAAAAATTGAAAACTTTTGTTCTTCGAATATTTGGGTGAATCAAAGCATCCGAACTACTCATTTCACTTATATTTTAACGATTATGTTTGGTTTAGGTATGGTTGATATGATTTACATGAGTTTCTGAGGCAATCAAAAATTGGAAAAAGCTGTAAGGGTCCCCCCTTGTGGTTTTGGCAAAAATTGAAAACTTTTGTTCTTCGAGTATTTGGGCGAATCAAAGCATCCTAATTACTCATTTCACTTATGTATTAACGATTATGTTTGGTTTATCCATGGTTGATATTATTTACATGAGTTTCTGAGGCAATCAAAAATTGGAAAAAGCTCTAAGGGTCCCCCCTTGTGGTTCTGCCAAAAATTGAAAACTTTTGTTCTTCGAGTATTTGGACGAATCAAAGCATCATAACTACCCATTTCACTTATATATTAACGATTATGTTTGGTTTATGCATGGTTGATATGATTTACATGAGTTTCTGAGGCAATCAAAAATTGGAAAAAGTTGTAAGGGTCCCCCGTTGTGGTTCTGGCAAAAATTGAAAACTTTTGTTCTTCGAGTATTTGGGCGAATCAAAGCATCCTAACTACCCATTTCACTTATATATTAATGATTATGTTTGGTTTACGCATGGTTGATATGATTTACATGAGTTTCTGAGGCAATCAAAAATTGGAAAAAGCTGTAAGTGTCCCCCCTTGTGGTTCTGCCAAAAATTGAAAACTTTTGTTCTTCGAGTATTTGGGGGAATAAAAGCGTCCTAACTACTCATTTCACTTTTATATTAACGATTATGTTTGGTTTATGTATGGTTGATGTGATTTACATGAGTTTCTGAGGCAATCAAAAATTGGAAGAAGCTGTAAGGGTCCCCCCTTGTGGTTCTGGAAAAAATTGAAAACTTTTGTTCTTCGAGTATTTGGGCGAATCAAAGCATCCTAACTACTCATTTCACTTATATATTAACGATTATGTTTGGTTTATCCATGGTTGATATGATTTACATGAGTTTCTGAGGCAATCAAAAATTGGAAAAAGCTGTAAGGGTCCCCCCTTGTGGTTCTGCCAAAAGTTGAAAACTTTTGTTCTTCGAGTATTTGGGCGAATCAAAGCATCCTAACTACTCATTTCACTTTTATATTAACGATTATGTTTTGCTTATGTATGATTGTTACGATTTACATGAGTTTCTGAGGCAATCAAAAATTGGAAAAAGCAGTAAGGGTCCCTCCTTGTGGTTCTGCCAAAAGTTGAAAACTTTTGTTCTTCGAGTATTTGGGCGAATCAAAGCTCCTAACTACTCATTTCACTTATATATTAACGATTATGTTTGGTTTATGCATGGTTGATGTGATTTACATGAGTTTCTGAGGAAATCAAAAATTGGAAAAAGCTGTAAAGGTCCCCCCTTGTGGTTCTGCCAAAAGTTGAAAACTTTTGTTCTTCGAGTATTTGGGCGAATCAAAGCATCCTAACTACTCATTTCACTTTTATATTAACGATTATTTTTTGCTTATGTATGATTGTTATGATTTACATGAGTTTCTGAGGCAATCAAAAATTGGAAAAAGCAGTAAGGGTCCCCCCTTGTGGTTCTGCCAAAAGTTGAAAACTTTTGTTCTTCGAGTATTTGGGCGAATCAAAGCTCCTAACTACTCATTTCACTTATATATTAACGATTATGTTTGGTTTATGCATGGTTGATGTGATTTACATGAGTTTCTGAGGCAATCAAAAATTGGAAAAAGCTGTAAGGGTCCCCCCTTGTAGTTCTGCGAAAAATTGAAAACTTTTGTTCTTCGAATATTTGGGTGAATCAAAGCGTCCGAACTACTCATTTCACTTATATTTTAACGATTATGTTTGGTTTATGCATGGTTGATATGATTTACATGAGTTTCTGAGGCAATCAAAAATTGGAAAAAGCTGTAAAGGTCCCCCCTTGTGGTTCTGCCAAAAATTGAAAACTTTTGTTCTTCGAGTATTTGGCTGAATCAAAGCATCCTAACTACTCATTTCACTTATATATTAACCATTATGTTTGGTTTATGTATGGTTGACATGATTTACATGAGTTTCTGAGGCAATCAAAAATTGGAAGAAGCTGTAAGGGTCCCCCCTTGTAGTTCTGCGAAAAATTGAAAACTTTTGTTCTTCGAATATTTGGGTGAATCAAAGCATCCGAACTACTCATTTCACTTATATTTTAACGATTATGTTTGGTTTATGCATGGTTGATGTGATTTACATGAGTTTCTGAGGCAATCAAAAATTGGAAAAAGCTGTAAAGGTCCCCCCTTGTGGTTCGGCCAAAAATTGAAAACTTTTGTTCTTCGAGTATTTGGCTGAATCAAAGCATCCTAACTACTCATTTCACTTATATATTAACCATTATGTTTGGTTTATGTATGGTTGACATGATTTACATGAGTTTCTGAGGCAATCAAAAATTGGAAGAAGCTGTAAGGGTCCCCCCTTGTGGTTCTGCGAAAAATTGAAAACTTTTGTTCTTCGAATATTTGGGTGAATCAAAGCATCTGAACTACTCATTTCACTTATACTTTAACGATTATGTTTGGTTTAGGTATGGTTGATATGATTTACATGAGTTTCTGAGGCAATCAAAAATTGGAAAAAGCTGTAAGGGTCCCCCCTTGTGGTTCTGGCAAAAATTGAAAACTTTTGTTCTTCGAGTATTTGGGCGAATCAAAGCATCCTAACTACTCATTTCACTTATATATTAAAGATTATGTTTGGTTTATCCATGGTTGATATTATTTACATGAGTTTCTGAGGTAATCAATAATTGGAAAAAGCTGTGAGGGTACCCCCTTGTGGTTCTGCCAAAAATTGAAAACTTTTGTTCTTCGAGTATTTGGCTGAATCAAAGCATCCTAACTACTCATTTCACTTATATATTAACCATTATGTTTGGTTTATGTATGGTTGACATGATTTACATGAGATTTTGAGGCAATCAAAAATTGGAAAAAGCTGTAAGGGTCCCCCCTTGTGGTTCTGGCAAAAATTGAAAACTTTTGTTCTTCGAGTATTTGGGCGAATCAAAGCATCCTAACTACTCATTTCACTTATATATTAACGATTATGTTTGGTTTATGCATGGTTGATATGATTTACATGAGTTTCTGAGGCAATCAAAAATTGGAAAAAGCTGTAAGGGTCCCCCCTTGTGGTTCTGCCAAAAGTTGAAAACTTTTGTTCTTCGAGTATTTGGGCGAATCAAAGCATCCTAACTACTCATTTAACTTTTATATTAACAATTATGTTTGGTTTATGTATGGTTGATATGATTTACATGAGATTCTGAGGCAATCAAAAATTGGAAAAAGCTGTAAGGGTCCCCCCTTGTGGTTCTGTCAAAAATTGAAAACTTTTGTTCTTCGAGTATTTGGGCGAATCAAAGCATCCTAACTACCCATTTCACTTATATATTAATGATTATGTCTGGTTTATGCATGGTTGATATGATTCAAATGAGTTTCTGAGGCAATCAAAAATTGGAAAAAGCTGTAAGGGTCCCCCATTGTGGTTCTGGCAAAAATTGAAAACTTTTGTTCTTCGAGTATTTGGGCGAATCAAAGCATCCTAACTACTCATTTCACTTTTATATTAACGATTATGTTTGGTTTATGTATGGTTGATGTGATTTACATGAGTTTCTGAGGCAATCAAAAATTGGAAGAAGCTGTAAGGGTCCCCCCTTGTGGTTCTACCAAAAATTGAAAACTTTTGTTCTTCGAATATTTGGGTGAATCAAAGCATCCGAACTACTCATTTCACTTATATTTTAACGATTATGTTTGGTTTAGGTATGGTTGATAGGATTTACATGAGTTTCTGAGGCAATCAAAAATTGGAAGAAGCTGTAAGGGTCCCCCCTCATGGTTCTACCAAAAATTGAAAACTTTTGTTCTTCGAGTATTTGGGTTAATCAAAGCATCCGAACTACTCATTTCACTTATATATTAACGTTTATGTTTGGTTTATCCGTGGTTGATATGATTTACATGAGTTTCTGAGGCAATCAAAAATTGGAAAAAGCTTTAAGGGTCCCCCTTGTGGTTCTAGCAAAAATTCAAAACTTTTGTTCTTTGAGTATTTGGGCGAATCAAAGCATCCTAACTACTCATTTCACTTATATATTAACGATTATGTTTGGTTTATCCATGGTTGATATGATTTACATGAGTTTCTGAGGCAATCAAAAATTGGAAAAAGCTGTAAGGGTCCCCCCTTGTGGTTCTGGCAAAAATAGAAAACTTTTGTTCTTCGAGTATTTGGGCGAATCAAAGAATCCTAACTACTCATTTCACTTTTATATTAACGATTACGTTTTGTTTATGTATGATTGATATGATTTACATGAGTTTCTGAGGCAATCAAAAATTGGAAAAAGCTGTAAGGGTCCCCCCTTTTGGTTCTGCCAAAAATTGAAAACTTTTGTTCTTCGAGTATTTGGCTGAATCAAAGCATCCTAACTACTCATTTCACTTATATATTAACCATTATGTTTGGTTTATGTATGGTTGATACGATTTACATGAGTTTCTGAGGCAATCAAAAATTGGAAAAAGCTGTAAGGGTCCCCCCTTGTGGTTCTGCCAAAAATCGAAAACTCTTGTTCTTCGAGTATTTGGGTTAATCAAAGCATCCGAACTACTCATTTCACTTATATTTTAACGATTATGTTTGGTTTAGGTACGGTTGATATGATTTACATGCGTTTCTAAGGCCATTAAAAATTGGAAAAAACTATAAGGGTCCCCCCTGTGGTTCTGGGAAAAATTGAAAACTTTTGTTCTTCGAGTATTTGGGCGAATCAAAGCATCCTAACTACTCATTTCACTTATATATTAACGATTATGTTTGCTTTATCCAAGGTTGATATGATTTACATGAGTTTCTGAGGCAATCAAAAATTGGAAAAAGCTGTAAGGGTCCCCCCTTGTGGTTCTGGCAAAAATAGAAAACTTTTGTTCTTCGAGTATTTGGGCGAATCAAAGCATCCTAACTACTCACTTCACTTATACATTAACGATTATGTTTGGTTTATGCATGGTTGATATGATTTACATGAGTTTCTGAGGCAATCAAAAATTGGAAAAAGCTGTAAGGGTCCCCCATTGTGGTTCTGGCAAAAATTGAAAACTTTTGTTCTTCGAGTATTTGGGCGAATCAAAGCATCCTAACTACTCATTTCACTTTTATATTAACGATTATGTTTGGTTTATGTATGGTTGATGTGATTTACATGAGTTTCTGAGGCAATCAAAAATTGGAAGAAGCTGTAAGGGTCCCCCCTTTTGGTTCTGCCAAAAATTGAAAACTTTTGTTCTTCGAGTATTTGGCTGAATCAAAGCATCCTAACTACTCATTTCACTTATATATTAACCATTATGTTTGGTTTATGTATGGTTGATATGATTTACATGAGTTTCTGAGGCAATCAAAAATTGGAAAAAGCTGTAAGGGTCCCCCCTTGTGGTTCTGCCAAAAATCGAAAACTTTTGTTCTTCGAGTATTTGGGTGAATCAAAGCATCCGAACTACTCATTTCACTTATATTTTAACGATTATGTTTGGTTTAGGTACGGTTGATATGATTTACAAGCGTTTCTAAGGCCATTAAAAATTGGAAAAAACTATAAGGGTCCCCCCTGTGGTTCTGGGAAAAATTGAAAACTTTTGTTCTTCGAGTATTTGGGCGAATAAAAGCGTCCTAACTACTCATTTCACTTATATATTAACGATTATGTTTGGTTTATGCATGGTTGATGTGATTTACATTAGTTTCTGAGGCAATCAAAAATTGGAAAAAGCTGTAAAGGTCCCCCCTTGTGGTTCTGCCAAAAATTGAAAACTTTTGTTCTTGGAATATTTGGGTGAATCAAAGCATCCGAACTACTCATTTCACTTATATTTTAACGATTATGTTTGGTTTAGGTATGGTTGATAGGATTTACATGAGTTTCTGAGGCAATCAAAAATTGGAAGAAGATGTAAGGGTCCCCCCTTGTGGCTCTGCCAAAAGTTGAAAACTTTTGTTCTTCGAGTATTTGGTCGCATCAAACCATCCTAACTACTCATTTCACTTTTATATTAACGATTATGTTTGGTTTATGTACGGTTGATGTGATTTACATGAGTTTCTGAGGCAATCAAAAATTGGAAGAAGCTGTAAGGGTCCCCCCTTGTAGTTCTGCCAAAAATTGAAAACTTTTGTTCGTCGAGTATTTGGGTGAATCAAAGCATCCGAACTACTCATTTCACTTATATTTTAACGATTATGTTTTGTTTAGGTATGGTTGATATGATTTACATGAGTTTCTGAGGCAATCAAAAATTTGAAAAAGCTGTAAGGGTCCCCCCTTGTGGTTCTGCCAAAAGTTGAAAACTTTTGTTCTTCGAGTATTTGGGTGAATCAAAGCATCCGAACTACTCATTTCACTTATATTTTAACGATTATGTTTGGTTTAGGTACGGTTGATATGATTTACAAGCGTTTCTAAGGCCATTAAAAATTGGAAAAAACTATAAGGGTCCCCCCTGTGGTTCTGGGAAAAATTGAAAACTTTTGTTCTTCGAGTATTTGGGCGAATAAAAGCGTCCTAACTACTCATTTCACTTATATATTAACGATTATGTTTGGTTTATGCATGGTTGATGTGATTTACATTAGTTTCTGAGGCAATCAAAAATTGGAAAAAGCTGTAAAGGTCCCCCCTTGTGGTTCTGCCAAAAATTGAAAACTTTTGTTCTTGGAATATTTGGGTGAATCAAAGCATCCGAACTACTCATTTCACTTATATTTTAACGATTATGTTTGGTTTAGGTATGGTTGATAGGATTTACATGAGTTTCTGAGGCAATCAAAAATTGGAAGAAGATGTAAGGGTCCCCCCTTGTGGCTCTGCCAAAAGTTGAAAACTTTTGTTCTTCGAGTATTTGGTCGCATCAAACCATCCTAACTACTCATTTCACTTTTATATTAACGATTATGTTTGGTTTATGTACGGTTGATGTGATTTACATGAGTTTCTGAGGCAATCAAAAATTGGAAGAAGCTGTAAGGGTCCCCCCTTGTAGTTCTGCCAAAAATTGAAAACTTTTGTTCTTCGAGTATTTGGGCGAATCAAAGCATCCTAACTACTCATTTCACTTATACATTAACGATTATGTTTGGTTTATGCATGGTTGATATGATTTACATGAGTTTCTGAGGCAATCAAAAATTGGAAAAAGCTGTAAGGGTCCCCCCTTGTGGTTCTGCCAAAAGTTGAAAACTTTTGTTCTTCGAGTATTTGGGCGAATCAAAGCATCCTAACTACTCATTTCACTTTTATATTAACGATTATGTTTTGTTGATGTATGATTGTGATACGTTACATATTCATTGAAATATTGAGCTCAAAATTGTTATGATTGGCCCACTATTTAATTTGATTATGGATAATTGACCCAACTTTATGTTTTATGTAGGAAAAACATGGTTGGACGAATTTGAAGAAAAATGGGCCCTAGCATGTGTCTTTGGAAAATTGTTTGATGAAGAAGCCCACCACAAGGCCTGCTGGATCAACTAAGAAACCTATGACCCGTGTAAATTAAAGAAGAGCAGCCCAAATTCTTCTTATTTGCAATTGGCTGAAAAAGTCCATAACTCCCAACCTTGTTTTATTTGGAGATTTAATGTCATACAAATGAAGCAGCACGTTTTTGATGGTTATTACTTTGAATTAAAAGATCCACTTAATGGCTAGAATGTGGCAGCCAAAAACGTGGGAGAAAGTGGGGAAATACTTGGAGGAGTTAATTTCCCAATTTATGAAGAAGGACGTGAGAACGTGGGAAGAGCAATAACATACCCCACTTTGCACTATTTAGTGGGAATTCATGCAGATGAGAAGGGGGACACAATTTCACTCGGAGACACCGAATTCACGCAGCAATTCCAGTTCGTGGGAAGGAGACTTGCAACATCAATAGTTTTATTCCCTTTCCTTCCTTTTATTTTTATTCGAGTACTATGTTATTTCTAGAAATTTGGTTTGTTTAAATTCGTTATGAGTAGCTAATTTATATTTTAGTTGGGATTTTCCAAAGCATGTATCAGAATATGTGAGACAATTTGCTTTGGGTTGATTAATTAAGTTATCCGTTTTATTTCCGAATTCACGATATTGTGTTTTGCCTCATTCTTTGGTTTAAGAGCTCGAATCTTAGGATTAGCAATTCACATAAAGCTAGTTAATTTATTTGGTGGAGTCTAGCCGGGTAATTAACGGAGTAGCAATCAACACTAGGTTGTTAAGTTCGGCTGATTTTGTGTTGTGGAATATTACGGTCTAATTAGGCGAAGTAGGAGTCTCTACCTAGTCGGTTAGGGTTAGTGTTTCTTTAGTTCGTAAAGCAATTGGTTAATTGAATCTTTGAAGGAGTTTCTGAAAAGGTTATTAGCTAATTAGGGAGTAGTCTTTAGGAGTTTCTTCAGGTTACTCTAAAAATACGAAGAAACGAGGGAGCCTAAGGTAATTGGTAACTATAGCTAACCTAACAAGGAATTAATCACCCTGTCCGTGATCATAGTCAGATGCATGCGTAGGAAAATCCCAGCTATCCATCATTCACTGAGTTAATCTAAGTGTCAGTTGAGTTAATTGTTATCTTTCGTCTATTTAGTCAGTTTTACTCTTGTTTATTTAGTTTCTTTATTAGTTTGGTTAAAATCTCAAAACTCCCCCCCTTATTTTAATTAATCGTTTTATTTTCTTGGCATATTAAAAGGTTATAAACTCGTCCAATCCCCGTGGATCGATACCCGTTGCTACTATTCTACGTTTTAATTGAGTGCAATATTCGGGATTTATTATTGGTGGCTTCGACATCCATCAATTTTTGGCGCCGTTGCCGGGGACTTGGTTTTTAATTGATTTTGTTTCTTTTCTTATGTCCAGGAATCTTCGTTCGGGACAACTCGTTGCATACGATCCCGAGATCGAAAAGACCGCTAAGAAGATTAGGAAGTGGACAAGACAAAGGAAAGAACAAGCAGCAGTTGGTGAGAGTTCGAGTCTATTTGAATTGGATTCGGACATTGAAGTTGAACAACAGTTAGAATTTGAAGAACAGACTGTCAGTGAACCTGACAGTGATCACGGTCAGGATATGGCTCACAACGGAACGCTTCGTGAGCTTGCCCGACCAACTGAAGCTCAACAGCCACTGTGCATAACCTTTCCAGCACTGCAAGAGGGCTTCGAACTGAAGTCAGGTCTCATCCATTTGTTGCCCACTTTCCGTGGTTTGGAAAATGAAGATCCGAATAAACATTTGAAAGAATTCCACCTTGTGTGCACATCCATGAAGCCACACAACGTCACGGAGGATCAAATTAAGCTTAGGGCCTTCCCATTCTCATTGCAAGATGCAGCTAAGGATTGGTTGTATTACTTACCTTCGGGTACGGTCACTACTTGGGCTGAAATGTCGAGGCAATTTCTAGAAAGGTACTTTCCAGCCTCCCGTGCCACCAATATTAGGCGGGAGATTTGTGGAGTTAAACAAAAAGATTCTGAGAGCCTCTACGAGTATTGGGAACGATACAAGAGGTTGCTAGCAAGTTGCCCTCAACATGGAATTTCGGATCAATTGGTTATCCAATATTTCTATGAAGGTTTGACTCCGATGGAACGCCGAATGATGGATGCCGCAAGTGGTGGAGCTATCGTTAGCAAGACTCCCGCCGAAGCTAGAGAGCTTATTTCTACTATGGCTGCAAATTCTCAACAATTTGGAGCTCGAGAGGACATCCCTCGAAGGGTGAACGAGGTAACTCTTAGTCCTCTTAATAAAATTGAGTCTTTGCTAACAACCTTGGTGCAGAAAATGAATGTAGGTACTAATCCACCCTCGAGAGTATGTGGCATTTGCACTAGTCCCGAGCACCCTACCGATGCGTGCCCTACACTCCATGAGGAGACACCCGCGGATGTAAATGCCATGGATTTTCAGCAGAGAAAGTTCGATCCTTATTCGAACACTTACAACCCCGGATGGAAGTACCACCCGCATTTAAGCTATGCCAATAATCAACCAAATAATCAGAATTTCCGTCCATCACCTCCACCGCAGCCAAGACCACAACACCCTCAGGGTTCAGGTACGCCTCTTAGTGAAATTGTTCGTTTGTTGGCCACTAATTCCGAGAAATATCAACAGGATACGACGAACAGGATTCAAAAGATAGAGGACACTATCAAGACCATGGAGACTCATATGGGACAAATTGCCTCTTCGGTGAGTAAATTGGAGACCCAAGGAAAACTCCCGTCGCAAACCCACGACCCTAGACACAATGTGAGTGCGGTTGTGTTGCGAAGCGGGAAAGAATTGCAGCCTCCAGTGGACAAGATTTCGAAAAGTGATCAGATGCAAGCTTCTGATACAGAAACTGAGAAAGAAATTGAGAAGAATCCTGACAGTGATCACGGACAGACTTCCAGCCAGGCTGAAATCACTCAGAAGCCTAAACCCCTGGTAGTACCACCACCATTCCCTCAGAGGTTGGCTCAGAACAAGAAAGATAAAGAGGATAAGAGCATCTTGGCTCTTTTCGAAAAAGTTGAAGTAAACATTCCACTTCTCGAGGCCATCAAACAGGTTCCACGCTACGCCAAATTCCTTAAGGAATTATGCACCAATAAGCGTAAGCTGACAGGTAATGAGAAGGTGAGTGTTGGTGAAAATGTTTCAGCCGTCTTACAAAGGAAATTACCACCTAAGTGTCGCGATAGAGGTATGTTTTCTATCCCTTGCAAAATTGGTAATATTGGTATTGGTAAGGCTATGTGTGATTTGGGAGCTTCTATCAATGTGATGCCTTTGTCTATCTACACTTCTTTGGGTCTTGGTCCATTAGCTCATACCGGGGTTATTATCCAATTAGCCGATCGTTCGCTTGTTTATCCCGAGGGTGTCTTAGAAGATGTTTTGGTACAAGTGAACGAATTAATTTTCCCCGCCGATTTCTTTGTTCTTGATATGGAAAAGGATAGTTCTACTAAGTCTTCGGACATTCTATTGGGTAGACCTTTCCTTAGCACGGCTAAAGCGAAAATCGATGTTCATAGTGGTTCGTTGACTTTGGAGTTTGATGGTGAAATAGTCAAGTTTAATATGTATGATGCTATGAAACATGTTGATGATGTGTCTTGTGTCTACAATGTTGATATCATAGATAACTTGACTAATAAAATGTTTGCCTTGAACCATGATGATGAATTGGACTATGTCTTGTGCCATAGCTTGTCCGTTGATAAAATAAAGAAATTTGATGATAAATTCAGACTTTCTGAAGATATGCTTGAGATAATTTATGCTATGGAAGCTCTCCAAGTTACAAGTTCAAAATTTGTACCTTTTGAGCTTAATCGGTCTGAATCTAAACTTTTACCTTCTGTTTTGCAGGCCCCTAAGCTGGAACTTAAGACACTGCCGCAACACTTGAAGTATGCATATCTGGGAGACAAAGAGACACTGCCAGTGATCATAGCCAGTACGCTCAACAGTCTAGAAGAGGAGAAATTGATCAGAGTTCTTCGGGAGTACAAACAGGCCATTGGATGGACCATTGCTGACATCAAAGGACTCAGTCCTTCCACGTGCATGCATAAAATCATTTTGGAAGAAGGTGCAAAACCACGCCGTGAAGCACAACGAAGACTCAACCCACCAATGATGGAGGTAGTGAAAAAGGAGATCATCAAACTCCTTGATGCAGGTATGATCTATCCGATATCCGATAGCGAGTGGGTAAGTCCCGTTCAAGTTGTGCCCAAGAAAACGGGAATTACGGTTGTTGAAAACAAGGATGGTGAGTTAGTTCCTACTAGAGTTCAAAATGGTTGGAGGGTGTGTATGGATTATAGAAGTCTTAATTCTCTTACTAAGAAAGATCATTTTCCCCTCCCCTTTATTGATCAAATGCTCGAACGATTAGCTGGGAAAACTCACTATTGTTGTCTTGATGGTTATTCAGGGTTCTATCAGATTCCGGTGGCACCCGAAGATCAAGGAAAGACGACTTTCACATGCGCATTTGGGACCTTTGCGTTTAGGCGAATGCCTTTTGGACTTTGCAACGCGCCGGCCACCTTTCAAAGGTGCATGGTAAGTATATTTTCTGAATATGTTGAGCAAATTATTGAGGTATTCATGGACGATTTTACGGTTTATGGAAACTCTTTTGATGAATGCCTCAATAATCTTGCTACAATATTAAAACGTTGCATAGAAACGAATTTGGTCTTGAATTATGAAAAGTGTCACTTCATGGTCGATAGAGGATTAATTTTGGGGCATATTGTTTCTGCACATGGTATTGAAGTTGATAAATCTAAAGTAGATGTCATTAAGTCCTTGCCTTACCCCGCGAGTGTGCGGGAAGTACGTTCCTTTCTTGGACATGCAGGTTTTTATAGGCGATTTATTAAGGACTTCTCAAAGATCACCAAACCGTTGTGCAAATTGCTCCAAAAAGATGTGAAGTTTGAGATTGATGATGCATGCAAAGCTTCTTTTGACTTGTTGAAAGAAAAATTGATCTCGGCCCCGATCATTCAACCACCGAATTGGGAGTACCCGTTCGAAATCATGTGTGATGCAAGCGATTATGCCGTAGGGGCTGTACTTGGACAAAAGATCAACAAAAACTCTCACGTGATCTTCTACGCCTCGAAGTTGCTAGACAATGCCCAAAACAACTACACTACTACCGAAAAGGAGCTATTGTCAATTGTTTATGCTTTAGATAAATTCCGTCCCTATTTGCTTGGTACTAAAGTTGTTGTGTATTCTGATCATGCAGCTTTACGGTATCTTCTCACCAAAAAGGATGCGAAACCAAGGCTCATTCGATGGATTCTACTCTTACAAGAGTTCGACTTGGAAATAAGAGACAAGAAGGGATGCGAGAATCTGGTAGCTGATCATCTCAGCCGAATTCCAGTCCTTAAGCCAGATTCTCTGCCCATCAATGATGAATTTCCAGATGAACAACTTTTTGCTGCTCAAGAATCCTACCCGAGGTCACAGACAGGTTTCCTGACTCCCTGGTATGCTGATATTGTTAATTTTTTAGCTACTGGTGCTTTTCCTGATCATTTGTCTAGGTCTGAGAAAGATAAAATCAAGTCTGATTCTAAATATTATATTTGGGATGACCCTTACTTGTGGAAAATAGGCACCGATCAGATTATTAGGCGTTGTGTAGCTGAAAATGAAATCAAATCCATACTAGAGTTTTGTCATGCTTATGACGGTCACTTCGGTCCTAAACGAACAGCTCATAAAGTGTTAGAAAGTGGATTTTTCTGGCCTACACTTTTTAAGGATGCATATTTGTGTTGCAAAAGTTGTGCTAATTGTCAAAAGACAGGAAATATAGGTCCTAGAAACCAAATGCCTCTTAATCCTATACTTATTTGCGAAATTTTTGATGTGTGGGGTATGGATTTTATGGGTCCTTTTCCTTCGTCTTATGGTAATCTATACATCATTCTTGCTGTTGATTATGTGTCGAAGTGGGTGGAAGCGAAAGCCACCCGAACTAATGATTCTAAAGTTGTCGTGGATTTTGTTAGGTCTCACATTTTTGTCAGGTTTGGAATTCCTCGAGCCATAATCAGCGATAGGGGTACCCATTTTTGCAACCGTACGGTCGAGGCGCTTTTCAAAAAGTATCATGTGACCCATCGTACGTCCACGGTCTATCATCCACAAACAAATGGCCTCGCCGAAGTCTCGAATAGGGAGATCAAGTCTATTCTGGAGAAAACGGTTAGTCCTAACCGTAAAGATTGGAGTTTGAGACTTGATGATGCACTTTGGGCCTATAGGACGGCGTACAAGACTCCGATCGGCATGTCACCTTATAGAATGGTTTTTGGGAAAGCTTGCCACCTCCCGGTTGAGCTAGAGCATCGAGCCTATTGGGCAATCAAGAAGTGTAACTTTGGCTTAGAAGAGGCCGGGACGCATCGAAAGCTTCAACTGCAAGAGTTAGAGGAAATTCGAAATGATGCCTATGAAAATTCCAAAATATACAAGTCTAAAACTAAGGCATTTCATGATGGGATGTTGTCTAGGAAGAGTTTCGAAGTCGGACAAAAGGTGTTGCTTTATCAATCCAAGTTGAGACTTTTTCCTGGCAAATTGCGATCAAGATGGTCTGGTCCGTATGTTGTGACTAAAGTCTTTCCACATGGAGCTGTGGAAATTGGGGAAATTGATACGGATAAGACTTTCAAAGTGAACGGGCATAGACTTAAGCCGTTTTACGAAGGATTCGAGCCACACACGGTTGAAAAGATGAATCTAGAGGATCTTCCTCTAGGAACTTGAGTGTGAAATCAAGAACTCGTCGAGTCCGCGACGTTAAACAAGGGCGCTGTATGGGAGGCAACCCATATTTCTTTTCCCTTGCTTTCGTTTCCTTTGTTTTTCGTTTTCTTTCTTTGCTCGTTTTCCTTGCCCATTGTCATGTCTTCTTTTTGCGTGTTTTCAGGTGAATGGGAAGCTGGATTATTTGGATAAGTGTGGGGGATGTTCCAGGTTGATTAAATTTCGGGTTTGGTGATGCAACAGACAGGTGAAATTGGTTTAAAGCTACTGTGAGGACACCTGTCTGAGGTCACGGACAGGGTACTGGACCCAGTATTAACAAAACGGAGCCCCAAGCCATAAAATTAACCGCGACCCGCTTCTCTCACCGAACCGACCCGCTACACGCGACCCGCCCCATTTCATTAACTCCATCACTAAACCACTCTCAGTCACAAACACCCCCACTCCCAAATCCCTAACAAGCTCCACCTCCAAACTTTCCCCCAAATTGCCAAACCCTAGCTTCCAATCGGCCATGGGGAATGGCATGATCCACCGCCCCGGAAAACCACCACTCCAGCTCGACGGCGGCATCGCGCCTCTACCTCAACCGCCAGTCCCTTCGCGCCGCAGATCCGCTCGTCTCCGCCCTCACAGCTCGCCGCCCGCCGCCACTTCTCCTCCACCTGCCACGGCGGCGGAGGTCACTTCTCCGCCACCCACGTCTGTTCCAAGCGCCGGCGATCTGAGCCAGGGCACCATCACCACGTCGCCGCCCTCCTCACCTGACCGAATCACGAGTTCGCCGTCCCTCTCCAGTGAAGAGCACCAGCTCCTCCCCGATTCCGCCGCCATCACCTCCGTTCTTTCTCCCCCCACCGTCGTCGCTGGTCCCTCACGGAAGAGACGCGCCGCCCGCGCACCCTCTGCACAGAAGCGCCGCCGTGCTTCCACCACCGTCTCCGACGCCGCACCACCAGCTCCACCGCGTCGCGCCTCCGCACGCCTCCGCCGCCTGCCCACATCACAACAGCCCGCCTCCTCAACCCCTGTTCCTGCCCCGGAATCCCATTCCGACAATGTCTCTCTCACGACCTCGCACGGGGTTTCTTCTCCAAATTCTGCTCCTAGCTCCGCAGCCCCGGCTGCCGGCGATCCGTCCATCTCCGACCATGACTCAATCCACGGTGACGCTGAACCCCCACGGCAGCCTTTCGATCCCGCCTCGGATCCGACCCTCCACATTCGTCACCGGGGCAGTGATGTTCACATTGTTCCAGCGCTGACATTTCTGCAGGAAATTGGTCACCTCAATTTTGAGAGTGAAACTCATCAAGCTCGTCTTCGCCGCCTCCCGAAAAGAAAGGTAATTCGAGGTAAAATGCTCCATACTCCAACCTTGGAAACCTTGCATATTCATGATAGAGTTATGGAATTGATTGATGGTATTGGTTGGCGTTCTTTCTTTATGCTCGATTGCCCGATTATCTATGAGTTGGTATATGAATTTTTCTGCACTTTCCAGTTTGATAAGCATGCCAATTTGGATGTTAATTCCCTTGTGATTTCTTATCGTGTGCTTGGGCGAACTTTTGAGGCTTCTATCACTGATATTAATGCCGCTTTAGGTGTTGATAGGACTGATCCCACTTCTGTGCTACGTGTTTGTGGATACCCTCCTGATTTTAATGTGAAAACAGCCTGGACTTTGTTAACAGGACGCCCTGGGCATGATTATTCTGATTCTAGTTGTGATAGGCACCTTCTTGACCCGGCTTTGCGTTACTTGCATAGATTTATTGCTTACTCTTTTTCTGGTCGAACAAAAGGTGCACCCACCGTTACACAAACTGAATTATTTTTCTTATGGGCTATGGTGACTAACACTAAAGTGAACTTGGGATATTGGGTTGTTACTGCTTTCAATTATGCACTTGCATCCTCTCGTTCACTTATTATGGGGCATGTTATTACTCGTCTTGCTGCTTTTCACAATTTAATTGACACCACAGCCTTAGGGAATCATGTGGCCCGCCCTTTGGACTATCTTGACTTGTTATCGCTTGATTTGATGATGTTGTTAGTCCGTGTAGATGGTGTTGTCTCTATGACCCCTGCAGGTGTTAAAGCTCCAGTTCGTGTCTTTCACACGGATGCTCGTCGGCGCCGTGCGCCTGCTGTTGTCTCACCTCCGACCACCGAGGAGCGCATTGCGCGTTTGGAAGAACGCATTCCTGCTATTGAGGAGCAGCTTGGTACTCTCCTTACTCTCGTTCGAGAGCTCCATCAACGCCGCTGAGCGGCGTATCACACCCCCCCGGGTTCAGGGAAGTCCTCGTTTTTACTCTTTTTCCTTTACTTTATGTTGAGGACAACATGCTTTAAGTGTGGGGGGGTTATCGGCAGGATGGAAGTCAATTTTTTTGGGTATTTTGAACACGGCTAGGGGCTGCTAATTTGGAGCATTTAGGACTGATATGTAACATGTTTTTTATGATTTTTGGCTGTGAATTTTGCTGCTACTGTTGTCTTTGCCTTTTGGGTGATTTTTGGGGCAATTTAGATGCATGAATAGGGCTGTCAGTTTAGAGTCTATATGCGGCTGCAAATCTGTCATTTTCATGCTCTGTCCTTGTTTGAAATAGCATAGAATTGTTTACTATGGCATTATATCCTCTCTAATGAACTTCTTACGGCTTCTTAGTTGTGGTGGATTTGATTTTTGAGAAGGAAACTGAGTTTGAACCTTTGATTATTTATGATTCGCATGACATAGAGTTGAGTTTTTTTTGACACTTGACATAGTGGGAATCGTATGAGCTTGAGCATAACGAAATGAATTAAATGTTGTGTGCTCTAAATTGGAACCATGCTATGATTGAACCTTGTCTAAAGTGAGTAGTTGATTTAATATCTTTTAAATTTTGCAAGTATGTTGAGAAACGGTAGATTGGTGTTGAGCTAAGTTATGTTTGACTTGATAAGTATTTAGAGTGAGGGGGAGCTTGCGAGGGGCCAACTAGAGAAAGGTTGGTCAGTAGAACTCGCGCGACTACTCCTCTGGCCTTGGAAGAATTCCAAATCATTAAAGTGCCATGAGTAGGGCCGAATGCCGGCCGCTCTCGAAATTGTTTTCCCAAAACCTAAAGGGACAAACAACTGGAGTTTGCTTGCTTTGCGAAAAACTCAGAAAAGAAACGAGAAAGAAGAGAAAAGCAGTCTGTTTCAAAAAAAAAAAAAAAAAAAAAAAAAAAAAAAGAGACAAATTGCTGAGCAGAAAAAAAGAAGAGGAAGAGATATATTGCAAAACAATACTTGTGAAAAGCTCTCTAGGAATTTTAGGTTGCTTATCTAGGAAGGTGTAACTCGGCTCATCACCATATCTTTGGTATTCTTTAACATGTGCGCAAAATTGATTGATATTCGATTAAACTAACTGCTTTATACTTGTTTCCTTTGTTTGCATTGGATTAATGAACTTGAACTAATCATGCATGATTATAATTGAAAGTCGAGCTCATACGTTCTTGCTTTGGAAAGTTGATTTCAAATTCAGCTTTGTGATTATGTTCGTTGTAGATGGTTTTTGGTGACAGCGAATGTTTCCTAGTTTACACAACGGACTGCTGAAGTTGGGATTTAGAGTATGATTTCGGCCTTGATTCTATGTTATGCTTAGGGACAAGCATCGCTTAAGTGTGGGGGGATTTGATACGTTACATATTCATTGAAATATTGAGCTCAAAATTGTTATGATTGGCCCACTATTTAATTTGATTATGGATAATTGACCCAACTTTATGTTTTATGTAGGAAAAACATGGTTGGACGAATTTGAAGAAAAATGGGCCCTAGCATGTGTCTTTGGAAAATTGTTTGATGAAGAAGCCCACCACAAGGCCTGCTGGATCAACTAAGAAACCTATGACCCGTGTAAATTAAAGAAGAGCAGCCCAAATTCTTCTTATTTGCAATTGGCTGAAAAAGTCCATAACTCCCAACCTTGTTTTATTTGGAGATTTAATGTCATACAAATGAAGCAGCACGTTTTTGATGGTTATTACTTTGAATTAAAAGATCCACTTAATGGCTAGAATGTGGCAGCCAAAAACGTGGGAGAAAGTGGGGAAATACTTGGAGGAGTTAATTTCCCAATTTATGAAGAAGGACGTGAGAACGTGGGAAGAGCAATAACATACCCCACTTTGCACTATTTAGTGGGAATTCATGCAGATGAGAAGGGGGACACAATTTCACTCGGAGACACCGAATTCACGCAGCAATTCCAGTTCGTGGGAAGGAGACTTGCAACATCAATAGTTTTATTCCCTTTCCTTCCTTTTATTTTTATTCGAGTACTATGTTATTTCTAGAAATTTGGTTTGTTTAAATTCGTTATGAGTAGCTAATTTATATTTTAGTTGGGATTTTCCAAAGCATGTATCAGAATATGTGAGACAATTTGCTTTGGGTTGATTAATTAAGTTATCCGTTTTATTTCCGAATTCACGATATTGTGTTTTGCCTCATTCTTTGGTTTAAGAGCTCGAATCTTAGGATTAGCAATTCACATAAAGCTAGTTAATTTATTTGGTGGAGTCTAGCCGGGTAATTAACGGAGTAGCAATCAACACTAGGTTGTTAAGTTCGGCTGATTTTGTGTTGTGGAATATTACGGTCTAATTAGGCGAAGTAGGAGTCTCTACCTAGTCGGTTAGGGTTAGTGTTTCTTTAGTTCGTAAAGCAATTGGTTAATTGAATCTTTGAAGGAGTTTCTGAAAAGGTTATTAGCTAATTAGGGAGTAGTCTTTAGGAGTTTCTTCAGGTTACTCTAAAAATACGAAGAAACGAGGGAGCCTAAGGTAATTGGTAACTATAGCTAACCTAACAAGGAATTAATCACCCTGTCCGTGATCATAGTCAGATGCATGCGTAGGAAAATCCCAGCTATCCATCATTCACTGAGTTAATCTAAGTGTCAGTTGAGTTAATTGTTATCTTTCGTCTATTTAGTCAGTTTTACTCTTGTTTATTTAGTTTCTTTATTAGTTTGGTTAAAATCTCAAAACTCCCCCCCTTATTTTAATTAATCGTTTTATTTTCTTGGCATATTAAAAGGTTATAAACTCGTCCAATCCCCGTGGATCGATACCCGTTGCTACTATTCTACGTTTTAATTGAGTGCAATATTCGGGATTTATTATTGGTGGCTTCGACATCCATCAGATTGATATGATTTACATGAGTTTCTCAGGCAATCAAAAATTGGAAAAAGCTGTAAGGGTCCCCCCTTTTAGTTCTGCCAAAAATTGAAAACTTTTGTTCTTCGAGTATTTGGCTGAATCAAAGCATCCTAACTACTCATTTCACTTATATATTAACCATTATGTTTGGTTTATGTATGGTTGATATGATTTACATGAGTTTCTGAGGCAATCAAAAATTGGAAAAAGCTGTAAGGGTCCCCCCTTGTGGTTCTGCCAAAAATCGAAAACTTTTGTTCTTCGAGTATTTTGGTGAATCAAAGCATCCGAACTACTCATTTCACTTATATTTTAACGATTATGTTTGGTTTAGGTACGGTTGATATGATTTACATGCGTTTCTAAGGCAATTAAAAATTGGAAAAAACTATAAGGGTCCCCCTGTGGTTCTGGCAAAAATTGAAAACTTTTGTTCTTCGAGTATTTGGGCGAATAAAAGCGTCCTAACTACTCATTTCACTTATATATTAATGATTATGTTTGGTTTATGCATGGTTGATGTGATTTACATGAGTTTCTGAGGCAATCAAAAATTGGAAAAAGCTGTAAAGGTCCCCCCTTGTGGTTCTGCCAAAAATTGAAAACTTTTGTTCTTCGAGTATTTGGCTGAATCAAAGCATCCTAACTACTCATTTCACTTATATATTAACCATTATGTTTGGTTTATGTATGGTTGATATGATTTACATGAGATTCTGAGGCAATCAAAAATTGGAAAAAGCTGTAAGGGTCCCCCCTTGTGGTTCTGGCAAAAATTGAAAACTTTTGTTCTTCGAGTATTTGGGCGAATCAAAGCATCCTAACTACCCATTTCACTTATATATTAATGATTATGTTTGGTTTATGCATGGTTGATATGATTTACATTAGTTTATGAGGCAATCAAAAATTGAAAAAAGCTGTAAGGGTCCCCCCTTGTGGTTCTGGCAAAAATTGAAAACTTTTGTTCTTCGAGTATTTGGGCGAATCAAAGCATCCTAACTACTCATTTCACTTTTATATTAACGATTATGTTTGGTTTATGTATGGTTGATGTGATTTGAATGAGTTTCTGAGGCAATCAAAAATTGGATGAAGCTGTAAGGGTCCCCCCTTGTGGTTCTACCAAAAATTGAAAACTTTTGTTCTTCGAGTATTTGGGCGAATCAAAGCATCCTAACTACTCATTACACTTTTATATTAACGATTATGTTTGGTTTATGCATGGTTGATATGATTTACATGAGTTTCTGAGGCAATCAAAAATTGGAAAAAGCTGTAAGGGTCCCCCCTTGTGGTTCTAGCAAAAATTCAAAACTTTTGTTCTTCGAGTATTTGGGCGAATCAAAGCATCCTAACTACTCATTTCACTTATATATTAACGATGATGTTTGGTTTATCCATGGTTGATATGATTTACATGAGTTTCTTAGGCAATCAAAAATTGGAAAAAGCTGTAAGGGTCCCCCCTTGTGGTTCTGGCAAAAATTGAAAACTTTTGTTCTTCGAGTATTTGGGCGAATCAAAGCATCCTAACTACTCATTTCACTTATATATTAACGATTATGTTTGGTTTATGCATGGTTGATATGATTTACATGAGTTTCTGAGGCAATCAAAAATTGGAAAAAGCTGTAAGGGTCCCCCCTTGTGGTTCTGGCAAAAATTGAAAACTTTTGTTCTTCGAGTATTTGGGCGAATCAAAGCATCCTAACTACTCATTACACTTTTATATTAACGATTATGTTTGGTTTATGCATGGTTGATATGATTTACATGAGTTTCTGAGGCAATCAAAAATTGGAAAAAGCTGTAAGGGTCCCCCCTTGTGGTTCTGCCAAAAATTGGAAACTTTTGTTCTTCGAGTATTTGGGCGAATCAAAGCATCCTAACTACTCATTTCACTTATATATTAACGATTATGTTTGGTTTATGCATGGTTGATATGATTTACATGAGTTTCTGAGGCAATCAAAAATTGGAAAAAGCTGTAAGGGTCCCCCCTTGTGGTTCAGGCAAAATTTGAAAACTTTTGTTCCTCGAGTATTTGGGCGAATCAAAGCATCCTAACTACCCATTTCACTTATATATTAACGATTATGTTTGGTTTAGGTATGGTTGATATGATTTACATGAGTTTCTGAGGCAATCAAAAATTGGAAAAAGCTGTAAGGGTCCCCCCTTGTGGTTCTGGCAAAAATTGAAAACTTTTGTTCTTCGAGTATTTGGGCGAATAAAAACATCCTAACTACTCATTTCACTTTTATATTAACGATTATGTTTGGTTTATGCATGGTTGATATGATTTACATGAGTTTCTGAGGCAATCAAAAATTGGAAAAAGCTGTAAGGGTCCCCCCTTGTGGTTCTGCCAAAAATTGGAAACTTTTGTTCTTCGAGTATTTGGGCGAATCAAAGCATCCTAACTACCCATTTCAAATATATATTAACGATTATGTTTGGTTTATGCATGGTTGATATGATTTACATGAGTTTCTGAGGCAATCAAAAATTGGAAAAAGCTGTAAGGGTCCCCCCTTGTGGTTCTGCCAAAAATTGAAAACTTTTTTTCTTCGAGTATTTGGGCGAATCAAAGCACCCTAATTACCCAATTCACTTATATATTAAAGATTATGTTTGGTTTAGGTACGGTTGATATGATTTACATGCGTTTCTGAGGCAATTAAAAATTGGAAAAAGCTGTAAGGGTCCCCCCTTGTGGTTCTGGCAAAAATTGAAAACTTTTGTTCTTCGAGTATTTGGGCGAATCAAAGCATCCTAACTACTCATTTCACTTATATATTAACGATTATGTTTGGTTTATGCATGGTTGATATGATTTAAATGAGTTTTTGAGGCAATCAAAAATTGGAAAAAGCTGTAAGGGTCCCCCCCTTGTGGTTCTGCCAAAAATTGAAAACTTTTGTTCTTCGAGTATTTGGGCGAATCAAAGCGTCCTAACTACTCATTTCACTTATATATTAACGATTATGTTTGGTTTATCCATGGTTGATATGATTTACATGAGTTTCTGAGGCAGTCAAAAATTGGAAAAAGCTGTAAGGGTCCCCCCTTGTGGTTCTGGCAAAAATTGAAAACTTTTGTTCTTCGAGTATTTGGGCGAATAAAAACATCCTAACTACTCATTTCACTTTTATATTAACGATTATGTTTGGTTTATGCATGGTTGATATGATTTACATGAGTTTCTGAGGCAATCAAAAATTGGAAAAAGCTGTAAGGGTCCCCCCTTGTGGTTCTGCCAAAAATTGGAAACTTTTTTTCTTCGAGTATTTGGGCGAATCAAAGCATCCTAACTACCCATTTCAAATATATATTAACGATTACGTTTGGTTTATGCATGGTTGATATGATTTACATGAGTTTCTAAGGCAATCAAAAATTGGAAAAAGCTGTAAGGGTCCCCCCTTGTGGTTCTGCCAAAAATTGAAAACTTTTGTTCTTCGAGTATTTGGGCGAATCAAAGCATCCTAACTACTCATTTCACTTATATATTAACGATTATGTTTGGTTTATCCATGGTTGATATGATTTACATGAGTTTCTGAGGCAATCAAAAATTGGAAAATGCTGTAAGGGTCCCCCCTTGTGGTTCTGGCAAAAATTGAAAACTTTTGTTCTTCGAGTATTTGGGCGAATAAAAACTTCCTAACTACTCATTTCACTTTTATATTAACGATTATGTTTGGTTTATGCATGGTTGATATGATTTACATGAGTTTCTGAGGCAATCAAAAATTGGAAAAAGCTGTAAGGGTCCCCCCTTGTGGTTCTGTCAAAAATTGGAAACTTTTGTTCTTCGTGTATTTGGGCGAATCAAAGCATCCTAACTACCCATTTCACACATATATTAACGATTATGTTTTGTTTATGCATGGTTGATATGATTTACATGAGTTTCTGAGGCAATCAAAAATTGGAAAAAGCTGTAAGGGTCCCCCCTAGGGATGTATACGAACCGAACCGAACCGAATTTTGCTGTTTTTTTCTGGCTCGAGGTTCGGCTCGAACTTATTTTGCTCGGTTCGGGCTCGTGTTCGAGTTCGACGAACTCTATTTTTTTTATTCGAGGTTCGGTTCGTCCACTGGTTCGAGTTCGGTTCGGCTCGGGTTCGGCTCGGTCACGAATTCGAACCCAAGATATAATCTTTATAAAAAAAATCAAAAATAAAATATTATTATTATTATATATATATATATATATATATATATATATATATTACTTTTTTTTTAATATAATAGGTCGGCTCGAGAACCGGCTCGCGAGCCACGAACAAGAGTAAAAAGGTTCGGGTTCGAGTTCGAGTTCGGTTCGAACCTTGGCTCGGTTCGACCTCGGCTCGAACTTTTCGAATTCGAATTCGAACTTTAATCAGCTCGGTTCGATCAGCTCGCGAACCGGCTCGGTTCGTATACATCCCTAGTCCCCCCTTGTGGTTCTGCCAAAAATTGAAAACTTTTGTTCTTTGAGTATTTGGGCGAATAAAAACATCCTAACTACTCATTTCACTTTTATATTAACGATTATGTTTGGTTTATGCATGGTTGATATGATTTACATGAGTTTCTGAGGCAATCAAAAATTGGAAAAAGCTGTAAGGGTCCCCCCTTGTGGTTCTGCCAAAAATTGGAAACTTTTGTTCTTCGAGTATTTGGGCGAATCAAAGCATCCTAACTACCCATTTCAAATATATATTAACGATTATGTTTGGTTTATGCATGGTTGATATGATTTACATGAGTTTCTGAGGCAATCAAAAATTGGAAAAAGCTGTAAGGGTCCCCCCTTGTGGTTCTGCCAAAAATTGAAAACTTTTTTTCTTCGAGTATTTGGGCGAATCAAAGCACCCTAATTACCCAATTCACTTATATATTAAAGATTATGTTTGGTTTAGGTACGGTTGATATGATTTACATGCGTTTCTGAGGCAATTAAAAATTGGAAAAAGCTGTAAGGGTCCCCCCTTGTGGTTCTGGCAAAAATTGAAAACTTTTGTTCTTCGAGTATTTGGGCGAATCAAAGCATCCTAACTACTCATTTCACTTATATATTAACGATTATGTTTGGTTTATGCATGGTTGATATGATTTAAATGAGTTTTTGAGGCAATCAAAAATTGGAAAAAGCTGTAAGGGTCCCCCCCTTGTGGTTCTGCCAAAAATTGAAAACTTTTGTTCTTCGAGTATTTGGGCGAATCAAAGCATCCTAACTACTCATTTCACTTATATATTAACGATTATGTTTGGTTTATCCATGGTTGATATGATTTACATGAGTTTCTGAGGCAGTCAAAAATTGGAAAAAGCTGTAAGGGTCCCCCCTTGTGGTTCTGGCAAAAATTGAAAACTTTTGTTCTTCGAGTATTTGGGCGAATAAAAACATCCTAACTACTCATTTCACTTTTATATTAACGATTATGTTTGGTTTATGCATGGTTGATATGATTTACATGAGTTTCTGAGGCAATCAAAAATTGGAAAAAGCTGTAAGGGTCCCCCCTTGTGGTTCTGCCAAAAATTGGAAACTTTTTTTCTTCGAGTATTTGGGCGAATCAAAGCATCCTAACTACCCATTTCAAATATATATTAACGATTACGTTTGGTTTATGCATGGTTGATATGATTTACATGAGTTTCTAAGGCAATCAAAAATTGGAAAAAGCTGTAAGGGTCCCCCCTTGTGGTTCTGCCAAAAATTGAAAACTTTTGTTCTTCGAGTATTTGGGCGAATCAAAGCATCCTAACTACTCATTTCACTTATATATTAACGATTATGTTTGGTTTATCCATGGTTGATATGATTTACATGAGTTTCTGAGGCAATCAAAAATTGGAAAATGCTGTAAGGGTCCCCCCTTGTGGTTCTGGCAAAAATTGAAAACTTTTGTTCTTCGAGTATTTGGGCGAATAAAAACTTCCTAACTACTCATTTCACTTTTATATTAACGATTATGTTTGGTTTATGCATGGTTGATATGATTTACATGAGTTTCTGAGGCAATCAAAAATTGGAAAAAGCTGTAAGGGTCCCCCCTTGTGGTTCTGTCAAAAATTGGAAACTTTTGTTCTTCGTGTATTTGGGCGAATCAAAGCATCCTAACTACCCATTTCACACATATATTAACGATTATGTTTTGTTTATGCATGGTTGATATGATTTACATGAGTTTCTGAGGCAATCAAAAATTGGAAAAAGCTGTAAGGGTCCCCCCTAGGGATGTATACGAACCGAACCGAACCGAATTTTGCTGTTTTTTTCTGGCTCGAGGTTCGGCTCGAACTTATTTTGCTCGGTTCGGGCTCGTGTTCGAGTTCGACGAACTCTATTTTTTTGATTCGAGGTTCGGTTCGTCCACTGGTTCGAGTTCGGTTCGGCTCGGGTTCGGCTCGGTCACGAATTCGAACCCAAGATATAATCTTTATAAAAAAAATCAAAAATAAAATATTATTATTATTATATATATATATATATATATATATATATATATATATATATATATATATATATTACTTTTTTTTTAATATAATAGGTCGGCTCGAGAACCGGCTCGCGAGCCACGAACAAGAGTAAAAAGGTTCGGGTTCGAGTTCGAGTTCGGTTCGAACCTTGGCTCGGTTCGACCTCGGCTCGAACTTTTCGAATTCGAATTCGAACTTTAATCAGCTCGGTTCGATCAGCTCGCGAACCGGCTCGGTTCGTATACATCCCTAGTCCCCCCTTGTGGTTCTGCCAAAAATTGAAAACTTTTGTTCTTTGAGTATTTGGGCGAATAAAAACATCCTAACTACTCATTTCACTTTTATATTAACGATTATGTTTGGTTTATGCATGGTTGATATGATTTACATGAGTTTCTGAGGCAATCAAAAATTGGAAAAAGCTGTAAGGGTCCCCCCTTGTGGTTCTTCCAAAAATTGAAAACTTTTGTTCTTCGAGTATTTAGCTGAATCAAAGCATTCTAACTACTCATTTCATTTATATATTAACCATTATGTTTGGTTTATGTATGGTTGATATGATTTACATGAGTTTCTGAGGCAATCAAAAATTGGAAAAAGCTGTAAGGGTCCCCCCTTGTGGTTCTGGCAAAAATTGAAAACTTTTGTTCTTCGAGTATTTGGGCGAATCAAAGCATCCTAACTGCCCATTTCACTTATATATTAAAGATTATGTTTGGTTTAGGTACGGTTGATATGATTTACATGCGTTTCTGAGGCAATCAAAAATTGGAAAAAGCTGTAAGGGTCCCCCCTTGTGGTTCTGGCAAAAATTGAAAACTTTTGTTCTTCGAGTATTTGGGCGAATAAAAACATCCTAACTACTCATTTCACTTTTATATTAACGATTATGTTTGGTTTATGCATGGTTGATATGATTTACATGAGTTTCTGAGGCAATCAAAAATTGGAAAAAGCTGTAAGGGTCCCCCCTTGTGGTTCTGCCAAAAATTGGAAACTTTTGTTCTTCGAGTATTTGGGCGAATCAAAGCATCCTAACTACCCATTTCAAATATATATTAACGATTATGTTTGGTTTATGAATGGTTGATATGATTTACATGAGTTTCTGAGGCAATCAAAAATTGGAAAAAGCTGTAAGGGTCCCCCCTTGTGGTTCTTCCAAAAATTGAAAACTTTTTTTCTTCGAGTATTTGGGCGAATCAAAGCACCCTAACTACCCATTTCACTTATATGTTAAAGATTATGTTTGGTTTAGGTACGGTTGATATGATTTACATGCGTTTCTGAGGCAATTAAAAATTGGAAAAAGCTGTAAGGGTCCCCCCTTGTGGTTCTGGCAAAAATTGAAAACTTTTGTTCTTCGAGTATTTGGCCGAATCAAAGCATCCTAACTACTCATTTCACTTATATATTAACGATTATGTTTGGTTTATCCATGGTTGATATGATTTACATGAGTTTCTGAGGCAATCAAAAATTGGAAAAAGCTGTAAGGGTCCCCCCTTGTGGTTCTGGCAAAAATTAAAAACTTTTGTTCTTCGAGTATTTGGGCGAATAAAAACATCCTAACTACTCATTTCACTTTTATATTAACGATTATGTTTGGTTTATGCATGGTTGATATGATTTACATGAGTTTTTGAGGCAATCAAAAATTGGAAAAAGCTGTAAGGGTCCCCCCTTGTGGTTCTGCCAAAAATTGGAAACTTTTGTTCTTCTAGTATTTGGGCGAATCAAAGCATCCTAACTACCCATTTCAAATATATATTAACGATTACGTTTGGTTTATGCATGGTTGATATGATTTACATGAGTTTCTAAGGCAATCGAAAATTGGAAAAAGCTGTAAGGGTCCCCCCTTGTGGTTCTGCCAAAAATTGAAAACTTTTGTTCTTCGAGTATTTGGGCGAATCAAAGCATCCTAACTACTCATTTCACTTATATATTAACGATTATGTTTGGTTTATCCATGGTTGATATGATTTACATGAGTTTCTGAGGCAATCAAAAATTGGAAAAAGCTGTAAGGGTCCCCCCTTGTGGTTCTGGCAAAAATTGAAAACTTTTGTTCTTCGAGTATTTGGGCGAATAAAAACATCCTAACTACTCATTTCACTTTTATATTAACGATTATGTTTGGTTTATGCATGGTTGATATGATTTACATGAGTTTCTGAGGCAATCAAAAATTGGAAAAAGCTGTAAGGGTCCCCCCTTGTGGTTCTTCCAAAAATTGAAAACTTTTGTTCTTCGAGTATTTGGCTGAATCAAAGCATTCTGACTACTCATTTCACTTATATATTAACCATTATGTTTGGTTTATGTATGGTTGATATGATTTACATGAGTTTCTGAGGCAATAAAAAATTGGAAAAAGCTGTAAGGGTCCCCCCTTGTGGTTCTGGCAAAAATTGAAAACTTTTGTTCTTCGAGTATTTGGGCGAATCAAAGCATCCTAACTACTCATTTCACTTATATATTAACGATTATGTTTGGTTTATGCATGGTTGATATGATTTAAATGAGTTTTTGAGGCAATCAAAAATTGGAAAAAGCTGTAAGGGTCCCCCCTTGTGGTTCTGGCAAAATTTGAAAACTTTTGTTCCTCGAGTATTTGGGCGAATCAGAGCATCCTAACTACCCATTTCACTTATATATTAACGATTATGTTTGGTTTAGGTATGGTTTATATGATTTACATGAGTTTCTGAGGCAATCAAAAATTGGAAAAAGCTGTAAGGGTCCCCCCTTGTGGTTCTGGCAAAAATTGAAAACTTTTGTTCTTCGAGTATTTGGGCGAATCAAAGCATCCTAACTGCCCATTTCACTTATATATTAAAGATTATGTTTGGTTTAGGTACGGTTGATATGATTTACATGCGTTTCTGAGGCAATTAAAAATTGGAAAAAGCTGTAAGGGTCCCCCCTTGTGGTTCTGGCAAAAATTGAAAACTTTTGTTCTTCGAGTATTGGGGCGAATCAAAGCATCCTAACTACTCATTTCACTTATATATTAACGATTATGTTTGGTTTATGCATGGTTGATATGATTTAAATGAGTTTTTGAGGCAATCAAAAATTGGAAAAAGCTGTAAGGGTCCCCCCTTGTGGTTCTGGCAAAATTTGAAAACTTTTGTTCCTCGAGTATTTGGGCGAATCAAAGCATCCTAACTACCCATTTCACTTATATATTAACGATTATGTTTGGTTTAGGTATGGTTGATATGATTTACATGAGTTTCTGAGGCAATCAAAAATTGGAAAAAGCTGTAAGGGTCCCCCCTTGTGGTTCTGGCAAAAATTGAAAACTTTTGTTCTTCGAGTATTTGGGCGAATAAAAACATCCTAACTACTCATTTCACTTTTATATTAACGATTATGTTTGGTTTATGCATGGTTGATATGATTTACATGAGTTTCTGAGGCAATCAAAAATTGGAAAAAGCTGTAAGGGTCCCCCCTTGTGGTTCTGCCAAAAATTGGAAACTTTTGTTCTTCGAGTATTTGGGCGAATCAAAGCATCCTAACTACTCATTTCACTTATATATTAACGATTATGTTTGGTTTATGCATGGTTGATATGATTTACATGAGTTTCTGAGGCAATCAAAAATTGGAAAAAGCTGTAAGGGTCCCCCCTTGTGGTTCTGGCAAAATTTGAAAACTTTTGTTCCTCGAGTATTTGGGCGAATCAAAGCTTCCTAACTACCCATTTCACTTATATATTAACGATTATGTTTGGTTTAGGTATGGTTGATATGATTTACATGAGTTTCTGAGGCAATCAAAAATTGGAAAAAGCTGTAAGGGTCCCCCCTTGTGGTTCTGGCAAAAATTGAAAACTTTTGTTCTTCGAGTATTTGGGCGAATCAAAGCATCCTAACTGCCCATTTCACTTATATATTAAAGATTATGTTTGGTTTAGGTACGGTTGATATGATTTACATGCGTTTCTGAGGCAATTAAAAATTGGAAAAAGCTGTAAGGGTCCCCCCTTGTGGTTCTGGCAAAAATTGAAAACTTTTGTTCTTCGAGTATTTGGGCGAATCAAAGCATCCTAACTACTCATTTCACTTATATATTAACGATTATGTTTGGTTTATGCATGGTTGATATGATTTAAATGAGTTTTTGAGGCAATCAAAAATTGGAAAAAGCTGTAAGGGTCCCCCCTTGTGGTTCTGGCAAAATTTGAAAACTTTTGTTCCTCGAGTATTTGGGCGAATCAAAGCATCCTAACTACCCATTTCACTTATATATTAACGATTATGTTTGGTTTAGGTATGGTTGATATGATTTACATGAGTTTCTGAGGCAATCAAAAATTGGAAAAAGCTGTAAGGGTCCCCCCTTGTGGTTCTGGCAAAAATTGAAAACTTTTGTTCTTCGAGTATTTGGGCGAATAAAAACATCCTAACTACTCATTTCACTTTTATATTAACGATTATGTTTGGTTTATGCATGGTTGATATGATTTACATGAGTTTCTGAGGCAATCAAAAATTGGAAAAAGCTGTAAGGGTCCCCCCTTGTGGTTCTGCCAAAAATTGGAAACTTTTGTTCTTCGAGTATTTGGGCGAATCAAAGCATCCTAACTACTCATTTCACTTATATATTAACGATTATGTTTGGTTTATGCATGGTTGATATGATTTACATGAGTTTCTGAGGCAATCAAAAATTGGAAAAAGCTGTAAGGGTCCCCCCTTGTGGTTCTGGCAAAATTTGAAAACTTTTGTTCCTCGAGTATTTGGGCGAATCAAAGCATCCTAACTACCCATTTCACTTATATATTAACGATTATGTTTGGTTTAGGTATGGTTGATATGATTTACATGAGTTTCTGAGGCAATCAAAAATTGGAAAAAGCTGTAAGGGTCCCCCCTTGTGGTTCTGGCAAAAATTGAAAACTTTTGTTCTTCGAGTATTTGGGCGAATAAAAACATCCTAACTACTCATTTCACTTTTATATTAACGATTATGTTTGGTTTATGCATGGTTGATATGATTTACATGAGTTTCTGAGGCAATCAAAAATTGGAAAAAGCTGTAAGGGTCCCCCCTTGTGGTTCTGCCAAAAATTGGAAACTTTTGTTCTTCGAGTATTTGGGCGAATCAAAGCATCCTAACTACCCATTTCAAATATATATTAACGATTATGTTTGGTTTATGCATGGTTGATATGATTTACATGAGTTTCTGAGGCAATCAAAAATTGGAAAAAGCTGTAAGGGTCCCACCTTGTGGTTCTGCAAAAAATTGAAAACTTTTTTTCTTCGAGTATTTGGGCGAATCAAAGCACCCTAACTACCCATTTCACTTATATATTAAAGATTATGTTTGGTTTAGGTACGGTTGATATGATTTACATGCGTTTCTGAGGCAATTAAAAATTGGAAAAAGCTGTAAGGGTCCCCCCTTGTGGTTCTGCCAAAAATTGGAAACTTTTGTTCTTCGGGTATTTGGGCGAATCAAAGCATCCTAACTACTCATTACACTTATATATTAACGATTATGTTTGGTTTATGCATGGTTGATATGATTTAAATGAGTTTTTGAGGCAATCAAAAATTGGAAAAAGTTGTAAGGGTCCCCCCTTGTGGTTCTGGCAAAATTTGAAAACTTTTGTTCCTCGAGTATTTGGGCGAATCAAAGCATCCTAACTACCCATTTCACTTATATATTAACGATTATGTTTGGTTTAGGTATGGTTGATATGATTTACATGAGTTTCTGAGGCAATCAAAAATTGGAAAAAGCTGTAAGGGTCCCCCCTTGTGGTTCTGGCAAAAATTGAAAACTTTTGTTCTTCGAGTATTTGGGCGAATAAAAACATCCTAACTACTCATTTCACTTTTATATTAACGATTATGTTTGGTTTATGCATGGTTGATATGATTTACATGAGTTTCTGAGGCAATCAAAAATTGGAAAAAGCTGTAAGGGTCCCCCCTTGTGGTTCTGCCAAAAATTGGAAACTTTTGTTCTTCGAGTATTTGGGCGAATCAAAGCATCCTAACTACTCATTTCACTTATATATTAACGATTATGTTTGGTTTATGCATGGTTGATATGATTTACATGAGTTTCTGAGGCAATCAAAAATTGGAAAAAGCTGTAAGGGTCCCCCCTTGTGGTTCTGGCAAAATTTGAAAACTTTTGTTCCTCGAGTATTTGGGCGAATCAAAGCATCCTAACTACCCATTTCACTTATATATTAACGATTATGTTTGGTTTAGGTATGGTTGATATGATTTACATGAGTTTCTGAGGCAATCAAAAATTGGAAAAAGCTGTAAGGGTCCCCCCTTGTGGTTCTGGCAAAAATTGAAAACTTTTGTTCTTCGAGTATTTGGGCGAATAAAAACATCCTAACTACTCATTTCACTTTTATATTAACGATTATGTTTGGTTTATGCATGGTTGATATGATTTACATGAGTTTCTGAGGCAATCAAAAATTGGAAAAAGCTGTAAGGGTCCCCCCTTGTGGTTCTGCCAAAAATTGGAAACTTTTGTTCTTCGAGTATTTGGGCGAATCAAAGCATCCTAACTACCCATTTCAAATATATATTAACGATTATGTTTGGTTTATGCATGGTTGATATGATTTACATGAGTTTCTGAGGCAATCAAAAATTGGAAAAAGCTGTAAGGGTCCCCCCTTGTGGTTCTGCAAAAAATTGAAAACTTTTTTTCTTCGAGTATTTGGGCGAATCAAAGCACCCTAACTACCCATTTCACTTATATATTAAAGATTATGTTTGGTTTAGGTACGGTTGATATGATTTACATGCGTTTCTGAGGCAATTAAAAATTGGAAAAAGCTGTAAGGGTCCCCCCTTGTGGTTCTGCCAAAAATTGGAAACTTTTGTTCTTCGAGTATTTGGGCGAATCAAAGCATCCTAACTACTCATTACACTTATATATTAACGATTATGTTTGGTTTATGCATGGTTGATATGATTTAAATGAGTTTTTGAGGCAATCAAAAATTGGAAAAAGCTGTAAGGGTCCCCCCTTGTGGTTCTGGCAAAATTTGAAAACTTTTGTTCCTCGAGTATTTGGGCGAATCAAAGCATCCTAACTACCCATTTCACTTATATATTAACGATTATGTTTGGTTTAGGTATGGTTGATATGATTTACATGAGTTTCTGAGGCAATCAAAAATTGGAAAAAGCTGTAAGGGTCCCCCCTTGTGGTTCTGGCAAAAATTGAAAACTTTTGTTCTTCGAGTATTTGGGCGAATAAAAACATCCTAACTACTCATTTCACTTTTATATTAACGATTATGTTTGGTTTATGCATGGTTGATATGATTTACATGAGTTTCTGAGGCAATCAAAAATTGGAAAAAGCTGTAAGGGTCCCCCCTTGTGGTTCTGCCAAAAATTGGAAACTTTTGTTCTTCAAGTATTTGGGCGAATCAAAGCATCCTAACTACCCATTTCAAATATATATTAACGATTATGTTTGGTTTATGCATGGTTGATATGATTTACATGAGTTTCTGAGGCAATCAAAAATTGGAAAAAGCTGTAAGGGTCCCCCCTTGTGGTTCTGCAAAAAATTGAAAACTTTTTTTCTTCGAGTATTTGGGCGAATCAAAGCTCCCTAACTACCCATTTCACTTATATATTAAAGATTATGTTTGGTTTAGGTACGGTTGATATGATTTACATGCGTTTCTGAGGCAATTAAAAATTGGAAAAAGCTGTAAGGGTCCCCCCTTGTGGTTCTGCCAAAAATTGGAAACTTTTGTTCTTCGAGTATTTGGGCGAATCAAAGCATCCTAACAACTCATTTCACTTATATATTGACGATTATGTTTGGTTTATGCATGGTTGATATGATTTAAATGAGTTTTTGAGGCAATCAAAAATTGGAAAAAGCTGTAAGGGTCCCCCCTTGTGGTTCTGGCAAAATTTGAAAACTTTTGTTCCTCGAGTATTTGGGCGAATCAAAGCATCCTAACTACCCATTTCACTTATATATTAACGATTATGTTTGGTTTAGGTATGGTTGATATGATTTACATGAGTTTCTGAGGCAATCAAAAATTGGAAAAAGCTGTAAGGGTCCCCCCTTGTGGTTCTGGCAAAAATTGAAAACTTTTGTTCTTCGAGTATTTGGGCGAATCAAAGCATCCTAACTACTCATTTCACTTATATATTAACGATTATGTTTGGTTTATGCATGGTTGATATGATTTAAATGAGTTTTTGAGGCAATCAAAAATTGGAAAAAGCTGTAAGGGTCCCCCCTTGTGGTTCTGGCAAAATTTGAAAACTTTTGTTCCTCGAGTATTTGGGCGAATCAAAGCATCCTAACTACCCATTTCACTTATATATTAACGATTATGTTTGGTTTAGGTATGGTTGATATGATTTACATGAGTTTCTGAGGCAATCAAAAATTGGAAAAAGCTGTAAGGGTCCCCCCTTGTGGTTCTGGCAAAAATTGAAAACTTTTGTTCTTCGAGTATTTGGGCGAATAAAAACATCCTAACTACTCATTTCACTTTTATATTAACGATTATGTTTGGTTTATGCATGGTTGATATGATTTACATGAGTTTCTGAGGCAATCAAAAATTGGAAAAAGCTGTAAGGGTCCCCCCTTGTGGTTCTGCCAAAAATTGGAAACTTTTGTTCTTCGAGTATTTGGGCGAATCAAAGCATCCTAACTACTCATTTCACTTATATATTAACGATTATGTTTGGTTTATGCATGGTTGATATGATTTACATGAGTTTCTGAGGCAATCAAAAATTGGAAAAAGCTGTAAGGGTCCCCCCTTGTGGTTCTGCCAAAAATTGGAAACTTTTGTTCTTCGAGTATTTGGGCGAATCAAAGCATCCTAACTACTCATTTCACTTATATATTAACGATTATGTTTGGTTTATGCATGGTTGATATGATTTACATGAGTTTCTGAGGCAATCAAAAATTGGAAAAAGCTGTAAGGGTCCCCCCTTGTGGTTCTGCCAAAAATTGGAAACTTTTGTTCTTCAAGTATTTGGGCGAATCAAAGCATCCTAACTACCCATTTCAAATATATATTAACGATTATGTTTGGTTTATGCATGGTTGATATGATTTACATGAGTTTCTGAGGCAATCAAAAATTGGAAAAAGCTGTAAGGGTCCCCCCTTGTGGTTCTGCAAAAAATTGAAAACTTTTTTTCTTCGAGTATTTGGGCGAATCAAAGCTCCCTAACTACCCATTTCACTTATATATTAAAGATTATGTTTGGTTTAGGTACGGTTGATATGATTTACATGCGTTTCTGAGGCAATTAAAAATTGGAAAAAGCTGTAAGGGTCCCCCCTTGTGGTTCTGCCAAAAATTGGAAACTTTTGTTCTTCGAGTATTTGGGCGAATCAAAGCATCCTAACAACTCATTTCACTTATATATTAACGATTATGTTTGGTTTATGCATGGTTGATATGATTTAAATGAGTTTTTGAGGCAATCAAAAATTGGAAAAAGCTGTAAGGGTCCCCCCTTGTGGTTCTGGCAAAATTTGAAAACTTTTGTTCCTCGAGTATTTGGGCGAATCAAAGCATCCTAACTACCCATTTCACTTATATATTAACGATTATGTTTGGTTTAGGTATGGTTGATATGATTTACATGAGTTTCTGAGGCAATCAAAAATTGGAAAAAGCTGTAAGGGTCCCCCCTTGTGGTTCTGGCAAAAATTGAAAACTTTTGTTCTTCGAGTATTTGGGCGAATCAAAGCATCCTAACTACTCATTTCACTTATATATTAACGATTATGTTTGGTTTATGCATGGTTGATATGATTTAAATGAGTTTTTGAGGCAATCAAAAATTGGAAAAAGCTGTAAGGGTCCCCCCTTGTGGTTCTGGCAAAAATTGAAAACTTTTGTTCTTCGAGTATTTGGGCGAATAAAAACATCCTAACTACTCATTTCACTTTTATATTAACGATTATGTTTGGTTTATGCATGGTTGATATGATTTACATGAGTTTCTGAGGCAATCAAAAATTGGAAAAAGCTGTAAGGGTCCCCCCTTGTGGTTCTGCCAAAAATTGGAAACTTTTGTTCTTCGAGTATTTGGGCGAATCAAAGCATCCTAACTACCCATTTCAAATATATATTAACGATTATGTTTGGTTTATGCATGGTTGATATGATTTACATGAGTTTCTGAGGCAATCAAAAATTGGAAAAAGCTGTAAGGGTCCCCCCTTGTGGTTCTGCCAAAAATTGGAAACTTTTGTTCTTCGAGTATTTGGGCGAATCAAAGCATCCTAACTACTCATTTCACTTATATATTAACGATTATGTTTGGTTTATGCATGGTTGATATGATTTACATGAGTTTCTGAGGCAATCAAAAATTGGAAAAAGCTGTAAGGGTCCCCCCTTGTGGTTCTGGCAAAATTTGAAAACTTTTGTTCCTCGAGTATTTGGGCGAATCAAAGCATCCTAACTACCCATTTCACTTATATATTAACGATTATGTTTGGTTTAGGTATGGTTGATATGATTTACATGAGTTTCTGAGGCAATCAAAAATTGGAAAAAGCTGTAAGGGTCCCCCCTTGTGGTTCTGGCAAAAATTGAAAACTTTTGTTCTTCGAGTATTTGGGCGAATAAAAACATCCTAACTACTCATTTCACTTTTATATTAACGATTATGTTTGGTTTATGCATGGTTGATATGATTTACATGAGTTTCTGAGGCAATCAAAAATTGGAAAAAGCTGTAAGGGTCCCCCCTTGTGGTTCTGCCAAAAATTGGAAACTTTTGTTCTTCGAGTATTTGGGCGAATCAAAGCACCCTAACTACCCATTTCACTTATATATTAAAGATTATGTTTGGTTTAGGTACGGTTGATATGATTTACATGCGTTTCTGAGGCAATTAAAAATTGGAAAAAGCTGTAAGGGTCCCCCCTTGTGGTTCTGCCAAAAATTGGAAACTTTTGTTCTTCGAGTATTTGGGCGAATCAAAGCATCCTAACTACTCATTTCACTTATATATTAACGATTATGTTTGGTTTATGCATGGTTGATATGATTTAAATGAGTTTTTGAGGCAATCAAAAATTGGAAAAAGCTGTAAGGGTCCCCCCTTGTGGTTCTGGCAAAATTTGAAAACTTTTGTTCCTCGAGTATTTGGGCGAATCAAAGCATCCTAACTACCCATTTCACTTATATATTAACGATTATGTTTGGTTTAGGTATGGTTGATATGATTTACATGAGTTTCTGAGGCAATCAAAAATTGGAAAAAGCTGTAAGGGTCCCCCCTTGTGGTTCTGGCAAAAATTGAAAACTTTTGTTCTTCGAGTATTTGGGCGAATAAAAACATCCTAACTACTCATTTCACTTTTATATTAACGATTATGTTTGGTTTATGCATGGTTGATATGATTAACATGAGTTTCTGAGGCAATCAAAAATTGGAAAAAGCTGTAAGGGTCCCCCCTTGTGGTTCTGCCAAAAATTGGAAACTTTTGTTCTTCGAGTATTTGGGCGAATCAAAGCATCCTAACTACCCATTTCAAATATATATTAACGATTATGTTTGGTTTATGCATGGTTGATATGATTTACATGAGTTTCTGAGGCAATCAAAAATTGGAAAAAGCTGTAAGGGTCCCCCCTTGTGGTTCTGCAAAAAATTGAAAACTTTTTTTCTTCGAGTATTTGGGCGAATCAAAGCACCCTAACTACCCATTTCACTTATATATTAAAGATTATGTTTGGTTTAGGTACGGTTGATATGATTTACATGCGTTTCTGAGGCAATTAAAAATTGGAAAAAGCTGTAAGGGTCCCCCCTTGTGGTTCTGCCAAAAATTGGAAACTTTTGTTCTTCGAGTATTTGGGCGAATCAAAGCATCCTAACTACTCATTTCACTTATATATTAACGATTATGTTTGGTTTATGCATGGTTGATATGATTTAAATGAGTTTTTGAGGCAATCAAAAATTGGAAAAAGCTGTAAGGGTCCCCCCTTGTGGTTCTGGCAAAATTTGAAAACTTTTGTTCCTCGAGTATTTGGGCGAATCAAAGCATCCTAACTACCCATTTCACTTATATATTAACGATTATGTTTGGTTTAGGTATGGTTGATATGATTTACATGAGTTTCTGAGGCAATTAAAAATTGGAAAAAGCTGTAAGGGTCCCCCCTTGTGGTTCTGGCAAAAATTGAAAACTTTTGTTCTTCGAGTATTTGGGCGAATAAAAACATCCTAACTACTCATTTCACTTTTATATTAACGATTATGTTTGGTTTATGCATGGTTGATATGATTTACATGAGTTTCTGAGGCAATCAAAAATTGGAAAAAGCTGTAAGGGTCCCCCCTTGTGGTTCTGCCAAAAATTGGAAACTTTTGTTCTTCGAGTATTTGGGCGAATCAAAGCATCCTAACTACCCATTTCAAATATATATTAACGATTATGTTTGGTTTATGCATGGTTGATATGATTTACATGAGTTTCTGAGGCAATCAAAAATTGGAAAAAGCTGTAAGGGTCCCCCCTTGTGGTTCTGCCAAAAATTGAAAACTTTTTTTCTTCGAGTATTTGGGCGAATCAAAGCACCCTAACTACCCATTTCACTTATATATTAAAGATTATGTTTGGTTTAGGTACGGTTGATATGATTTACATGCGTTTCTGAGGCAATTAAAAATTGGAAAAAGCTGTAAGGGTCCCCCCTTGTGGTTCTGGCAAAAATTGAAAACTTTTGTTCTTCGAGTATTTGGGCGAATCAAAGCATCCTAACTACTCATTTCACTTATATATTAACGATTATGTTTGGTTTATGCATGGTTGATATGATTTAAATGAGTTTTTGAGGCAATCAAAAATTGGAAAAAGCTGTAAGGGTCCCCCCTTGTGGTTCTGCCAAAAATTGAAAACTTTTGTTCTTCGAGTATTTGGGCGAATCAAAGCATCCCAACTACTCATTTCACTTATATATTAACGATTATGTTTGGTTTATCCATGGTTGATATGATTTACATGACTTTCTGAGGCAATCAAAAATTGGAAAAAGCTGTAAGGGTCCCCCCTTGTGGTTCTGGAAAAAATTGAAAACTTTTGTTCTTCGAGTATTTGGGCGAATAAAAACATCCTAACTACTCATTTCACTTTTATATTAACGATTATGTTTGGTTTATGCATGGTTGATATGATTTACATGAGTTTCTGAGGCAATCAAAAATTGGAAAAAGCTGTAAGGGTCCCCCCTTGTGGTTCTGCCAAAAATTGGAAACTTTTGTTCTTCGAGTATTTGGGCGAATCAAAGCATCCTAACTACCCATTTCAAATATATATTAACGATTACGTTTGGTTTATGCATGGTTGATATGATTTACATGAGTTTCTAAGGCAATCAAAAATTGGAAAAAGCTGTAAGGGTCCCCCCTTGTGGTTCTGCCAAAAATTGAAAACTTTTGTTCTTCGAGTATTTGGGCGAATCAAAGCATCCTAACTACTCATTTCACTTATATATTAACGATTATGTTTGGTTTATCCATGGTTGATATGATTTACATGAGTTTCTGAGGCAATCAAAAATTGGAAAATGCTGTAAGGGTCCCCCCTTGTGGTTCTTCCAAAAATTGAAAACTTTTGTTCTTCGAGTATTTGGGCGAATAAAAACATCCTAACTACTCATTTCACTTTTATATTAACGATTATGTTTGGTTTATGCATGGTTGATATGATTTACATGAGTTTCTGAGGCAATCAAAAATTGGAAAAAGCTGTAATGGTCCCCCCTTGTGGTTCTGTCAAAAATTGGAAACTTTTGTTCTTCGTGTATTTGGGCGAATCAAAGCATCCTAACTACCCATTTCACACATATATTAACGATTATGTTTTGTTTATGCATGGTTGATATGATTTACATGAGTTTCTGAGGCAATCAAAAATTGGAAAAAGCTGTAAGGGTCCCCCCTTGTGGTTCTGCCAAAAATTGAAAACTTTTGTTCTTCGAGTATTTGGGCGAATAAAAACATCCTAACTACTCATTTCACTTTTATATTAACGATTATGTTTGGTTTATGCATGGTTGATATGATTTAGATGAGTTTCTGAGGCAATCAAAAATTGGAAAAAGCTGTAAGGGTCCCCCCTTGTGGTTCTTCGAAAAATTGGAAACTTTTGTTCTTCGAGTATTTGGCTGAATCAAAGCATTCTAACTACTCATTTCACTTATATATTAACCATTATGTTTGGTTTATGTATGGTTGATATGATTTACATGAGTTTCTGAGGCAATCAAAAATTGGAAAAAGCTGTAAGGGTCCCCCCTTGTGGTTCTGGCAAAAATTGAAAACTTTTGTTCTTCGAGTATTTGGGCGAATCAAAGCATCCTAACTGCCCATTTCACTTATATATTAAAGATTATGTTTGGTTTAGGTACGGTTGATATGATTTACATGCGTTTCTGAGGCAATCAAAAATTGGAAAAAGCTGTAAGGGTCCCCCCTTGTGGTTCTGGCAAAAATTGGAAACTTTTGTTCTTCGAGTATTTGGGCGAATCAAAGCATCCTAACTACCCATTTCAAATATATATTAACGATTATGTTTGGTTTATGCATGGTTGATATGATTTACATGAGTTTCTGAGGCAATCAAAAATTGGAAAAAGCTGTAAGTGTCCCCCCTTGTGGTTCTGCCAAAAATTGAAAACTTTTTTTCTTCGAGTATTTGGGCGAATCAAAGCACCCTAACTACCCATTTCACTTAAATATTAAAGATTATGTTTGGTTTAGGTACGGTTGATATGATTTACATGCGTTTCTGAGGCAATCAAAAATTGGAAAAAGCTGTAAGTGTCCCCCCTTGTGGTTCTGCCAAAAATTGAAAACTTTTGTTCTTCGAGTATTTGGGCGAATCAAAGCATCCTAACTACTCATTTCACTTATATATTAACGATTATGTTTGGTTTATGCATGGTTGATATGATTTAAATGAGTTTTTGAGGCAATCAAAAATTGGAAAAAGCTGTAAGGGTCCCCCCCATGTGGTTCTGCCAAAAATTGAAAACTTTTGTTCTTCGAGTATTTGGGCGAATCAAAGCATCCCAACTACTCATTTCACTTATATATTAACGATTATGTTTGATTTATCCATGGTTGATATGATTTACATGACTTTCTGAGGCAATCAAAAATTGGAAAAAGCTGTAAGGGTCCCCCCTTGTGGTTCTGGCAAAAATTGAAAACTTTTGTTCTTCGAGTATTTGGGCGAATAAAAACATCCTAACTACTCATTTCACTTTTATATTAACGATTATGTTTGGTTTATGCATGGTTGATATGATTTACATGAGTTTCTGAGGCAATCAAAAATTGGAAAAAGCTGTAAGGGTCCCCCCTTGTGGTTCTGCCAAAAATTGGAAACTTTTGTTCTTCGAGTATTTGGGCGAATCAAAGCAACCTAACTACCCATTTCAAATATATATTAACGATTACGTTTGGTTTATGCATGGTTGATATGATTTACATGAGTTTCTAAGGCAATCAAAAATTGGAAAAAGCTGTAAGGGTCCCCCCTTGTGGTTCTGCCAAAAATTGAAAACTTTTGTTCTTCGAGTATTTGGGCGAATCAAAGCATCCTAACTACTCATTTCACTTTTATATTAACGATTATGTTTGGTTTATCCATGGTTGATATGATTTACATGAGTTTCTGAGGCAATCAAAAATTGGAAAATGCTGTAAGGGTCCCCCCTTGTGGTTCTTCCAAAAATTGAAAACTTTTGTTCTTCGAGTATTTGGGCGAATAAAAACATCCTAACTACTCATTTCACTTTTATATTGACGATTATGTTTGGTTTATGCATGGTTGATATGATTTACATGAGTTTCTGAGGCAATCAAAAATTGGAAAAAGCTGTAAGGGTCCCCCCTTGTGGTTCTGTCAAAAATTGGAAACTTTTGTTCTTCGTGTATTTGGGCGAATCAAAGCATCCTAACTACCCATTTCACACATATATTAACGATTATATTTTGTTTATGCATGGTTGATATGATTTACATGAGTTTCTGAGGCAATCAAAAATTGGAAAAAGCTGTAAGGGTCCCCCCTTGTGGTTCTGCCAAAAATTGAAAACTTTTGTTCTTCGAGTATTTGGGCGAATAAAAACATCCTAACTACTCATTTCACTTTTATATTAACGATTATGTTTGGTTTATGCATGGTTGATATGATTTACATGAGTTTCTGAGGCAACCAAAAATTGGAAAAAGCTGTAAGGGTCCCCCCTTGTGGTTCTTCCAAAAATTGAAAACTTTTGTTCTTCGAGTATTTGGCTGAATCAAAGCATTCTAACTACTCATTTCACTTATATATTAACCATTATGTTTGGTTTATGTATGGTTGATATGATTTACATGAGTTTCTGAGGCAATCAAAAATTGGAAAAAGCTGTAAGGGTCCCCCCTTGTGGTTCTGGCAAAAATTGAAAACTTTTGTTCTTCGAGTATTTGGGCGAATCAAAGCATCCTAACTGCCCATTTCACTTATATATTAAAGATTATGTTTGGTTTAGGTACGGTTGATATGATTTACATGCGTTTCTGAGGCAATCAAAAATTGGAAAAAGCTGTAAGGGTCCCCCCTTGTGGTTCTGGCAAAAATTGAAAACTTTTGTTCTTCGAGTATTTGGGCGAATAAAAACATCCTAACTACTCATTTCACTTTTATATTAACGATTATGTTTGGTTTATGCATGGTTGATATGATTTACATGAGTTTCTGAGGCAATCAAAAATTGGAAAAAGCTGTAAGGGTCCCCCCTTGTGGTTCTGCCAAAAATTGGAAAGTTTTGTTCTTCGAGTATTTGGGCGAATCAAAGCATCCTAACTACCCATTTCAAATATATATTAACGATTATGTTTGGTTTATGCATGGTTGATATGATTTACATGAGTTTCTGAGGCAATCAAAAATTGGAAAAAGCTGTAAGGGTCCCCCCTTGTGGTTCTTCCAAAAATTGAAAACTTTTTTTCTTCGAGTATTTGGGCGAATCAAAGCACCCTAACTACCCATTTCACTTATATGTTAAAGATTATGTTTGGTTTAGGTACGGTTGACATGATTTACATGCGTTTCTGAGGCAATTAAAAATTTGAAAAAGCTGTAAGGGTCCCCCCTTGTGGTTCTGGCAAAAATTGAAAACTTTTGTTCTTCGAGTATTTGGGCGAATCAAAGCATCCTAACTACTCATTTCACTATATATTAACCATTATATTTGGTTTATGTATAGTTGATATGATTTACATGAGTTTCTGAGGCAATCAAAAATTGGAAAAAGCTGTAAGGGTCCCCCCTTGTGGTTCTGTCAAAAATTGGAAACTTTTGTTCTTCGTGTATTTGGGCGAATCAAAGCATCCTAACTACCCATTTCACACATATATTAACGATTATGTTTTGTTTATGCATGGTTGATATGATTTACATGAGTTTCTGAGGCAATCAAAAATTGGAAAAAGCTGTAAGGGTCCCCCCTTGTGGTTCTGGCAAAAATTGAAAACTTTTGTTCTTCGAGTATTTGGGCGAATAAAAACATCCTAACTACTCATTTCACTTTTATATTAACGATTATGTTTGGTTTATGCATGGTTGATATGATTTACATGAGTTTCTGAGGCAATCAAAAATTGGAAAAAGCTGTAAGGGTCCCCACTTGTGGTTCTGCCAAAAATTGGAAACTTTTGTTCTTCGAGTATTTGGGCGAATCAAAGCATCCTAACTACTCATTTCACTATATATTAACCATTATATTTGGTTTATGTATGGTTGATATGATTTACATGAGTTTCTGAGGCAATCAAAAATTGGAAAAAGCTGTAAGGGTCCCCCCTTGTGGTTCTGTCAAAAATTGGAAACTTTTCTTCTTCGTGTATTTGGGCGAATCAAAGCATCCTAACTACCCATTTCACACATATATTAACGATTATGTTTTGTTTATGCATGGTTGATATGATTTACATGAGTTTCTGAGGCAATCAAAAATTGGAAAAAGCTGTAAGGGTCCCCCCTTGTGGTTCTGGCAAAAATTGAAAACTTTTGTTCTTCGAGTATTTGGGCGAATAAAAACATCCTAACTACTCATTTCACTTTTATATTAACGATTATGTTTGGTTTATGCATGGTTGATATGATTTACATGAGTTTCTGAGGCAATCAAAAATTGGAAAAAGCTGTAAGGGTGCCCCCTTGTGGTTCTGCCAAAAATTGGAAACTTTTGTTCTTCGAGTATTTGGGCGAATCAAAGCATCCTAACTACCCATTTCAAATATATATTGACGATTACGTTTGGTTTATGCATGGTTGATATGATTTACATGAGTTTCTAAGGCAATCAAAAATTGGAAAAAGCTGTAAGGGTCCCCCCTTGTGGTTCTGCCAAAAATTGAAAACTTTTGTTCTTCGAGTATTTGGGCGAATCAAAGCATCCTAACTACTCATTTCACTTATATATTAACGATTATGTTTGGTTTATCCATGGTTGATATGATTTACATGAGTTTCTGAGGCAATCAAAAATTGAAAAAAGCTGTAAGGGTCCCCCCTTGTGGTTCTGGCAAAAATTGAAAACTTTTGTTCTTCGAGAATTTGGGCGAATAAAAACATCCTAACTACTCATTTCACTTTTATATTAACGATTATGTTTGGTTTATGCATGGTTGATATGATTTACATGAGTTTCTGAGGCAATCAAAAATTGGAAAAAGCTGTAAGGGTCCCCCCTTGTGGTTCTTCCAAAAATTGAAAACTTTTGTTCTTCGAGTATTTGGCTGAATCAAAGCATTCTAACTACTCATTTCACTTATATATTAACCATTATGTTTGGTTTATGTATGGTTGATATGATTTACATGAGTTTCTGAGGCAATCAAAAATTGGAAAAAGCTGTAAAGGTCCCCCCTTGTGGTTCTGGCAAAAATTGAAAACTTTTGTTCTTCGAGTATTTGGGCGAATCAAAGCATCCTAACTGCCCATTTCACTTATATATTAAAGATTATGTTTGGTTTAGGTACGGTTGATATGATTTACATGCGTTTCTGAGGCAATTAAAAATTGGAAAAAGCTGTATGGGTCCCCCCTTGTGGTTCTGGCAAAAATTGAAAACTTTTGTTCTTCGAGTATTTGGGCGAATCAAAGCATCCTAACTACTCATTTCACTTATATATTAACGATTATGTTTGGTTTATGCATGGTTGATATGATTTAAATGAGTTTTTGAGGCAATCAAAAATTGGAAAAAGCTGTAAGGGTCCCCCCTTGTGGTTCTGGCAAAATTTGAAAACTTTTGTTCCTCGAGTATTTGGGCGAATCAAAGCATCCTAACTACCCATTTCACTTATATATTAACGATTATGTTTGGTTTAGGTATGGTTGATATGATTTACATGAGTTTCTGAGGCAATCAAAAATTGGAAAAAGCTGTAAGGGTCCCCCCTTGTGGTTCTGGCAAAAATTGAAAACTTTTGTTCTTCGAGTATTTGGGCGAATAAAAACTTCCTAACTACTCATTTCACTTTTATATTAACGATTATGTTTGGTTTATGCATGGTTGATATGATTTACATGAGTTTCTGAGGCAATCAAAAATTGGAAAAAGCTGTAAGGGTCCCCCCTTGTGGTTCTGCCAAAAATTGGAAACTTTTGTTCTTCGAGTATTTGGGCGAATCAAAGCATCCTAACTACTCATTTCACTTATATATTAACGATTATGTTTGGTTTATGCATGGTTGATATGATTTACATGAGTTTCTGAGGCAATCAAAAATTGGAAAAAGCTGTAAGGGTCCCCCCTTGTGGTTCTGGCAAAATTTGAAAACTTTTGTTCCTCGAGTATTTTGGCGAATCAAAGCATCCTAACTACCCATTTCACTTATATATTAACGATTATGTTTGGTTTAGGTATGGTTGATATGATTTACATGAGTTTCTGAGGCAATCAAAAATTGGAAAAAGCTGTAAGGGTCCCCCCTTGTGGTTCTGGCAAAAATTGAAAACTTTTGTTCTTCGAGTATTTGGGCGAATAAAAACATCCTAACTACTCATTTCACTTTTATATTAACGATTATGTTTGGTTTATGCATGGTTGATATGATTTACATGAGTTTCTGAGGCAATCAAAAATTGGAAAAAGCTGTAAGGGTCCCCCCTTGTGGTTCTTCCAAAAATTGAAAACTTTTGTTCTTTGAGTATTTGGCTGAATCAAAGCATTCTAACTACTCATTTCACTTATATATTAACCATTATGTTTGGTTTATGTATGGTTGATATGATTTACATGAGTTTCTGAGGCAATCAAAAATTGGAAAAAGCTGTAAAGGTCCCCCCTTGTGGTTCTGGCAAAAATTGAAAACTTTTGTTCTTCGAGTATTTGGGCGAATCAAAGCATCCTAACTGCCCATTTCACTTATATATTAAAGATTATGTTTGGTTTAGGTACGGTTGATATGATTTACATGCGTTTTCTGAGGCAATTAAAAATTGGAAAAAGCTGTATGGGTCCCCCCTTGTGGTTCTGGCAAAAATTGAAAACTTTTGTTCTTCGAGTATTTGGGCGAATCAAAGCATCCTAACTACTCATTTCACTTATATATTAACGATTATGTTTGGTTTATGCATGGTTGATATGATTTAAATGAGTTTTTGAGGCAATCAAAAATTGGAAAAAGCTGTAAGGGTCCCCCCTTGTGGTTCTGGCAAAATTTGAAAACTTTTGTTCCTCGAGTATTTGGGCGAATCAAAGCATCCTAACTACCCATTTCACTTATATATTAACGATTATGTTTGGTTTAGGTATGGTTGATATGATTTACATGAGTTTCTGAGGCAATCAAAAATTGGAAAAAGCTGTAAGGGTCCCCCCTTGTGGTTCTGGCAAAAATTGAAAACTTTTGTTCTTCGAGTATTTGGGCGAATAAAAACTTCCTAACTACTCATTTCACTTTTATATTAACGATTATGTTTGGTTTATGCATGGTTGATATGATTTACATGAGTTTCTGAGGCAATCAAAAATTGGAAAAAGCTGTAAGGGTCCCCCCTTGTGGTTCTGCCAAAAATTGGAAACTTTTGTTCTTCGAGTATTTGGGCGAATCAAAGCATCCTAACTACTCATTTCACTTATATATTAACGATTATGTTTGGTTTATGCATGGTTGATATGATTTACATGAGTTTCTGAGGCAATCAAAAATTGGAAAAAGCTGTAAGGGTCCCCCCTTGTGGTTCTGGCAAAATTTGAAAACTTTTGTTCCTCGAGTATTTTGGCGAATCAAAGCATCCTAACTACCCATTTCACTTATATATTAACGATTATGTTTGGTTTAGGTATGGTTGATATGATTTACATGAGTTTCTGAGGCAATCAAAAATTGGAAAAAGCTGTAAGGGTCCCCCCTTGTGGTTCTGGCAAAAATTGAAAACTTTTGTTCTTCGAGTATTTGGGCGAATAAAAACATCCTAACTACTCATTTCACTTTTATATTAACGATTATGTTTGGTTTATGCATGGTTGATATGATTTACATGAGTTTCTGAGGCAATCAAAAATTGGAAAAAGCTGTAAGGGTCCCCCCTTGTGGTTCTGGCAAAAATTGAAAACTTTTGTTCTTCGAGTATTTGGGCGAATAAAAACATCCTAACTACTCATTTCACTTTTATATTAACGATTATATTTGGTTGATGCATGGTTGATATGATTTACATGAGTTTCTGAGGCAATCAAAAATTGGAAAAAGCTGTAAGGGTGCCCCCTTGTGGTTCTGCCAAAAATTGGAAACTTTTGTTCTTCGAGTATTTGGGCGAATCAAAGCATCCTAACTACCCATTTCAAATATATATTAACGATTACGTTTGGTTTATGCATGGTTGATATGATTTACATGAGTTTCTAAGGCAATCAAAAATTGGAAAAAGCTGTAAGGGTCCCCCCTTGTGGTTCTGCCAAAAATTGAAAACTTTTGTTCTTCGAGTATTTGGGCGAATCAAAGCATCCTAACTACTCATTTCACTTATATATTAACGATTATGTTTGGTTTATCCATGGTTGATATGATTTACATGAGTTTCTGAGGCAATCAAAAATTGAAAAAAGCTGTAAGGGTCCCCCCTTGTGGTTCTGGCAAAAATTGAAAACTTTTGTTCTTCGAGAATTTGGGCGAATGAAAACATCCTAACTACTCATTTCACTTTTATATTAACGATTATGTTTGGTTTATGCATGGTTGATATGATTTACATGAGTTTCTGAGGCAATCAAAAATTGGAAAAAGCTGTAAGGGTCCCCCCTTGTGGTTCTTCCAAAAATTGAAAACTTTTGTTCTTCGAGTATTTGGCTGAATCAAAGCATTCTAACTACTCATTTCACTTATATATTAACCATTATGTTTGGTTTATGTATGGTTGATACGATTTACATGAGTTTCTGAGGCAATCAAAAATTGGAAAAAGCTGTAAGGGTCCCCCCTTGTGGTTCTGGCAAAAATTGAAAACTTTTGTTCTTCGAGTATTTGGGCGAATCAAAGCATCCTAACTGCCCATTTCACTTATATATTAAAGATTATGTTTGGTTTAGGTACGGTTGATATGATTTACATGCGTTTCTGAGGCAATTAAAAATTGGAAAAAGCTGTATGGGTCCCCCCTTGTGGTTCTGGCAAAAATTGAAAACTTTTGTTCTTCGAGTATTTGGGCGAATCAAAGCATCCTAACTACTCATTTCACTTATATATTAACGATTATGTTTGGTTTATGCATGGTTGATATGATTTAAATGAGTTTTTGAGGCAATCAAAAATTGGAAAAAGCTGTAAGGGTCCCCCCTTGTGGTTCTGGCAAAATTTGAAAACTTTTGTTCCTCGAGTATTTGGGCGAATCAAAGCATCCTAACTACCCATTTCACTTATATATTAACGATTATGTTTGGTTTAGGTATGGTTGATATGATTTACATGAGTTTCTGAGGCAATCAAAAATTGGAAAAAGCTGTAAGGGTCCCCCCTTGTGGTTCTGGCAAAAATTGAAAACTTTTGTTCTTCGAGTATTTGGGCGAATAAAAACATCCTAACTACTCATTTCACTTTTATATTAACGATTATGTTTGGTTTATGCATGGTTGATATGATTTACATGAGTTTCTGAGGCAATCAAAAATTGGAAAAAGCTGTAAGGGTCCCCCCTTGTGGTTCTGCCAAAAATTGGAAACTTTTGTTCTTCGAGTATTTGGGCGAATCAAAGCATCCTAACTACTCATTTCACTTATATATTAACGATTATGTTTGGTTTATGCATGGTTGATATGATTTACATGAGTTTCTGAGGCAATCAAAAATTGGAAAAAGCTGTAAGGGTCCCCCCTTGTGGTTCTGGCAAAATTTGAAAACTTTTGTTCCTCGAGTATTTTGGCGAATCAAAGCATCCTAACTACCCATTTCACTTATATATTAACGATTATGTTTGGTTTAGGTATGGTTGATATGATTTACATGAGTTTCTGAGGCAATCAAAAATTGGAAAAAGCTGTAAGGGTCCCCCCTTGTGGTTCTGGCAAAAATTGAAAACTTTTGTACTTCGAGTATTTGGGCGAATAAAAACATCCTAACTACTCATTTCACTTTTATATTAACGATTATGTTTGGTTTATGCATGGTTGATATGATTTACATGAGTTTCTGAGGCAATCAAAAATTGGAAAAAGCTGTAAGGGTCCCCCCTTGTGGTTCTGGCAAAAATTGAAAACTTTTGTTCTTCGAGTATTTGGGCGAATAAAAACATCCTAACTACTCATTTCACTTTTATATTAACGATTATGTTTGGTTTATGCATGGTTGATATGATTTACATGAGTTTCTGAGGCAATCAAAAATTGGAAAAAGCTGTAAGGGTCCCCCCTTGTGGTTCTGCGAAAAATTGGAAACTTTTGTTCTTCGAGTATTTGGGCGAATCAAAGCATCCTAACTACTCATTTCACTTATATATTAACGATTATGTTTGGTTTATGCATGGTTGATATGATTTACATGAGTTTCTGAGGCAATCAAAAATTGGAAAAAGCTGTAAGGGTGCCCCCTTGTGGTTCTGCCAAAAATTGGAAACTTTTGTTCTTCGAGTATTTGGGCGAATCAAAGCATCCTAACTACCCATTTCAAATATATATTAACGATTACGTTTGGTTTATGCATGGTTGATATGATTTCCATGAGTTTCTAAGGCAATCAAAAATTGGAAAAAGCTGTAAGGGTCCCCCCTTGTGGTTCTGCCAAAAATTGAAAACTTTTGTTCTTCGAGTATTTGGGCGAATCAAAGCATCCTAACTACTCATTTCACTTATATATTAACGATTATGTTTGGTTTATCCATGGTTGATATGATTTACATGAGTTTCTGAGGCAATCAAAAATTGAAAAAAGCTGTAAGGGTCCCCCCTTGTGGTTCTGGCAAAAATTGAAAACTTTTGTTCTTCGAGAATTTGGGCGAATAAAAACATCCTAACTACTCATTTCACTTTTATATTAACGATTATGTTTGGTTTATGCATGGTTGATATGATTTACATGAGTTTCTGAGGCAATCAAAAATTGGAAAAAGCTGTAAGGGTCCCCCCTTGTGGTTCTTCCAAAAATTGAAAACTTTTGTTCTTCGAGTATTTGGCTGAATCAAAGCATTCTAACTACTCATTTCACTTATATATTAACCATTATGTTTGGTTTATGTATGGTTGATATGATTTACATGAGTTTCTGAGGCAATCAAAAATTGGAAAAAGCTGTAAAGGTCCCCCCTTGTGGTTCTGGCAAAAATTGAAAACTTTTGTTCTTCGAGTATTTGGGCGAATCAAAGCATCCTAACTGCCCATTTCACTTATATATTAAAGATTATGTTTGGTTTAGGTACGGTTGATATGATTTACATGCGTTTCTGAGGCAATTAAAAATTGGAAAAAGCTGTATGGGTCCCCCCTTGTGGTTCTGGCAAAAATTGAAAACTTTTGTTCTTCGAGTATTTGGGCGAATCAAAGCATCCTAACTACTCATTTCACTTATATATTAACGATTATGTTTGGTTTATGCATGGTTGATATGATTTAAATGAGTTTTTGAGGCAATCAAAAATTGGAAAAAGCTGTAAGGGTCCACCCTTGTGGTTCTGGCAAAATTTGAAAACTTTTGTTCCTCGAGTATTTGGGCGAATCAAAGCATCCTAACTACCCATTTCACTTATATATTAACGATTATGTTTGGTTTAGGTATGGTTGATATGATTTACATGAGTTTCTGAGGCAATCAAAAATTGGAAAAAGCTGTAAGGGTCCCCCCTTGAGGTTCTGGCAAAAATTGAAAACTTTTGTTCTTCGAGTATTTGGGCGAATAAAAACTTCCTAACTACTCATTTCACTTTTATATTAACGATTATGTTTGGTTTATGCATGGTTGATATGATTTACATGAGTTTCTGAGGCAATCAAAAATTGGAAAAAGCTGTAAGGGTCCCCCCTTGTGGTTCTGCCAAAAATTGGAAACTTTTGTTCTTCGAGTATTTGGGCGAATCAAAGCATCCTAACTACTCATTTCACTTATATATTAACGATTATGTTTGGTTTATGCATGGTTGATATGATTTACATGAGTTTCTGAGGCAATCAAAAATTGGAAAAAGCTGTAAGGGTCCCCCCTTGTGGTTCTGGCAAAATTTGAAAACTTTTGTTCCTCGAGTATTTTGGCGAATCAAAGCATCCTAACTACCCATTTCACTTATATATTAACGATTATGTTTGGTTTAGGTATGGTTGATATGATTTACATGAGTTTCTGAGGCAATCAAAAATTGGAAAAAGCTGTAAGGGTCCCCCCTTGTGGTTCTGGCAAAAATTGAAAACTTTTGTTCTTCGAGTATTTGGGCGAATAAAAACATCCTAACTACTCATTTCACTTTTATATTAACGATTATGTTTGGTTTATGCATGGTTGATATGATTTACATGAGTTTCTAAGGCAATCAAAAATTGGAAAAAGCTGTAAGGGTCCCCCCTTGTGGTTCTGGCAAAAATTGAAAACTTTTGTTCTTCGAGTATTTGGGCGAATAAAAACATCCTAACTACTCATTTCACTTTTATATTAACGATTATGTTTGGTTTATGCATGGTTGATATGATTTACATGAGTTTCTGAGGCAATCAAAAATTGGAAAAAGCTGTAAGGGTGCCCCCTTGTGGTTCTGCCAAAAATTGGAAACTTTTGTTCTTCGAGTATTTGGGCGAATCAAAGCATCCTAACTACCCATTTCAAATATATATTAACGATTATGTTTGGTTTATGCATGGTTGATATGATTTACATGAGTTTCTAAGGCAATCAAAAATTGGAAAAAGCTGTAAGGGTCCCCCCTTGTGGTTCTGCCAAAAATTGAAAACTTTTGTTCTTCGAGTATTTGGGCGAATCAAAGCATCCTAACTACTCATTTCACTTATATATTAACGATTATGTTTGGTTTATCCATGGTTGATATGATTTACATGAGTTTCTGAGGCAATCAAAAATTGAAAAAAGCTGTAAGGGTCCCCCCTTGTGGTTCTGGCAAAAATTGAAAACTTTTGTTCTTCGAGAATTTGGGCGAATAAAAACATCCTAACTACTCATTTCACTTTTATATTAACGATTATGTTTGGTTTATGCATGGTTGATATGATTTACATGAGTTTCTGAGGCAATCAAAAATTGGAAAAAGCTGTAAGGGTCCCCCCTTGTGGTTCTTCCAAAAATTGAAAACTTTTGTTCTTCGAGTATTTGGCTGAATCAAAGCATTCTAACTACTCATTTCACTTATATATTAACCATTATGTTTGGTTTATGTATGGTTGATATGATTTACATGAGTTTCTGAGGCAATCAAAAATTGGAAAAAGCTGTAAGGGTCCCCCCTTGTGGTTCTGGCAAAAATTGAAAACTTTTGTTCTTCGAGTATTTGGGCGAATCAAAGCATCCTAACTGCCCATTTCACTTATATATTAAAGATTATGTTTGGTTTAGGTACGGTTGATATGATTTACATGCGTTTCTGAGGCAATTAAAAATTGGAAAAAGCTGTATGGGTCCCCCCTTGTGGTTCTGGCAAAAATTGAAAACTTTTGTTCTTCGAGTATTTGGGCGAATCAAAGCATCCTAACTACTCATTTCACTTATATATTAACGATTATGTTTGGTTTATGCATGGTTGATATGATTTAAATGAGTTTTTGAGGCAATCAAAAATTGGAAAAAGCTGTAAGGGTCCCCCCTTGTGGTTCTGGCAAAATTTGAAAACTTTTGTTCCTCGAGTATTTGGGCGAATCAAAGCATCCTAACTACCCATTTCACTTATATATTAACGATTATGTTTGGTTTAGGTATGGTTGATATGATTTACATGAGTTTCTGAGGCAATCAAAAATTGGAAAAAGCTGTAAGGGTCCCCCCTTGTGGTTCTGGCAAAAATTGAAAACTTTTGTTCTTCGAGTATTTGGGCGAATAAAAACATCCTAACTACTCATTTCACTTTTATATTAACGATTATGTTTGGTTTATGCATGGTTGATATGATTTACATGAGTTTCTGAGGCAATCAAAAATTGGAAAAAGCTGTAAGGGTCCCCCCTTGTGGTTCTGCCAAAAATTGGAAACTTTTGTTCTTCGAGTATTTGGGCGAATCAAAGCATCCTAACTACTCATTTCACTTATATATTAACGATTATGTTTGGTTTATGCATGGTTGATATGATTTACATGAGTTTCTGAGGCAATCAAAAATTGGAAAAAGCTGTAAGGGTCCCCCCTTGTGGTTCTGGCAAAATTTGAAAACTTTTGTTCCTCGAGTATTTTGGCGAATCAAAGCATCCTAACTACCCATTTCACTTATATATTAACGATTATGTTTGGTTTAGGTATGGTTGATATGATTTACATGAGTTTCTGAGGCAATCAAAAATTGGAAAAAGCTGTAAGGGTCCCCCCTTGTGGTTCTGGCAAAAATTGAAAACTTTTGTTCTTCGAGTATTTGGGCGAATAAAAACATCCTAACTACTCATTTCACTTTTATATTAACGATTATGTTTGGTTTATGCATGGTTGATATGATTTACATGAGTTTCTGAGGCAATCAAAAATTGGAAAAAGCTGTAAGGGTCCCCCCTTGTGGTTCTGGCAAAAATTGAAAACTTTTGTTCTTCGAGTATTTGGGCGAATAAAAACATCCTAACTACTCATTTCACTTTTATATTAACGATTATGTTTGGTTTATGCATGGTTGATTTGATTTACATGAGTTTCTGAGGCAATCAAAAATTGGAAAAAGCTGTAAGGGTCCCCCCTTGTGGTTCTGCGAAAAATTGGAAACTTTTGTTCTTCGAGTATTTGGGCGAATCAAAGCATCCTAACTACTCATTTCACTTATATATTAACGATTATGTTTGGTTTATGCATGGTTGATATGATTTACATGAGTTTCTGAGGCAATCAAAAATTGGAAAAAGCTGTAAGGGTCCCCCCTTGTGGTTCTGGCAAAATTTGAAAACTTTTGTTCCTCGAGTATTTGGGCGAATCAAAGCATCCTAACTACCCATTTCACTTATATATTAACGATTATGTTTGGTTTAGGTATGGTTGATATGATTTACATGAGTTTCTGAGGCAATCAAAAATTGGAAAAAGCTGTAAGGGTCCCCCCTTGTGGTTCTGGCAAAAATTGAAAACTTTTGTTCTTCGAGTATTTGGGCGAATAAAAACATCCTAACTACTCATTTCACTTTTATATTAACGATTATGTTTGGTTTATGCATGGTTGATATGATTTACATGAGTTTGTGAGGCAATCAAAAATTGGAAAAAGCTGTAAGGGTCCCCCCTTGTGGTTCTGGCAAAAATTGAAAACTTTTGTTCTTCGAGTATTTGGGCGAATAAAAACATCCTAACTACTCATTTCACTTTTATATTAACGATTATGTTTGGTTTATGCATGGTTGATATGATTTACATGAGTTTCTGAGGCAATCAAAAATTGGAAAAAGCTGTAAGGGTCCCCCCTTGTGGTTCTGCCAAAAATTGGAAACTTTTGTTCTTCGAGTATTTGGGCGAATCAAAGCATCCTAACTACTCATTTCACTTATATATTAACGATTATGTTTGGTTAATGCATGGTTGATATGATTTACATGAGTTTCTGAGGCAATCAAAAATTGGAAAAAGCTGTAAGGGTCCCCCCTTGTGGTTCTGGCAAAATTTGAAAACTTTTGTTCCTCGAGTATTTGGGCGAATCAAAGCATCCTAACTACCCATTTCACTTATATATTAACGATTATGTTTGGTTTAGGTATGGTTTATATGATTTACATGAGTTTCTGAGGCAATCAAAAATTGGAAAAAGCTGTAAGGGTCCCCCCTTGTGGTTCTGGCAAAAATTGAAAACTTTTGTTCTTCGAGTATTTGGGCGAATAAAAACATCCTAACTACTCATTTCACTTTTATATTAACGATTATGTTTGGTTTATGCATGGTTGATATGATTTACATGAGTTTCTGAGGCAATCAAAAATTGGAAAAAGCTGTAAGGGTCCCCCCTTGTGGTTCTGCCAAAAATTGGAAACTTTTGTTCTTCGAGTATTTGGGCGAATCAAAGCATCCTAACTGCCCATTTCACTTTTATATTAACGATTATGTTTGGTTTATGCATGGTTGATATGATTTACATGCGTTTCTGAGGCAATTAAAAATTGGAAAAAGCTGTAAGGGTCCCCCCTTGTGGTTCTGCCAAAAATTGAAAACTTTTTTTCTTCGAGTATTTGGGCGAATCAAAGCACCCTAACTACCCATTTCACTTATATATTAAAGATTATGTTTGGTTTAGGTACGGTTGATATGATTTACATGCGTTTCTGAGGCAATTAAAAATTGGAAAAAGCTGTAAGGGTCCCCCCTTGTGGTTCTGCCAAAAATTGGAAACTTTTGTTCTTCGAGTATTTGGGCGAATCAAAGCATCCTAACTACTCATTTCACTTATATATTAACGATTATGTTTGGTTTATGCATGGTTGATATGATTTAAATGAGTTTTTGAGGCAATCAAAAATTGGAAAAAGCTGTAAGGGTCCCCCCTTGTGGTTCTGGCAAAATTTGAAAACTTTTGTTCCTCGAGTATTTGGGCGAATCAAAGCATCCTAACTACCCATTTCACTTATATATTAACGATTATGTTTGGTTTAGGTATGGTTGATATGATTTACATGAGTTTCTGAGGCAATCAAAAATTGGAAAAAGCTGTAAGGGTCCCCCCTTGTGGTTCTGGCAAAAATTGAAAACTTTTGTTCTTCGAGTATTTGGGCGAATAAAAACATCCTAACTACTCATTTCACTTTTATATTAACGATTATGTTTGGTTTATGCATGGTTGATATGATTTACATGAGTTTCTGAGGCAATCAAAAATTGGAAAAAGCTGTAAGGGTCCCCCCTTGTGGTTCTGCCAAAAATTGGAAACTTTTGTTCTTCGAGTATTTGGGCGAATCAAAGCATCCTAACTACCCATTTCAAATATATATTAACGATTATGTTTGGTTTATGCATGGTTGATATGATTTACATGAGTTTCTGAGGCAATCAAAAATTGGAAAAAGCTGTAAGGGTCCCCCCTTGTGGTTCTGCCAAAAATTGAAAACTTTTTTTCTAGTAGTATTTGGGCGAATCAAAGCACCCTAACTACCCATTTCACTTATATATTAAAGATTATGTTTGGTTTAGGTACGGTTGATATGATTTACATGCGTTTCTGAGGCAATTAAAAATTGGAAAAAGCTGTAAGGGTCCCCCCTTGTGGTTCTGGCAAAAATTGAAAACTTTTGTTCTTCGAGTATTTGGGCGAATCAAAGCATCCTAACTACTCATTTCACTTATATATTAACGATTATGTTTGGTTTATGCATGGTTGATATGATTTAAATGAGTTTTTGAGGCAATCAAAAACTGGAAAAAGCTGTAAGGGTCCCCCCCTTGTGGTTCTGCCAAAAATTGAAAACTTTTGTTCTTCGAGTATTTGGGCTAATCAAAGCATCCCAACTACTCATTTCACTTATATATTAACGATTATGTTTGGTTTATCCATGGTTGATATGATTTACATGACTTTCTGAGGCAATCAAAAATTGGAAAAAGCTGTAAGGGTCCCCCCTTGTGGTTCTGGCAAAAATTGAAAACTTTTGTTCTTCGAGTATTTGGGCGAATCAAAGCATCCTAACTACTCATTTCACTATATATTAACCATTATATTTGGTTTATGTATGGTTGATATGATTTACATGAGTTTCTGAGGCAATCAAAAATTGGAAAAAGGTGTAAGGGTCCCCCCTTGTGGTTCTGTCAAAAATTGGAAACTTTTGTTCTTCGTGTATTTGGGCGAATCAAAGCATCCTAACTACCCATTTCACACATATATTAACGATTATGTTTTGTTTATGCATGGTTGATATGATTTACAGGAGTTTCTGAGGCAATCAAAAATTGGAAAAAGCTGTAAGGGTCCCCCCTTGTGGTTCTGCCAAAAATTGAAAACTTTTGTTCTTCGAGTATTTGGGCGAATAAAAACATCCTAACTTCTCATTTCACTTTTATATTAACGATTATGTTTGGTTTATGCATGGTTGATATGATTTACATGAGTTTCTGAGGCAATCAAAAATTGGAAAAAGCTGTAAGGGTCCCCCCTTGTGGTTCTTCCAAAAATTGAAAACTTTTGTTCTTCGAGTATTTGGCTGAATCAAAGCATTCTAACTACTCATTTCACTTATATATTAACCATTATGTTTGGTTTATGTATGGTTGATATGATTTACATGAGTTTCTGAGGCAATCAAAAATTGGAAAAAGCTGTAAGGGTCCCCCCTTGTGGTTCTGGCAAAAATTGAAAACTTTTGTTCTTCGAGTATTTGGGGGAATCAAAGCATCCTAACTGCCCATTTCACTTATATATTAAAGATTATGTTTGGTTTAGGTACGGTTGATATGATTTACATGCGTTTCTGAGGCAATTAAAAATTGGAAAAAGCTGTAAGGGTCCCCCCTTGTGGTTCTGGCAAAAATTGAAAACTTTTGTTCTTCGAGTATTTGGGCGAATCAAAGCATCCTAACTACTCATTTCACTTATATATTAACGATTATGTTTGGTTTATGCATGGTTGATATGATTTAAATGTGTTTTTGAGGCAATCAAAAATTGGAAAAAGCTGTAAGGGTCCCCCCTTGTGGTTCTGGCAAAATTTGAAAACTTTTGTTCCTCGAGTATTTGGGCGAATCAAAGCATCCTAACTACCCATTTCACATATATATTAACGATTATGTTTGGTTTATGCATGGTTGATATGATTTAAATGAGTTTCTGAGGCAATCAAAAATTGGAAAAAGCTGTAAGGGTCCCCCCTTGTGGTTCTGCCAAAAATTGAAAACTTTTGTTCTTCGAGTATTTGGGCGAATCAAAGCATCTTAACTACCCATTTCACTTATATATTAAGGATTATGTTTGGTTCAGGTACGATTGATATGATTTACATGCGTTTCTGAGGCAATTAAAAATTGGAAAAAGGTGTAAGGGTCCCCCCTTGTGGTTCTGGCAAAAATTGAAAACTTTTGTTCTTCGAGTATTTGGGCGAATCAAAGCATCCTAACTACTCATTTCACATATATATTAACAATTATGTTTGGTTTATGCATGGTTGATATGATTTAAATGAGTTTTTGAGGCAATCAAAAATTGGAAAAAGCTGTAAGGGTCCCCCCTTGTGGTTCTGGCAAAATTTGAAAACTTTTGTTCCTCGAGTATTTGGGCGAATCAAAGCATCCTAACTACCCATTTCACATATATATTAACGATTATGTTTGGTTTATGCATGGTTGATATGATTTAAATGAGTTTCTGAGGCAATCAAAAATTGGAAAAAGCTGTAAGGGTCCCCCCTTGTGGTTCTGCCAAAAATTGAAAACTTTTGTTCTTCGAGTATTTGGGCGAATCAAAGCATCCTAACTACCCATTTCACTTATATATTAAGGATTATGTTTGGTTCAGGTACGATTGATATGATTTACATGCGTTTCTGAGGCAATTAAAAATTGGAAAAAGCTGTAAGGGTCCCCCCTTGTGGTTGTGGCAAAAATTGAAAACTTTTGTTCTTCGAGTATTTGGGAGAATCAAAGCATCCTAACTACTCATTTCACTTATATATTAACGATTATGTTTGGTTTATGCATGGTTGATATGATTTAAATGAGTTTTTGAGGCAATCAAAAATTGGAAAAAGCTGTAAGGGTCCCCCCTTTTGGTTCTGGCAAAATTTGAAAACTTTTGTTCCTCGAGTATTTGGGCGAATCAAAGCATCCTAACTACCCATTTCACATATATATTAACGATTATGTTTGGTTTATGCATGGTTGATATGATTTAAATGAGTTTCTGAGGCAATCAAAAATTGGAAAAAGCTGTAAGGGTCCCCCCTTGTGGTTCTGCCAAAAATTGAAAACTTTTGTTCTTCGAGTATTTGGGCGAATCAAAGCATCCTAACTACCCATTTCACTTATATATTAAGGATTATGTTTGGTTCAGGTACGATTGATATGATTTACATGCGTTTCTGAGGCAATTAAAAATTGGAAAAAGGTGTAAGGGTCCCCCCTTGTGGTTCTGGCAAAAATTGAAAACTTTTGTTCTTCGAGTATTTGGGCGAATCAAAGCATCCTAACTACTCATTTCACATATATATTAACAATTATGTTTGGTTTATGCATGGTTGATATGATTTAAATGAGTTTTTGAGGCAATCAAAAATTGGAAAAAGCTGTAAGGGTCCCCCCCTTGTGGTTCTGCCAAAAATTGAAAACTTTTGTTCTTCGAGTATTTGGGCGAATCAAAGCACCCTAACTACCCATTTCACTTATATATTAAAGATTATGTTTGGTTTAGGTACGGTTGATATGATTTACATGCGTTTCTGAGGCAATTAAAAATTGGAAAAAGCTGTAAGGGTCCCCCCTTGTGGTTCTGGCAAAAATTGAAAACTTTTGTTCTTCGAGTATTTGGGCGAATCAAAGCATCCTAACTACTCATTTCACTTATATATTAACGATTATGTTTGGTTTATGCATGGTTGATATGATTTAAATGAGTTTTTGAGGCAATCAAAAATTGGAAAAAGCTGTAAGGGTCCCCGCCTTGTGGTTCTGCCAAAAATTGAAAACTTTTGTTCTTCGAGTATTTGGACGAATCAAAGCATCCTAACTACTCATTTCACTTATATATTAACGATTATGTTTGGTTTATCCATGGTTGATATGATTTACATGAGTTTCTGAGGCAATCAAAAATTGGAAAAAGCTGTAAGGGCCCCCCCTTGTGGTTCTGGCAAAAATTGAAAACTTTTGTTCTTCGAGTATTTGGGCGAATCAAAGCATCCTAACTACTCATTTCACTATATATTAACCATTATATTTGGTTTATGTATGGTTGATATGATTTACATGAGTTTCTGAGGCAATCAAAAATTGGAAAAAGCTGTAAGGGTCCCCCCTTGTGGTTCTGTCAAAAATTGGAAACTTTTGTTCTTCGAGTATTTGGGCGAATCAAAGCATCCTAACTACCCATTTCACACATATATTAACGATTATGTTTTGTTTATGCATGGTTGATATGATTTACATGAGTTTCTGAGGCAATCAAAAATTGGAAAAAGCTGTAAGGGTCCCCCCTTGTGGTTCTGCCAAAAATTGAAAACTTTTGTTCTTCGAGTATTTGGGCGAATCAAAGCATTCTAACTACTCATTTCACTTATATATTAACCATTATGTTTGGTTTATGTATGGTTGATATGATTTACATGAGTTTCTGAGGCAATCAAAAATTGGAAAAAGCTGTATGGGTCCCCCCTTGTGGTTCTGGCAAAAATTGAAAACTTTTGTTCTTCGAGTATTTGGGCGAATCAAAGCATCCTAACTGCCCATTTCACTTATATATTAACGATTATCTTTGGTTTAGGTACGGTTGATTTGATTTACATTCGTTTCTGAGGCAATTAAAAATTGGAAAAAGCTGTAAAGGTCCCCCCCCCCCTTGTGGTTCTGGCAAAAATTGAAAACTTTTGTTCTTCGAGTATTTGGGCGAATCAAAGCATCCTAACTACTCATTTCACTTATATATTAACGATTATGTTTGGTTTATGCATGGTTGATATGATTTAAATGAGTTTCTAAAGGCAATCAAAAATTGGAAAAAGCTGTAAGGGTCCCCCCTTGTGGTTCTTCCAAAAATTGAAAACTTTTGTTCTTCGAGTATTTGGGCGAATCAAAGCATCCTAACTACTCATTTCACTTATATATTAAGGATTATGTTTGGTTTATCCATGGTTGATATGATTTACAAGAGTTTCTGAGGCAATCAAAAATTGGAAAAAGCTGTAAGGGTCCCCCCTTGTGGTTCTGGCAAAAATTGAAAACTTTTGTTCTTCGAGTATTTGGGCGAATCAAAGCATCCTAACTACTCATTTCACTATATATTAACGATTATGTTTGGTTTATGCATGGTTGATATGATTTACAAGAGTTTCTGAGGCAATCAAAAATTGGAAAAAGCTGTAAGGGTCCCCCCTTGTGGTTCTGCCAAAAATTGGAAACTTTTGTTCTTCGAGTATTTGGGCGAATCAAAGCATCCTAACTAGTCATTTCACTATATATTAACGATTATGTTTGGTTTATGCATGGTTGATATGATTTACATGAGTTTCTGAGGCAATCAAAAATTGGAAAAAGCTGTAAGGGTCCCCCCTTGTGGTTCTGCCAAAAATTGAAAACTTTTGTTCTTCGAGTATTTGGGCGAATCAAAGTATCCTAACTGCCCATTTCACTTATATATTAAAGATTATGTTTGGTTTAGGTACGGTTGATAGGATTTACATGCGTTTCTGAGGCAATTAAAAATTGGAAAAAGCTGTAAGGGTCCCCCCTTGTGGTTCTGGCAAAAATTGAAAACTTTTGTTCTTCGAGTATTTGGGCGAATCAAAGAATCCTAACTACTCATTTCACTTATATATTAACGATTATGTTTGGTTTATCCATGGTTGATATGATTTACAAGAGTTTCTGAGGCAATCAAAAATTGGAAAAAGCTGTAAGGGTCCCCCCTTGTGGTTCTGCCAAAAATTGAAAACTTTTGTTCTTCGAGTATTTGGGCGAATCAAAGCATCCTAACTACTCATTTCACTATATATTAAAGATTATGTTTGGTTTATGCATGGTTGATATGATTTAAATGAGTTTCTGAGGCAATCAAAAATTGGAAAAAGCTGTAAGGGTCCCCCCTTGTAGTTCTGCCAAAAATTGGAAACTTTTGTTCTTCGAGTATTTGGGCGAATCAAAGCATCCTAACTACCCATTTCACACATATATTAACGATTATGTTTTGTTTATGAATGGTTGATATGATTTACATGAGTTTCTGAGGCAATCAAAAATTGGAAAAAGCTGTAAGGGTCCCCCCTTGTGGTTCTGCCAAAAATTGAAAACTTTTGTTCTTCGAGTATTTGGGCGAATCAAAGCATTCTAACTACTCATTTCACTTATATATTAACCATTATGTTTGGTTTATATATGGTTGATATGATTTACATGAGCTTCTGAGGCAATCAAAAATTGGAAAAAGCTGTAAGGGTCCCCCCTTGTGGTTCTGGCAAAAATTGAAAACTTTTGTTCTTCGAGTATTTGGGCGAATCAAAGCATCCTAACTGCCCATTTCACTTATATATTAAAGATTATCTTTGGTTTAGGTACGGTTGATATGATTTACATTCGTTTCTGAGGCAATTAAAAATTGGAAAAAGCTGTAAAGGTCCCCCCTTGTGGTTCTGGCAAAAATTGAAAACTTTTGTTCTTCGAGTATTTGGGCGAATCAAAGCATCCTAACTACTCATTTCACTTATATATTAACGATTATGTTTGGTTTATGCATGGTTGATATGATTTAAATGAGTTTCTGAGGCAATCAAAAATTGGAAAAAGCTGTAAAGGTCCCCCCTTGTGGTTCTGCCAAAAATTGAAAACTTTTGTTCTTCGAGTATTTGGGCGAATCAAAGCATCCTAACTACTCATTTCACTTATATATATTAAGGATTATGTTTGGTTTATCCATGGTTGATATGATTTACAAGAGTTTCTGAGGCAATCAAAAATTGGAAAAAGCTGTAAGGGTCCCCCCTTGTGGTTCTGGCAAAAATTGAAAACTTTTGTTCTTCGATTATTTGGGCGAATCAAAGCATCCTAACTACTCATTTCACTATATATTAAAGATTATGTTTGGTTTATGCATGGTTGATATGATTTAAATGAGTTTCTGAGGCAATCAAAAATTGGAAAAAGCTGTAAGGGTCCCCCCTTGTGGTTCTGCCAAAAATTGGAAACTTTTGTTCTTCGAGTATTTGGGCGAATCAAAGCATCCTAACTACTCATTTGACTTTTATATTAACGATTAATATGTATGATTGATATGATTTACATGAGTTTCTGTGGCAATCAAATATTGGAAAAAGCTGTAAGGGTCCCCCCTTGTGGTTCTGCCAAAAATTGAAAACTTTTGTTCTTCGAGTATTTGGCTGAATCAAAGCATTCTAACTACTCATTTCACTTATATATTAACCATTATGTTTGGTTTATGTATGGTTGATATGATTTACATGAGTTTCTGAGGCAATCAAAAATTGGAAAAAGCTGTAAGGGTCCCCCCTTGTGGTTCTGGCAAAAATTGAAAACTTTTGTTCTTGGAGTATTTGGGCGAATCAAAGCATCCTAACTGCCCATTTCACTTATATATTAAAGATTATCTTTGGTTTAGGTACGGTTGATATGATTTACATGCGTTTCTGAGGCAATTAAAAATTGGAAAAAGCTGTAAGGGTCCCCCCTTTTGGTTCTGGCAAAAATTGAAAACTTTTGTTCTTTGAGTATTTGGGCGAATCAAAGCATCCTAACTACTCATTTCACTTATATATTAACGATTATGTTTGGTTTATGCATGGTTGATATGATTTAAATGAGTTTCTGAGGCAATCAAAAATTGGAAAAAGCTGTAAGGGTCCCCCCTTGTGGTTCTGCCAAAAATTGAAAACTTTTGTTCTTCGAGTATTTGGGCGAATCAAAGCATCCTAACTACTCATTTCACTTATATATTAAGGATTATGTTTGGTTAATCCATGGTTGATATGATTTACAAGAGTTTCTGAGGCAATAAAAAATTGGAAAAAGCTGTAAGGGTCCCCCCTTGTGGTTCTGGCAAAAATTGAAAACTTTTGTTCTTCGAGTATTTGGGCGAATCAAAGCATCCTAACTACTCATTTCACTATATATTAAAGATTATGTTTGGTTTATGCATGGTTGATATGATTTGCATGAGTTTCTGAGGCAATCAAAAATTGGAAAAAGCTGTAAGGGTCCCCACTTGTGGTTCTGCCAAAAATTGGAAACTTTTGTTCTTCGAGTATTTGGGCGAATCAAAGCATCCTAACTACCCATTTCACATATATATTAACGATTATGTTTGGTTTATGCATGGTTGATATGATTTACATGAGTTTCTGAGGCAATCAAAAATTGGAAAAAGCTGTAAGGGTCCCCCCTTGTGGTTCTGCCAAAAATTGAAAACTTTTGTTCTTCGAGTATTTGGGCGAATCAAAGCATCCTAACTACCCATTTCACTTATATATTAAAGATTATGTTTGGTTTAGGTACGGTTGATATGATTTACATGCGTTTCTGAGGCAATTAAAAATTGGAAAAAGCTGTAAGGGTCCCCCCTTGTGGTTCTGCCAAAAATTGGAAACTTTTGTTCTTCGAGTATTTGGGCGAATCAAAGCATCCTAACTACCCATTTCAAATATATATTAACGATTATGTTTGGTTTATGCATGGTTGATATGATTTACATGAGTTTCTGAGGCAATCAAAAATTGGAAAAAGCTGTAAGGGTCCCCCCTTGTGGTTCTGCCAAAAATTGAAAACTTTTGTTCTTCGAGTATTTGGGCGAATCAAAGCATCCTAACTACCCATTTCACTTATATATTAAAGATTATGTTTGGTTTAGGTACGGTTGATATGATTTACATGCGTTTCTGAGGCAATTAAAAATTGGAAAAAGCTGTAAGGGTCCCCCCTTGTGGTTCTGGCAAAAATTGAAAACTTTTGTTCTTCGAGTATTTGGGCGAATCAAAGCATCCTAACTACTCATTTCACTTATATATTAACGATTATGTTTGGTTTATGCATGGTTGATATGATTTAAATGAGTTTTTGAGGCAATCAAAAATTGGAAAAAGCTGTAAGGGTCCCCCCCTTGTGGTTCTGCCAAAAATTGAAAACTTTTGTTCTTCGAGTATTTGGGCGAATCAAAGAATCCTACCTACTCATTTCACTTATATATTAACGATTATGTTTGGTTTATCCATGGTTGATATGATTTACATGAGTTTCTGAGGCAATCAAAAATTGGAAAAAGCTGTAAGGGTCCCCCCTTGTGGTTCTGGCAAAACTTGAAAACTTTTGTTCTTCGAGTATTTAGGCGAATCAAAGCATCCTAACTACTCATTTCACTATATATTAACCATTATATTTGGTTTATGTATGGTTGATATGATTTACATGAGTTTCTGAGGCAATCAAAAATTGGAAAAAGCTGTAAGGGTCCCCCCTTGTGGTTCTGTCAAAAATTGGAAACTTTTGTTCTTCGAGTATTTGGGCGAATCAAAGCATCCTAACTACCCATTTCACACATATATTAACGATTATGTTTTGTTTATGCATGGTTGATATGATTTACATGAGTTTCTGAGGCAATCAAAAATTGGAAAAAGCTGTAAGGGTCCCCCCTTGTGGTTCTGCCAAAAATTGAAAACTTTTGTTCTTCGAGTATTTGGGCGAATCAAAGCATTCTAACTACTCATTTCACTTATATATTAACCATTATGTTTGGTTTATGTATGGTTGATATGATTTACATGAGTTTCTGAGGTAATCAAAAATTGGAAAAAGCTGTACGGGTCCCCCCTTCTGGTTCTGGCAAAAATTGAAAACTTTTGTTCTTCGAGTATTTGGGCGAATCAAAGCATCCTAACTACCCATTTCACTTATATATTAAAGATTATCTTTGGTTTAGGTACGGTTGATATGATTTACATTCGTTTCTGAGGCAATTAAAAATTGGAAAAAGCTGTAAAGGTCCCCCCTTGTGGTTCTGGCAAAAATTGAAAACTTTTGTTCTTCGAGTATTTGGGGGAATCAAAGCATCCTAACTACTCATTTTACTTATATATTAACGATTATGTTTGGTTTATGCATGGTTGATATGATTTAAATGAGTTTCTGAGGCAATCAAAAATTGGAAAAAGCTGTAAGTGTCCCCCCTTGTGGTTCTGCCAAAAATTGAAAACTTTTGTTCTTCGAGTATTTGGGCGAATCAAAGCATCCTAACTACTCATTTCACTTATATATTAAGGATTATGTTTGGTTTATCCATGGTTGATATGATTTACAAGAGTTTCTGAGGCAATCAAAAATTGGAAAAAGCTGTAAGGGTCCCCCCTTGTGGTTCTGGCAAAAATTGAAAACTTTTGTTCTTCGAGTATTTGGGCGAATCAAAGCATCCTAACTACTCATTTCACTATATATTACATATTATGTTTGGTTTATGCATGGTTGATATGATTTACATGAGTTTCTGAGGCAATCAAAAATTGGAAAAAGCTGTAAGGGTCCCCCCTTGTAGTTCTGCCAAAAATTGGAAACTTTTGTTCTTCGAGTATTTGGGCGAATCAAAGCATCCTAACTACCCATTTCACACATATATTAACGATTATGTTTTGTTTATGAATGGTTGATATGATTTACATGAGTTTCTGAGGCAATCAAAAATTGGAAAAAGCTGTAAGGGTCCCCCCTTGTGGTTCTGCCAAAAATTGAAAACTTTTGTTCTTCGAGTATTTGGGCGAATCAAAGCATTCTAACTACTCATTTCACTTATATATTAACCATTATGTTTGGTTTATGTATGGTTGATATGATTTACATGAGCTTCTGAGGCAATCAAAAATTGGAAAAAGCTGTAAGGGTCCCCCCTTGTGGTTCTGGCAAAAATTGAAAACTTTTGTTCTTCGAGTATTTGGGCGAATCAAAGCATCCTAACTGCCCATTTCACTTATATATTAAAGATTATCTTTGGTTTAGGTACGGTTGATATGATTTACATTCGTTTCTGAGGCAATTAAAAATTGGAAAAAGCTGTAAAGGTCCCCCCTTGTGGTTCTGGCAAAAATTGAAAACTTTTGTTGTTCGAGTATTTGGGCGAATCAAAGCATCCTAACTACTCATTTCACTTATATATTAACGATTATGTTTGGTTTATGCATGGTTGATATGATTTAAATGAGTTTCTGAGGCAATCAAAAATTGGAAAAAGCTGTAAAGGTCCCCCCTTGTGGTTCTGCCAAAAATTGAAAACTTTTGTTCTTCGAGTATTTGGGCGAATCAAAGCATCCTAACCACTCATTTCACTTATATATATTAAGGATTATGTTTGGTTTATCCATGGTTGATATGATTTACAAGAGTTTCTGAGGCAATCAAAAATTGGAAAAAGCTGTAAGGGTCCCCCCTTGTGGTTCTGGCAAAAATTGAAAACTTTTGTTCTTCGATTATTTGGGCGAATCAAAGCATCCTAACTACTCATTTCACTATATATTAAAGATTATGTTTGGTTTATGCATGGTTGATATGATTTAAATGAGTTTCTGAGGCAATCAAAAATTGGAAAAAGCTGTAAGGGTCCCCCCTTGTAGTTCTGCCAAAAATTGGAAACTTTTGTTCTTCGAGTATTTGGGCGAATCAAAGCATCCTAACTACCCATTTCACACATATATTAACGATTATGTTTTGTTTATGAATGGTTGATATGATTTACATGAGTTTCTGAGGCAATCAAAAATTGGAAAAAGCTGTAAGGGTCCCCCCTTGTGGTTCTGCCAAAAATTGAAAACTTTTGTTCTTCGAGTATTTGGGCGAATCAAAGCATTCTAACTACTCATTTCACTTATATATTAACCATTATGTTTGGTTTATGTATGGTTGATATGATTTACATGAGCTTCTGAGGCAATCAAAAATTGGAAAAAGCTGTAAAGGTCCCCCCTTGTGGTTCTGGCAAAAATTGAAAACTTTTGTTCTTCGAGTATTTGGGCGAATCAAAGCATCCTAACTACTCATTTCACTTATATATTAACGATTATGTTTGGTTTATGCATGGTTGATATGATTTAAATGAGTTTCTGAGGCAATCAAAAATTGGAAAAAGCTGTAAAGGTCCCCCCTTGTGGTTCTGCCAAAAATTGAAAACTTTTGTTCTTCGAGTATTTGGGCGAATCAAAGCATCCTAACTACTCATTTCACTTATATATATTAAGGATTATGTTTGGTTTATCCATGGTTGATATGATTTACAAGAGTTTCTGAGGCAATCAAAAATTGGAAAAAGCTGTAAGGGTCCCCCCTTGTGGTTGTGGCAAAAATTGAAAACTTTTGTTCTTCGATTATTTGGGCGAATCAAAGCATCCTAACTACTCATTTCACTATATATTAAAGATTATGTTTGGTTTATGCATGGTTGATATGATTTAAATGAGTTTCTGAGGCAATCAAAAATTGGAAAAAGCTGTAAGGGTCCCCCCTTGTGGTTCTGCCAAAAATTGGAAACTTTTGTTCTTCGAGTATTTGGGCGAATCAAAGCATCCTAACTACCCATTTCACATATATATTAACGATTATGATTGGTTTATGCATGGTTGATATGATTTACATGAGTTTCTGAGGCAATCAAAAATTGGAAAAAGCTGTAAGGGTCCCCCCTTGTGGTTCTGCCAAAAATTGAAAACTTTTGTTCTTCGAGTATTTGGGCGAATCAAAGCATCCTAACTACCCATTTCACTTATATATTAACGATTATGTTTGGTTTATCCATGGTTGATATGATTTACATGAGTTTCTGAGGCAATCAAAAATTGGAAAAAGCTGTAAGGGTCCCCCCTTGTGGTTTTGGCAAAACTTGAAAACTTTTGTTCTTCGAGTATTTAGGCGAATCAAAGCATCCTAACTACTCATTTCACTATATATTAACCATTATATTTGGTTTATGTATGGTTGATATGATTTACATGAGTTTCTGAGGCAATCAAAAATTGGAAAAAGCTGTAAGGGTCCCCCCTTGTGGTTCTGTCAAAAATTGGAAACTTTTGTTCTTCGAGTATTTGGGCGAATCAAAGCATCCTAATTACCCATTTCACACATATATTAACGATTATGTTTTGTTTATGCATGGTTGATATGATTTACATGAGTTTCTGAGGCAATCAAAAATTGGAAAAAGCTGTAAGGGTCCCCCCTTGTGGTTCTGTCAAAAATTGGAAACTTTTCTTCTTCGTGTATTTGGGCGAATCAAAGCATCCTAACTACCCATTTCACACATATATTAACGATTATGTTTTGTTTATGCATGGTTGATATGATTTACATGAGTTTCTGAGGCAATCAAAAATTGGAAAAAGCTGTAAGGGTCCCCCCTTGTGGTTCTGGCAAAAATTGAAAACTTTTGTTCTTCGAGTATTTGGGCGAATAAAAACATCCTAACTACTCATTTCACTTTTATATTAACGATTATGTTTGGTTTATGCATGGTTGATATGATTTACATGAGTTTCTGAGGCAATCAAAAATTGGAAAAAGCTGTAAGGGTGCCCCCTTGTGGTTCTGCCAAAAATTGGAAACTTTTGTTCTTCGAGTATTTGGGCGAATCAAAGCATCCTAACTACCCATTTCAAATATATATTAACGATTACGTTTGGTTTATGCATGGTTGATATGATTTACATGAGTTTCTAAGGCAATCAAAAATTGGAAAAAGCTGTAAGGGTCCCCCCTTGTGGTTCTGCCAAAAATTGAAAACTTTTGTTCTTCGAGTATTTGGGCGAATCAAAGCATCCTAACTACTCATTTCACTTATATATTAACGATTATGTTTGGTTTATCCATGGTTGATATGATTTACATGAGTTTCTGAGGCAATCAAAAATTGAAAAAAGCTGTAAGGGTCCCCCCTTGTGGTTCTGGCAAAAATTGAAAACTTTTGTTCTTCGAGTATTTGGGCGAATCAAAGCATCCTAACTACTCATTTCACTATATATTAAAGATTATGTTTGGTTTATGGATGGTTGATATGATTTACATGAGTTTCTGAGGCAATCAAAAATTGGAAAAAGCTGTAAGGGTCCCCCCTTGTGGTTCTGCCAAAAATTGGAAACTTTTGTTCTTCGAGTATTTGGGCGAATCAAAGCATCCTAACTACCCATTTCACAAATATATTAACGATTATGTTTGGTTTATGCATGGTTGATATGATTTACATGAGTTTCTGAGGCAATCAAAAATTGGAAAAAGCTGTAAGGGTCCCCCCTTGTGGTTCTGCCAAAAATTGGAAACTTTTGTTCTTCGAGTATTTGGGCGAATCCAAGCATCCTAACTACCCATTTCACTTATATATTAAAGATTATGTTTGGTTTAGGTACGGTTGATATGATTTACATGCGTTTCTGAGGCAATTAAAAATTGGAAAAAGCTGTAAGGGTCCCCCCTTGTGGTTCTGGCAAAAATTGAAAACTTTTGTTCTTCGAGTATTTGGGCGAATCAAAGCATCCTAACTACTCATTTCACTTATATATTAACCATTATGTTTGGTTTATGTATGGTTGATATGATTTACATGAGTTTCTGAGGCAATCAAAAATTGGAAAAAGCTGTACGGGTCCCCCCTTCTGGTTCTGGCAAAAATTGAAAACTTTTGTTCTTCGAGTATTTGGGCGAATCAAAGCATCCTAACTACCCATTTCACTTATATATTAAAGATTATCTTTGGTTTAGGTACGGTTGATATGATTTACATTCGTTTCTGAGGCAATTAAAAATTGGAAAAAGCTGTAAAGGTCCCCCCTTGTGGTTCTGGCAAAAATTGAAAACTTTTGTTCTTCGAGTATTTGGGCGAATCAAAGCATCCTAACTACTCATTTTACTTATATATTAACGATTATGTTTGGTTTATGCATGGTTGATATGATTTAAATGAGTTTCTGAGGCAATCAAAAATTGGAAAAAGCTGTAAGGGTCCCCCCTTGTGGTTCTGCCAAAAATTGAAAACTTTTGTTCTTCGAGTATTTGGGCGAATCAAAGCATCCTAACTACTCATTTCACTTATATATTAAGGATTATGTTTGGTTTATCCATGTTTGATATGATTTACAAGAGTTTCTGAGGCAATCAAAAATTGGAAAAAGCAGTAAGGGTCCCCCCTTGTGGTTCTGGCAAAAATTGAAAACTTTTGTTCTTCGAGTATTTGGGCGAATCAAAGCATCCTAACTACTCATTTCACTATATATTACATATTATGTTTGGTTTATGCATGGTTGATATGATTTACATGAGTTTCTGAGGCAATCAAAAATTGGAAAAAGCTGTAAGGGTCCCCCCTTGTAGTTCTGCCAAAAATTGGAAACTTTTGTTCTTCGAGTATTTGGGCGAATCAAAGCATCCTAACTACCCATTTCACACATATATTAACGATGATGTTTTGTTTATGAATGGTTGATATGATTTACATGAGTTTCTGAGGCAATCAAAAATTGGAAAAAGCTGTAAGGGTCCCCCCTTGTGGTTCTGCCAAAAATCGAAAACTTTTGTTCTTCGAGTATTTGGGCGAATCAAAGCATTCTAACTACTCATTTCACTTATATATTAACCATTATGTTTGGTTTATGTATGGTTGATATGATTTACATGAGCTTCTGAGGCAATCAAAAATTGGAAAAAGTTGTAAGGGTCCCCCCTTGTGGTTCTGGCAAAAATTGAAAACTTTTGTTCTTCGAGTATTTGGGCGAATCAAAGCATCCTAACTGCCCATTCCACTTATATATTAAAGATTATCTTTGGTTTAGGTACGGTTGATATGATTTACATTCGTTTCTGAGGCAATTAAAAATTGGAAAAAGCTGTAAAGGTCCCCCCTTGTGGTTCTGGCAAAAATTGAAAACTTTTGTTCTTCGAGTATTTGGGCGAATCAAAGCATCCTAACTACTCATTTCACTTATATATTAACGATTATGTTTGGGTTATGCATGGTTGATATGATTTAAATGAGTTTCTGAGGCAATCAAAAATTGGAAAAAGCTGTAAAGGTCCCCCCTTGTGGTTCTGCCAAAAATTGAAAACTTTTGTTCTTCGAGTATTTGGGCGAATCAAAGCATCCTAACTACTCATTTCACTTATATATATTAAGGATTATGTTTGGTTTATCCATGGTTGATATGATTTACAAGAGTTTCTGAGGCAATCAAAAATTGGCAAAAGCTGTAAGGGTCCCCCCTTGTGGTTCTGGCAAAAATTGAAAACTTTTGTTCTTCGATTATTTGGGCGAATCAAAGCATCCTAACTACTCATTTCACTATATATTAAAGATTATGTTTGGTTTATGCATGGTTGATATGATTTAAATGAGTTTCTGAGGCAATCAAAAATTGGAAAAAGCTGTAAGGGTCCCCCCTTGTGGTTCTGCCAAAAATTGGAAACTTTTGTTCTTCGAGTATTTGGGCGAATCAAAGCATCCTAACTACCCATTTCACATATATATTAACGATTATGATTGGTTTATGCATGGTTGATATGATTTACATGAGTTTCTGAGGCAATCAAAAATTGGAAAAAGCTGTAAGGGTCCCCCCTTGTGGTTCTGCCAAAAATTGAAAACTTTTGTTCTTCGAGTATTTGGGCGAATCAAAGCATCCTAACTACCCATTTCACTTATATATTAAAGATTATGTTTAGTTTAGGTACGGTTGATATGATTTACATGCGTTTCTGAGGCAATTAAAAATTGGAAAAAGCTGTAAGGGTCCCCCCTTGTGGTTCTGGCAAAAATTGAAAACTTTTGTTCTTCGAGTATTTGGGCGAATTAAAGCATCCTAACTACTCATTTCACTTATATATTAACGATTATGTTTGGTTTATGCATGGTTGATATGATTTAAATGAGTTTCTGAGGCAATCAAAAATTGGAAAAAGCTGTAAGGGTCCCCCCTTGTGGTTCTGCCAAAAATTGAAAACTTTTGTTCTTCGAGTATTTGGGCGAATCAAAGCATCCTAACTACTCATTTCACTATATATTAAAGATTATGTTTGGTTTATGCATGGTTGATATGATTTACATGAGTTTCTGAGGCAATCAAAAATTGGAAAAAGCTGTAAGGGTCCCCCCTTGTGGTTCTGCCAAAAATTGGAAACTTTTGTTCTTCGAGTATTTGGGCGAATCAAAGCATCCTAACTACCCATTTCACAAATATATTAACGATTATGTTTGGTTTATGCATGGTTGATATGATTTACATGAGTTTCTGAGGCAATCAAAAATTGGAAAAAGCTGTAAGGGTCCCCCCTTGTGGTTCTGCCAAAAATTGAAAACTTTTGTTCTTCGAGTATTTGGGCGAATCCAAGCATCCTAACTACCCATTTCACTTATATATTAAAGATTATGTTTGGTTTAGGTACGGTTGATATGATTTACATTCGTTTCTGAGGCAATTAAAAATTGGAAAAAGCTGTAAAGGTCCCCCCTTGTGGTTCTGGCAAAAATTGAAAACTTTTGTTCTTCGAGTATTTGGGCGAATCAAAGCATCCTAACTACTCATTTCACTTATATATTAACGATTATGTTTGGGTTATGCATGGTTGATATGATTTAAATGAGTTTCTGAGGCAATCAAAAATTGGAAAAAGCTGTAAAGGTCCCCCCTTGTGGTTCTGCCAAAAATTGAAAACTTTTGTTCTTCGAGTATTTGGGCGAATCAAAGCATCCTAACTACTCATTTCACTTATATATATTAAGGATTATGTTTGGTTTATCCATGGTTGATATGATTTACAAGAGTTTCTGAGGCAATCAAAAATTGGAAAAAGCTGTAAGGGTCCCCCCTTGTGGTTCTGGCAAAAATTGAAAACTTTTGTTCTTCGATTATTTGGGCGAATCAAAGCATCCTAACTACTCATTTCACTATATATTAAAGATTATGTTTGGTTTATGCATGGTTGATATGATTTAAATGAGTTTCTGAGGCAATCAAAAATTGGAAAAAGCTGTAAGGGTCCCCCCTTGTGGTTCTGCCAAAAATTGGAAACTTTTGTTCTTCGAGTATTTGGGCGAATCAAAGCATCCTAACTACCCATTTCACATATATATTAACGATTATGATTGGTTTATGCATGGTTGATATGATTTACATGAGTTTCTGAGGCAATCAAAAATTGGAAAAAGCTGTAAGGGTCCCCCCTTGTGGTTCTGCCAAAAATTGAAAACTTTTGTTCTTCGAGTATTTGGGCGAATCAAAGCATCCTAACTACCCATTTCACTTATATATTAAAGATTATGTTTGGTTTAGGTACGGTTGATATGATTTACATGCGTTTCTGAGGCAATTAAAAATTGGAAAAAGCTGTAAGGGTCCCCCCTTGTGGTTCTGGCAAAAATTGAAAACTTTTGTTCTTCGAGTATTTGGGCGAATTAAAGCATCCTAACTACTCATTTCACTTATATATTAACGATTATGTTTGGTTTATGCATGGTTGATATGATTTAAATGAGTTTCTGAGGCAATCAAAAATTGGAAAAAGCTGTAAGGGTCCCCCCTTGTGGTTCTGCCAAAAATTGAAAACTTTTGTTCTTCGAGTATTTGGGCGAATCAAAGCATCCTAACTACTCATTTCACTATATATTAAAGATTATGTTTGGTTTATGCATGGTTGATATGATTTACATGAGTTTCTGAGGCAATCAAAAATTGGAAAAAGCTGTAAGGGTCCCCCCTTGTGGTTCTGCCAAAAATTGGAAACTTTTGTTCTTCGAGTATTTGGGCGAATCAAAGCATCCTAACTACCCATTTCACAAATATATTAACGATTATGTTTGGTTTATGCATGGTTGATATGATTTACATGAGTTTCTGAGGCAATCAAAAATTGGAAAAAGCTGTAAGGGTCCCCCCTTGTGGTTCTGCCAAAAATTGAAAACTTTTGTTCTTCGAGTATTTGGGCGAATCCAAGCATCCTAACTACCCATTTCACTTATATATTAAAGATTATGTTTGGTTTAGGTACGGTTGATATGATTTACATGCGTTTCTGAGGCAATTAAAAATTGGAAAAAGCTGTAAGGGTCCCCCCTTGTGGTTCTGGCAAAAATTGAAAACTTTTGTTCTTCGAGTATTTGGGCGAATCAAAGCATCCTAATTACTCATTTCACTTATATATTAACGATTATGTTTGGTTTATCCATGGTTGATATGATTTACATGAGTTTCTGAGGCAATAAAATATTGGAAAAAGCTGTAAGGGTCCCCCCTTGTGTTTCTGCCAAAAATTGAAAACTTTTGTTCTTCGAGTATTTGGGCGAATCAAAGCATCCTAACTACCCATTTCACTTATATATTAAAGATTATGTTTGGTTTAGGTACGGTTGATTTGATTTACATGCGTTTCTGAGGCAATTAAAAATTGGAAAAAGCTGTAAGGGTCCCTCCTTGTGGTTCTGGCAAAAATTGAAAACTTTTGTTCTTCGAGTATTTGGGCGAATCAAAGCATCCTAACTACTCATTTCACTTATATATTAACGATTATGTTTGGTTTATGCATGGTTGATATGATTTAAATGAGTTTTTGAGGCAATCAAAAATTGGAAAAAGCTGTAAGGGTCCCCCCCTTGTGGTTCTGCCAAAAATTGAAAACTTTTGTTCTTCGAGTATTTGGGCGAATCAAAGCATCCTAACTACTCATTTCACTTATATATTAACGATTATGTTTGGTTTATCCATGGTTGATATGATTTACATGAGTTTCTGAGGCAATCAAAAATTGGAAAAAGCTATAAGGTCCCCGCTTGTGGTTCTGGCAAAAATTGAAAACTTTTGTTCTTCGAGTATTTAGGCGAATCAAAGCATCCTAACTACTCATTTCACTATATATTAACCATTATATTTGGTTTATGTATGGCTGATATGATTTACATGAGTTTCTGAGGCAATCAAAAATTGGAAAAAGCTGTAAGGGTCCCCCCTTGTGGTTCTGTAAAAAATTGGAAACTTTTGTTCTTCGAGTATTTGGGCGAATCAAAGCATCCTAACTACCCATTTCACACATATATTAACGATTATGTTTTGTTTATGCATGGTTGATATGATTTACATGAGTTTCTGAGGCAATCAAAAATTGGAAAAAGCTGTAAGGGTCCCCCCATGTGGTTCTGCCAAAAATTGAAAACTTTTGTTCTTCGAGTATTTGGGCGAATCAAAGCATTCTAACTACTCATTTCACTTATATATTAACCATTATGTTTGGTTTATGTATGGTTGATATGATTTACATGAGTTTCTGAGGCAATCAAAAATTGGAAAAAGCTGTAAGGGTCCCCCCTTGTGGTTCTGGCAAAAATTGAAAACTTTTGTTCTTCGAGTATTTGGGTGAATCAAAGAATCCTAACTGCCCATTTCACTTATATATTAAAGATTATCTTTGGTTTAGGTACGGTTGATATGATTTACATTCGTTTCTGAGGCAATTAAAAATTGGAAAAAGCTGTAAAGGTCCCCCCTTGTGGTTCTGGCAAAAATTGAAAACTTTTGTTCTTCGAGTATTTGGGCGAATCAAAGCATCCTAACTACTCATTTCACTTATATATTAACGATTATGTTTGGTTTATGCATGGTTGATATGATTTAAATGAGTTTCCGAGGCAATCAAAAATTGGAAAAAGCTGTAAGGGTCCCCCCTTGTGGTTCTGGCAAAAATTGAAAACTTTTGTTCTTCGAGTATTTGGGCGAATCAAAGCATCCTAACTACTCATTTCACTTATATATTAACGATTATGTTTGGTTTATCCATGGTTGATATGATTTACAAGAGTTTCTGAGGCAATCAAAAATTGGAAAAAAGCTGTAAGGGTCCCCCCTTGTGGTTCTGGCAAAAATTGAAAACTTTTGTTCTTCGAGTATTTGGGCGAATCAAAGCATCCTAACTACTCATTTCACTATATATTAAAGATTATGTTTGGTTTATGCATGGTTTATATGATTTACATGAGTTTCTGAGGCAATCAAAAATTGGAAAAAGCTGTAAGGGTCCCCCCTTGTGGTTCTGGCAAAAATTGAAAACTTTTGTTCTTCGAGTATTTGGGCGAATCAAAGCATCCTAACTACTCATTTCACATATATATTAACAATTATGTTTGGTTTATGCATGGTTGATATGATTTAAATGAGTTTTTGAGGCAATCAAAAATTGGAAAAAGCTGTAAGGGTCCCCCCCTTGTGGTTCTGCCAAAAATTGAAAACTTTTGTTCTTCGAGTATTTGGGCGAATCAAAGCATCCTAACTTCTCATTTCACTTATATATTAACGATTATGTTTGGTTTATCCATGGTTGATATGATTTACATGAGTTTCTGAGGCAACCGAAAATTGGAAAAAGCAGTAAGGGTCCCCCCTTGTGGTTCTGGCAAAAATTGAAAACTTTTGTTCTTCGAGTATTTGGGCGAATCAAAGCATCCTAACTACTCATTTCACTATATATTAACCATTATATTTGGTTTATGTATGGTTGATATGATTTACATGAGTTTCTGAGGCAATCAAAAATTGGAAAAAGCTGTAAGGGTCCCCCCTTGTGGTTCTGCCAAAAATTGAAAACTTTTGTTCTTCGAGTATTTGGGCGAATCAAAGCATCCTAACTACTCATTTCACTTATATATTAAGGATTATGTTTGGTTTATCCATGGTTGATATGATTTACAAGAGTTTCTGAGGCAATCAAAAATTGGAAAAAGCTGTAAGGGTCCCCCCTTATGGTTCTGGCAAAAATTGAAAACTTTTGTTCTTCGAGTATTTGGGCGAATCAAAGCATCCTAACTACTCATTTCACTATATATTAACGATTATGTTTGGTTTATGCATGGTTGATATGATTTACATGAGTTTCTGAGGCAATCAAAAAGCTGTAAGGGTCCCCCCTTGTGGTTCTGCCAAAAATTGGAAACGTTTGTTCTTCGAGTATTTGGGCGAATCAAAGCATCCTAACTACCCATTTCACATATATATTAACGATTATGTTTGGTTTATGCATGGTTAATATGATTTACACGAGTTTCTGAGGCAATCAAAAATTGGAAAAAGCTGTAAGGGTCCCCCCTTGTGGTTCTGGCAAAAATTGAAACGTTTTGTTCTTCGAGTATTTGGGCGAATCAAAGCATCCTAACTGCCCATTTCACTTATATATTAAAGATTATGTTTGGTTTAGGTACGGTTGATATGATTTACATGCGTTTCTGAGGCAATTAAAAATTGGAAAAAGCTGTAAGGGTCCCCCCTTGCGGTTCTGGCAAAAAGTGAAAACTTTTGTTCTTCGAGTATTTGGGCGAATCAAAGCGTCCTAACTACTCATTTCACTTATATATTAACGATTATGTTTTGTTTATGCATGGTTGATATGATTTAAATGAGTTTCTGAGGCAATCAAAAATTGGAAAAAGCTGTAAGGGTCCCCCCTTTTGGTTCTGCCAAAAATTGAAAACTTTTGTTCTTCGAGTATTTGGGCGAATCAAAGCATCCTAACTACTCATTTCACTTATATATTAAGGATTATGTTTGGTTTATCCATGGTTGATATGATTTACAGGAGTTTCTGAGGCAATAAAAAATTGGAAAAAGCTGTAAGGGTCCCCCCTTGTGGTTCTGGCAAAAATTGAAAACTTTTGTTCTTCGAGTATTTGGGCGAATCAAAGCATCCTCACTACTCATTTCACTATATATTAACGATTATGTTTGGTTTATGCATGGTTGATATGATTTACTTGAGTTTCTGAGGCAATCAAAAATTGGAAAAAGCTGTAAGGGTCCCCCCTTGTGGTTCTGCCAAAAATTGGAAACTTTTGTTCTTCGAGTATTTGGGCGAATCAAAGCATCCTAACTACCCATTTCACATATATATTAACGATTATGTTTGGTTTATGCATGGTTGATATGATTTACATGAGTTTCTGAGGCAATAAAAAATTGGAAAAAGCTGTAAGGGTCCCCCCTTGTGGTTCTGCCAAAAATTGAAAACTTTTGTTCTTCGAGTATTTGGGCGAATCAAAGCATCATAACTACCCATTTCACTTATATATTAAAGATTATGTTTGGTTTAGGTACGGTTGATATGATTTACATGCGTTTCTGAGGCAATTGAAAATTGGAAAAAGCTGTAAGGGTCCCCCCTTGTGGTTCTGCCAAAAATTCAAAACTTTTGTTCTTCGAGTATTTGGGCGAATCAAAGCATCCTAACTACCCATTTCACTTATATATTAAAGATTATGTTTGTTTTAGGTACGGTTGATATGATTTACATGCGTTTCTGAGGCAATTAAAAATTGGAAAAAGCTGTAAGGGTCCCCCCTTGTGGTTCTGGCAAAAATTGAAAACTTTTGTTCTTCGAGTATTTGGGCGAATCAAAGCATCCTAACTACTCATTTCACTTATATATTAACGATTATGTTTGGTTTCTGCATGGTTGATATGATTTAAATGAGTTTCTGAGGCAATCAAAAATTGGAAAAAGTTGTAAGGGTCCCCCCCTTGTGGTTCTGCCAAAAATTGAAAACTTTTGTTCTTCGAGTATTTGGGCGAATCAAAGCATCCTAACTACTCATTTCACTTATATATTAATGATTATGTTTGGTTTATCCATGGTTGATATGATTTACATGAGTTTCTGAGGCAATCAAAAATTGGAAAAAGCTGTAAGGGTCCCCCCTTGTGGTTCTGGCAAAAATTGAAAACTTTTGTTCTTCGAGTATTTGGGCGAATCAAAGCATCCTAACTGCCCATTTCACTTATATATTAAAGATTATCTTTGGTTTAGGTACGGTTGATATGATTTACATGTGTTTCTGAGGCAATTAAAAATTGGAAAAAGCTGTAAGGGTCCCCCCTTGTGGTTCTGGCAAAAATTGAAAACTTCTGTTCTTCGAGTATTTGGGCGAATCAAAGCATCCTAACTACTCATTTCATATATATATTAACGATTATGTTTGGTTTATGCATGGTTGATATGATTTAAATGAGTTTCTGAGGCAATAAAAAATTGGAAAAAGCTGTAAGGGTCCCCCCTTGTGGTTCTGCCAAAAATTGAAAACTTTTGTTCTTCGAGTATTTGGGCGAATCAAAGCATTCTAACTACTCATTTCACTTATATATTAAGGATTATGTTTGGTTTATCCATGGTTGATATGATTTACAAGAGTTTCTGAGGCAATCAAAAATTGGAAAAAGCTGTAAGGGTCCCCCCTTGTGGTTCTGGCAAAAATTGAAAACTTTTGTTCTTCGAGTATTTGGGCGAATCAAAACATCCTAACTACTCATTTCACTATATATTAACGATTATGTTTGGTTTATGCAAGGTTGATATGATTTACATGAGTTTCTGAGGCAATCAAAAATTGGAAAAAGCTGTAAGGGTCCCCCCTTGTGGTTCTGCCAAAAATTGGAAACTTTTGTTCTTCGAGTATTTGGGCGAATCAAAGCATCCTAACTGCCCATTTCACATATATATTAACGATTATGTTTGGTTTATGCATGGTTGATATGATTTACATGAGTTTCTGAGGCAATCAAAAATTGGAAAAAGCTGTAAGGGTCCCCCCTTTTGGTTCTGGCAAAAATTGAAAACTTTTGTTCTTCGTATTTGGGCGAATCAAAGCATCCTAACTGCCCATTTCACTTATATATTAAAGATTATCTTTGGTTTAGGTACGGTTGATATGATTTACATGCGTTTCTGAGGCAATTAAAAATTGGAAAAAGCTGTAAGGGTCCCCCCTTGTGGTTCTGGCAAAAATTGAAAACTTTTGTTCTTCGAGTATTTGGGCGAATCAAAGCATCCTAACTACTCATTTCACTTATATATTAACGATTATGTTTGGTTTATGCATGGTTGATATGATTTAAATGAGTTTCTGAGGTAATCAAAAATTGGAAAAAGCTATAAGGGTCCCCCCTTGTGGTTCTGCCAAAAATTGAAAACTTTTGTTCTTCGAGTATTTGGGCGAATCAAAGCATTCTAACTACTCATTTCACTTATATATTAAGGATTATGTTTGGTTTATCCATGGTTGATATGATTTACAAGAGTTTCTGAGGCAATCAAAAATTGGAAAAAGCTGTAAGGGTCCCCCCTTGTGGTTCTGGCAAAAATTGAAAACTTTTGTTCTTCGAGTATTTGGGCGAATCAAAACATCCTAACTACTCATTTCACTATATATTAACGATTATGTTTGGTTTATGCAAGGTTGATATGATTTACATGAGTTTCTGAGGCAATCAAAAATTGGAAAAAGCTGTAAGGGTCCCCCCTTGTGGTTCTGCCAAAAATTGGAAACTTTTGTTCTTCGAGTATTTGGGCGAATCAAAGCATCCTAACTGCCCATTTCACATATATATTAACGATTATGTTTGGTTTATGCATGGTTGATATGATTTACATGAGTTTCTGAGGCAATCAAAAATTGGAAAAAGCTGTAAGGGTCCCCCCTTTTGGTTCTGGCAAAAATTGAAAACTTTTGTTCTTCGTATTTGGGCGAATCAAAGCATCCTAACTGCCCATTTCACTTATATATTAAAGATTATCTTTGGTTTAGGTACGGTTGATATGATTTACATGCGTTTCTGAGGCAATTAAAAATTGGAAAAAGCTGTAAGGGTCCCCCCTTGTGGTTCTGGCAAAAATTGAAAACTTTTGTTCTTCGAGTATTTGGGCGAATCAAAGCATCCTAACTACTCATTTCACTTATATATTAACGATTATGTTTGGTTTATGCATGGTTGATATGATTTAAATGAGTTTCTGAGGTAATCAAAAATTGGAAAAAGCTATAAGGGTCCCCCCTTGTGGTTCTGCCAAAAATTGAAAACTTTTGTTCTTCGAGTATTTGGGCGAATCAAAGCATTCTAACTACTCATTTCACTTATATATTAAAGATTATTTTTGTTTTAGGTACGGTTGATATGATTTACATGCGTTTCTGAGGCAATTAAAAATTGGAAAAAGCTGTAAGGGTCCCCCCTTGTGGTTCTGGCAAAAATTGAAAACTTTTGTTCTTCGAGTATTTGGGCGAATCAAAGCATCCTAACTACTCATTTCACTTAATTATTAACGATTATGTTTGGTTTCTGCATGGTTGATATGATTTAAATGAGTTTCTGAGGCAATCAAAAATTGGAAAAAGTTGTAAGGGTCCCCCCCTTGTGGTTCTGCCAAAAATTGAAAACTTTTGTTCTTCGAGTATTTGGGCGAATCAAAGCATCCTAACTACTCATTTCACTTATATATTAATGATTATGTTTGGTTTAACCATGGTTGATATGATTTACATGAGTTTCCGAGGCAATCAAAAATTGGAAAAAGCTGTAAGGGTCCCCCCTTGTGGTTCTGGCAAAAATTGAAAACTTTTGTTCTTCGAGTATTTGGGCGAATCAAAGCATCCTAACTGCCCATTTCACTTATATATTAAAGATTATCTTTGGTTTAGGTACGGTTGATATGATTTACATGCGTTTCTGAGGCAATTAAAAATTGGAAAAAGCTGTAAGGGTCCCCCCTTGTGGTTCTGGCAAAAATTGAAAACTTCTGTTCTTCGAGTATTTGGGCGAATCAAAGCATCCTAACTACTCATTTCATATATATATTAACGATTATGTTTGGTTTATGCATGGTTGATATGATTTAAATGAGTTTCTGAGGCAATAAAAAATTGGAAAAAGCTGTAAGGGTCCCCCCTTGTGGTTCTGCCAAAAATTGAAAACTTTTGTTCTTCGAGTATTTGGGCGAATCAAAGCATTCTAACTACTCATTTCACTTATATATTAAGGATTATGTTTGGTTTATCCATGGTTGATATGATTTACAAGAGTTTCTGAGGCAATCAAAAATTGGAAAAAGCTGTAAGGGTCCCCCCTTGTGGTTCTGGCAAAAATTGAAAACTTTTGTTCTTCGAGTATTTGGGCGAATCAAAACATCCTAACTACTCATTTCACTATATATTAACGATTATGTTTGGTTTATGCAAGGTTGATATGATTTACATGAGTTTCTGAGGCAATCAAAAATTGGAAAAAGCTGTAAGGGTCCCCCCTTGTGGTTCTGCCAAAAATTGGAAACTTTTGTTCTTCGAGTATTTGGGCGAATCAAAGCATCCTAACTGCCCATTTCACATATATATTAACGATTATGTTTGGTTTATGCATGGTTGATATGATTTACATGAGTTTCTGAGGCAATCAAAAATTGGAAAAAGCTGTAAGGGTCCCCCTTTTGGTTCTGGCAAAAATTGAAAACTTTTGTTCTTCGTATTTGGGCGAATCAAAGCATCCTAACTGCCCATTTCACTTATATATTAAAGATTATCTTTGGTTTAGGTACGGTTGATATGATTTACATGCGTTTCTGAGGCAATTAAAAATTGGAAAAAGCTGTAAGGGTCCCCCCTTGTGGTTCTGGCAAAAATTGAAAACTTTTGTTCTTCGAGTATTTGGGCGAATCAAAGCATCCTAACTACTCATTTCACTTATATATTAACGATTATGTTTGGTTTATGCATGGTTGATATGATTTAAATGAGTTTCTGAGGTAATCAAAAATTGGAAAAAGCTATAAGGGTCCTCCCTTGTGGTTCTGCCAAAAATTGAAAACTTTTGTTCTTCGAGTATTTGGGCGAATCAAAGCATTCTAACTACTCATTTCACTTATATATTAAGGATTATGTTTGGTTTATCCATGGTTGATATGATTTACAAGAGTTTCTGAGGCAATCAAAAATTGGAAAAAGCTGTAAGGGTCCCCCCTTGTGGTTCTGGCAAAAATTGAAAACTTTTGTTCTTCGAGTATTTGGGCGAATCAAAACATCCTAACTACTCATTTCACTATATATTAACGATTATGTTTGGTTTATGCAAGGTTGATATGATTTACATGAGTTTCTGAGGCAATCAAAAATTGGAAAAAGCTGTAAGGGTCCCCCCTTGTGGTTCTGCCAAAAATTGGAAACTTTTGTTCTTCGAGTATTTGGGCGAATCAAAGCATCCTAACTGCCCATTTCACATATATATTAACGATTATGTTTGGTTTATGCATGGTTGATATGATTTACATGAGTTTCTGAGGCAATCAAAAATTGGAAAAAGCTGTAAGGGTCCCCCCTTTTGGTTCTGGCAAAAATTGAAAACTTTTGTTCTTCGTATTTGGGCGAATCAAAGCATCCTAACTGCCCATTTCACTTATATATTAAAGATTATCTTTGGTTTAGGTACGGTTGATATGATTTACATGCGTTTCTGAGGCAATTAAAAATTGGAAAAAGCTGTAAGGGTCCCCCCTTGTGGTTCTGGCAAAAATTGAAAACTTTTGTTCTTCGAGTATTTGGGCGAATCAAAGCATCCTAACTACTCATTTCACTTATATATTAACGATTATGTTTGGTTTATGCATGGTTGATATGATTTAAATGAGTTTCTGAGGTAATCAAAAATTGGAAAAAGCTATAAGGGTCCCCCCTTGTGGTTCTGCCAAAAATTGAAAACTTTTGTTCTTCGAGTATTTGGGCGAATCAAAGCATTCTAACTACTCATTTCACTTATATATTAAGGATTATGTTTGGTTTATCCATGGTTGATATGATTTACAAGAGTTTCTGAGGCAATCAAAAATTGGAAAAAGCTGTAAGGGTCCCCCCTTGTGGTTCTGGCAAAAATTGAAAACTTTTGTTCTTCGAGTATTTGGGCGAATCAAAACATCCTAACTACTCATTTCACTATATATTAACGATTATGTTTGGTTTATGCAAGGTTGATATGATTTACATGAGTTTCTGAGGCAATCAAAAATTGGAAAAAGCTGTAAGAGTCCCCCCTTGTGGTTCTGCCAAAAATTGGAAACTTTTGTTCTTCGAGTATTTGGGCGAATCAAAGCATCCTAACTGCCCATTTCACATATATATTAATGATTATGTTTGGTTTATGCATGGTTGATATGATTTACATGAGTTTCTGAGGCAATCAAAAATTGGAAAAAGCTGTAAGGGTCCCCCCTTTGTGGTTCTGGCAAAAATTGAAAACTTTTGTTCTTCGAGTATTTGGGCGAATCAAAGCATCCTAACTACCCATTTCACTTACATATTAACGATTATGTTTGGTTTATGCATGGTCGATATGATTTACATGAGTTTCTGAGGCAATCAAAAATTGGAAAAAGCTGTAAGGGTCCCCCCTTGTGGTTCTGGCAAAAATTGAAAACTTTTGTTCTTCGAGTATTTGGGCGAATCAAAGCATCCTAACTACTCATTTCACTATATATTAACGATTATGTTTGGTTTATGTATGGTTGATATGATTTACATGAGTTTCTGAGGCAATCAAAAATTGGAAAAAGCAGTAAGGGTCCCCCCTTGTGGTTCTGTCAAAAATTGGAAACTTTTGTTCTTCGAGTATTTGGGCGAATCAAAGCATCCTAACTACCCATTTCACACATATATTAACGATTATGTTTGGTTTATGCATGGTTGATATGATTTACATGAGTTTCTGAGGCAATCAAAAATTGGAAAAAGCTGTAAGGGTCCCCACTTGTGGTTCTGCCAAAAATTGAAAACTTTTGTTCTTCGAGTATTTGGGCGAAACAAAGCATCCTAACTACCCATTTCACTTATTTATTAACGATTATGTTTGGTTTACGCGTGGTTGATATGATTTACATGAGTTTCTGAGGCAATCAAAAATTGGAAAAAGCTGTAAGGGTCCCCCCTTGTGGTTCTGGCAAAAATTGAAAACTTTTGTTCTTCGAGTATTTGGGTGAATCAAAGACTCCGAACTACTCATTTCACTTATATATTAACAATTATGTTTGGTTTATGCATGGTTGATATGATTTACATGAGTTTCTGAGGCAATCAAAAATTGGAAAAAGCTGTAAGGGTCCCCCCTTGTGGTTCTGCCAAAAATTGAAAACTTTTGTTCTTCGAGTATTTGGGTGAATCAAAGCATCCTAACTACCCATTTCACTTATATATTAACGATTATGTTTGGTTTATGCATGGTTTATATGATTTACATGAGTTACTGAGGCAATCAAAAATAGGAAAAAGTTGTAAGGGTCCCCCCTTGTGGTTCTGCCAAAAATTGGAAACTTTTGTTCTTCGAGTATTTGGGCGAATCAAAGCGTCCTAACTACCCATTTCACACATATATTAACGATTATATTTGGTTTATGCATGGTTGATATGATTTACATGAGTTTCTGAGGCAATCAAAAATTGGAAAAAGCTGTAAGGGTCCCCCCTTGTGGTTCTGGCAAAAATTGAAAACTTTTGTTCTTCGAGTATTTGGGCGAATCAAAGCATCCTAACTGCCCATTTCACTTATATATTAAAGATTATCTTTGGTTTAGGTACGGTTGATATGATTTACATGCATTTCTAAGGCAATTAAAAATTGGAAAAAGCTGTAAGGGTCCCCCCTTGTGGTTCTGGCAAAAATTGAAAACTTTTGTTGTTCGAGTATTTGGGCGAATCAAAGCATCCTAACTACTCATTTCACTTATATATTAACGATTATGTTTGGTTTATGCATGGTTGATATGATTTAAATGAGTTTCTGAGGCAATCAAAAATTGGAAAAAGCTGTAAGGGTCCCCCCTTGTGGTTCTAGCAAAAATTGAAAACTTTTGTTCTTCGAGTATTTGGGCGAATCAAAACATCCTAACTACTCATTTCACTATATATTAACGATTATGTTTGGTTTATGCAAGGTTGATATGATTTACATGAGTTTCTGAGGCAATCAAAAATTGGAAAAAGCTGTAAGGGTCCCCCCTTGTGGTTCTGCCAAAAATTGGAAACTTTTGTTCTTCGAGTATTTGGGCGAATCAAAGCATCCTAACTACCCATTTCACTTACATATTAACGATTATGTTTGGTTTATGCATGGTCGATATGATTTACATGAGTTTCTGAGGCAATCAAAAATTGGAAAAAGCTGTAAGGGTCCCCCCTTGTGGTTCTGGCAAAAATTGAAAACTTTTGTTCTTCGAGTATTTGGGCGAATCAAAGCATCCTAACTGCCCATTTCACTTATATATTAAAGATTATCTTTGGTTTAGGTACGGTTGATATGATTTACATGCGTTTCTGAGGCAATTAAAAATTGGAAAAAGCTGTAAGGGTCCCCCCTTGTGGTTCTGGCAAAAATTGAAAACTTTTGTTCTTTGAGTATTTGGGCGAATCAAAGCATCCTAACTACTCATTTCACTTATATATTAACGATTATGTTTGGTTTATGCATGGTTGATATGATTTAAATGAGTTTTTGAGGCTATCAAAAATTGGAAAAAGCTGTAAGGGTCCCCCCTTGTGGTTGTGCCAAAAATTGAAAACTTTTGTTCTTCGAGTATTTGGGCGAATCAAAGCATCCTAACTACTCATTTCACTTATATATTAAGGATTATGTTTGGTTTATCCATGGTTGATATGATTTACAAGAGTTTCTGAGGCAATTAAAAATTGGAAAAAGCTGTAAGGGTCCCCCCTTGTGGTTCTGGCAAAAATTGAAAACTTTTGTTCTTCGAGTATTTGGGCGAATCAAAGCATCCTAACTACTCATTTCACTTATATATTAACGATTATGTTTGGTTTATGCATGGTTGATATGATTTAAATGAGTTTCTGAGGCAATCAAAAATTGGAAAAAGCTGTAAGGGTCCCCCCTTGTGGTTCTGGCAAAAATTGAAAACTTTTGTTCTTCGAGTATTTGGGCGAATCAAAGCATCCTAACTACTCATTTCACTTATATATTAAGGATTATGTTTGGTTTATCCATGGTTGATATGATTTACATGAGTTTCTGAGGCAATCAAAAATTGGAAAAAGCTGTAAGGGTCCCCCCTTGTGGTTCTGCCAAAAATTGGAAACTTTTGTTCTTCGAGTATTTGGGCGAATCAAAGCATCCTAACTGCCCATTTCACATATATATTAACGATTATGTTTGGTTTATGCATGGTTGATATGATTTACATGAGTTTCAGAGGCAATCAAAAATTGGAAAAAGCTGTAAGGGTCTCCCCTTGTGGTTCTGGCAAAAATTGAAAACTTTTGTTCTTCGAGTATTTGGGCGAATCAAAGCATCCTAACTACCCATTTCACTTACATATTAACGATTATGTTTGGTTTATGCATGGTCGATATGATTTACATGAGTTTCTGAGGCAATCAAAAATTGGAAAAAGCTGTAAGGGTCCCCCCTTGTGGTTCTAGCAAAAATTGAAAACTTTTGTTCTTCGAATATTTGGGCGAATCAAAGCATCCTAACTGCCCATTTCACATATATATTAACGATTATGTTTGGTTTATGCATGGTTGATATGATTTATATGAGTTTCTGAGGCAATCAAAAATTGGAAAAAGCTGTAAGGGTCCCCCCTTGTGGTTCTGGCAAAAATTGAAAACTTTTGTTCTTCGAGTATTTGGGCGAATCAAAGCATCCTAACTACCCATTTCACTTACATATTAACGATTATGTTTGGTTTATGCATGGTCGATATGATTTACATGAGTTTCTGAGGCAATCAAAAATTGGAAAAAGCTGTAAGGGTCCCCCCTTGTGGTTCTGGCAAAAATTGAAAACTTTTGTTCTTCGAGTATTTGGGCGAATCAAAGCATCCTAACTGCCCATTTCACTTATATATTAAAGATTATCTTTGGTTTAGGTACGGTTGATATGATTTACATGCGTTTCTGAGGCAATTAAAAATTGGAAAAAGCTGTAAGGGTCCCCCCTTGTGGTTCTGGCAAAAATTGAAAACTTTTGTTCTTCGAGTATTTGGGCGAATCAAAGCATCCTAACTACTCATTTCACTTATATATTAACGATTATGTTTGGTTTATGCATGGTTGATATGATTTAAATGAGTTTCTGAGGCAATCAAAAATTGGAAAAAGCTGTAAGGGTCCCCCCTTGTGGTTCTGCCAAAAATTGAAAACTTTTGTTCTTCGAGTATTTGGGCGAATCAAAGCATCCTAACTACTCATTTCACTTATATATTAAGGATTATGTTTGGTTTATCCATGGTTGATATGATTTACAAGAGTTTCTGAGGCAATCAAAAATTGGAAAAAGCTGTAAGGGTCCCCGCTTGTGGTTCTGGCAAAAATTGAAAACTTTTGTTCTTCGAGTATTTGGGCGAATCAAAGCATCCTAACTGCCCATTTCACATATATATTAACGATTATGTTTGGTTTATGCAAGGTTGATATGATTTACATGAGTTTCTGAGGCAATCAAAAATTGGAAAAAGCTGTAAGGGTCCCCCCTTGTGGTTCTGCCAAAAATTGGAAACTTTTGTTCTTCGAGTATTTGGGCGAATCAAAGCATCCTAACTGGCCATTTCACATATATATTAACGATTATGTTTGGTTTATGCATGGTTGATATGATTTACATGAGTTTCTGAGGCAATCAAAAATTGGAAAAAGCTGTAAGGGTCCCACCTTGTGGTTCTGGCAAAAATTGAAAACTTTTGTTCTTCGAGTATTTGGGCGAATCAAAGCATCCTAACTACCCATTTCACTTACATATTAACGATTATGTTTGGTTTATGCATGGTCGATATGATTTACATGAGTTTCTGAGGCAATCAAAAATTGGAAAAAGCTGTAAGGGTCCCCCCTTGTGGTTCTGGCAAAAATTGAAAACTTTTGTTCTTCGAATATTTGGGTGAATCAAAGCATCCGAACTACTCATTTCACTTATATTTTAACGATTATGTTTGGTTTAGGTATGGTTGATATGATTTACATGAGTTTCTGAGGCAATCAAAAATTGGAAAAAGTTGTAAGGGTCCCGCCTTGTGGTTCTGGCAAAAATTGAAAACTTTTGTTCTTCGAGTATTTGGGCGAATCAAAGCATCCTAACTACCCATTACAGTTATATATTGACGATTATGTTTAGTTTATGCTTGGTTGATATGATTTACATGAGTTTCTGAGGCAATCAAAAATTGAAAAAAGCTGTAAGGGTCCCCCCTTGTGGTTTTGGCAAAAATTGAAAACTTTTGTTCTTCGAGTATTTGGGCGAATCAAAGCATCCTAACTACTCATTTCACTTATATATTAACGATTATGTTTGTTTTATGCATGGTTGATATGATTTACATGAGTTTCTGAAGCAATCAAAAATTGGAAAAAGCTGTAAGGGTCCCCCATTGTGGTTCTGGCAAAAATTGAAAACTTTTGTTCTTCGAGTATTTGGGCGAATCAAAGCATCCTAACTACTCATTTCACTTATATATTAACGATTATGTTTGGTTTATGCATGGTTGATATGTTTTACATGAGTTTCTGAGGCAATCAAAAATTGGAAAAAGCTGTAAGGGTCCCCCTTGTGGTTCTGCCAAAAATCTAAAACTTTTGTTCTTCGAGTATTTGGGTGAATCAAAGCATCCGAACTACTCATTTCACTTATATTTTAACGATTATGTTTGGTTTAGGTACGGTTGATATGATTTACATGCGTTTCTAAGGCAACTAAAAATTGGAAAAAGCTATAAGGGTCCTCCCTTGTGGTTCTGGCAAAAATTGAAAACATTTGTTCTTCGAGTATTTGGGCGAATAAAAGCGTCCTAACTACTCATTTCACTTATATATTAACGATTATGTTTGGTTTATGCATGGTTGATATGATTTACATGAGTTTCTGAGGCAATCAAAAATTGGAAAAAGCTGTAAGGGTCCCCCCTTGTGGTTCTGCCAAAAATTAAAAACTTTTGTTCTTCGAGTATTTGGGCGAATCAAAGCATCCTAACTACTCATTTCACTTATATATTAACAATTATGTTTGGTTTATCCATGGTTGATAGGATTTACATGAGTTTCTGAGGCATTCAAAAATTGGAAAAAGATGTAAGGGTCCCCCCTTGTGGTTCTGGCAAAAATTGAAAACTTTTGTTGTTCGAGTATTTGGGCGAATCAAAGCATCCTAACTGCTCATTTGACTTTTATATTAACTATTATGTTTTGTTTATGTATGGTTGATATGATTTACATAAGTTTCTGAGGCAATCAAACATTGGAAAAAGTTGTAAGGGTCCCCCCTTGTGGTTCTGCCAAAAATTGAAAACTTTTGTTCTTCGAGTGTTTGGGCGAATCAAAGCATCCTAACTACTCATTTCACTTACATATTAAGGATTATGTTTGGTTTATGCATGGTTGATATGATTTACATGAGTTTCTGAGGCAATCAAAAATTGGAAAAAGCTGTAAGGGTCCCCCCATGTGGTTCTGGCAAAAATTGAAAACTTTTGTTCTTCGAGTATTTGGGTGAATCAAAGACTCCGAACTACTCATTTCACTTATATATTAACAATTATGTTTGGTTTATGCATGGTTGATATGATTTACATGAGTTTCTGAGGCAATCAAAAATTGGAAAAAGCTGTAAGGGTCCCCCCTTGTGGTTCTGACAAAAATTGAAAACTTTTGTTCTTCGAGTATTTGGGCGAATCAAAGCATCCTAACTACTCATTTCACTATATATTAATGATTATGTTTGGTTTATGCATGGTTGATATGATTTACATGAGTTTCTGAGGCAATCAAAAATTGGAAAAAGCTGTAAGGGTCCCCCCTCGTGGTTCTGCCAAAAATTGGAAACTTTTGTTCTTCGAGTATTTGGGCGAATCAAAGCATCCTAACTACCCATTTAACATATATATTAACGATTATGTTTGGTTATGCATGGTTGATATGATTTACATGAGTTTCTGAGGTAATCAAAAATTGGAAAAAGCTGTAAGGGTCCCCCCTTGTGGTTCTGCCAAAAATTGAAAACTTTTGTTCTTCGAGTATTTGGGCGAATCAAAGCATCCTAACTACCCATTACACTTATATATTGACGATTATGTTTGGTTTATGCTTGGTTGATATGATTTACATGAGTTTCTGAGGCAATCAAAAATTGGAAAAAGCTGTAAGGGTCCCCCCTTGTGGTTTTGGCAAAAATTGAAAACTTTTGTTCTTCAAGTATTTGGGCGAATCAAAGCATCCTAACTACTCATTTCACTTATATATTAACAATTATGTTTGGTTTACGCATGGTTGATATGATTTACATGAGTTTGTGAAGCAATCAAAAATTGGAAAAAGCTGTAAGGGTCCCCCATTGTAGTTCTGGCAAAAATTGAAAACTTTTGTTCTTCGAGTATTTGGGCGAATCAAAGCATCCTAACTACTCATTTCACTTATATATTAACGATTATGTTTGGTTTATGCATGGTTGATATGATTTACATGAGTTTCTGAGGCAATCAAAAATTGGAAAAAGCTGTAAGGGTCCCCCCTTGTTGTTCTGCCAAAAATTGAAAACTTTTGTTCTTCGAGTATTTGGGCGAATCAAAGCATCCTAACTACTCATTTCACTATATATTAACGATTATGTTTGGTTTATTTATGGTTGATATGATTTACAAGAGTTTCTGAGGCAATCAAAAATTGGAAAAAGCTGTAAGGGTCCCCCCTTGTGGTTTAGGCAAAAATTGAAAACTTTTGTTCTTCGAGTATTTGGGCGAATCAAAGCATCCTAACTACTCATTTCACTTATATATTAACGATTATGTTTGGTTTACGCATGGTTGATATGATTTACATGAGTTTCTGAAGCAATCAAAAATTGGAAAAAGCTATAAGGGTCCCCCATTGTGGTTCTGGCAAAAATTGAAAACTTTTGTTCTTCGAGTATTTGGGCGAATCAAAGCATCCTAACTACTCATTTCACTTATATATTAACGATTATGTTTGGTTTATGCATGGTTGATATGATTTACATGAGTTTCTGAGGCAATCAAAAATTGGAAAAAGCTGTAAGGGTCCCCCCTTGTGGTTCTGCCAAAAATTGAAAACTTTTGTTCTTCGAGTATTTGGGCGAATCAAAGCATCCTAACTACTCATTTCACTATATATTAACGATTATGTTTGCTTTATGTATGGTTGATATGATTTCATGAGTTTCTAAGGCAATCAAAAATTGGAAAAAGCTGTAAGGGTCCCCCCTTGTGGTTTTGGCAAAAATTGAAAACTTTTGTTCTTCGAGTATTTGGGCGAATCAAAGCATCCTAACTACTCATTTCACTTATATATTAACGATTATGTTTGGTTTATGCATGGTTGATATGATTTACATGAGTTTCTGAGGCAATCAAAAAATGGGAAAAGCTGTAAGGGTCCCCCATTGTGGTTCTACCAAAAATTGAAAACTTTTGTTCTTCGAGTATTTGGGCGAATCAAAGCATCCTAACTACTCATTTCACTTTTATATTAAGGATTATGTTTGGTTTATCCATGGTTGATATGATTTACATGAGTTTCTGAGACAATCAAAAATTGGAAAAAACTGTAAGGGTCCCCCCTTGTGGTTCTGGCAAAAATTGAAAACTTTTGTTCTTTGAGTATTTGGGCGAATCAAAGCATCCTAACTACTCATTTCACTATATATTAACGATTATGTTTGGTTTATGCATGGTTGATATGATTTACATGAGTTTCTGAGGCAATCAAAAATTGGAAAAAGCTGTAAGGGTCCCTCCTTGTGGTTCTGCCAAAAATTGGAAACTTCTGTTCTTCGAGTATTTGGGCGAATCAAAGCATCCTAACTACCCATTTCACATATATATTAACGATTATGTTTGGTTTATGCATGGTTGATATGATTTACATGAGTTTCTGAGGCAATCAAAAATTGGAAAAAGCTGTAAGGGTCCCCCCTTGTGGTTCTGCCAAAAATTGAAAACTTTTGTTCTTCGAGTATTTGGGCGAATCAAAGCATCCTAACTACCCATTTCACTTATATATTAAAGATTATGTTTGGTTTAGGTACGGTTGATATGATTTACATGCGTTTCTGAGGCAATTAAAAATTGGAAAAAGCTGTAAGGGTCCCCCCTTGTGGTTCTGGCAAAAATTGAAAACTTTTGTTCTTCGAGTATTTGGCTGAATCAAAGCATCCTAACTACTCATTTCACTTATATATTAACGATTATGTTTGATTTATGCATGGCTGATATGATTTAAATGAGTTTCTGAGGCAATCAAAAATTGGAAAAAGCTGTAAGGGTCCCCCCTTGTGGTTCTGCCAAAAATTGAAAACTTTTGTTCTTCGAGTATTTGGGCGAATCAAAGCATCCTAACTACTCATTTCACTTATATATTAAGGATTATGCTTGGTTTATCCATGGTTGATATGATTTACATGAGTTTCTGAGGCAAGCAAAAATTGGAAAAAGCTGTAAGGGTCCCCCCTTGTGGTTCTGGCAAAAATTGAAAACTTTTGTTCTTTGAGTATTTGGGCGAATCAAAGCATCCTAACTACTCATTTCACTATATATTAACGATTATGTTTGGTTTATGCATGGTTGGTATGATTTACATGAGTTTCTGAGGCAATCAAAAATTGGAAAAAGCTGTAAGGGTCCCTCCTTGTGGTTCTGCCAAAAATTGGAAACTTTTGTTCTTCGAGTATTTGGGCGAATCAAAGCATCCTAACTACCCATTTCACAAATATATTAACGATTATGTTTGGTATATGCATGGTTGATATGATTTACAAGAGTTTCTGAGGCAATCAAAAATTGGAAAAAGCTGTAAGGGTCCCCCCTTGTGGTTCTGCCAAAAATTGAAAACTTTTGTTCTTCGAGTATTTGGGCGAATCAAAGCATCCTAACTACCCATTTCACTTATATATTAAAGATTATGTTTGGTTTAGGTACGGTTGATATGATTTACATGCGTTTCTGAGGCAATTAAAAATTGGAAAAAGCTGTAAGGGTCCCCCCTTGTGGTTCTGGCAAAAATTGAAAACTTTTGTTCTTCGAGTATTTGGGCGAATCAAAGAATCCTAACTACTCATTTCACTTATATATTAACGATTATGTTTGGTTTATGCATGGTTGATATGATTTAAATGAGTTTCTGAGGCAATCAAAAATTGGAAAAAGCTGTAAGGGTCCCCCCTTGTGGTTCTGCCAAAAATTGAAAACTTTTGTTCTTCGAGTATTTGGGCTAATCAAAGCATCTTAACTACTCATTTCACTTATATATTAACGATTATGTTTGGTTTATCCATGGTTGATATGATTTACATGAGTTTCTGAGGCAATCAAAAATTGGAAAAAGTTGTAAGGGTCCCCCCTTGTGGTTCTGGCAAAATTTGAAAACTTTTGTTCTTCGAGTATTTGGGCGAATCAAAGCGTCCTAACTATCCATTTCACTTATATATTAACGATTTTGTTTGGTTTATGCATGGTTGATATGATTTACATGAGTTTCTGAGAGCAATCAAAAATTAGAAAAAGCTGTAAGGGTCCCCCCTTGTGGTTCTGGCAAAATTTGAAAACTTTTGTTCCTCGAGTATTTGGGCGAATGAAAGCATCCTAACTACCCATTTCACTTATATATTAACGATTATGTTTGGTTTAGGTATGGTTGATATGATTTACATGAGTTTCTGAGGCAATCAAAAATTGGAAAAAGCTGTAAGGGTCCCCCCTTGTGGTTCTGGCAAAAATTGAAAACGTTTGTTCTTCGAGTATTTGGGCGAATAAAAGCATCATAACTACTCATTTCACTTATATATTAACGATTATGTTTGGTTTATGCATGGTTGATATGATTTACATGAGTTTCTGAGGCAATCAAAAATTGGAAAAAGCTGTAAGGGTCCCTCCTTGTGGTTCTGCCAAAAATTGGAAACTTTTGTTCTTCGAGTATTTGGGCGAATCAAAGCATCCTAACTACCCATTTCACATATATATTAACGATTATGTTTGGTTTATGCATGGTTGATATGATTTACAAGAGTTTCTGAGGCAATCCAAAATTGGAAAAAGCTGTAAGGGTCCCCCCTTGTGGTTCTGCCAAAAATTGAAAACTTTTGTTCTTCGAGTATTTGGGCGAATCAAAGCATCCTAACTACCCATTTCACTTATATATTAAAGATTATGTTTGGTTTAGGTACGGTTGATATGATTTACATGCGTTTCTGAGGCAATTAAAAATTGGAAAAAGCTGTAAGGGTCCCCCCTTGTGGTTCTGGCAAAAATTGAAAACTTTTGTTCTTCGAGTATTTGGCTGAATCAAAGCATCCTAACTACTCATTTCACTTATATATTAACGATTATGTTTGATTTATGCATGGCTGATATGATTTAAATGAGTTTCTGAGGCAATCAAAAATTGGAAAAAGCTGTAAGGGTCCCTCCTTGTGGTTCTGCCAAAAATTGGAAACTTTTGTTCTTCGAGTATTTGGGCGAATCAAAGCATCCTAACTACCCATTTCACATATATATTAACGATTATGTTTGGTATATGCATGGTTGATATGATTTACAAGAGTTTCTGAGGCAATCAAAAATTGGAAAAAGCTGTAAGGGTCCCCCCTTGTGGTTCTGCCAAAAATTGAAAACTTTTGTTCTTCGAGTATTTGGGCGAATCAAAGCATCCTAACTACCCATTTCACTTATATATTAAAGATTATGTTTGGTTTAGGTACGGTTGATATGATTTACATGCGTTTCTGAGGCAATTAAAAATTGGAAAAAGCTGTAAGGGTCCCCCCTTGTGGTTCTGGCAAAAATTGAAAACTTTTGTTCTTCGAGTATTTGGGCGAATCAAAGAATCCTAACTACTCATTTCACTTATATATTAACGATTATGTTTGGTTTATGCATGGTTGATATGATTTAAATGAGTTTCTGAGGCAATCAAAAATTGGAAAAAGCTGTAAGGGTCCCCCCTTGTGGTTCTGCCAAAAATTGAAAACTTTTGTTCTTCGAGTATTTGGGCTAATCAAAGCATCTTAACTACTCATTTCACTTATATATTAACGATTATGTTTGGTTTATCCATGGTTGATATGATTTACATGAGTTTCTGAGGCAATCAAAAATTGGAAAAAGTTGTAAGGGTCCCCCCTTGTGGTTCTGGCAAAATTTGAAAACTTTTGTTCTTCGAGTATTTGGGCGAATCAAAGCGTCCTAACTATCCATTTCACTTATATATTAACGATTTTGTTTGGTTTATGCATGGTTGATATGATTTACATGAGTTTCTGAGGCAATCAAAAATTGGAAAAAGCTGTAAGGGTCCCCCCTTGTGGTTCTGGCAAAATTTGAAAACTTTTGTTCCTCGAGTATTTGGGCGAATGAAAGCATCCTAACTACCCATTTCACTTATATATTAACGATTATGTTTGGTTTAGGTATGGTTGATATGATTTACATGAGTTTCTGAGGCAATCAAAAATTGGAAAAAGCTGTAAGGGTCCCCCCTTGTGGTTCTGGCAAAAATTGAAAACGTTTGTTCTTCGAGTATTTGGGCGAATAAAAGCATCATAACTACTCATTTCACTTATATATTAACGATTATGTTTGGTTTATGCATGGTTGATATGATTTACATGAGTTTCTGAGGCAATCAAAAATTGGAAAAAGCTGTAAGGGTCCCTCCTTGTGGTTCTGCCAAAAATTGGAAACTTTTGTTCTTCGAGTATTTGGGCGAATCAAAGCATCCTAACTACCCATTTCACATATATATTAACGATTATGTTTGGTTTATGCATGGTTGATATGATTTACAAGAGTTTCTGAGGCAATCAAAAATTGGAAAAAGCTGTAAGGGTCCTCCCTTGTGGTTCTGCCAAAAATTGAAAACTTTTGTTCTTCGAGTATTTGGGCGAATCAAAGCATCCTAACTACCCATTTCACTTATATATTAAAGATTATGTTTGGTTTAGGTACGGTTGATATGATTTACATGCGTTTCTGAGGCAATTAAAAATTGGAAAAAGCAGTAAGGGTCCCCCCTTGTGGTTCTGGCAAAAATTGAAAACTTTTGTTCTTCGAGTATTTGGCTGAATCAAAGCATCCTAACTACTCATTTCACTTATATATTAACGATTATGTTTGATTTATGCATGGCTGATATGATTTAAATGAGTTTCTGAGGCAATCAAAAATTGGAAAAAGCTGTAAGGGTCCCTCCTTGTGGTTCTGCCAAAAATTGGAAACTTTTGTTCTTCGAGTATTTGGGCGAATCAAAGCATCCTAACTACCCATTTCACATATATATTAACGATTATGTTTGGTATATGCATGGTTGATATGATTTACAAGAGTTTCTGAGGCAATCAAAAATTGGAAAAAGCTGTAAGGGTCCCCCCTTGTGGTTCTGCCAAAAATTGAAAACTTTTGTTCTTCGAGTATTTGGGCGAATCAAAGAATCCTAACTACTCATTTCACTTATATATTAACGATTATGTTTGGTTTATGCATGGTTGATATGATTTAAATGAGTTTCTGAGGCAATAAAAAATTGGAAAAAGATGTAAGGGTCCCCCCTTGTGGTTCTGCCAAAAATTGAAAACTTTTGTTCTTCGAGTATTTGGGCGAATCAAAGCATCCTAAGTACTCATTTCACTTATATATTAACGATTATGTTTGGTTTATCCATGGTTGATATGATTTACATGAGTTTCTGAGGCAATCAAAAATTGGAAAAAGTTGTAAGGGTCCCCCCTTGTGGTTCTGGCAAAATTTGAAAACTTTTGTTCTTCCAGTATTTGGGCGAATCAAAGCATCCTAACTACTCATTTCACTTATATATTAAAGATTATGTTTGGTTTATGCATGGTTGATACGATTTCCATGACTTTCTGAGGCAATAAAAAATTGGAAAAAGCTGTAAGGGTCCCCCCTTGTGGTTCTGCCAAACGTTGAAAACTTTTGTTCTTCGAGTATTTGGGCGAATCAAAGCATCCTAACTACTCATTTCACTTTTATATTAACGATTAATACGTATGATTGATATCATTTACATGAGTTTCTGTGGCAATCAAATATTGGAAAAAGCTGTAAGGGTCCCCCCTTGTGGTTCTGCCAAAAATTGAAAACTTTTGTTCTTCGAGTATTTGGCTGAATCAAAGCATTCTAACTACTCATTTCACTTATATATTAACCATTATGTTTGGTTTATGTATGGTTGATATGATTTACATGAGTTTCTGAGGCAATCAAAAATTGGAAAAAGCTGTAAGGGTCCCCTCTTGTGGTTCTGGCAAAAATTGAAAACTTTTGTTCTTCGAGTATTTGGGCGAATCAAAGCATCCTAACTACCCATTTCACTTATATATTAAAGATTATGTTTGGTTTAGGTACGGTTGATATGATTTACATGCGTTTCTGAGGCAATTAAAAATTGGAAAAAGCTGTAAGGGTCCCCCCTTGTGGTTCTGGCAAAAATTGAAAACTTTTGTTCTTCGAGTATTTGGGCGAATCAAAGCATCTTAACTACTCATTTCACTTATATATTAACAATTATGTTTGGTTTATGCATGGTTGATATGATTTAAATTAGTTTCGGAGGCAATCAAAAATTGGAAAAAGCTGTAAGGGTCCCCCCTTGTGGTTCTGCCAAAAATTGAAAACTTTTGTTCTTCGAGTATTTGGGCGAATCAAAGCATCCTAACTACTCATTTCACTATATATTAACGATTATGTTTGGTTTATGCATGGTTGATATGATTTACATGAGTTTCTGAGGCAATCAAAAATTGGAAAAAGCTGTAAGGGTCACCCCTTGTAGTTCTGCCAAAAATTGAAAACTTTTGTTCTTCGAGTATTTGGGCGAATCAAAGCATCCTAACTACTCATTTCACTTATATATTAACAATTATGTTTGGTTTATCCATGGTTGATATGATTTACATGAGTTTCTGAGGCAATCAAAAATTGGAAAAAGCTGTAAGGGTCCCCCCTTGTGGTTCTGGCAAAAATTGAAAACTTTTGTTCTTCGAGTATTTGGACGAATCAAAGCATCCTAACTACTCATTTCACTATATATTAACGATTATGTTTGGTTTATGTATGGTTGATATGATTTACATGAGTTTCTGAGGCAATCAAAAATTGGAAAAAACTGTAAGGGTCCCCCCTTGTGGTTCTGGCAAAAATTGAAAACTTTTGTTCTTCGAGTATTTGGGCGAATCATAGCATCCTAACTACTCATTTCACTATATATTAACGATTATGTTTGGTTTATGCATGGTTTATATGATTTACATGAGTTTCTGAGGCAATCAAAAATTGGAAAAAGCTGTAAGGGTCCCCCTTGTGGTTTTGCCAAAAATTGAAAACTTTTGTTCTTCGAGTATTTGGGCGAATCAAAGCATCCTAACTACTCATTTCACTTATATATTAACGATTATGTTTGGTTTATCCATGGTTGATATGATTTACATGAGTTTCTGAGGCAATCAAAAATTGGAAAAAGCTGTAAGGGTCCCCCTTGTGGTTCTGGAAAAAATTGAAAACTTTTGTTCTTCGAGTATTTGGGCGAATCAAAGCATCCTAACTACTCATTTCACTATATATTAACGATTATGTTTGGTTTATGCATGGTTGATATGATTTACATGAGTTTCTGAGGCAATCGAAAATTGGAAAAAGCTGTAAGGGTCCCCCCTTGTGGTTCTGCCAAAAATTGAAAACTTTTGTTCTTCGAGTATTTGGGCGAATCAAAGCATCCTAACTACCCATTTCACTTATATATTAAAGATTATGTTTGGTTTAGGTACGGTTGATATGATTTACATGCGTTTCTGAGGCAATTAAAAATTGGAAAAAGCTGTAAGGGTCCCCCCTTGTGGTTCTGGCAAAAATTGAAAACTTTTGTTCTTCGAGTATTTGGGCGAATCAAAGCATCCTAACTACTCATTTCACTTATATATTAACGATTATGTTTGGTTTATGCATGGTTGATATGATTTAAATGAGTTTCTGAGGCAATCAAAAATTGGAAAAAGCTGTAAGGGTCCCCCCTTGTGGTTCTGCCAAAAATTGAAAACTTTTGTTCTTCGAGTATTTGGGCGAATCAAAGCATCCTAACTACTCATTTCACTTACATATTAAGGATTATGTTTGGTTTATCCATGGTTGATATGATTTACATGAGTTTCTGAGGCAATCAAAAATTGGAAAAAGCTGTACGGGTCCCCCCTTGTGGTACTGGCAAAAATTGAAAACTTTTGTTCTTCGAGTATTTGGGCGAATCAAAGCATCCTAACTACTCATTTCACTATATATTAACGATTATGTTTGGTTTATGCATGGTTGATATGATTTACATGAGTTTCTGAGGCAATCAAAAATTGGAGAAAGCTGTAAGGGTCCCCCCTTGTGGTTCTGCCAAAAATTGAAAACTTTTGTTCTTCGAGTATTTGGGCGAATCAAAGCATCCTAACTACCCATTTCACATATATATTAACGATTATGTTTGGTTTATGCATGGTTGATATGATTTACATGAGTTTCTAAGGCAATCAAAAATTGGAAAAAGCTGTAAGGGTCCCCCCTTGTGGTTCTGCCAAAAATTGAAAACTTTTGTTCTTCGAGTATTTGGGCGAATCAAAGCATCCTAACTACCCATTTCACTTATATATTAAAGATTATGTTTGATTTAGGTACGGTTGATATGATTTACATGCGTTTCTGAGGCAATTAAAAATTGGAAAAAGCTGTAAGGGTCCCCCCTTGTGGTTCTGGTAAAAATTGAAAACTTTTGTTCTTCGAGTATTTGGGCGAATCATAGCATCCTAACTACTCATTTCACTTATATATTAACGATTATGTTTGATTTATGCATGGTTGATATGATTTAAATGTGTTTCTAAGGCAATCAAAAATTGAAAAAAGCTGTAAGGGTCCCCCCTTGTGGTTCTGCCAAAAATTGAAAACTTTTGTTCTTCGAGTATTTGGGCGAATCAAAGAATCCTAACTACTCATTTCACTTATATATTAACGATTATGTTTGGTTTATCCATGGTTGATATGATTTACATGAGTTTCTGAGGCAATCAAAAATTGGAAAAAGTTGTAAGGGTCCCCCCTTGTGGTTCTGGCAAAATTTGAAAACTTTTGTTCTTCGAGTATTTGGGCGAATCAAAGCATCCTAACTACTCATTTCACTTATATATTAACGATTATGTTTGGTTTATGCATGGTTGATATGATTTACATGAGTTTCTGAGGCAATCAAAGATTGGAAAAAGCTGTAAGGGTCCCCCCTTGTGGTTCTGCCAAAAGTTGAAAACTTTTGTTCTTCGAGTATTTGGGCGAATCAAAGCATCCTAACTACTCATTTCACTTTTATATTAACGATTAATACGTATGATTGATATGATTTACATGAGTTTCTGTGGCAATCAAATATTAGAAATAGCTGTAAGGGTCCCCCCTTGTGGTTCTGCCAAAAATTGAAAACTTTTGTTCTTCGAGTATTTGGCTGAATCAAGGCATTCTAACTACTCATTTCACTTATATATTAACCATTATGTTTGGTTTATGTATGGTTGATAAAATTTACATGAGTTTCTGAGGCAATCAAATATTGGAAAAAGCTGTAAGGGTCCCCCCTTGTGGTTCTGGAAAAAATTGAAAACTTTTGTTCTTCGAGTATTTGGGCGAATCAAAGAATCCTAACTACCCATTTCACTTATATATTAAAGATTATGTTTGGTTTAGGTACGGTTGATATGATTTACATGCGTTTCTGAGGCAATTAAAAATTGGAAAATGCTGTAAGGGTCCCGCCTTGTGGTTCTGGCAAAAATTGAAAACTTTTGTTCTTCGAGTATTTGGGCGAATCAAAGCATCCTAACTACTCATTTCACTTATATATTAACGATTATGTTTGGTTTATGCATGGTTGATATGATTTAAATGTGTTTCTGAGGCAATTAAAAATTGGAAAAAGCTGTAAGGGTCCCCCCTTGTGGTTCTGGCAAAAATTGAAAACTTTTGTTCTTCGAGTATTTGGGCGAATCAAAGAATCGTAACTACTCATTTCACTTATATATTAACGATTATGTTTGGTTTATGCATGGTTGATATGATTTAAATGAGTTTCTGAGGCAATCAAAAATTGGAAAAAGCTGTAAGGGTCCCCCCTTGTGGTTCTGCCAAAAATTGAAAACTTTTGTTCTTCGAGTATTTGGGCTAATCAAAGCATCTTAACTACTCATTTCACTTATATATTAACGATTATGTTTGGTTTATCCATGGTTGATATGATTTACATGAGTTTCTGAGGCAATCAAAAATTGGAAAAAGTTGTAAGGGTCCCCCCTTGTGGTTCTGGCAAAATTTGAAAACTTTTGTTCTTCGAGTATTTGGGCGAATCAAAGCGTCCTAACTATCCATTTCACTTATATATTAACGATTATGTTTGGTTTATGCATGGTTGATATGATTTACATGAGTTTCTGAGGCAATCAAAAATTGGAAAAAGCTGTAAGGGTCCCCCCTTGTGGTTCTGGCAAAATTTGAAAACTTTTGTTCCTCGAGTATTTGGGCGAATGAAAGCATCCTAACTACCCATTTCACTTATATATTAACGATTACGTTTGGTTTAGGTATGGTTGATATGATTTACATGAGTTTCTGAGGCAATCAAAAATTGGAAAAAGCTGTAAGGGTCCCCCCTTGTGGTTCTGGCAAAAATTGAAAACGTTTGTTCTTCGAGTATTTGGGCGAATAAAAGCATCATAACTACTCATTTCACTTACATATTAACGATTATGTTTGGTTTATGCATGGTTGATATGATTTACATGAGTTTCTGAGGCAATCAAAAATTGGAAAAAGCTGTAAGGGTCCCCCCTTGTGGTTCTGCCAAAAATTGGAAACTTTTGTTCTTCGAGTATTTGGGCGAATCAAAGCATCCTAACTACCCATTTCACATATATATTAACGATTATGTTTGGTTTATGCATGGTTGATATGATTTACAAGAGTTTCTGAGGCAATCAAAAATTGGAAAAAGCTGTAAGGGTCCCCCCTTGTGGTTCTGCCAAAAATTGAAAACTTTTGTTCTTCGAGTATTTGGGCGAATCAAAGCATCCTAACTACCCATTTCACTTATATATTAAATATTATGTTTGGTTTAGGTACGGTTGATATGATTTACATGCGTTTCTGAGGCAATTAAAAATTGGAAAATGCTGTAAGGGTCCCCTCTTGTGGTTCTGGCAAAAATTGAAAACTTTTGTTCTTCGAGTATTTGGGCGAATCAAAGAATCCTAACTACTCATTTCACTTATATATTAACGATTATGTTTGGTTTATGCATGGTTGATATGATTTAAATGAGTTTCTGAGGCAATCAAAAATTGGAAAAAGATGTAAGGGTCCCCCCTTGTGGTTCTGCCAAAAATTGAAAACTTTTGTTCTTCGAGTATTTGGGCGAATCAACGCATCCTAAGTACTCATTTCACTTATATATTAACGATTATGTTTGGTTTATCCATGGTTGATATGATTTACATGAGTTTCTGAGGCAATCAAAAATTGGAAAAAGTTGTAAGGGTCCCCCCTTGTGGTTCTGGCAAAATTTGAAAACTTTTGTTCTTCCAGTATTTGGGCGAATCAAAGCATCCTAACTACTCATTTCACTTATATATTAAAGATTATGTTTGGTTTATGCATGGTTGATACGATTTCCATGACTTTCTGAGGCAATCAAAAATTGGAAAAAGCTGTAAGGGTCCCCCCTTGTGGTTCTGCCAAAAATTGAAAACTTTTGTTCTTCGAGTATTTGGGCGAATCAAAGCATCCTAACTACCCATTTCACTTATATATTAAAGATTATGTTTGGTTTAGGTACGGTTGATATGATTTACATGCGTTTCTGAGGCAATTAAAAATTGGAAAAAGCTGTAAGGGTCCCCCCTTGTGGTTCTGGCAAAAATTGAAAACTTTTGTTCTTCGAGTATTTGGGCGAATCAAAGCATCTTAACTACTCATTTCACTTATATATTAACAATTATGTTTGGTTTATGCATGGTTGATATGATTTAAATTAGTTTCGGAGGCAATCAAAAATTGGAAAAAGCTGTAAGGGTCCCCCCTTGTTGTTCTGCCAAAAATTGAAAACTTTTGTTCTTCGAGTATTTGGACGAATCAAAGCATCCTAACTACTCATTTCACTTATATATTAACGATTATGTTTGGTTTATCCATGGTTGATATGATTTACATGAGTTTCTGAGGCAATCAAAAATTGGAAAAAGCTGTAAGGGTCCCCCCTTGTGGTTCTGGCAAAAATTGAAAACTTTTGTTCTTCGAGTATTTGGACGAATCAAAGCATCCTAACTACTCATTTCACTATATATTAACGATTATGTTTGGTTTATGTATGGTTGATATGATTTACATGAGTTTCTGAGGCAATCAAAAATTGGAAAAAACTGTAAGGGTCCCCCCTTGTGGTTCTGGCAAAAATTGAAAACTTTTGTTCTTCGAGTATTTGGGCGAATCATAGCATCCTAACTACTCATTTCACTATATATTAACGATTATGTTTGGTTTATGCATGGTTTATATGATTTACATGAGTTTCTGAGGCAATCAAAAATTGGAAAAAGCTGTAAGGGTCCCCCTTGTGGTTTTGCCAAAAATTGAAAACTTTTGTTCTTCGAGTATTTGGGCGAATCAAAGCATCCTAACTACTCATTTCACTTATATATTAACGATAATGTTTGGTTTATCCATGGTTGATATGATTTACATGAGTTTCTGAGGCAATCAAAAATTGGAAAAAGCTGTAAGGGTCCCCCTTGTGGTTCTGGAAAAAATTGAAAACTTTTGTTCTTCGAGTATTTGGGCGAATCAAAGCATCCTAACTACTCATTTCACTATATATTAACGATTATGTTTGGTTTATGCATGGTTGATATGATTTACATGAGTTTCTGAGGCAATCGAAAATTGGAAAAAGCTGTAAGGGTCCCCCCTTGTGGTTCTGCCAAAAATTGAAAACTTTTGTTCTTCGAGTATTTGGGCGAATCAAAGCATCCTAACTACCCATTTCACTTATATATTAAAGATTATGTTTGGTTTAGGTACGGTTGATATGATTTACATGCGTTTCTGAGGCAATTAAAAATTGGAAAAAGCTGTAAGGGTCCCCCCTTGTGGTTCTGGCAAAAATTGAAAACTTTTGTTCTTCGAGTATTTGGGCGAATCAAAGCATCCTAACTACTCATTTCACTTATATATTAACGATTATGTTTGGTTTATGCATGGTTGATATGATTTAAATGAGTTTCTGAGGCAATCAAAAATTGGAAAAAGCTGTAAGGGTCCCCCCTTGTGGTTCTGCCAAAAATTGAAAACTTTTGTTCTTCGAGTATTTGGGCGAATCAAAGCATCCTAACTACTCATTTCACTTACATATTAAGGATTATGTTTGGTTTATCCATGGTTGATATGATTTACATGAGTTTTTGAGGCAATCAAAAATTGGAAAAAGCTGTAAGGGTCCCCCCTTGTGGTTCTGGCAAAATTTGAAAACTTTTGTTCTTCCAGTATTTGGGCGAATCAAAGCATCCTAACTACTCATTTCACTTATATATTAAAGATTATGTTTGGTTTATGCATGGTTGATACGATTTCCATGACTTTCTGAGGCAATCAAAAATTGGAAAAAGCTGTAAGGGTCCCCCCTTGTGGTTCTGCCAAAAGTTGAAAACTTTTGTTCTTCGAGTATTTGGGCGAATCAAAGCATCCTAACTACTCATTTCACTTTTATATTAACGATTAATACGTATGATTGATATGATTTACATGAGTTTCTGTGGCAATCAAATATTGGAAAAAGCTGTAAGGGTCCCCCCTTGTGGTTCTGCCAAAAATTGAAAACTTTTGTTCTTCGAGTATTTGGTTGAATCAAAGCATTCTAACTACTCATTTCACTTATATATTAACCATTATGTTTGGTTTATGTATGGTTGATATGATTTACATGAGTTTCTGAGGCAATCAAAAATTGGAAAAAGCTATAAGGGTCCCCCCTTGTGGTTCTGGCAAAAATTGAAAACTTTTGTTCTTCGAGTATTTGGGCGAATCAAAGCATCCTAACTACCCATTTCACTTATATATTAAAGATTATGTTTGGTTTAGGTACGGTTGATATGATTTACATGCGTTTCTGAGGCAATTAAAAATTGGAAAAAGCTGTAAGGGTCCCCCCTTGTGGTTCTAGCAAAAATTGAAAACTTTTGTTCTTCGAGTATTTGGGCGAATCAAAGCATCCTAACTACTCATTTCACTTATATATTAACAATTATGTTTGGTTTATGCATGGTTGATATGATTTAAATTAGTTTCGGAGGCAATCAAAAATTGGAAAAAGCTGTAAGGGTCCCCCCTTGTGGTTCTGCCAAAAATTGAAAACTTTTGTTCTTCGAGTATTTGGACGAATCAAAGCATCCTAACTACTCATTTCACTTATATATTAACGATTATGTTTGGTTTATCCATGGTTGATATGATTTACATGAGTTTCTGAGGCAATCAAAAATTGGAAAAAGCTGTAAGGGTCCCCCCTTGTGGTTCTGGCAAAAATTGAAAACTTTTGTTCTTCGAGTATTTGGGCGAATCAAAGCATCCTAACTACTCATTTCACTATATATTAACGATTATGTTTGGTTTATGTATGGTTGATATGATTTACATGAGTTTCTGAGGCAATCAAAAATTGGAAAAAACTGTAAGGGTCCCCCCTTGTGGTTCTGGCAAAAATTGAAAACTTTTGTTCTTCGAGTATTTGGGCGAATCATAGCATCCTAACTACTCATTTCACTATATATTAACGATTATGTTTGGTTTATGCATGGTTTATATGATTTACATGAGTTTCTGAGGCAATCAAAAATTGGAAAAAGCTGTAAGGGTCCCCCTTGTGGTTTTGCCAAAAATTGAAAACTTTTGTTCTTCGAGTATTTGGGCGAATCAAAGCATCCTAACTACTCATTTCACTTATATATTAACGATTATGTTTGGTTTATCCATGGTTGATATGATTTACATGAGTTTCTGAGGCAATCAAAAATTGGTAAAAGCTGTAAGGGTCCCCCTTGTGGTTCTGGAAAAAATTGAAAACTTTTGTTCTTCGAGTATTTGGGCGAATCAAAGCATCCTAACTACTCATTTCACTATATATTAACGATTATGTTTGGTTTATGCATGGTTGATATGATTTACATGAGTTTCTGAGGCAATCGAAAATTGGAAAAAGCTGTAAGGGTCCCCCCTTGTGGTTCTGCCAAAAATTGAAAACTTTTGTTCTTCGAGTATTTGGGCGAATCAAAGCATCCTAACTACCCATTTCACTTATATATTAAAGATTATGTTTGGTTTAGGTACGGTTGATATGATTTACATGCGTTTCTGAGGCAAGTAAAAATTGGAAAAAGCTGTAAGGGTCCCCCCTTGTGGTTCTGGCAAAAATTGAAAACTTTTGTTCTTCGAGTATTTGGGCGAATCAAAGCATCCTAACTACTCATTTCACTTATATATTAACGATTATGTTTGGTTTATGCATGGTTGATATGATTTAAATGAGTTTCTGAGGCAATCAAAAATTGGAAAAAGCTGTAAGGGTCCCCCCTTGTGGTTCTGCCAAAAATTGAAAACTTTTGTTCTTCGAGTATTTGGGCGAATCAAAGCATCCTAACTACTCATTTCACTTACATATTAAGGATTATGTTTGGTTTATCCATGGTTGATATGATTTACATGAGTTTCTGAGGCAATCAAAAATTGGAAAAAGCTGTACGGGTCCCCCCTTGTGGTTCTGGCAAAAATTGAAAACTTTTGTTCTTCGAGTATTTGGGCGAATCAAAGCATCCTAACTACTCATTTCACTATATATTAACGATTATGTTTGGTTTATGCATGGTTGATATGATTTACATGAGTTTCTGAGGCAATCAAAAATTGGAGAAAGCTGTAAGGGTCCCCCCTTGTGGTTCTGCCAAAAATTGGAAACTTTTGTTCTTCGAGTATTTGGGCGAATCAAAGCATCCTAACTACCCATTTCACATATATATTAACGATTATGTTTGGTTTATGCATGGTTGATATGATTTACATGAGTTTCTAAGGCAATCAAAAATTGGAAAAAGCTGTAAGGGTCCCCCCTTGTGGTTCTGCCAAAAATTGAAAACTTTTGTTCTTCGAGTATTTGGGCGAATCAAAGCATCCTAACTACCCATTTCACTTATATATTAAAGATTATGTTTGATTTAGGTACGGTTGATATGATTTACATGCGTTTCTGAGGCAATTAAAAATTGGAAAAAGCTGTAAGGGTCCCCCCTTGTGGTTCTGGTAAAAATTGAAAACTTTTGTTCTTCGAGTATTTGGGCGAATCATAGCATCCTAACTACTCATTTCACTTATATATTAACGATTATGTTTGATTTATGCATGGTTGATATGATTTAAATGTGTTTCTAAGGCAATCAAAAATTGAAAAAAGCTGTAAGGGTCCCCCCTTGTGGTTCTGCCAAAAATTGAAAACTTTTGTTCTTCGAGTATTTGGGCGAATCAAAGAATCCTAACTACTCATTTCACTTATATATTAACGATTATGTTTGGTTTATCCATGGTTGATATGATTTACATGAGTTTCTTAGCTAATCAAAAATTGGAAAAAGTTGTAAGGGTCCCCCCTTGTGGTTCTGGCAAAATTTGAAAACTTTTGTTCTTCGAGTATTTGGGCGAATCAAAGCATCCTAACTACTCATTTCACTTATATATTAACGATTATGTTTGGTTTATGCATGGTTGATATGATTTACATGAGTTTCTGAGGCAATCAAAGATTGAAAAAAGCTGTAAGGGTCCCCCCTTGTGGTTCTGCCAAAAGTTGAAAACTTTTGTTCTTCGAGTATTTGGGCGAATCAAAGCATCCTAACTACTCATTTCACTTTTATATTAACGATTAATACGTATGATTGATATGATTTACATGAGTTTCTATGGCAATCAAATATTAGAAATAGCTGTAAGGGTCCCCCCTTGTGGTTCTGCCAAAAATTGAAAACTTTTGTTCTTCGAGTATTTGGCTGAATCAAGGCATTCTAACTACTCATTTCACTTATATATTAACCATTATGTTTGGTTTATGTATGGTTGATAAAATTTACATGAGTTTCTGAGGCAATCAAATATTGGAAAAAGCTGTAAGGGTCCCCCCTTGTGGTTCTGGAAAAAATTGAAAACTTTTGTTCTTCGAGTATTTGGGCGAATCAAAGCATCGTAACTACTCATTTCACTTATATATTAACGATTATATTTGGTTTATCCATGGTTGATAAGATTTACATGAGTTTCTGAGGCAATAAAAAATTGGAAAAAGCTGTAAGGGTCCCCCCTTGTTGTTCTGCCAAAAATTGAAAACTTTTGTTCTTCGAGTATTTGGACGAATCAAAGCATCCTAACTACTCATTTCACTATATATTAACGATTATGTTTGGTTTATGTATGGTTGATATGATTTACAAGAGTTTCTGAGGCAATCAAAAATTGGAAAAAGCTGTAAGGGTCCCCCTTGTGGTTTTGCCAAAAATTGAAAACTTTTGTTCTTCGAGTATTTGGGCGAATCAAAGCATCCTAACTACTCATTTCACTTATATATTAACGATTATGTTTGGTTTATCCATGGTTGATATGATTTACATGAGTTTCTGAGGCAATCAAAAATTGGAAAAAGCTATAAGGGTCCTCCTTGTGGTTCTGGAAAAATTTGAAATCTTTTGTTCTTCGAGTATTTGGGCGAATCAAAGCATCCTAACTACTCATTTCACTATATATTAACGATTATGTTTGGTTTATGCATGGTTGATAAAATTGACATGAGTTTCTGAGGCAATCGAAAATTGGAAAAAGCTGTAAGGGTCCCCCCTTGTGGTTCTGCCAAAAATTGAAAACTTTTGTTCTTCGAGTATTTGGGCGAATCAAAGCATCCTAACTACCCATTTCACTTATATATTAAAGATTATGTTTGGTTTAGGTACGGTTGATATGATTTACATGCGTTTCTGAGGCAATTAAAAATTGGAAAAAGCTGTAAGGGTCCCCCCTTGTGGTTCTGGCAAAAATTGAAAACTTTTGTTCTTCGAGTATTTGGGCGAATCAAAGCATCCTAACTACTCATTTCACTTATATATTAACGATTATGTTTGGTTTATGCATGGTTGATATGATTTAAATGAGTTTCTGAGGCAATCAAAAATTGGAAAAAGCTGTAAGGGTCCCCCCTTGTGGTTCTGCCAAAAATTGAAAACTTTTGTTCTTCGAGTATTTGGGCGAATCAAAGCATCCTAACTAATCATTTCACTTACATATTAAGGATTATGTTTGGTTTATCCATGGTTGATATGATTTACATGAGTTTCTGAGGCAATCAAAAATTGGAAAAAGCTGTACGGGTCCCCCCTTGTGGTTCTGGCAAAAATTGAAAACTTTTGTTCTTCGAGTATTTGGGCGAATCAAAGCATCCTAACTACTCATTTCACTATATATTAACGATTATGTTTGGTTTATGCATGGTTGATATGATTTACATGAGTTTCTGAGGCAATCAAAAATTGGAGAAAGCTGTAAGGGTCCCCCCTTGTGGTTCTGCCAAAAATTGGAAACTTTTGTTCTTCGAGTATTTGGGCGAATCAAAGCATCCTAACTACCCATTTCACATATATATTAACGATTATGTTTGGTTTATGCATGGTTGATATGATTTACATGAGTTTCTAAGGCAATCAAAAATTGGAAAAAGCTGTAAGGGTCCCCCCTTGTGGTTCTGCCAAAAATTGAAAACTTTTGTTCTTCGAGTATTTGGGCGAATCAAAGCATCCTAACTACCCATTTCACTTATATATTAAAGATTATGTTTGATTTAGGTACGGTTGATATGATTTACATGCGTTTCTGAGGCAATTAAAAATTGGAAAAAGCTGTAAGGGTCCCCCCTTGTGGTTCTGGTAAAAATTGAAAACTTTTGTTCTTCGAGTATTTGGGCGAATCATAGCATCCTAACTACTCATTTCACTTATATATTAACGATTATGTTTGGTTTATGCATGGTTGATATGATTTAAATGTGTTTCTAAGGCAATCAAAAATTGAAAAAAGCTGTAAGGCTCCCCCCTTGTGGTTCTGCCAAAAATTGAAAACTTTTGTTCTTCGAGTATTTGGGCGAATCAAAGAATCCTAACTACTCATTTCACTTATATATTAACGATTATGTTTGGTTTATGTATGGTTGATATGATTTACATGAGTTTCTGAGGCAATCAAAAATTGGAAAAAGTTGTAAGGGTCCCCCCTTGTGGTTCTGGCAAAATTTGAAAACTTTTGTTCTTCGAGTATTTGGGCGAATCAAAGCATCCTAACTACTCATTTCACTTATATATTAACGATTATGTTTGGTTTATGCATGGTTGATATGATTTACATGAGTTTCTGAGGCAATCAAAAATTGGAAAAAGCTGTAAGGGTCCCCCCTTGTGGTTCTGCCAAAAGTTGAAAACTTTTGTTCTTCGAGTATTTGGGCGAATCAAAGCATCCTAACTACTCATTTAACTTTTATATTAACGATTAATAAGTATGATTGATATGATTTACATGAGTTTCTGTGGCAATCAAATATTAGAAATAGCTGTAAGGGTCCCCCCTTGTGGTTCTGCCAAAAATTGAAAACTTTTGTTCTTCGAGTATTTGGCTGAATCAAGGCATTCTAACTACTCATTTCACTTATATATTAACCATTATGTTTGGTTTATATATGGTTGATAAAATTTACATGAGTTTCTGAGGCAATCAAAAATTGGAAAAAGCTGTAAGGGTCCCCCCTTGTGGTTCTGGAAAAAATTGAAAACTTTTGTCCTTCGAGTATTTGGGCGAATCAAAGCATCCTAACTACCCATTTCACTTATATATTAAAGATTATGTTTGGTTTAGGTACGGTTGATATGATTTACATGCGTTTCTGAGGCAATTAAAAATTGGAAAATGCTGTAAGGGTCCCCCCTTGTGGTTCTGGCAAAAATTGAAAACTTTTGTTCTTCGAGTATTTGGGCGAATCAAAGCATCCTAACTACTCATTTCACTTATTTATTAACGATTATGTTTGGTTTATGCATGGTTGATATGATTTAAATGAGTTTCTGAGGCAATCAAAAATTGGAAAAAGCTGTAAGGGTCCCCCTTGTGGTTCTGGCAAAAATTGAAAACTTTTGTTCTTCGAGTATTTGGGCGAATCAAAGCATCGTAACTACTCATTTCACTTATATATTAACGATTATATTTGGTTTATCCATGGTTGATAAGATTTACATGAGTTTCTGAGGCAATAAAAAATTGGAAAAAGCTGTAAGGGTCCCCCCTTGTGGTTCTGGCAAAAATTGAAAACTTTTGTTCTTCGAGTATTTGGGCGAATCAAAGCATCCTAACTACTCATTTCACTATATATTAACGATTATGTTTGGTTTATGCATGGTTGATATGATTTACATGAGTTTCTGAGGCAATCGAAAATTGGAAAAAGCTGTAAGGGTCCCCCCTTGTGGTTCTGCCAAAAATTGAAAACTTTTGTTCTTCGAGTATTTGGGCGAATCAAAGCATCCTAACTACTCATTTCACTATATATTAACGATTATGTTTGGTTTATGCATGGTTGATAAAATTGACATGAGTTTCTGAGGCAATCGAAAATTGGAAAAAGCTGTAAGGGTCCCCCCTTGTGGTTCTGCCAAAAATTGAAAACTTTTGTTCTTCGAGTATTTGGGCGAATCAAAGCATCCTAACTACCCATTTCACTTATATATTAAAGATTATGTTTGGTTTAGGTACGGTTGATATGATTTACATGCGTTTCTGAGGCAATTAAAAATTGGAAAAAGCTGTAAGGGTCCCCCCTTGTGGTTCTGGCAAAAATTGAAAACTTTTGTTCTTCGAGTATTTGGGCGAATCAAAGCATCCTAACTACTCATTTCACTTATATATTAACGATTATGTTTGGTTTATGCATGGTTGATATGATTTAAATGAGTTTCTGAGGCAATCAAAAATTGGAAAAAGCTGTAAGGGTCCCCCCTTGTGGTTCTGCCAAAAATTGAAAACTTTTGTTCTTCGAGTATTTGGGCGAATCAAAGCATCCTAACTAATCATTTCACTTACATATTAAGGATTATGTTTGGTTTATCCATGGTTGATATGATTTACATGAGTTTCTGAGGCAATCAAAAATTGGAAAAAGCTGTACGGGTCCCCCCTTGTGGTTCTGGCAAAAATTGAAAACTTTTGTTCTTTGAGTATTTGGGCGAATCAAAGCATCCTAACTACTCATTTCACTATATATTAACGATTATGTTTGGTTTATGCATGGTTGATATGATTTACATGAGTTTCTGAGGCAATCAAAAATTGGAGAAAGCTGTAAGGGTCCCCCCTTGTGGTTCTGCCAAAAATTGGAAACTTTTGTTCTTCGAGTATTTGGGCGAATCAAAGCATCCGAACTACCCATTTCACATATATATTAACGATTATGTTTGGTTTATGCATGGTTGATATGATTTACATGAGTTTCTAAGGCAATCAAAAATTGGAAAAAGCTGTAAGGGTCCCCCCTTGTGGTTCTGCCAAAAATTGAAAACTTTTGTTCTTCGAGTATTTGGGCGAATCAAAGCATCCTAACTACCCATTTCACTTATATATTAAAGATTATGTTTGATTTAGGTACGGTTGATATGATTTACATGCGTTTCTGAGGCAATTAAAAATTGGAAAAAGCTGTAAGGGTCCCCCCTTGTGGTTCTGGTAAAAATTGAAAACTTTTGTTCTTCGAGTATTTGGGCGAATCATAGCATCCTAACTACTCATTTCACTTATATATTAACGATTATGTTTGGTTTATGCATGGTTGATATGATTTAAATGTGTTTCTAAGGCAATCAAAAATTGAAAAAAGCTGTAAGGCTCCCCCCTTGTGGTTCTGCCAAAAATTGAAAACTTTTGTTCTTCGAGTATTTGGGCGAATCAAAGAATCCTAACTACTCATTTCACTTATATATTAACGATTATGTTTGGTTTATCCATGGTTGATATGATTTACATGAGTTTCTGAGGCAATCAAAAATTGGAAAAAGTTGTAAGGGTCCCCCCTTGTGGCTCTGGCAAAATTTGAAAACTTTTGTTCTTCGAGTATTTGGGCGAATCAAAGCATCCTAACTACTCATTTCACTTATATATTAACGATTATGTTTTGTTTATGCATGGTTGATATGATTTACATGAGTTTCTGAGGCAATCAAAAATTGGAAAAAGCTGTAAGGGTCCCCCCTTGTGGTTCTGCCAAAAGTTGAAAACTTTTGTTCTTCGAGTATTTGGGCGAATCAAAGCATCCTAACTACTCATTTAACTTTTATATTAACGATTAATACGTATGATTGATATGATTTACATGAGTTTCTGTGGCAATCAAATATTAGAAATAGCTGTAAGGGTCCCCCCTTGTGGTTCTGCCAAAAATTGAAAACATTTGTTCTTCGAGTATTTGGCTGAATCAAGGCATTCTAACTACTCATTTCACTTATATATTAACCATTATGTTTGGTTTATATATGGTTGATAAAATTTACATGAGTTTCTGAGGCAATCAAAAATTGGAAAAAGCTGTAAGGGTCCCCCCTTGTGGTTCTGGAAAAAATTGAAAACTTTTGTCCTTCGAGTATTTGGGCGAATCAAAGCATCCTAACTACCCATTTCACTTATATATTAAAGATTATGTTTGGTTTAGGTACGGTTGATATGATTTACATGCGTTTCTGAGGCAATTAAAAATTGGAAAATGCTGTAAGGGTCCCCCCTTGTGGTTCTGGCAAAAATTGAAAACTTTTGTTCTTCGAGTATTTGGGCGAATCAAAGCATCCTAACTACTCATTTCACTTATTTATTAACGATTATGTTTGGTTTATGCATGGTTGATATGATTTAAATGAGTTTCTGAGGCAATCAAAAATTGGAAAAAGCTGTAAGGGTCCCCCTTGTGGTTCTGGCAAAAATTGAAAACTTTTGTTCTTCGAGTATTTGGGCGAATCAAAGCATCGTAACTACTCATTTCACTTATATATTAACGATTATATTTGGTTTATCCATGGTTGATAAGATTTACATGAGTTTCTGAGGCAATAAAAAATTGGAAAAAGCTGTAAGGGTCCCCCCTTGTGGTTCTGGCAAAAATTGAAAACTTTTGTTCTTCGAGTATTTGGGCGAATCAAAGCATCCTAACTACTCATTTCACTATATATTAACGATTATGTTTGGTTTATGCATGGTTGATATGATTTACATGAGTTTCTGAGGCAATCGAAAATTGGAAAAAGCTGTAAGGGTCCCCCCTTGTGGTTCTGCCAAAAATTGAAAACTTTTGTTCTTCGAGTATTTGGGCTAATCAAAGCATCCTAACTACCCATTTCACTTATATATTAAAGATTATGTTTGGTTTATCCATGGTTGATATGATTTACATGAGTTTCTGAGGCAATAAAAAATTGGAAAAAGTTGTAAGGGTCCCCCCTTGTGGTTCTGGCAAAAATTGAAAACTTTTGTTCTTCGAGTATTTGGGCGAATCAAAGCATCCTAACTACTCATTTCACTATATATTAACGATTATGTTTGGTTTATGCATGGTTGATATGATTTACATGAGTTTCTGAGGCAATCGAAAATTGGAAAAAGCTGTAAGGGTCCCCCCTTGTGGTTCTGCCAAAAATTGAAAACTTTTGTTCTTCGAGTATTTGGGCGAATCAAAGCATCCTAACTACCCATTTCACTTATATATTAAAGATTATGTTTGGTTTAGGTACGGTTGATATGATTTACATGCGTTTCTGAGGCAATTAAAAATTGGAAAAAGCTGTAAGGGTCCCCCCTTGTGGTTCTGGCAAAAATTGAAAACTTTTGTTCTTCGAGTATTTGGGCGAATCAAAGCATCCTAACTACTCATTTCACTTATATATTAACGATTATGTTTGGTTTATACATGGTTGATATGATTTAAATGAGTTTCTGAGGCAATCAAAAATTGGAAAAAGCTGTAAGGGTCCCCCCTTGTGGTTCTGCCAAAAATTGAAAACTTTTGTTCTTCGAGTATTTGGGCGAATCAAAGCATCCTAACTACTCATTTCACTTACATATTAAGGATTATGTTTGGTTTATCCATGGTTGATATGATTTACATGAGTTTCTGAGGCAATCAAAAATTGGAAAAAGCTGTACGGGTCCCCCCTTGTGGTTCTGGCAAAAATTGAAAACTTTTGTTCTTCGAGTATTTGGGCGAATCAAAGCATCCTAACTACTCATTTCACTATATATTAACGATTATGTTTGGTTTATGCATGGTTGATATGATTTACATGAGTTTCTGAGGCAATCAAAAATTGGAGAAAGCTGTAAGGGTCACCCCCTTGTGGTTCTGCCAAAAATTGGAAACTTTTGTTCATCGAGTATTTGGGCGAATCATAGCATCCTAACTACCCATTTCACATATATATTAACGATTATGTTTGGTTTATGCATGGTTGATATGATTTACATGAGTTTCTGAGGCAATCAGAAATTGGAAAAAGCTGTAAGGGTCCCCCCTTGTGGTTCTGCCAAAAATTGAAAACTTTTGTTCTTCGAGTATTTGGGCGAATCAAAGCATCCTAACTACCCATTTCACTTAAATATTAAAGATTATGTTTGATTTAGGTACGGTTGATATGATTTACATGCGTTTCTGAGGCAATTAAAAATTGGAAAAAGCTGTAAGGGTCCCCCCTTGTGTTTCTGGTAAAAATTGAAAACTTTTGTTCTTCGAGTATTTGGGCGAATCATAGCATCCTAACTACTCATTTCACTTATATATTAACGATTATGTTTGGTTTATGCATGGTTGATATGATTTAAATGTGTTTCTAAGGCAATCAAAAATTGAAAAAAGCTGTAAGGGTCCCCCCTTGTGGTTCTGCCAAAAATTGAAAACTTTTGTTCTTCGAGTATTTGGGCGAATCAAAGAATCCTAACTACTCATTTCACTTATATATTAACGATTATGTTTGGTTTATGCATGGTTGATATGATTTACATGAGTTTCTGAGGCAATCAAAAATTGGAAAAAGCTGTAAGGGTCCCCCCTTGTGGTTCTGCCAAAAGTTGAAAACTTTTGTTCTTCGAGTATTTGGGCGAATCAAAGCATCCTAACTACTCATTTCACTTTTATATTAACGATTAATACGTATGATTGATATGATTTACATGAGTTTCTGTGGCAATCAAATATTAGAAATAGCTGTAAGGGTCCCCCCTTGTGGTTCTGCCAAAAATTGAAAACTTTTGTTCTTCGAGTATTTGGCTGAATCAAGGTATTCTAACTACTCATTTCACTTATATATTAACCATTATGTTTGGTTTATGTATGGTTGATAAAATTTACATGAGTTTCTGAGGCAATCAAAAATTGGAAAAAGCTGTAAGGGTCCCCCCTTGTGGTTCTGGAAAAAATAGAAAACTTTTGTTCTTCGAGTATTTGGGCGAATCAAAGCATCCTAACTACCCATTTCACTTATATATTAAAGATTATGTTTGGTTTAGGTACGGTTGATATGATTTACATGCGTTTCTGAGGCAATTAAAAATTGGAAAATGCTGTAAGGGTCCCCCCTTGTGGTTCTGGCAAAAATTGAAAACTTTTGTTCTTCGAGTATTTGGGCGAATCAAAGCATCCTAACTACTCATTTCACTTATATATTAACGATTATGTTTGGTTTATGCATGGTTGATATGATTTAAATGAGTTTCTGAGGCAATCAAAAATTGGAAAAAGCTGTAAGGGTCCCCCTTGTGGTTCTGGCAAAAATTGAAAACTTTTGTTCTTCGAGTATTTGGGCGAATCAAAGCATCGTAACTACTCATTTCACTTATATATTAACGATTATATTTGGTTTATCCATGGTTGATAAGATTTACATGAGTTTCTGAGGCAATAAAAAATTGGAAAAAGCTGTAAGGGTCCCCCCTTGTGGTTCTGGCAAAAATTGAAAACTTTTGTTCTTCGAGTATTTGGGCGAATCAAAGCATCCTAACTACTCATTTCACTATATATTAACGATTATGTTTGGTTTATGCATGGTTGATATGATTTACATGAGTTTCTGAGGCAATCAAAAATTGGAAAAAGCTGTAAGGGTCCCCCCTTGTGGTTCTGCCAAAAATTGGAAACTTTTGTTCTTTGAGTATTTGGGCGAATCAAAGCATCCTAACTACCCATTTCACATATATATTAACGATTATGTTTGGTTAATGCATGGTTGATATGATTTACATGAGTTTCTGAGGCAATCAAAAATTGGAAAAAGCTGTAAGGGTCCCCCCTTGTGGTTCTGCCAAAAATTGAAAACTTTTGTTCTTCGAGTATTTAGGCGAATCAAAGCATCCTAACTACCCATTTCACTTATATATTAAAGATTATGTTTGGTTTAGGTACGGTTGATATGATTTACATGCGTTTCTGAGGCAATTAAAAATTGGAAAAAACTGTAAGGGTCCCCCCTTGTGGTTCTGGGAAAAATTAAAAACTTTTGTTCTTCGAGTATTTGGGCGAATCAAAGCATCCTAACTACTCATTTCACTTATATATTAACGATTATGTTTGGTTTATGCGTGGTTGATATGATTTAAATGAGTTTCTGAGGCAATCAAAAATTGGAAAAAGCTGTAAGGGTCCCCCTTGTGGTTCTGCCAAAAATTGGAAACTTTTGTTCTTCGAGTATTTGGGCGAATCAAAGCATCCTAACTACTCATTTCACTTATATATTAACGATTATGTTTGGTTTATGCATGGTTGATATGATTTACATGAGTTTCTGAGGCAATCAAAAATTGGAAAAAGCTGTAAGGGTCCCCCCTTGTGGTTCTGCCAAAAATTGAAAACTTTTGTTCTTCGAGTATTTGGGCGAATCAAAGCATCCTAACTACTCATTTCACTATATATTAACGATTATGTTTGGTTAATGCTTGGTTGATATGATTTACACGAGTTTCTGAGGCAATCAAAAATTGGAAAAAGCTGTAAGGGTCCCCCCGTTTGGTTCTGCCAAAAATTGGAAACTTTTGTTCTTCGAGTATTTGGGCGAATCAAAGCATCCTAACTACCCATTTCACATATATATTAACGATTATGTTTGGTTTATGCATGGTTGATATGATTTACATGAGTTTCTGAGGCAATCAAAAATTGGAAAAAGCTATAAGGGTCCCCCCTTGTGGTTCTGCCAAAAATTGAAAACTTTTGTTCTTCGAGTATTTGGGCGAATCAAAGCATCCTAACTACCCATTTCACTTATATATTAAAGATTATGTTTGATTTAGGTACGGTTGATATGATTTACATGCGTTTCTGAGGCAATTAAAAATTGGAAAAAGCTGTAAGGGTCCCCCCTTGTGGTTCTGGTAAAAATTGAAAACTTTTGTTCTTCGAGTATTTGGGCGAATCATAGCATCCTAACTACTCATTTCACTTATATATTAACGATTATGTTTGGTTTATGCATGGTTGATATGATTTAAATGTGTTTCTAAGGCAATCAAAAATTTAAAAAAGTTGTAAGGGTCCCCCCTTGTGGTTCTGCCAAAAATTGAAAACTTTTGTTCTTCGAGTATTTGGGCGAATCAAAGAATCCTAACTACTCATTTCACTTATATATTAACGATTATGTTTGGTTTATCCATGGTTGATATCATTTACATGAGTTTCTGAGGCAATCAAAAATTGGAAAAAGTTGTAAGGGTCCCCCCTTGTGGTTCTGGCAAAATTTGAAAACTTTTGTTCTTCGAGTATTTGGGCGAATCAAAGCATCCTAACTACTCATTTCACTTATATATTAACGATTATGTTTGGTTTATGCATGGTTGATATGATTTACATGAGTTTCTGAGGCAATCAAAAATTGGAAAAAGCTGTAAGGGTCCCCCCTTGTGGTTCTGCCAAAAGTTGAAAACTTTTGTTCTTCGAGTATTTGGGCGAATCAAAGCATCCTAACTACTCATTTCACTTTTATATTAACGATTAATATGTATGATTGATATGATTTACATGAGTTTCTGTGGCAATCAAATATTAGAAATAGCTGTAAGGGTCCCCCCTTGTGGTTCTGCCAAAAATTGAAAACTTTTGTTCTTCGAGTATTTGGCTGAATCAAAGCATTCTAACTACTCATTTCACTTATATATTAACCATTATGTTTGGTTTATGTATGGTTGATAAAATTTACATGAGTTTCTGAGGCAATCAAAAATTGGAAAAAGCTGTAAGGGTCCCCCCTTGTGGTTCTGGAAAAAATTGAAAACTTTTGTTCTTCGAGTATTTGGGCGAATCAAAGCATCCTAACTACCCATTTCACTTATATATTAAAGATTATGTTTGCTTTAGGTACGGTTGATATGTTTTACATGCGTTTCTGAGGCAATTAAAAATTGGAAAAAGCTGTAAGGGTCCCCCCTTGTGGTTCTGCCAAAAATTGGAAACTTTTGATCTTCGAGTATTTGGGCGAATCAAAGCATCCTAACTACTCATTTCGCTTAAATAATAACGATTATGTTTGGTTTATCCATGGTTGATATGATTTACATGAGTTCCTGAGGGAATAAAAAATTGGAAAAAGCTGTAAGGGTCCCCCCTTGTGGTTCTGGCAAAATTTGAAAACTTTTGTTCTTCGAGTATTTGGGCGAATCAAAGCATCCTAACTACTCATTTCACTTATATATTAACAATTATGTTTGGTTTATGCATGGTTGATATGATTTAAATGAGTTTCTGAGGCAATCAAAAATTGGAAAAAGCTGTAAGGGTCCCCCATTGTGGTGCTGGAAAAAATTGAAAACTTTTGTTCTTCGAGTATTTGGGCGAATCAAAGCATCCTAACTACCCATTTCACTTATATATTAAAGATTATGTTTGGTTTAGGTACGGTTGATATGATTTACATGCGTTTCTGAGGGAATTAAAAATTGGAAAAAGCTGTAAGGGTCCCCCCTTGTGGTTCTGGCAAAAATTGAAAACTTTTGTTCTTCGAGTATTTGGGCGAATCAAAGCATCGTAACTACTCATTTCACTTATATATTAACGATTATATTTGGTTTATCCATGGTTGATATGATTTACATGAGTTTCTGAGGCAATAAAAATTTGGAAAAAGTTGTTAGGGTCCCCCCTTGTGGTTCTGGCAAAAATTGAAAACTTTTGTTCTTCGAGTATTTGGGCGAATCAAAGCATCCTAACTACTCATTTCACTATATATTAACGATTATGTTTGGTTTATGCATGGTTGATATGATTTACATGAGTTTCTGAGGCAATTAAAAATTGGAAAAAGCTGTAAGGGTCCCCCCTTGTGGTTCTGCCAAAAATTGGAAACTTTTGTTCTTTGAGTATTTGGGTGAATCAAAGCATCCTAACTACCCATTTCACATATATATTAACGATTATGTTTGGTTTATGCATGGTTGATATGATTTACATGAGTTTCTGAGGCAATCAAAAATTGGAAAAAGCTGTAAGGGTCACCCCTTGTGGTTCTGCCAAAAATTGAAAACTTTTGTTCTTCGAGGATTTGGGCGAATCAAAGCATCCTAACTGCCCATTTCACTTATATATTAAAGATTATGTTTGGTTTAGGTACGGTTGATATGATTTACATGCGTTTCTGAGGCAATTAAAAATTGGAAAAAACTGTAAGGGTCCCCCCTTGTGGTTCTGGCAAAAATTGAAAACTTTTGTTCTTCGAGTATTTGGGCGAATCAAAGCATCCTAACTACTCATTTCACTTATATATTAACGATTATGTTTGGTTTATGCATGGTTGATATGATTTAAATGAGTTTCTGAGGGAATCAAAAATTGGAAAAAGCTGTAAGGGTCCCCCCTTGTGGTTCTGCCAAAAATTGAAAACTTTTGTTCTTCGAGTATTTGGGCGAATCAAAGCATCCTAACTACTCATTTCGCTTATATATTAACAATTATGTTTGGTTTATCCATGGTTGATATGATTTACATGAGTTTCTGAGGCAATCAAAAATTGGAAAAAGCTGTAAGGGTCCCCCCTTGTGGTTCTGGCAAAAATTGAAAACTTTTGTTCTTCGAGTATTTGGGCGAATCAAAGCATCCTAACTACTCATTTCACTATATATTAACGATTATGTTTGGTTTATGCATGGTTGATATGATTTACATGAGTTTCTGAGGCAATCAAAAATTGGAAAAAGCTGTAAGGGTGCCCCCTTGTGGTTCTGCCAAAAATTGAAAACTTTTGTTCTTCGAGTATTTGGGCGAATCAAAGCATCCTAACTACTCATTTCACTTTTATATTAACGATTATGTTTGGTTTATGTATGGTTGATGGGATTTACATGAGTTTCTGAGGCAATCAAAAATTGGAAGAAGCTGTAAGGGTCCCCCCTTGTGGTTCTGCCAAAAATTGAAAACTTTTGTTCTTCGAATATTTGGGTGAATCAAAGCATCCGAACTACTCATTTCACTTATATTTTAACGATTATATTTGGTTTAGTATGGTTGATATGATTTACATGAGTTTCTGAGGCAATCAAAAATTGGAAAAAGCTGTAAGGGTCCCCCCTTGTGGTTCTGGCAAAAACTGAAAACTTTTGTTCTTCGAGTATTTGGGCGAATCAAAGCATCCTAACTACCCATTTCACTTATATATTAACGATTATGTTTGGTTTATACATGGTTTATATGATTTACCTGAGTTTCTGAGGCAATCAAAAATTGGAAAAAGCTGTAAGGGTCCCCCCTTGTGATTCTGGCAAAAATTGAAAACTTTTGTTCTTCGAGTATTTGGGCGAATCAAAGCATCCTAACTACTCATTTCACTTATATATTAACGATTATGTTTGGTTTATCGATGGTTGATATGATTTACATGAGTTTCTGAGGCAATCAAAAATTGGAAAAAGCTGTAAGGGTCCCCCCTTGTGGTTCTGCCAAAAATTGGAAACTTTTGTTATTCTAGTATTTGGGCGAATCAAAGCATCCTACCTACCCATTTCACATATATATTAACGATTATGTTTGGTTTATGCATGGTTGATATGATTTACATGAGTTTCTGAGGCAATCAAAAATTGGAAAAAGCTGTAAGGGTCCCCCCTTGTGATTCTGCCAAAAATTGAAAACTTTTGTTCTTCGAGTATTTGGGCGAATCAAAGCATCCTAACTACCAATTTCACTTATCTATTAACGATTAAGTTTGGTTTACGCGTGGTTGATATGATTTACATGAGTTTCTGAGGCAATCAAAAATTGGAAAAAGCTGTAAGGGTCCCCCCTTGTGGTTCTGCCAAAAATTGAAAACTTTTGTTCTTCGAGTATTTGGACGAATCAAAGCATCCTAACTACTCATTTCACTATATATTAACGATTATGTTTGGTTTATGTATGGTTGATATGATTTACAAGAGTTTCTGAGGCAATCAAAAATTGGAAAAAGCTGTAAGGGTCCCCCCTTGTGGTTCTGCCAAAAATTGAAAACTTTTGTTCTTCGAGTATTTGGGCGAATCAAAGCATCCTAACTACTCATTTCACTTATATATTAACGATTATGTTTGGTTTATGCATGGTTGATATGATTTAAATGAGTTTCTGAGGGAATCAAAAATTGGAAAAAGCTGTAAGGGTCCCCCCTTGTGGTTCTGCCAAAAATTGAAAACTTTTGTTCTTCGAGTATTTGGTCGAATCAAAGCATCCTAACTACTCATTTCGCTTATATATTAACAATTATGTTTGGTTTATCCATGGTTGATATGATTTACATGAGTTTCTGAGGCAATCAAAAATTGGAAAAAGCTGTAAGGGTCCCCCCTTGTGGTTCTGGCAAAAATTGAAAACTTTTGTTCTTCGAGTATTTGGGCGAATCAAAGCATCCTAACTACTCATTTCACTATATATTAACGATTATGTTTGGTTTATGCATGGTTGATATGATTTACATGAGTTTCTGAGGCAATCAAAAATTGGAAAAAGCTGTAAGGGTGCCCCCTTGTGGTTCTGCCAAAAATTGAAAACTTTTGTTCTTCGAGTATTTGGGCGAATCAAAGCATCCTAACTACTCATTTCACTTTTATATTAACGATTATGTTTGGTTTATGTATGGTTGATGGGATTTACATGAGTTTCTGAGGCAATCAAAAATTGGAAGAAGCTGTAAGGGTCCTCCCTTGTGGTTCTGCCAAAAATTGAAAACTTTTGTTCTTCGAATATTTGGGTGAATCAAAGCATCCGAACTACTCATTTCACTTATATTTTAACGATTATATTTGGTTTAGTATGGTTGATATGATTTACATGAGTTTCTGAGGCAATCAAAAATTGGAAAAAGCTGTAAGGGTCCCCCCTTGTGGTTCTGGCAAAAACTGAAAACTTTTGTTCTTCGAGTATTTGGGCGAATCAAAGCATCCTAACTACCCATTTCACTTATATATTAACGATTATGTTTGGTTTATACATGGTTTATATGATTTACCTGAGTTTCTGAGGCAATCAAAAATTGGAAAAAGCTGTAAGGGTCCCCCCTTATGGTTCTGGCAAAAATTGAAAACTTTTGTTCTTCGAGTATTTGGGCGAATCAAAGCATCCTAACTACTCATTTCACTTATATATTAACGATTATGTTTGGTTTATCGATGGTTGATATGATTTACATGAGTTTCTGAGGCAATCAAAAATTGGAAAAAGCTGTAAGGGTCCCCCCTTGTGGTTCTGCCAAAAATTGGAAACTTTTGTTATTCTAGTATTTGGGCGAATCAAAGCATCCTACCTACCCATTTCACATATATATTAACGATTATGTTTGGTTTATGCATGGTTGATATGATTTACATGAGTTTCTGAGGCAATCAAAAATTGGAAAAAGCTGTAAGGGTCCCCCCTTGTGGTTCTGCCAAAAATTGAAAACTTTTGTTCTTCGAGTATTTGGGCGAATCAAAGCATCCTAACTACCAATTTCACTTATCTATTAACGATTAAGTTTGGTTTACGCGTGGTTGATATGATTTACATGAGTTTCTGAGGCAATCAAAAATTGGAAAAAGCTGTAAGGGTCCCCCCTTGTGGTTCTGCCAAAAATTGAAAACTTTTGTTCTTCGAGTATTTGGACGAATCAAAGCATCCTAACTACTCATTTCACTTATATTTTAACGATTATATTTGGTTTAGTATGGTTGATATGATTTACATGAGTTTCTGAGGCAATCAAAAATTGGAAAAAGCTGTAAGGGTCCCCCCTTGTGGTTCTGCCAAAAATTGAAAACTTTTGTTCTTCGAGTATTTGGGCGAATCAAAGCATCCTAACTACTCATTTCACTTATATATTAAAGATTATGTTTTGTTTATCCATGGTTGATAATATTTACATGAGTTTCTGAGGCAATCAAAAATTGGAAAAAGCTATAAGGGTCCCCCCTTGTGGTTCTACCAAAAATTGAAAACTTTTGTTCTTCGAGTATTTGGGCGAATCAAAGCATCCTAACTACTCATTTGACTTTTATATTAACGATTATGTTTGGTTTATGTATGGTTGATATGATTTACATGAGTTTCTGAGGCAATCAAAAATTGGAAAAAGCTGTAAGGGTCCCCCCTTGTGGTTCTGGCAAAAACTGAAAACTTTTGTTCTTCGAGTATTTGGGCGAATCAAAGCATCCTAACTACTCATTCCACTTATATATTAAAGATTATGTTTGGTTTATCCATGGTTGATAATATTTACATGAGTTTCTGAGGCAATCAGAAATTGGAAAAAGCTATAAGGGTCCCCCCTTGTGGTTCTACCAAAAATTGAAAACTTTTGTTCTTCGAGTATTTGGGCGAATCAAAGCATCCTAACTACCCATTTCACTTATATATTAACGATTATGTTTGGTTTATGCATGGTTTATATGATTTACCTGAGTTTCTGAGGCAATCAAAAATTGGAAAAAGCTGTAAGGGTCCCCCCTTGTGGTTCTGGCAAAAATTGAAAACTTTTGTTCTTCGAGTATTTGGGCGAATCAAAGCATCCTAACTACTCATTTCACTTATATATTAACGATTATGTTTGGTTTATCGATGGTTGATATGATTTACATGAGTTTCTGAGGCAATCAAAAATTGGAAAAAGCTGTAAGGGTCCCCCCTTGTGGTTCTGCCAAAAATTGGAAACTTTTGTTATTCGAGTATTTGGGCGAATCAAAGCATCCTACCTACCCATTTCACATATATATTAATGATTATGTTTGGTTTATGCATGGTTGATATGATTTACATGAGTTTCTGAGGCAATCAAAAATTGGAAAAAGCTGTAAGGGTCCCCCCTTATGGTTCTGCAAAAAATTGAAAACTTTTGTTCTTCGAGTATTTGGGCGAATCAAAGCATCCTAACTACCAATTTCACTTATCTATTAACGATTAAGTTTGGTTTATGCATGGTTGATATGATTTACATGAGTTTCTGAGGCAATCAAAAATTGGAAAAAGCTGTAAGGGTCCCCCCTTGTGGTTCTGCCAAAAATTGAAAACTTTTGTTCTTCGAGTATTTGGGCGAATCAAAGCATCCTAACTACCCATTTCACTTACATATTAACGATTATGTTTGGTTTATGCATGGTTGATATGATTTACATGAGTTTCTGAGGCAATCAAAAATTGGAAAAAGCTGTAAGGGTCCCCCCTTGTGGTTCTGGCAAAAATTGAAAACTTTTGTTTTTCGAGTATTTGGGCGAATCAAAGCATCCTAACTACCCATTTCACTTATATATTAACGATTATGTTTGGTTTATGCATGGTTGATATGATTTACATGAGTTTCTGAGGCAATCAAAAATTGGAAAAAGCTGTAAGGGTCCCCCCTTGTGGTTCTGCCAAAAATTGAAAACTTTTGTTCTTCGAGTATTTGTGCGAATCAAAGCATCCTAACTACTCATTTCACTTATATATTAACGATTATGTTTGGTTTATCGATGGTTGATATGATTTACATGAGTTTCTGAGGCAATCAAAAATTGGAAAAAGCTGTAAGGGTCCCCCCTTGTGGTTCTGCCAAAAATTGAAAACTTTTGTTCTTCGAGTATTTGGGCGAATCAAAGCATCCTAACTACCAATTTCACTTATCTATTAACGATTAAGTTTGGTTTACGCGTGGTTGATATGATTTACATGAGTTTTTGAGGCAATCAAAAATTGGAAAAAGCTGTAAGGGTCCCCCCTTGTGGTTCTGCCAAAAATTGAAAACTTTTGTTCTTCGAGTATTTGGACGAATCAAAACATCCTAACTACTCATTTCACTATATATTAACGATTATGTTTGGTTTATGTATGGTTGATATGATTTACATGAGTTTCTGAGGCAATCAAAAATTGGAAAAAGCTGTAAGGGTGCCCCCTTGTGGTTCTGCCAAAAATTGAAAACTTTTGTTCGTCGAGTATTTGGGTGAATCAAAGCATCCTAACTACCCATTTCACTTACATATTAACGATTATGTTTGGTTTATGCATGGTTGATATGATTTACATGAGTTTCTGAGGCAATCAAAAATTGGAAAAAGCTGTAAGGGTCCCCCCTTGTGGTTCTGCCAAAAATTTAAAACTTTTGTTCTTCGAGTATTTGGGCGAATCAAAGCATCCTAACTACCCATTTCACTTACATATTAACGATTATGTTTGGTTTATGCATGGTTGATATGATTTACATGAGTTTCTGAGGCAATCAAAAATTGGAAAAAGCTGTAAGGGTCCCCCCATGTGGTTCTGGCAAAAATTGAAAACTTTTGTTTTTCGAGTATTTGGGCGAATCAAAGCATCCTAACTACCCATTTCACTTATATATTAACGATTATGTTTGGTTTATGCATGGTTGATATGATTTACATGAGTTTCTGAGGCAATCAAAAATTGGAAAAAGCTGTAAGGGTCCCCCCTTGTGGTTCTGCCAAAAATTGAAAACTTTTGTTCTTCGAATATTTGGGTGAATCAAAGCATCCTAACTACTCATTTCACTTATATTTTAACGATTATGTTTGGTTTAGGTATGGTTGATATGATTCACATGAGTTTCTGAGGCAATCGAAAATTGGAAAAAGCTGTAAGGGTCCCCCCTTGTGGTTCTGGCAAAAACTGAAAACTTTTGTTCTTCGAGTATTTGGGCGAATCAAAGCATCCTAACTACCCATTTCACTTATATATTAACGATTATGTTTGGTTTATCCATGGTTTATATGATTTACCTGAGTTTCTGAGGCAATCAAAAATTGGAAAAAGCTGTAAGGGTCCCCCCTTGTGGTTCTGGCAAAAATTGAAAACTTTTGTTCTTCGAGTATTTGGGCGAATCAAAGCATCCTAACTACTCATTTCACTTATATATTAACGATTATGTTTGGTTTATCGATGGTTGATATGATTTACATGAGTTTCTGAGGCAATCAAAAATTGGAAAAAGCTGTAAGGGTCCCCCTTTGTGGTTCTGGCAAAAATTGAAAACTTTTGTTTTTCGAGTATTTGGGCGAATCAAAGCATCCTAACTACCCATTTCACTTATATATTAACTATTATGTTTGGTTTATGCATGGTTGATATGATTTACATGAGTTTCTGAGGCAATCAAAAATTGGAAAAAGCTGTAAGGGTCCCCCCTTGTGGTTCTGCCAAAAATTGAAAACTTTTGTTCTTCGAGTATGTGGGCGAATCAAAGCATCCTAACTACTCATTTCACTTATATATTAACGATTATGTTTGGTTTATCGATGGTTGATATGATTTACATGAGTTTCTGAGGCAATCAAAAATTGGAAAAAGCTGTAAGGGTCCCCCCTTGTGGTTCTGCCAAAAATTGAAAACTTTTGTTTTTCGAGTATTTGGGCGAATCAAAGCATCCTAACTACCCATTTCACTTATATATTAATGATTATGTTTGGTTTATGCATGGTTGATATGATTTACATGAGTTTCTGAGGCAATCCAAAATTGGAAAAAGCTGTAAGGGTCCCCTCTTGTGGTTCTGCCAAAAATTGAAAACTTTTGTTCTTCGAATATTTGGGTGAATCAAAGCATCCTAACTACTCATTTCACTTATATTTTAACGATTATGTTTGGTTTAGGTATGGTTGATATGATTTACATGAGTTTCTGAGGCAATCAAAAATTGGAAAAAGCTGTAAGGGTCCCCCTTGTGGTTCTGGCAAAAACTGAAAACTTTTGTTCTTCGAGTATTTGGGCGAATCAAAGCATCCTAACTACCCATTTCACTTATATATTAACGATTATGTTTGGTTTATCCATGGTTTATATGATTTACTTGAGTTTCTGAGGCAATCAAAAATTGGAAAAAGCTGTAAGGGTCCCCCCTTGTGGTTCTGGCAAAAATTGAAAACTTTTGTTCTTCGAGTATTTGGGCGAATCAAAGCATCCTAACTACTCATTTCACTTATATATTAACGATTATGTTTGGTTTATCGATGGTTGATATGATTTACATGAGTTTCTGAGGCAATCAAAAATTGGAAAAAGCTGTAAGGGTCCCCCCTTGTGGTTCTGCCAAAAATTGGAAACTTTTGTTATTCGAGTATTTGGGCGAATCAAAGCATCCTACCTACCCATTTCACGTATATATTAACGATTATGTTTGGTTTATGCATGGTTGATATGATTTACATGAGTTGCTGAGGCCATCAAAAATTGGAAAAAGCTGTAAGGGTCCCCCCTTGTGGTTCTGCCAAAAATTGAAAACTTTTGTTCTTCGAGTATTTGGGCGAATCAAAGCATCCTAACTACCAATTTCACTTATCTATTAACGATTAAGTTTGGTTTACGCGTGGTTGATATGATTTACATGAGTTTCTGAGGCAATCAAAAATTGGAAAAAGCTGTAAGGGTCCCCCCTTGTGGTTCTGCCAAAAATTGAAAACTTTTGTTCTTCGAGTATTTGGGCGAATCAAAGCATCCTAACTACTCATTTCACTTATATATTAAAGATTATGTTTGGTTTATCCATGGTTGATAATGTTTACATGAGTTTCTGAGGCAATCAAAAATTGGAAAAAGCTATAAGGGTCCCCCCTTGTGGTTCTGGCAAAAATTGAAAACTTTTGTTCTTCGAGTATTTGGGCGAATCATAGCATCCTAACTACTCATTTCACTTATATATTAACGATTATGTTTGGTTTATCGATGGTTGATATGATTTACATGAGTTTCTGAGGCAATCAAAAATTGGAAAAAGCTGTAAGGGTCCCCCCTTGTGGTTCTGCCAAAAATTGAAAACTTTTGTTATTCGAGTATTTGGGCGAATCAAAGCATCCTACCTACCCATTTCACATATATATTAACGATTATGTTTTGTTTATGCATGGTTGATATGATTTACATGAGTTTCTGAGGCAATCAAAAATTGGAAAAAGCTGTAAGGGTCCCCCCTTGTGGTTCTGCCAAAAATTGAAAACTTTTGTTCTTCGAGTATTTGGGCGAATCAAAGCATCCTAACTACCAATTTCACTTATCTGTTAACGATTAAGTTTGGTTTACGCGTGGTTGATATGATTTACATGAGTTTCTGAGGCAATCAAAAATTGGAAAAAGCTGTAAGGGTCCCCCCTTGTGGTTCTGCCAAAAATTGAAAACTTTTGTTCTTCGAGTATTTGGACGAATCAAAGCATCCTAACTACTCATTTCACTATATATTAACGATTATGTTTGGTTTATGTATGGTTGATATGATTTACAAGAGTTTCTGAGGCAATCAAAAATTGGAAAAAGCTGTAAGGTTCCCCCCTTGTGGTTCTGCCAAAAATTGAAAACTTTTGTTCTTCGAGTATTTGGGCGAATCAAAGCATCCTAACTACTCATTTCACTTATATATTAAAGATTATGTTTGGTTTATCCATGGTTGATATGATTTACATGAGTTTCTGAGGCAATCAAAAATTGGAAAAAGCTATAACGGTCCCCCCTTGTGGTTCTACCAAAAACTGAAAACTTTTGTTCTTCGAGTATTTGGGCGAATCAAAGCATCCTAACGACTCATTTCACTTTTATATTAACGATTATGTTTGGTTTATGTATGGTTGATATGATTTACATGAGTTTCTGAGGCAATCAAAAATTGGAAAAAGCTATAAGGGTCCCCCCTTGTGGTTCTGCCAAAAATTGAAAACTTTTGTTCTTCGAGTATTTGGGCGAATCAAAGCATCCTAACTACCAATTTCACTTATCTATTAACGATTAAGTTTGGTTTACGCGTGGTTGATATGATTTACATGAGTTTTTGAGGCAATCAAAAATTGGAAAAAGCTGTAAGGGTCCCCCCTTGTGGTTCTGCCAAAAATTGAAAACTTTTGTTCTTCGAGTATTTGGACGAATCAAAGCATCCTAACTACTCATTTCACTATATATTAACGATTATGTTTGGTTTATGTATGGTTGATATGATTTACATGAGTTTCTGAGGCAATCAAAAATTGGAAAAAGCTGTAAGGGTCCCCCCTTGTGGTTCTGGCAAAAGTTGAAAACTTTTGTTTTTCGAGTATTTGGGCGAATCAAAGCATCCTAACTACCCATTTCACTTATATATTAACGATTATGTTTGGTTTATGCATGGTTGATATGATTTACATGAGTTTCTGAGGCAATCCAAAATTGGAAAAAGCTGTAAGGGTCCCCTCTTGTGGTTCTGCCAAAAATTGAAAACTTTTGTTCTTCGAATATTTGGGTGAATCAAAGCATCCTAACTACTCATTTCACTTATATTTTAACGATTATGTTTGGTTTAGGTATGGTTGATATGATTTACATGAGTTTCTGAGGCAATCAAAAATTGGAAAAAGCTGTAAGGGTCCCCCTTGTGGTTCTGGCAAAAACTGAAAACTTTTGTTCTTCGAGTATTTGGGCGAATCAAAGCATCCTAACAACCAATTTCACTTATCTATTAACGATTAAGTTTGGTTTACGCGTGGTTGATATGATTTACATGAGTTTTTGAGGCAATCAAAAATTGGAAAAAGCTGTAAGGGTCCCCCCTTGTGGTTCTGCCAAAAATTGAAAACTTTTGTTCTTCGAGTATTTGGGCGAATCAAAGCATCCTAACTACCAATTTCACTTATCTATTAACGATTAAGTTTGGTTTACGCGTGGTTGATATGATTTACATGAGTTTCTGAGGCAATAAAAAATTGGAAAAAGCTGTAAGGGTCCCCCCTTGTGGTTCTGGCAAAAATTGAAAACTTTTGTTTTTCGAGTATTTGGGCGAATCAAAGGATCCTAACTACCCATTTCACTTATATATTAACGATTATGTTTGGTTTATGCATGGTTGATATGATTTACATGAGTTTCTGAGGCAATCAAAAATTGGAAAAAGCTGTAAGGGTCCCCCCTTGTGGTTCTGCCAAAAATTGAAAACTTTTGTTCTTCGAGTATTTGGGCGAATCAAAGCATCCTAACTACTCATTTCACTTATATATTAACGATTATGTTTGGTTTATCGATGGTCGATATGATTTACATGAGTTTCTGAGGCAATCAAAAATTGGAAAAAGCTGTAAGGGTCCCCCCTTGTGGTTCTGCCAAAAATTGAAAACTTTTGTTCTTCGAGTATTTGGGCGAATCAAAGCATCCTAACAACCAATTTCACTTATCTATTAACGATTAAGTTTGGTTTACGCGTGGTTGATATGATTTACATGAGTTTTTGAGGCAATCAAAAATTGGAAAAAGCTATAACGGTCCCCCCTTGTGGTTCTACCAAAAACTGAAAACTTTTGTTCTTCGAGTATTTGGGCGAATCAAAGCATCCTAACGACTCATTTCACTTTTATATTAACGATTATGTTTGGTTTATGTATGGTTGATATGATTTACATGAGTTTCTGAGGCAATCAAAAATTGGAAAAAGCTATAAGGGTCCCCCCTTGTGGTTCTGCCAAAAATTGAAAACTTTTGTTCTTCGAGTATTTGGGCGAATCAAAGCATCCTAACTACCAATTTCACTTATCTATTAACGATTAAGTTTGGTTTACGCGTGGTTGATATGATTTACATGAGTTTTTGAGGCAATCAAAAATTGGAAAAAGCTGTAAGGGTCCCCCCTTGTGGTTCTGCCAAAAATTGAAAACTTTTGTTCTTCGAGCATTTGGACGAATCAAAGCATCCTAACTACTCATTTCACTATATATTAACGATTATGTTTGGTTTATGTATGGTTGATATGATTTACATGAGTTTCTGAGGCAATCAAAAATTGGAAAAAGCTGTAAGGGTCCCCCCTTGTGGTTCTGGCAAAAATTGAAAACTTTTGTTTTTCGAGTATTTGGGCGAATCAAAGCATCCTAACTACCCATTTCACTTATATATTAACGATTATGTTTGGTTTATGCATGGTTGATATGATTTACATGAGTTTCTGAGGCAATCCAAAATTGGAAAAAGCTGTAAGGGTCCCCTCTTGTGGTTCTGCCAAAAATTGAAAACTTTTGTTCTTCGAATATTTGGGTGAATCAAAGCATCCTAACTACTCATTTCACTTATATTTTAACGATTATGTTTGGTTTAGGTATGGTTGATATGATTTACATGAGTTTCTGAGGCAATCAAAAATTGGAAAAAGCTGTAAGGGTCCCCCTTGTGGTTCTGGCAAAAACTGAAAACTTTTGTTCTTCGAGTATTTGGGCGAATCAAAGCATCCTAACAACCAATTTCACTTATCTATTAACGATTAAGTTTGGTTTACGCGTGGTTGATATGATTTACATGAGTTTTTGAGGCAATCAAAAATTGGAAAAAGCTGTAAGGGTCCCCCCTTGTGGTTCTGCCAAAAATTGAAAACTTTTGTTCTTCGAGTATTTGGGCGAATCAAAGCATCCTAACTACCAATTTCACTTATCTATTAACGATTAAGTTTGGTTTACGCGTGGTTGATATGATTTACATGAGTTTCTGAGGCAATAAAAAATTGGAAAAAGCTGTAAGGGTCCCCCCTTGTGGTTCTGGCAAAAATTGAAAACTTTTGTTTTTCGAGTATTTGGGCGAATCAAAGGATCCTAACTACCCATTTCACTTATATATTAACGATTATGTTTGGTTTATGCATGGTTGATATGATTTACATGAGTTTCTGAGGCAATCAAAAATTGGAAAAAGCTGTAAGGGTCCCCCCTTGTGGTTCTGCCAAAAATTGAAAACTTTTGTTCTTCGAGTATTTGGGCGAATCAAAGCATCCTAACTACTCATTTCACTTATATATTAACGATTATGTTTGGTTTATCGATGGTCGATATGATTTACATGAGTTTCTGAGGCAATCAAAAATTGGAAAAAGCTGTAAGGGTCCCCCCTTGTGGTTCTGCCAAAAATTGAAAACTTTTGTTCTTCGAGTATTTGGGCGAATCAAAGCATCCTAACAACCAATTTCACTTATCTATTAACGATTAAGTTTGGTTTACGCGTGGTTGATATGATTTACATGAGTTTTTGAGGCAATCAAAAATTGGAAAAAGCTATAACGGTCCCCCCTTGTGGTTCTACCAAAAACTGAAAACTTTTGTTCTTCGAGTATTTGGGCGAATCAAAGCATCCTAACGACTCATTTCACTTTTATATTAACGATTATGTTTGGTTTATGTATGGTTGATATGATTTACATGAGTTTCTGAGGCAATCAAAAATTGGAAAAAGCTATAAGGGTCCCCCCTTGTGGTTCTGCCAAAAATTGAAAACTTTTGTTCTTCGAGTATTTGGGCGAATCAAAGCATCCTAACTACCAATTTCACTTATCTATTAACGATTAAGTTTGGTTTACGCGTGGTTGATATGATTTACATGAGTTTTTGAGGCAATCAAAAATTGGAAAAAGCTGTAAGGGTCCCCCCTTGTGGTTCTGCCAAAAATTGAAAACTTTTGTTCTTCGAGTATTTGGACGAATCAAAGCATCCTAACTACTCATTTCACTATATATTAACGATTATGTTTGGTTTATGTATGGTTGATATGATTTACATGAGTTTCTGAGGCAATCAAAAATTGGAAAAAGCTGTAAGGGTCCCCCCTTGTGGTTCTGGCAAAAATTGAAAACTTTTGTTTTTCGAGTATTTGGGCGAATCAAAGCATCCTAACTACCCATTTCACTTATATATTAACGATTATGTTTGGTTTATGCATGGTTGATATGATTTACATGAGTTTCTGAGGCAATCCAAAATTGGAAAAAGCTGTAAGGGTCCCCTCTTGTGGTTCTGCCAAAAATTGAAAACTTTTGTTCTTCGAATATTTGGGTGAATCAAAGCATCCTAACTACTCATTTCACTTATATTTTAACGATTATGTTTGGTTTAGGTATGGTTGATATGATTTACATGAGTTTCTGAGGCAATCAAAAATTGGAAAAAGCTGTAAGGGTCCCCCTTGTGGTTCTGGCAAAAACTGAAAACTTTTGTTCTTCGAGTATTTGGGCGAATCAAAGCATCCTAACAACCAATTTCACTTATCTATTAACGATTAAGTTTGGTTTACGCGTGGTTGATATGATTTACATGAGTTTTTGAGGCAATCAAAAATTGGAAAAAGCTGTAAGGGTCCCCCCTTGTGGTTCTGCCAAAAATTGAAAACTTTTGTTCTTCGAGTATTTGGGCGAATCAAAGCATCCTAACTACCAATTTCACTTATCTATTAACGATTAAGTTTGGTTTACGCGTGGTTGATATGATTTACATGAGTTTCTGAGGCAATAAAAAATTGGAAAAAGCTGTAAGGGTCCCCCCTTGTGGTTCTGGCAAAAATTGAAAACTTTTGTTTTTCGAGTATTTGGGCGAATCAAAGGATCCTAACTACCCATTTCACTTATATATTAACGATTATGTTTGGTTTATGCATGGTTGATATGATTTACATGAGTTTCTGAGGCAATCAAAAATTGGAAAAAGCTGTAAGGGTCCCCCCTTGTGGTTCTGCCAAAAATTGAAAACTTTTGTTCTTCGAGTATTTGGGCGAATCAAAGCATCCTAACTACTCATTTCACTTATATATTAACGATTATGTTTGGTTTATCGATGGTCGATATGATTTACATGAGTTTCTGAGGCAATCAAAAATTGGAAAAAGCTGTAATGGTCCCCCCTTGTGGTTCTGCCAAAAATTGAAAACTTTTGTTCTTCGAGTATTTGGGCGAATCAAAGCATCCTAACAACCAATTTCACTTATCTATTAACGATTAAGTTTGGTTTACGCGTGGTTGATATGATTTACATGAGTTTTTGAGGCAATCAAAAATTGGAAAAAGCTGTAAGGGTCCCCCCTTGTGGTTCTGCCAAAAATTGAAAACTTTTGTTCTTCGAGTATTTGGACGAATCAAAGCATCCTAACTACTCATTTCACTATATATTAACGATTATGTTTGGTTTATGTATGGTTGATATGATTTACATGAGTTTCTGAGGCAATCAAAAATTGGAAAAAGCTGTAAGGGTCCCCCCTTGTGGTTCTGCCAAAAATTGAAAACTTTTGTTCTTCGAGTATTTGGGCGAATCAAAGCATCCTAACTACCCATTTCACTTACATATTAACGATTATGTTTGGTTTATGCATGGTTGATATGATTTACATGAGTTTCTGAGGCAATCAAAAATTGGAAAAAGCTGTAAGGGTCCCCCCTTGTGGTTCTGGCAAAAATTGAAAACTTTTGTTTTTCGAGTATTTGGGCGAATCAAAGCATCCTAACTACCCATTTCACTTATATATTAACGATTATGTTTGGTTTATGCATGGTTGATAAGATTTACATGAGTTTCTGAGGCAATCAAAAATTGGAAAAAGCTGTAAGGGTCCCCCCTTGTGGTTCAGCCAAAAATTGAAAACTTTTGTTCTTCGAATATTTGGGTGAATCAAAGCATCCTAACTACTCATTTCACTTATATTTTAACGATTATGTTTGGTTTAGGTATGGTTGATATGATTTACATGAGTTTCTGAGGCAATCAAAAATTGGAAAAAGCTGTAAGGGTCCCCCCTTGTGGTTCTGGCAAAAACTGAAAACTTTTGTTCTTCGAGTATTTGGGCGAATCAAAGCATCCTAACTACCCATTTCACTTATATATTAACGATTATGTTTGGTTTAGGTATGGTTGATATGATTCACATGAGTTTCTGAGGCAATCGAAAATTGGAAAAAGCTGTAAGGGTCCCCCCTTGTGGTTCTGGCAAAAACTGAAAACTTTTGTTCTTCGAGTATTTGGGCGAATCAAAGCATCCTAACTACCCATTTCACTTATATATTAACGATTATGTTTGGTTTATCCATGGTTTATATGATTTACCTGAGTTTCTGAGGCAATCAAAAATTGGAAAAAGCTGTAAGGGTCCCCCCTTGTGGTTCTGGCAAAAATTGAAAACTTTTGTTTTTCGAGTATTTGGGCGAATCAAAGCATCCTAACTACCCATTTCACTTATATATTAACTATTATGTTTGGTTTATGCATGGTTGATATGATTTACATGAGTTTCTGAGGCAATCAAAAATTGGAAAAAGCTGTAAGGGTCCCCCCTTGTGGTTCTGCCAAAAATTGAAAACTTTTGTTCTTCGAGTATTTGGGCGAATCAAAGCATCCTAACTACTCATTTCACTTATATATTAACGATTATGTTTGGTTTATCGATGGTTGATATGATTTACATGAGTTTCTGAGGCAATCAAAAATTGGAAAAAGCTGTAAGGGTCCCCCCTTGTGGTTCTGGCAAAAATTGAAAACTTTTGTTTTTCGAGTATTTGGGCGAATCAAAGCATCCTAACTACCCATTTCACTTATATATTAACTATTATGTTTGGTTTATGCATGGTTGATATGATTTACATGAGTTTCTGAGGCAATCAAAAATTGGAAAAAGCTGTAAGGGTCCCCCCTTGTGGTTCTGCCAAAAATTGAAAACTTTTGTTCTTCGAGTATTTGGGCGAATCAAAGCATCCTAACTACTCATTTCACTTATATATTAACGATTATGTTTGGTTTATCGATGGTTGATATGATTTACATGAGTTTCTGAGGCAATCAAAAATTGGAAAAAGCTGTAAGGGTCCCCCCTTGTGGTTCTGCCAAAAATTGAAAACTTTTGTTCTTCGAGTATTTGGGCGAATCAAAGCATCCTAACTACCAATTTCACTTATCTATTAATGATTAAGTTTGGTTTACACGTGGTTGATATGATTTACATGAGTTTTTGAGGCAATCAAAAATTGGAAAAAGCTGTAAGGGTCCCCCCTTGTGGTTCTGCCAAAAATTGAAAACTTTTGTTCTTCGAGTATTTGGACGAATCAAAGCATCCTAACTACTCATTTCACTATATATTAACGATTATGTTTGGTTTATGTATGGTTGATATGATTTACATGAGTTTCTGAGGCAATCAAAAATTGGAAAAAGCTGTAAGGGTCCCCCCTTGTGGTTCTGGCAAAAATTGAAAACTTTTGTTTTTCGAGTATTTGGGCGAATCAAAGCATCCTAACTACCCATTTCACTTATATATTAACGATTATGTTTGGTTTATGCATGGTTGATATGATTTACATGAGTTTCTGAGGCAATCCAAAATTGGAAAAAGCTGTAAGGGTCCCCTCTTGTGGTTCTGCCAAAAATTGAAAACTTTTGTTCTTCGAATATTTGGGTGAATCAAAGCATCCTAACTACTCATTTCACTTATATTTTAACGATTATGTTTGGTTTATGCATGGTTGATAAGATTTACATGAGTTTCTGAGGCAATCAAAAATTGGAAAAAGCTGTAAGGGTCCCCCCTTGTGGTTCAGCCAAAAATTGAAAACTTTTGTTCTTCGAATATTTGGGTGAATCAAAGCATCCTAACTACTCATTTCACTTATATTTTAACGATTATGTTTGGTTTAGGTATGGTTGATATGATTTACATGAGTTTCTGAGGCAATCAAAAATTGGAAAAAGCTGTAAGGGTCCCCCCTTGTGGTTCTGGCAAAAACTGAAAACTTTTGTTCTTCGAGTATTTGGGCGAATCAAAGCATCCTAACTACCCATTTCACTTATATATTAACGATTATGTTTGGTTTAGGTATGGTTGATATGATTCACATGAGTTTCTGAGGCAATCGAAAATTGGAAAAAGCTGTAAGGGTCCCCCCTTGTGGTTCTGGCAAAAACTGAAAACTTTTGTTCTTCGAGTATTTGGGCGAATCAAAGCATCCTAACTACCCATTTCACTTATATATTAACGATTATGTTTGGTTTATCCATGGTTTATATGATTTACATGAGTTTCTGAGGCAATCAAAAATTGGAAAAAGCTGTAAGGGTCCCCCCTTGTGGTTCTGGCAAAAATTGAAAACTTTTGTTTTTCGAGTATTTGGGCGAATCAAAGCATCCTAACTACCCATTTCACTTATATATTAACTATTATGTTTGGTTTATGCATGGTTGATATGATTTACATGAGTTTCTGAGGCAATCAAAAATTGGAAAAAGCTGTAAGGGTCCCCCCTTGTGGTTCTGCCAAAAATTGAAAACTTTTGTTCTTCGAGTATTTGGGCGAATCAAAGCATCCTAACTACTCATTTCACTTATATATTAACGATTATGTTTGGTTTATCGATGGTTGATATGATTTACATGAGTTTCTGAGGCAATCAAAAATTGGAAAAAGCTGTAAGGGTCCCCCCTTGTGGTTCTGCCAAAAATTGAAAACTTTTGTTCTTCGAGTATTTGGGCGAATCAAAGCATCCTAACTACCAATTTCACTTATCTATTAACGATTAAGTTTGGTTTACGCGTGGTTGATATGATTTACATGAGTTTTTGAGGCAATCAAAAATTGGAAAAAGCTGTAAGGGTCCCCCCTTGTGGTTCTGCCAAAAATTGAAAACTTTTGTTCTTCGAGTATTTGGACGAATCAAAGCATCCTAACTACTCATTTCACTATATATTAACGATTATGTTCGGTTTATGTATGGTTGATATGATTTACATGAGTTTCTGAGGCAATCAAAAATTGGAAAAAGCTGTAAGGGTCCCCCCTTGTGGTTCTGGCAAAAATTGAAAACTTTTGTTTTTCGAGTATTTGGGCGAATCAAAGCATCCTAACTACCCATTTCACTTATATATTAACGATTATGTTTGGTTTATGCGTGGTTGATATGATTTACATGAGTTTCTGAGGCAATCCAAAATTGGAAAAAGCTGTAAGGGTCCCCTCTTGTGGTTCTGCCAAAAATTGAAAACTTTTGTTCTTCGAATATTTGGGTGAATCAAAGCATCCTAACTACTCATTTCACTTATATTTTAACGATTATGTTTGGTTTAGGTATGGTTGATATGATTTACATGAGTTTCTGAGGCAATCAAAAATTGGAAAAAGCTGTAAGGGTCCCCCTTGTGGTTCTGGCAAAAACTGAAAACTTTTGTTCTTCGAGTATTTGGGCGAATCAAAGCATCCTAACTACCCATTTCACTTATATATTAACGATTATGTTTGGTTTATCCATGGTTTATATGATTTACTTGAGTTTCTGAGGCAATCAAAAATTGGAAAAAGCTGTAAGGGTCCCCCCTTGTGGTTCTGGCAAAAATTGAAAACTTTTGTTCTTCGAGTATTTGGGCGAATCAAAGCATCCTAACTACTCATTTCACTTATATATTAACGATTATGTTTGGTTTATCGATGGTTGATATGATTTACATGAGTTTCTGAGGCAATCAAAAATTGGAAAAAGCTGTAAGGGTCCCCCCTTGTGGTTCTGCCAAAAATTGGAAACTTTTGTTATTCGAGTATTTGGGCGAATCAAAGCATCCTACCTACCCATTTCACATATATATTAACGATTATGTTTGGTTTATGCATGGTTGATATGATTTACATGAGTTGCTGAGGCAATCAAAAATTGGAAAAAGCTGTAAGGGTCCCCCCTTGTGGTTCTGCCAAAAATTGAAAACTTTTGTTCTTCGAGTATTTGGGCGAATCAAAGCATCCTAACTACCAATTTCACTTATCTATTAACGATTAAGTTTGGTTTACGCGTGGTTGATATGATTTGCATGAGTTTCTGAGGCAATCAAAAATTGGAAAAAGCTGTAAGGGTCCCCCCTTGTGGTTCAGCCAAAAATTGAAAACTTTTGTTCTTCGAATATTTGGGTGAATCAAAGCATCCTAACTACTCATTTCACTTATATTTTAACGATTATGTTTGGTTTAGGTATGGTTGATATGATTTACATGAGTTTCTGAGGCAATCAAAAATTGGAAAAAGCTGTAAGGGTCCCCCCTTGTGGTTCTGGCAAAAACTGAAAACTTTTGTTCTTCGAGTATTTGGGCGAATCAAAGCATCCTAACTACCCATTTCACTTATATATTAACGATTATGTTTGGTTTAGGTATGGTTGATATGATTCACATGAGTTTCTGAGGCAATCGAAAATTGGAAAAAGCTGTAAGGGTCCCCCCTTGTGGTTCTGGCAAAAACAGAAAACTTTTGTTCTTCAAGTATTTGGGCGAATCAAAGCATCCTAACTACCCATTTCACTTATATATTAACGATTATGTTTGGTTTATCCATGGTTTATATGATTTACCTGAGTTTCTGAGGCAATCAAAAATTGGAAAAATCTGTAAGGGTCCCCCCTTGTGGTTCTGGCAAAAATTGAAAACTTTTGTTTTTCGAGTATTTGGGCGAATCAAAGCATCCTAACTACCCATTTCACTTATATATTAACTATTATGTTTGGTTTATGCATGGTTGATATGATTTACATGAGTTTCTGAGGCAATCAAAAATTGGAAAAAGCTGTAAGGGTCCCCCCTTGTGGTTCTGCCAAAAATTGAAAACTTTTGTTCTTCGAGTATTTGGGCGAATCAAAGCATCCTAACTACTCATTTCACTTATATATTAACGATTATGTTTGGTTTATCGATGGTTGATATGATTTACATGAGTTTCTGAGGCAATCAAAAATTGGAAAAAGCTGTAAGGGTCCCCCCTTGTGGTTCTGGCAAAAATTGAAAACTTTTGTTTTTCGAGTATTTGGGCGAATCAAAGCATCCTAACTACCCATTTCACTTATATATTAACTATTATGTTTGGTTTATGCATGGTTGATATGATTTACATGAGTTTCTGAGGCAATCAAAAATTGGAAAAAGCTGTAAGGGTCCCCCCTTGTGGTTCTGCCAAAAATTGAAAACTTTTGTTCTTCGAGTATTTGGGCGAATCAAAGCATCCTAACTACTCATTTCACTTATATATTAACGATTATGTTTGGTTTATCGATGGTTGATATGATTTACATGAGTTTCTGAGGCAATCAAAAATTGGAAAAAGCTGTAAGGGTCCCCCCTTGTGGTTCTGCCAAAAATTGAAAACTTTTGTTCTTCGAGTATTTGGGCGAATCAAAGCATCCTAACTACCAATTTCACTTATCTATTAACGATTAAGTTTGGTTTACGCATGGTTGATATGATTTACATGAGTTTTTGAGGCAATCAAAAATTGGAAAAAGCTGTAAGGGTCCCCTCTTGTGGTTCTGCCAAAAATTGAAAACTTTTGTTCTTCGAGTATTTGGACGAATCAAAGCATCCTAACTACTCATTTCACTATATATTAACGATTATGTTTGGTTTATGTATGGTTGATATGATTTACATGAGTTTCTGAGGCAATCAAAAATTGGAAAAAGCTGTAAGGGTCCCCCCTTGTGGTTTTGGCAAAAATTGAAAACTTTTGTTTTTCGAGTATTTGGGCGAATCAAAGCATCCTAACTACCCATTTCACTTATATATTAACGATTATGTTTGGTTTATGCATGGTTGATATGATTTACATGAGTTTCTGAGGCAATCCAAAATTGGAAAAAGCTGTAAGGGTCCCCTCTTGTGGTTCTGCCAAAAATTGAAAACTTTTGTTCTTCGAATATTTGGGTGAATCAAAGCATCCTAACTACTCATTTCACTTATATTTTAACGATTATGTTTGGTTTAGGTATGGTTGATATGATTTACATGAGTTTCTGAGGCAATCAAAAATTGGAAAAAGCTGTAAGGGTCCCCCCTTGTGGTTCTGGCAAAAATTGAAAACTTTTGTTTTTCGAGTATTTGGGCGAATCAAAGCATCCTAACTACCCATTTCACTTATATATTAACTATTATGTTTGGTTTATGCATGGTTGATATGATTTACATGAGTTTCTGAGGCAATCAAAAATTGGAAAAAGCTGTAAGGGTCCCCCCTTGTGGTTATGCCAAAAATTGAAAACTTTTGTTCTTCGAGTATTTGGGCGAATCAAAGCATCCTAACTACTCATTTCACTTATATATTAACGATTATGTTTGGTTTATCGATGGTTGATATGATTTACATGAGTTTCTGAGGCAATCAAAAATTGGAAAAAGCTGTAAGGGTCCCCCCCTGTGGTTCTGGCAAAAATTGAAAACTTTTGTTTTTCGAGTATTTGGGCGAATCAAAGCATCCTAACTACCCATTTCACTTATATATTAACTATTATGTTTGGTTTATGCATGGTTGATATGATTTACATGAGTTTCTGAGGCAATCAAAAATTGGAAAAAGCTGTAAGGGTCCCCCCTTGTGGTTCTGCCAAAAATTGAAAACTTTTGTTCTTCGAGTATTTGGGCGAATCAAAGCATCCTAACTACTCATTTCACTTATATATTAACGATTATGTTTGGTTTATCGATGGTTGATATGATTTACATGAGTTTCTGAGGCAATCAAAAATTGGAAAAAGCTGTAAGGGTCCCCCCTTGTGGTTCTGCCAAAAATTGAAAACTTTTGTTCTTCGAGTATTTGGGCGAATCAAAGCATCCTAACTACCAATTTCACTTATCTATTAACGATTAAGTTTGGTTTACGCGTGGTTGATATGATTTACATGAGTTTTTGAGGCAATCAAAAATTGGAAAAAGCTGTAAGGGTCCCCCCTTGTGGTTCTGCCAAAAATTGAAAACTTTTGTTCTTCGAGTATTTGGACGAATCAAAGCATCCTAACTACTCATTTCACTATATATTAACGATTATGTTTGGTTTATGTATGGTTGATATGATTTACATGAGTTTCTGAGGCAATCAAAAATTGGAAAATGCTGTAAGGGTCCCCCCTTGTGGTTCTGGCAAAAATTGAAAACTTTTGTTTTTCGAGTATTTGGGCGAATCAAAGCATCCTAACTACCCATTTCACTTATATATTAACGATTATGTTTGGTTTATGCGTGGTTGATATGATTTACATGAGTTTCTGAGGCAATCCAAAATTGGAAAAAGCTGTAAGGGTCCCCTCTTGTGGTTCTGCCAAAAATTGAAAACTTTTGTTCTTCGAATATTTGGGTGAATCAAAGCATCCTAACTACTCATTTCACTTATATTTTAACGATTATGTTTGGTTTAGGTATGGTTGATATGATTTACATGAGTTTCTGAGGCAATCAAAAATTGGAAAAAGCTGTAAGGGTCCCCCTTGTGGTTCTGGCAAAAACTGAAAACTTTTGTTCTTCGAGTATTTGGGCGAATCAAAGCATCCTAACTACCCATTTCACTTATATATTAACGATTATGTTTGGTTTATCCATGGTTTATATGATTTACTTGAGTTTCTGAGGCAATCAAAAATTGGAAAAAGCTGTAAGGGTCCCCCCTTGTGGTTCTGGCAAAAATTGAAAACTTTTGTTCTTCGAGTATTTGGGCGAATCAAAGCATCCTAACTACTCATTTCACTTATATATTAACGATTATGTTTGGTTTATCGATGGTTGATATGATTTACATGAGTTTCTGAGGCAATCAAAAATTGGAAAAAGCTGTAAGGGTCCCCCCTTGTGGTTCTGCCAAAAATTGGAAACTTTTGTTATTCGAGTATTTGGGCGAATCAAAGCATCCTACCTACCCATTTCACATATATATTAACGATTATGTTTGGTTTATGCATGGTTGATATGATTTACATGAGTTGCTGAGGCAATCAAAAATTGGAAAAAGCTGTAAGGGTCCCCCCTTGTGGTTCTGCCAAAAATTGAAAACTTTTGTTCTTCGAGTATTTGGGCGAATCAAAGCATCCTAACTACCAATTTCACTTATCTATTAACGATTAAGTTTGGTTTACGCGTGGTTGATATGATTTGCATGAGTTTCTGAGGCAATCAAAAATTGGAAAAAGCTGTAAGGGTCCCCTCTTGTGGTTCTGCCAAAAATTGAAAACTTTTGTTCTTCGAATATTTGGGTGAATCAAAGCATCCTAACTACTCATTTCACTTATATTTTAACGATTATGTTTGGTTTAGGTATGGTTGATATGATTTACATGAGTTTCTGAGGCAATCAAAAATTGGAAAAAGCTGTAAGGGTCCCCCCTTGTGGTTCTGGCAAAAACTGAAAACTTTTGTTCTTCGAGTATTTGGGCGAATCAAAGCATCCTAACTACCCATTTCACTTATATATTAACGATTATGTTTGGTTTAGGTATGGTTGATATGATTCACATGAGTTTCTGAGGCAATCGAAAATTGGAAAAAGCTGTAAGGGTCCCCCCTTGTGGTTCTGGCAAAAACAGAAAACTTTTGTTCTTCAAGTATTTGGGCGAATCAAAGCATCCTAACTACCCATTTCACTTATATATTAACGATTATGTTTGGTTTATCCATGGTTTATATGATTTACCTGAGTTTCTGAGGCAATCAAAAATTGGAAAAATCTGTAAGGGTCCCCCCTTGTGGTTCTGGCAAAAATTGAAAACTTTTGTTTTTCGAGTATTTGGGCGAATCAAAGCATCCTAACTACCCATTTCACTTATATATTAACTATTATGTTTGGTTTATGCATGGTTGATATGATTTACATGAGTTTCTGAGGCAATCAAAAATTGGAAAAAGCTGTAAGGGTCCCCCCTTGTGGTTCTGCCAAAAATTGAAAACTTTTGTTCTTCGAGTATTTGGGCGAATCAATGCATCCTAACTACTCATTTCACTTATATATTAACGATTATGTTTGGTTTATCGATGGTTGATATGATTTACATGAGTTTCTGAGGCAATCAAAAATTGGAAAAAGCTGTAAGGGTCCCCCCTTGTGGTTCTGGCAAAAATTGAAAACTTTTGTTTTTCGAGTATTTGGGCGAATCAAAGCATCCTAACTACCCATTTCACTTATATATTAACTATTATGTTTGGTTTATGCATGGTTGATATGATTTACATGAGTTTCTGAGGCAATCAAAAATTGGAAAAAGCTGTAAGGGTCCCCCCTTGTGGTTCTGCCAAAAATTGAAAACTTTTGTTCTTCGAGTATTTGGGCGAATCAAAGCATCCTAACTACTCATTTCACTTATATATTAACGATTATGTTTGGTTTATCGATGGTTGATATGATTTACATGAGTTTCTGAGGCAATCAAAAATTGGAAAAAGCTGTAAGGGTCCCCCCTTGTGGTTCTGCCAAAAATTGAAAACTTTTGTTCTTCGAGTATTTGGGCGAATCAAAGCATCCTAACTACCAATTTCACTTATCTATTAACGATTAAGTTTGGTTTACGCGTGGTTGATATGATTTACATGAGTTTTTGAGGCAATCAAAAATTGGAAAAAGCTGTAAGGGTCCCCTCTTGTGGTTCTGCCAAAAATTGAAAACTTTTGTTCTTCGAGTATTTGGACGAATCAAAGCATCCTAACTACTCATTTCACTATATATTAACGATTATGTTTGGTTTATGTATGGTTGATATGATTTACATGAGTTTCTGAGGCAATCAAAAATTGGAAAAAGCTGTAAGGGTCCCCCCTTGTGGTTCTGGCAAAAATTGAAAACTTTTGTTTTTCGAGTATTTGGGCGAATCAAAGCATCCTAACTACCCATTTCACTTATATATTAACGATTATGTTTGGTTTATGCATGGTTGATATGATTTACATGAGTTTCTGAGGCAATCCAAAATTGGAAAAAGCTGTAAGGGTCCCCTCTTGTGGTTCTGCCAAAAATTGAAAACTTTTGTTCTTCGAATATTTGGGTGAATCAAAGCATCCTAACTACTCATTTCACTTATATTTTAACGATTATGTTTGGTTTAGGTATGGTTGATATGATTTACATGAGTTTCTGAGGCAATCAAAAATTGGAAAAAGCTGTAAGGGTCCCCCTTGTGGTTCTGGCAAAAACTGAAAAGTTTTGTTCTTCGAGTATTTGGGCGAATCAAAGCATCCTAACTACCCATTTCACTTATATATTAACGATTATGTTTGGTTTATCCATGGTTTATATGATTTACTTGAGTTTCTGAGGCAATCAAAAATTGGAAAAAGCTGTAAGGGTCCCCCCTTGTGGTTCTGGCAAAAATTGAAAACTTTTGTTCTTCGAGTATTTGGGCGAATCAAAGCATCCTAACTACTCATTTCACTTATATATTAACGATTATGTTTGGTTTATCGATGGTTGATATGATTTACATGAGTTTCTGAGGCAATCAAAAATTGGAAAAAGCTGTAAGGGTCCCCCCTTGTGGTTCTGCCAAAAATTGGAAACTTTTGTTATTCGAGTATTTGGGCGAATCAAAGCATCCTACCTACCCATTTCACATATATATTAACGATTATGTTTGGTTTATGCATGGTTGATATGATTTACATGAGTTGCTGAGGCAATCAAAAATTGGAAAAAGCTGTAAGGGTCCCCCCTTGTGGTTCTGCCAAAAATTGAAAACTTTTGTTCTTCGAGTATTTGGGCGAATCAAAGCATCCTAACTACTCATTTCACTTATATATTAACGATTATGTTTGGTTTATCGATGGTTGATATGATTTACATGAGTTTCTGAGGCAATCAAAAATTGGAAAAAGCTGTAAGGGTCCCCCCTTGTGGTTCTGGCAAAAATTGAAAACTTTTGTTTTTCGAGTATTTGGGCGAATCAAAGCATCCTAACTACCCATTTCACTTATATATTAACTATTATGTTTGTTTTATGCATGGTTGATATGATTTACATGAGTTTCTGAGGCAATCAAAAATTGGAAAAAGCTGTAAGGGTCCCCCCTTGTGGTTCTGCCAAAAATTGAAAACTTTTGTTCTTCGAGTATTTGGGCGAATCAAAGCATCCTAACTACTCATTTCACTTATATATTAACGATTATGTTTGGTTTATCGATGGTTGATATGATTTACATGAGTTTCTGAGGCAATCAAAAATTGGAAAAAGCTGTAAGGGTCCCCCCTTGTGGTTCTGCCAAAAATTGAAAACTTTTGTTCTTCGAGTATTTGGGCGAATCAAAGCATCCTAACTACCAATTTCACTTATCTATTAACGATTAAGTTTGGTTTACGCGTGGTTGATATGATTTACATGAGTTTTTGAGGCAATCAAAAATTGGAAAAAGCTGTAAGGGTCCCCTCTTGTGGTTCTGCCAAAAATTGAAAACTTTTGTTCTTCGAGTATTTGGACGAATCAAAGCATCCTAACTACTCATTTCACTATATATTAACGATTATGTTTGGTTTATGTATGGTTGATATGATTTACATGAGTTTCTGAGGCAATCAAAAATTGGAAAAAGCTGTAAGGGTCCCCCCTTGTGGTTCTGGCAAAAATTGAAAACTTTTGTTTTTCGAGTATTTGGGCGAATCAAAGCATCCTAACTACCCATTTCACTTATATATTAACGATTATGTTTGGTTTATGCATGGTTGATATGATTTACATGAGTTTCTGAGGCAATCCAAAATTGGAAAAAGCTGTAAGGGTCCCCTCTTGTGGTTCTGCCAAAAATTGAAAACTTTTGTTCTTCGAATATTTGGGTGAATCAAAGCATCCTAACTACTCATTTCACTTATATTTTAACGATTATGTTTGGTTTAGGTATGGTTGATATGATTTACATGAGTTTCTGAGGCAATCAAAAATTGGAAAAAGCTGTAAGGGTCCCCCTTGTGGTTCTGGCAAAAACTGAAAAGTTTTGTTCTTCGAGTATTTGGGCGAATCAAAGCATCCTAACTACCCATTTCACTTATATATTAACGATTATGTTTGGTTTATCCATGGTTTATATGATTTACTTGAGTTTCTGAGGCAATCAAAAATTGGAAAAAGCTGTAAGGGTCCCCCCTTGTGGTTCTGGCAAAAATTGAAAACTTTTGTTCTTCGAGTATTTGGGCGAATCAAAGCATCCTAACTACTCATTTCACTTATATATTAACGATTATGTTTGGTTTATCGATGGTTGATATGATTTACATGAGTTTCTGAGGCAATCAAAAATTGGAAAAAGCTGTAAGGGTCCCCCCTTGTGGTTCTGCCAAAAATTGGAAACTTTTGTTATTCGAGTATTTGGGCGAATCAAAGCATCCTACCTACCCATTTCACATATATATTAACGATTATGTTTGGTTTATGCATGGTTGATATGATTTACATGAGTTGCTGAGGCAATCAAAAATTGGAAAAAGCTGTAAGGGTCCCCCCTTGTGGTTCTGCCAAAAATTGAAAACTTTTGTTCTTCGAGTATTTGGGCGAATCAAAGCATCCTAACTACCAATTTCACTTATCTATTAACGATTAAGTTTGGTTTACGCGTGGTTGATATGATTTACATGAGTTTCTGAGGCAATCAAAAATTGGAAAAAGCTGTAAGGGTCCCCCCTTGTGGTTCTGCCAAAAATTGAAAACTTTTGTTCTTCGAGTATTTGGGCGAATCAAAGCATCCTAACTACTCATTTCACTTATATATTAAAGATTATGTTTGGTTTATCCATGGTTGATATGATTTACATGAGTTTCTGAGGCAATCAAAAATTGGAAAAAGCTGTAAGGGTCCCCCCTTGTGGTTCTGCCAAAAATTGAAAACTTTTGTTATTCGAGTATTTGGGCGAATCAAAACATCCTACCTACCCATTTCACATATATATTAACGATTATGTTTTGTTTATGCATGGTTGATATGATTTACATGAGTTTCTGAGGCAATCAAAAATTGGAAAAAGCTGTAAGGGTCCCCCCTTGTGGTTCTGCCAAAAATTGAAAACTTTTGTTCTTCGAGTATTTGGGCGAATCAAAGCATCCTAACTACCAATTTCACTTATCTATTAACGATTAAGTTTGGTTTACGCGTGGTTGATATGATTTACATGAGTTTCTGAGGCAATCAAAAATTGGAAAAAGCTGTAAGGGTCCCCCCTTGTGGTTCTGCCAAAAATTGAAAACTTTTGTTATTCGAGTATTTGGGCGAATCAAAGCATCCTACCTACCCATTTCACATATATATTAACGATTATGTTTTGTTTATGCATGGTTGATATGATTTACATGAGTTTCTGAGGCAATCAAAAATTGGAAAAAGCTGTAAGGGTCCCCCCTTGTGGTTCTGGCAAAAATTGAAAACTTTTGTTCTTCGAGTATTTGGGCGAATCAAAGCATCCTAACTACTCATTTCACTTATATATTAACGATTATGTTTGGTTTATCGATGGTTGATATGATTTACATGAGTTTCTGAGGCAATCAAAAATTGGAAAAAGCTGTAAGGGTCCCCCCTTGTGGTTCTGCCAAAAATTGGAAACTTTTGTTATTCGAGTATTTGGGCGAATCAAAGCATCCTACCTACCCATTTCACATATATATTAACGATTATGTTTGGTTTATGCATGGTTGATATGATTTACATGAGTTGCTGAGGCAATCAAAAATTGGAAAAAGCTGTAAGGGTCCCCCCTTGTGGTTCTGCCAAAAATTGAAAACTTTTGTTCTTCGAGTATTTGGGCGAATCAAAGCATCCTAACTACCAATTTCACTTATCTATTAACGATTAAGTTTGGTTTACGCGTGGTTGATATGATTTACATGAGTTTCTGAGGCAATCAAAAATTGGAAAAAGCTGTAAGGGTCCCCCCTTGTGGTTCTGCCAAAAATTGAAAACTTTTGTTCTTCGAGTATTTGGGCGAATCAAAGCATCCTAACTACTCATTTCACTTATATATTAAAGATTATGTTTGGTTTATCCATGGTTGATATGATTTACATGAGTTTCTGAGGCAATCAAAAATTGGAAAAAGCTGTAAGGGTCCCCCCTTGTGGTTCTGCCAAAAATTGAAAACTTTTGTTATTCGAGTATTTGGGCGAATCAAAACATCCTACCTACCCATTTCACATATATATTAACGATTATGTTTTGTTTATGCATGGTTGATATGATTTACATGAGTTTCTGAGGCAATCAAAAATTGGAAAAAGCTGTAAGGGTCCCCCCTTGTGGTTCTGCCAAAAATTGAAAACTTTTGTTCTTCGAGTATTTGGGCGAATCAAAGCATCCTAACTACCAATTTCACTTATCTATTAACGATTAAGTTTGGTTTACGCGTGGTTGATATGATTTACATGAGTTTCTGAGGCAATCAAAAATTGGAAAAAGCTGTAAGGGTCCCCCCTTGTGGTTCTGCCAAAAATTGAAAACTTTTGTTATTCGAGTATTTGGGCGAATCAAAGCATCCTACCTACCCATTTCACATATATATTAACGATTATGTTTTGTTTATGCATGGTTGATATGATTTACATGAGTTTCTGAGGCAATCAAAAATTGGAAAAAGCTGTAAGGGTCCCCCCTTGTGGTTCTGCCAAAAATTGAAAACTTTTGTTCTTCGAGTATTTGGACGAATCAAAGCATCCTAACTACTCATTTCACTATATATTAACGATTATGTTTGGTTTATGTATGGTTGATATGATTTACAAGAGTTTCTGAGGCAATCAAAAATTGGAAAAAGCTGTAAGGTTCCCCCTTGTGGTTCTGCCAAAAATTGAAAACTTTTGTTCTTCGAGTATTTGGGCGAATCAAAGCATCCTAACTACTCATTTCACTTATATATTAAAGATTATGTTTGGTTTATCCATGGTTGATAATATTTACATGAGTTTCTGAGGCAATCAAAAATTGGGAAAAGCTATAACGGTCCCCCCTTGTGGTTCTACCAAAAACTGAAAACTTTTGTTCTTCGAGTATTTGGGCGAATCAAAGCATCCTAACGACTCATTTCACTTTTATATTAACGATTATGTTTGGTTTATGTATGGTTGATATGATTTACATGAGTTTCTGAGGCAATCAAAAATTGGAAAAAGCTATAAGGGTCCCCCCTTGTGGTTCTGCCAAAAATTGAAAACTTTTGTTCTTCGAGTATTTGGGCGAATCAAAGCATCCTAACTACTCATTTCACTTATATATTAAAGATTATGTTTGGTTTATCCCTGGTTGAAAATATTTACATGAGTTTCTGAGGCAATCAAAAATTGGAAAAAGCTATAAGGGTCCCCCCTTGTGGTTCTACCAAAAATTGAAAACTTTTGTTCTTCGAGTATTTGGGCGAATCAAAGCATCCTAACTACCAATTTCACTTATCTATTAACGATTAAGTTTGGTTTACGCGTGGTTGATATGATTTACATGAGTTTCTGAGGCAATAAAAAATTGGAAAAAGCTGTAAGGGTCCCCCCTTGTGGTTCTGGCAAAAATTGAAAACTTTTGTTTTTCGAGTATTTGGGCGAATCAAAGGATCCTAACTACCCATTTCACTTATATATTAACGATTATGTTTGGTTTATGCATGGTTGATATGATTTACATGAGTTTCTGAGGCAATCAAAAATTGGAAAAAGCTGTAAGGGTCCCCCCTTGTGGTTCTGCCAAAAATTGAAAACTTTTGTTCTTCGAGTATTTGGGCGAATCAAAGCATCCTAACTACTCATTTCACTTATATATTAACGATTATGTTTGTTTTATCGATGGTCGATATGATTTACATGAGTTTCTGAGGCAATCAAAAATTGGAAAAAGCTGTAAGGGTCCCCCCTTGTGGTTCTGCCAAAAATTGAAAACTTTTGTTCTTCGAGTATTTGGGCGAATCAAAGCATCCTAACTACCAATTTCACTTATCTATTAACGATTAAGTTTGGTTTACGCGTGGTTGATATGATTTACATGAGTTTTTGAGGCAATCAAAAATTGGAAAAAGCTGTAAGGGTCCCCCCTTGTGGTTCTGCCAAAAATTGAAAACTTTTGTTCTTCGAGTATTTGGACGAATCAAAGCATCCTAACTACTCATTTCACTATATATTAACGATTATGTTTGGTTTATGTATGGTTGATATGATTTACATGAGTTTCTGAGGCAATCAAAAATTGGAAAAAGCTGTAAGGGTCCCCCCTTGTGGTTCTGCCAAAAATTGAAAACTTTTGTTCTTCGAGTATTTGGGCGAATCAAAGCATCCTAACTACCCATTTCACTTACATATTAACGATTATGTTTGGTTTATGCATGGTTGATATGATTTACATGAGTTTCTGAGGCAATCAAAAATTGGAAAAAGCTGTAAGGGTCCCCCCTTGTGGTTCTGGCAAAAATTGAAAACTTTTGTTTTTCGAGTATTTGGGCGAATCAAAGCATCCTAACTACCCATTTCACTTATATATTAACGATTATGTTTGGTTTATGCATGGTTGATAAGATTTACATGAGTTTCTGAGGCAATCCAAAATTGGAAAAAGCTGTAAGGGTCCCCCCTTGTGGTTCAGCCAAAAATTGAAAACTTTTGTTCTTCGAATATTTGGGTGAATCAAAGCATCCTAACTACTCATTTCACTTATATTTTAACGATTATGTTTGGTTTAGGTATGGTTGATATGATTTACATGAGTTTCTGAGGCAATCAAAAATTGGAAAAAGCTGTAAGGGTCCCCCCTTGCGGTTCTGGCAAAAACTGAAAACTTTTGTTCTTCGAGTATTTGGGCGAATCAAAGCATCCTAACTACCCATTTCACTTATATATTAACGATTATGTTTGGTTTATCCATGGTTTGTATGATTTACCTGAGTTTCTGAGGCAATCAAAAATTGGAAAAAGCTGTAAGGGTCCCCACTTGTGGTTCTGGCAAAAATTGAAAACTTTTGTTCTTCGAGTATTTGGGCGAATCAAAGCATCCTAACTACTCATTTCACTTATATATTAACGATTATGTTTGGTTTATCGATGGTTGATATGATTTACATGAGTTTCTGAGGCAATCAAAAATTGGAAAAAGCTGTAAGGGTCCCCCCTTGTGGTTCTGCCAAAAATTGGAAACTTTTGTTATTCGAGTATTTGGGCGAATCAAAGCATCCTACCTACCCATTTCACATATATATTAAATATTATGTTTGGTTTATGCATGGTTGATATGATTTACATGAGTTGCTGAGGCAATCAAAAATTGGAAAAAGCTGTAAGGGTCCCCCCTTGTGGTTCTCCCAAAAATTGAAAACTTTTGTTCTTCGAGTATTTGGGCGAATCAAAGCATCCTAACTACCAATTTCACTTATCTATTAACGATTAAGTTTGGTTTACGCGTGGTTGATAGGATTTACATGAGTTTCTGAGGCAATCAAAAATTGGAAAAAGCTGTAAGGGTCTCCCCTTGTGTTTCTGCCAAAAATTGAAAACTTTTGTTCTTCGAGTATTTGGGCGAATCAAAGCATCCTAACTACCAATTTCACTTATCTATTAACGATTAAGTTTGGTTTACGCGTGGTTGATATGATTTACATGAGTTTCTGAGGCAATCAAAAATTGGAAAAAGCTGTAAGGGTCCCCCCTTGTGGTTCTGCCAAAAATTGAAAACTTTTGTTCTTCGAGTATTTGGACGAATCAAAGCATCCTAACTACTCATTTCACTATATATTAACGATTATGTTTGGTTTATGTATGGTTGATATGATTTACATGAGTTTCTGTGGCAATCAAAAATTGGAAAAAGCTGTAAGGGTCCCCCTTTGTGGTTCTGCTAAAAATTGAAAACTTTTGTTCTTCGAGTATTTGGCTGAATCAAAGCATCCTAACTACTCATTTCACGTATATATTAACCATTATGTTTGGTTTATGTATGGTTGATCTGATTTACATGAGTTTCTGAGGCAATCAAAAATTTGAAAAAGCTGTAAGGGTCCCCCCTTGTGGTTCTGGCAAAAATTGAAAACTTTTGTTCTTCGAGTATTTGCGAGAATCAAAGCATCCTAACTACCCATTTCACTTATATATTAAAGATTACGTTTGGTTTAGGTACGGTTGATATGATTTACATGCGTTTCTGAGGCAATTAAAAATTGGAAAAAGCTGTAAGGGTCCCCCCTTGTGGTTCTGGCAAAAATTAAAAACTTTTGTTCTTCGAGTATTTGTGCGAATCAAAGCATCCTAACTACCCATTTCACTTATATATTAACGATTATGTTTGGTTTATGCATGGTTGATATGATTTACATGAGTTTCTGAGGCAATCAAAAATTGGAAAAAGCTGTAAGGGTGCCCCCTTGTGGTTCTGCCAAAAATTGAAAACTTTTGTTCTTCGAGTATTTGGGCGAATCAAAGCATCCTAACTACTCATTTCACTTTTATATTAACGATTATGTTTGGTTTATGTAGGTTGATGTGATTTACATGAGTTTCTGAGGCAATCAAAAATTGGAAGAAGCTGTAAGGGTCCCCCCTTGTGGTTCTGCCAAAAATTGAAAACTTTTGTTCTTCGAATATTTGGGTGAATCAAAGCATCCGAACTACTCATTTCACTTATATTTTAACGATTATGTTTGGTTTAGGTATGGTTGATATGATTTACATGAGTTTCTGAGGCAATCAAAAATTGGAAAAAGCTGTGAGGGTCCCCCTTTGTGGTTCTGGCAAAAACTGAAAACTTTTGTTCTTCGAGTATTTGGGCGAATCTAAGCATCCTAACTACCCATTTCACTTATATATTAACGATTATGTTTGGTTTATCCATGGTTTATATGATTTACCTGAGTTTCTGAGGCAATCAAAAATTGGAAAAAGCTGTAAGGGTCCCCCCTTGTGGTTCTGGCAAAAATTGAAAACTTTTGTTCTTCGAGTATTTGGGCGAATCAAAGCATCCTAACTACTCATTTCACTTATATATTAACGATTATGTTTGGTTTATCGATGGTTGATATGATTTACATGAGTTTCTGAGGCAATCAAAAATTGGAAAAAGCTGTAAGGGTCCCCCCTTGTGGTTCTGCCAAAAATTGGAAACTTTTGTTATTCGAGTATTTGGGCGAATCAAAGCATCCTACCTACCCATTTCACATATATATTAACGATTATGTTTGGTTTATGCATGGTTGATATGATTTACATGAGTTTCTGAGGCAATCAAAAATTGGAAAAAGCTGTAAGGGTCCCCCTTGTGGTTCTGCCAAAAATTGAAAACTTTTGTTCTTCGAGTATTTGGGCGAATCAAAGCATCCTAACTACCAATTTCACTTATCTATTAACGATTAAGTTTGGTTTACGCGTGGTTGATATGATTTACATGAGTTTCTGAGGCAATCAAAAATTGGAAAAAGCTGTAAGGGTCCCCCCTTGTGGTTCTGCCAAAAATTGAAAACTTTTGTTCTTCGAGTATTTGGACGAATCAAAGCATCCTAACTACTCATTTCACTATATATTAACGATTATGTTTGGTTTATGTATGGTTGATATGATTTACAAGAGTTTCTGAGGCAATCAAAAATTGGAAAAAGCTGTAAGGTTCCCCCCTTGTGGTTCTGCCAAAAATTGAAAACTTTTGTTCTTCGAGTATTTGGGCGAATCAAAGCATCCTAACTACTCATTTCACTTATATATTAAAGATTATGTTTGGTTTATCCATGGTTGATAATGTTTACATGAGTTTCTGAGGCAATCAAAAATTGGAAAAAGCTATCAGGGTCCCCCCTTGTGGTTCTGGCAAAAATTGAAAACTTTTGTTCTTCGAGTAATTGGGCGAATCAAAGCATCCTAACTACTCATTTCACTTATATATTAACGATTATGTTTGGTTTATCGATGGTTGATATGATTTACATGAGTTTCTGAGGCAATCAAAAATTGGAAAAAGCTGTAAGGGTCCCCCCTTGTGGTTCTGCCAAAAATTGGAAACTTTTGTTATTCGAGTATTTGGGCGAATCAAAGCATCCTACCTACCCATTTCACATATATATTAACGATTATGTTTGGTTTATGCATGGTTGATATGATTTACATGAGTTTCTGAGGCAATCAAAAATTGGAAAAAGCTGTAAGGGTCCCCTCTTGTGGTTCTGCCAAAAATTGAAAACTTTTGTTCTTCGAGTATTTGGGCGAATCAAAGCATCCTAACTACCAATTTCACTTATCTATTAACGATTAAGTTTGGTTTACGCGTGGTTGATATGATTTACATGAGTTTCTGAGGCAATCAAAAATTGGAAAAAGCTGTAAGGGTCCCCCCCTTGTGGTTCTGCCAAAAATTGAAAACTTTTGTTCTTCGAGTATTTGGACGAATCAAAGCATCCTAACTACTCATTTCACTATATATTAACGATTATGTTTGGTTTATGTATGGTTGATATGATTTACAAGAGTTTCTGAGGCAATCAAAAATTGGAAAAAGCTGTAAGGTTCCCCCCTTGTGGTTCTGCCAAAAATTGAAAACTTTTGTTCTTCGAGTATTTGGGCGAATCAAAGCATCCTAACTACTCATTTCACTTATATATTAAAGATTATGTTTGGTTTATCCATGGTTGATAATATTTACATGAGTTTCTGAGGCAATCAAAAATTGGAAAAAGCTGTAAGGGTCCCCCCTTGTGGTTCTGCCAAAAATTGAAAACTTTTGTTCTTCGAGTATTTGGGCGAATCAAAGCATCCTAACTACCAATTTCACTTATCTATTAACGATTAAGTTTGGTTTACGCGTGGTTGATAGGATTTACATGAGTTTCTGAGGCAATCAAAAATTGGAAAAAGCTGTAAGGGTCTCCCCTTGTGGTTCTGCCAAAAATTGAAAACTTTTGTTCTTCGAGTATTTGGGCGAATCAAAGCATCCTAACTACCAATTTCACTTATCTATTAACGATTAAGTTTGGTTTACGCGTGGTTGATATGATTTACATGAGTTTCTGAGGCAATCAAAAATTGGAAAAAGCTGTAAGGGTCCCCCCTTGTGGTTCTGCCAAAAATTGAAAACTTTTGTTCTTCGAGTATTTGGACGAATCAAAGCATCCTAACTACTCATTTCACTATATATTAACGATTATGTTTGGTTTATGTATGGTTGATATGATTTACATGAGTTTCTGTGGCAATCAAAAATTGGAAAAAGCTGTAAGGGTCCCCCTTTGTGGTTCTGCTAAAAATTGAAAACTTTTGTTCTTCGAGTATTTGGCTGAATCAAAGCATCCTAACTACTCATTTCACGTATATATTAACCATTATGTTTGGTTTATGTATGGTTGATCTGATTTACATGAGTTTCTGAGGCAATCAAAAATTTGAAAAAGCTGTAAGGGTCCCCCCTTGTGGTTCTGGCAAAAATTGAAAACTTTTGTTCTTCGAGTATTTGCGAGAATCAAAGCATCCTAACTACCCATTTCACTTATATATTAAAGATTACGTTTGGTTTAGGTACGGTTGATATGATTTACATGCGTTTCTGAGGCAATTAAAAATTGGAAAAAGCTGTAAGGGTCCCCCCTTGTGGTTCTGGCAAAAATTAAAAACTTTTGTTCTTCGAGTATTTGTGCGAATCAAAGCATCCTAACTACCCATTTCACTTATATATTAACGATTATGTTTGGTTTATGCATGGTTGATATGATTTACATGAGTTTCTGAGGCAATCAAAAATTGGAAAAAGCTGTAAGGGTGCCCCCTTGTGGTTCTGCCAAAAATTGAAAACTTTTGTTCTTCGAGTATTTGGGCGAATCAAAGCATCCTAACTACTCATTTCACTTTTATATTAACGATTATGTTTGGTTTATGTAGGTTGATGTGATTTACATGAGTTTCTGAGGCAATCAAAAATTGGAAGAAGCTGTAAGGGTCCCCCCTTGTGGTTCTGCCAAAAATTGAAAACTTTTGTTCTTCGAATATTTGGGTGAATCAAAGCATCCGAACTACTCATTTCACTTATATTTTAACGATTATGTTTGGTTTAGGTATGGTTGATATGATTTACATGAGTTTCTGAGGCAATCAAAAATTGGAAAAAGCTGTGAGGGTCCCCCTTTGTGGTTCTGGCAAAAACTGAAAACTTTTGTTCTTCGAGTATTTGGGCGAATCTAAGCATCCTAACTACCCATTTCACTTATATATTAACGATTATGTTTGGTTTATCCATGGTTTATATGATTTACCTGAGTTTCTGAGGCAATCAAAAATTGGAAAAAGCTGTAAGGGTCCCCCCTTGTGGTTCTGGCAAAAATTGAAAACTTTTGTTCTTCGAGTATTTGGGCGAATCAAAGCATCCTAACTACTCATTTCACTTATATATTAACGATTATGTTTGGTTTATCGATGGTTGATATGATTTACATGAGTTTCTGAGGCAATCAAAAATTGGAAAAAGCTGTAAGGGTCCCCCCTTGTGGTTCTGCCAAAAATTGGAAACTTTTGTTATTCGAGTATTTGGGCGAATCAAAGCATCCTACCTACCCATTTCACATATATATTAACGATTATGTTTGGTTTATGCATGGTTGATATGATTTACATGAGTTTCTGAGGCAATCAAAAATTAGAAAAAGCTGTAAGGGTCCCCCTTGTGGTTCTGCCAAAAATTGAAAACTTTTGTTCTTCGAGTATTTGGGCGAATCAAAGCATCCTAACTACCAATTTCACTTATCTATTAACGATTAAGTTTGGTTTACGCGTGGTTGATATGATTTACATGAGTTTCTGAGGCAATCAAAAATTGGAAAAAGCTGTAAGGGTCCCCCCTTGTGGTTCTGCCAAAAATTGAAAACTTTTGTTCTTCGAGTATTTGGACGAATCAAAGCATCCTAACTACTCATTTCACTATATATTAACGATTATATTTGGTTTATGTATGGTTGATATGATTTACAAGAGTTTCTGAGGCAATCAAAAATTGGAAAAAGCTGTAAGGTTCCCCCCCTTGTGGTTCTGCCAAAAATTGAAAACTTTTCTTCTTCGAGTATTTGGGCGAATCAAAGCATCCTAACTACTCATTTCACTTATATATTAAAGATTATGTTTGGTTTATCCATGGTTGATAATGTTTACATGAGTTTCTGAGGCAATCAAAAATTGGAAAAAGCTATAAGGGTCCCCCCTTGTGGTTCTGGCAAAAATTGAAAACTTTTGTTCTTCGAGTAATTGGGCGAATCAAAGCATCCTAACTACTCATTTCACTTATATATTAACGATTATGTTTGGTTTATCGATGGTTGATATGATTTACATGAGTTTCTGAGGCAATCAAAAATTGGAAAAAGCTGTAAGGGTCCCCCCTTGTGGTTCTGCCAAAAATTGGAAACTTTTGTTATTCGAGTATTTGGGCGAATCAAAGCATCCTACCTACCCATTTCACATATATATTAACGATTATGTTTGGTTTATGCATGGTTGATATGATTTACATGAGTTTCTGAGGCAATCAAAAATTGGAAAAAGCTGTAAGGGTCCCCTCTTGTGGTTCTGCCAAAAATTGAAAACTTTTGTTCTTCGAGTATTTGGGCGAATCAAAGCATCCTAACTACCAATTTCACTTATCTATTAACGATTAAGTTTGGTTTACGCGTGGTTGATATGATTTACATGAGTTTCTGAGGCAATCAAAAATTGGAAAAAGCTGTAAGGGTCCCCCCCTTGTGGTTCTGCCAAAAATTGAAAACTTTTGTTCTTCGAGTATTTGGACGAATCAAAGCATCCTAACTACTCATTTCACTATATATTAACGATTATGTTTGGTTTATGTATGGTTGATATGATTTACAAGAGTTTCTGAGGCAATCAATAATTGGAAAAAGCTGTAAGGTTCCCCCCTTGTGGTTCTGCCAAAAATTGAAAACTTTTGTTCTTCGAGTATTTGGGCAAATCAAAGCATCCTAACTACTCATTTCACTTATATATTAAAGATTATGTTTGGTTTATCCATGGTTGATAATATTTACATGAGTTTCTGAGGCAATCAAAAATTGGAAAAAGCTGTAAGGGTCCCCCCTTGTGGTTCTGCCAAAAATTGAAAACTTTTGTTCTTCGAGTATTTGGGCGAATCAAAGCATCCTAACTACCAATTTCACTTATCTATTAACGATTAAGTTTGGTTTACGCGTGGTTGATAGGATTTACATGAGTTTCTGAGGCAATCAAAAATTGGAAAAAGCTGTAAGGGTCTCCCCTTGTGGTTCTGCCAAAAATTGAAAACTTTTGTTCTTCGAGTATTTGGGCGAATCAAAGCATCCTAACTACCAATTTCACTTATCTATTAACGATTAAGTTTGGTTTACGCGTGGTTGATATGATTTACATGAGTTTCTGAGGCAATCAAAAATTGGAAAAAGCTGTAAGGGTCCCCCCTTGTGGTTCTGCCAAAAATTGAAAACTTTTGTTCTTCGAGTATTTGGACGAATCAAAGCATCCTAACTACTCATTTCACTATATATTAACGATTATGTTTGGTTTATGTATGGTTGATATGATTTACATGAGTTTCTGTGGCAATCAAAAATTGGAAAAAGCTGTAAGGGTCCCCCTTTGTGGTTCTGCTAAAAATTGAAAACTTTTGTTCTTCGAGTATTTGGCTGAATCAAAGCATCCTAACTACTCATTTCACGTATATATTAACCATTATGTTTGGTTTATGTATGGTTGATCTGATTTACATGAGTTTCTGAGGCAATCAAAAATTTGAAAAAGCTGTAAGGGTCCCCCCTTGTGGTTCTGGCAAAAATTGAAAACTTTTGTTCTTCGAGTATTTGCGAGAATCAAAGCATCCTAAGTACCCATTTCACTTATATATTAAAGATTACGTTTGGTTTAGGTACGGTTGATATGATTTACATGCGTTTCTGAGGCAATTAAAAATTGGAAAAAGCTGTAAGGGTCCCCCCTTGTGGTTCTGGCAAAAATTAAAAACTTTTGTTCTTCGAGTATTTGTGCGAATCAAAGCATCCTAACTACCCATTTCACTTATATATTAACGATTATGTTTGGTTTATGCATGGTTGATATGATTTACATGAGTTTCTGAGGCAATCAAAAATTGGAAAAAGCTGTAAGGGTGCCCCCTTGTGGTTCTGCCAAAAATTGAAAACTTTTGTTCTTCGAGTATTTGGGCGAATCAAAGCATCCTAACTACTCATTTCACTTTTATATTAACGATTATGTTTGGTTTATGTAGGTTGATGTGATTTACATGAGTTTCTGAGGCAATCAAAAATTGGAAGAAGCTGTAAGGGTCCCCCCTTGTGGTTCTGCCAAAAATTGAAAACTTTTGTTCTTCGAATATTTGGGTGAATCAAAGCATCCGAACTACTCATTTCACTTATATTTTAACGATTATGTTTGGTTTAGGTATGGTTGATATGATTTACATGAGTTTCTGACGTAATCAAAAATTGGAAAAAGCTGTGAGGGTCCCCCTTTGTGGTTCTGGCAAAAACTGAAAACTTTTGTTCTTCGAGTATTTGGGCGAATCTAAGCATCCTAACTACCCATTTCACTTATATATTAACGATTATGTTTGGTTTATCCATGGTTTATATGATTTACCTGAGTTTCTGAGGCAATCAAAAATTGGAAAAAGCTGTAAGGGTCCCCCCTTGTGGTTCTGGCAAAAATTGAAAACTTTTGTTCTTCGAGTATTTGGGCGAATCAAAGCATCCTAACTACTCATTTCACTTATATATTAACGATTATGTTTGGTTTATCGATGGTTGATATGATTTACATGAGTTTCTGAGGCAATCAAAAATTGGAAAAAGCTGTAAGGGTCCCCCCTTGTGGTTCTGCCAAAAATTGGAAACTTTTGTTATTCGAGTATTTGGGTGAATCAAAGCATCCTACCTACCCATTTCACATATATATTAACGATTATGTTTGGTTTTATGCATGGTTGATATGATTTACATGAGTTTCTGAGGCAATCAAAAATTGGAAAAAGCTGTAAGGGTCCCCCTTGTGGTTCTGCCAAAAATTGAAAACTTTTGTTCTTCGAGTATTTGGGCGAATCAAAGCATCCTAACTACCAATTTCACTTATCTATTAACGATTAAGTTTGGTTTACGCGTGGTTGATATGATTTACATGAGTTTCTGAGGCAATCAAAAATTGGAAAAAGCTGTAAGGGTCCCCCCTTGTGGTTCTGCCAAAAATTGAAAACTTTTGTTCTTCGAGTATTTGCACGAATCAAAGCATCCTAACTACTCATTTCACTATATATTAACGATTATGTTTGGTTTATGTATGGTTGATATGATTTACAAGAGTTTCTGAGGCAATCAAAAATTGGAAAAAGCTGTAAGGTTCCCCCCTTGTGGTTCTGCCAAAAATTGAAAACTTTTGTTCTTCGAGTATTTGGGCGAATCAAAGCATCCTAACTACTCATTTCACTTATATATTAAAGATTATGTTTGGTTTATCCATGGTTGATAATGTTTACATGAGTTTCTGAGGCAATCAAAAATTGGAAAAAGCTATAAGGGTCCCCCCTTGTGGTTCTGGCAAAAATTGAAAACTTTTGTTCTTCGAGTATTTGGGCGAATCAAAGCATCCTAACTACTCATTTCACTTATATATTAACGATTATGTTTGGTTTATCGATGGTTGATATGATTTACATGAGTTTCTGAGGCAATCAAAAATTGGAAAAAGCTGTAAGGGTCCCCCTTGTGGTTCTGCCAAAAATTGGAAACTTTTGTTATTCGAGTATTTGGGCGAATCAAAGCATCCTACCTACCCATTTCACATATATATTAACGATTATGTTTGGTTTATGCATGGTTGATATGATTTACATGAGTTTCTGAGGCAATCAAAAATTGGAAAAAGCTGTAAGGGTCCCCTCTTGTGGTTCTGCCAAAAATTGAAAACTTTTGTTCTTCGAGTATTTGGGCGAATCAAAGCATCCTAACTACCAATTTCACTTATCTATTAACGATTAAGTTTGGTTTACGCGTGGTTGATATGATTTACATGAGTTTCTGAGGCAATCAAAAATTGGAAAAAGCTGTAAGGGTCCCCCCTTGTGGTTCTGCCAAAAATTGAAAACTTTTGTTCTTCGAGTATTTGGACGAATCAAAGCATCCTAACTACTCATTTCACTATATATTAACGATTATGTTTGGTTTATGTATGGTTGATATGATTTACAAGAGTTTTTGAGGCAATCAAAAATTGGAAAAAGCTGTAAGGTTCCCCCCTTGTGGTTCTGCCAAAAATTGAAAACTTTTGTTCTTCGAGTATTTGGGCGAATCAAAGCATCCTAACTACTCATTTCACTTATATATTAAAGATTATTTTTGGTTTATCCATGGTTGATAATATTTACATGAGTTTCTGAGGCAATCAAAAATTGGAAAAAGCTATAACGGTCCCCCCTTGTGGTTCTACCAAAAACTGAAAACTTTTGTTCTTCGAGTATTTGGGCGAATCAAAGCATCCTAACTACTCATTTCACTTTTATATTAACGATTATGTTTGGTTTATGTATGGTTGATATGATTTACATGAGTTTCTGAGGCAATCAAAAATTGGAAAAAGCTATAAGGGTCCCCCCTTGTGGTTCTGCCAAAAATTGAAAACTTTTGTTCTTCGAGTATTTGGGCGAATCAAAGCATCCTAACTACTCATTTCACTTATATATTAAAGATTATGTTTGGTTTATCCCTGGTTGATAATATTTACATGAGTTTCTGAGGCAATCAAAAATTGGAAAAAGCTATAAGGGTCCCCCCTTGTGGTTCTACCAAAAATTGAAAACTTTTGTTCTTCGAGTATTTGGGCGAATCAAAGCATCCTAACTACCAATTTCACTTATCTATTAACGATTAAGTTTGGTTTACGCGTGGTTGATATGATTTACATGAGTTTCTGAGGCAATAAAAAATTGGAAAAAGTTGTAAGGGTCCCCCCTTGTGGTTCTGCCAAAAATTGAAAACTTTTGTTCTTCGAGTATTTGGACGAATCAAAGCATCCTAACTACTCATTTCACTATATATTAACGATTATGTTTGGTTTATGTATGGTTGATATGATTTTCAAGAGTTTCTGAGGCAATCAAAAATTGGAAAAAGCTGTAAGGGTCCCCCCTTGTGGTTCTGGCAAAAATTGAAAACTTTTGTTCTTCGAGTATTTGGGCGAATCAAAGCATCCTAACTACTCATTTCACTTATATATTAACGATTATGTTTGGTTTATCGATGGTTGATATGATTTACATGAGTTTCTGAGGCAATCAAAAATTGGAAAAAGCTGTAAGGGTCCCCCCTTGTGGTTCTGCCAAAAATTGGAAACTTTTGTTATTCGAGTATTTGGGCGAATCAAAGCATCCTACCTACCCATTTCACATATATATTAACGATTATTTTTGGTTTATGCATGGTTGATATGATTTACATGAGTTTCTGAGGCAATCAAAAATTGGAAAAAGCTGTAAGGGTCCCCCCTTGTGGTTCTGCCAAAAATTGAAAACTTTTGTTCTTCGAGTATTTGGGCGAATCAAAGCATCCTAACTACCAATTTCACTTATCTATTAACGATTAAGTTTGGTTTACGCGTGGTTGATATGATTTACATGAGTTTCTGAGGCAATCAAAAATTGGAAAAAGCTATAAGGGTCCCCCCTTGTGGTTCTGCCAAAAATTGAAAACTTTTGTTCTTCGAGTATTTGGACGAATCAAAGCATCCTAACTACTCATTTCACTTATATATTAAAGATTATGTTTGGTTTATCCATGGTTGATAATATTTACATGAGTTTCTGAGGCAATCAAAAATTGGAAAAAGCTATAACGGTCCCCCCTTGTGGTTCTACCAAAAACTGAAAACTTTTGTTCTTCGAGTATTTGGGCGAATCAAAGCATCCTAACTACTCATTTAACTTTTATATTAACGATTATGTTTTGTTTATGTATGGTTGATATGATTTACATGAGTTTCTGAGGCAATCAAAAATTTGAAAAAGCTATAAGGGTCCCCCCTTGTGGTTCTGCAAAAAATTGAAAACTTTTGTTCTTCGAGTATTTGGGCGAATCAAAGCATCCTAACTACCAATTTCACTTATCTATTAACGATTAAGTTTGGTTTACGCGTGGTTGATATGATTTACATGAGTTTCTGAGGCAATAAAAAATTGGAAAAAGCTGTAAGGGTCCCCCCTTGTGGTTCTGCCAAAAATTGAAAACTTTTGTTCTTCGAGTATTTGGACGAATCAAAGCATCCTAACTACTCATTTCACTATATATTAACGATTATGTTTGGTTTATGTATGGTTGATATGATTTACAAGAGTTTCTGAGGCAATCAAAAATTGGAAAAAGCTGTAAGGGTCCCCCCTTGTGGTTCTGCCAAAAATTGAAAACTTTTGTTCTTCGAGTATTTGGGCGAATAAAAGCATCCTAACTACCAATTTCACTTATCTATTAACGATTAAGTTTGGTTTACGCGTGGTTGATATGATTTACATGAGTTTCTGAGGCAATCAAAAATTGGAAAAAGCTGTAAGGGTCCCCCCTTGTGGTTCTGCCAAAAATTGAAAACTTTTGTTCTTCGAGTATTTGGACGAATCAAAGCATCCTAACTACTCATTTCACTTATATATTAAAGATTATGTTTGGTTTATCCATGGTTGATAATATTTACATGAGTTTCTGAGGCAATCAAAAATTGGAAAAAGCTATAACGGTCCCCCTTGTGGTTCTACCAAAAACTGAAAACTTTTGTTCTTCGAGTATTTGGGCGAATCAAAGCATCCTAACTACTCATTTCACTTTTATATTAACGATTATGTTTGGTTTATGTACGGTTGATATGATTTACATGAGTTTCTGAGGCAATCAAAAATTTGAAAAAGCTACAAGGGTCCCCCCTTGTGGTTCTGCAAAAAATTGAAAACTTTTGTTCTTCGAGTATTTGGGCGAATCAAAGCATACTAACTACTCATTTCATTTATATATTAAAGATTATGTTTGGTTTATCCATGTTGATAATATTTACATGAGTTTCTGAGGCAATCAAAAATTGGAAAAAGCTATAAGGGTCCCCCCTTGTGGTTCTACCAAAAATTGAAAACTTTTGTTCTTCGAGTATTTGGGCGAATCAAAGCATCCTAACTACTCATTTCACTTATATATTAAAGATTATGTTTGGTTTATGCATGGTTGATATGATTTACATGAGTTTCTGAGGCAATCAAAAATTGGAAAAAGCTGTAAGGGTCCCCCCTTGTGGTTCTGGCAAAAATTGAAAACTTTTGTTTTTCGAGTATTTGGGCGAATCAAAGCATCCTAACTACCCATTTCACTTATATATTGACGATTATGTTTGGTTTATCCGTGGTTGATATGATTTACATGAGTTTCTGAGGCAATCAAAAATTGGAAAAAGCTTTAAGGGTCCCCCCTTGTGGCTCTACCAAAAATTGAAAACTTTTGTTCTTCGAGTATTTGGGCGAATCAAAGCATCCTAACTACCAATTTCACTTATCTATTAACGATTAAGTTTGGTTTACGCGTTGTTGATATGATTTACATGAGTTTCTGAGGCAATAAAAAATTGGAAAAAGCTGTAAGGGTCCCCCCTTGTGGTTCTGCCAAAAATTGAAAACTTTTGTTCTTCAAGTATTTGGACGAATCAAAGCATCCTAACTACTCATTTCACTATATATTAACGATTATGTTTGGTTTATGTATGGTTGATATGATTTACAAGAGTTTCTGAGGCAATCAAAAATTGGAAAAAGCTGTAAGGTTCCCCCCTTGTGGTTCTGCCAAAAATTGAAAACTTTTGTTCTTCGAGTATTTGGGCGAATCAAAGCATCCTAACTACTCATTTCACTTATATATTAAAGATTATTTTTGGTTTATCCATGGTTGATAATATTTACATGAGTTTCTGAGGCAATCAAAAATTGGAAAAAGCTATAACGGTCCCCCCTTGTGGTTCTACCAAAAACTGAAAACTTTTGTTCTTCGAGTATTTGGGCGAATCAAAGCATCCTAACTACTCATTTCACTTTTATATTAACGATTATGTTTGGTTTATGTATGGTTGATATGATTTACATGAGTTTCTGAGGCAATCAAAAATTGGAAAAAGCTATAAGGGTCCCCCCTTGTGGTTCTGCCAAAAATTGAAAACTTTTGTTCTTCTAGTATTTGGGTGAATCAAAGCATCCTAACTACTCATTTCACTTATATATTAAAGATTATGTTTGGTTTATCCCTGGTTGATAATATTTACATGAGTTTCTGAGGCAATCAAAAATTGGAAAAAGCTATAAGGGTCCCCCCTTGTGGTTCTACCAAAAATTGAAAACTTTTGTTCTTCGAGTATTTGGGCGAATCAAAGCATCCTAACTACCAATTTCACTTATCTATTAACGATTAAGTTTGGTTTACGCGTGGTTGATATGATTTACATGAGTTTCTGAGGCAATAAAAAATTGGAAAAAGTTGTAAGGGTCCCCCCTTGTGGTTCTGCCAAAAATTGAAAACTTTTGTTCTTCGAGTATTTGGACGAATCAAAGCATCCTAACTACTCATTTCACTATATATTAACGATTATGTTTGGTTTATGTATGGTTGATATGATTTACAAGAGTTTCTGAGGCAATCAAAAATTGGAAAAAGCTGTAAGGGTCCCCCCTTGTGGTTCTGGCAAAAATTGAAAACTTTTGTTCTTCGAGTATTTGGGCGAATCAAAGCATCCTAACTACTCATTTCACTTATATATTAACGATTATGTTTGGTTTATCGATGGTTGATATGATTTACATGAGTTTCTGAGGCAATCAAAAATTGGAAAAAGCTGTAAGGGTCCCCCCTTGTGGTTCTGCCAAAAATTGGAAACTTTTGTTATTCGAGTATTTGGGCGAATCAAAGCATCCTACCTACCCATTTCACATATATATTAACGATTATGTTTGGTTTATGCATGGTTGATATGATTTACATGAGTTTCTGAGGCAATCAAAAATTGGAAAAAGCTGTAAGGGTCCCCCCTTGTGGTTCTGCCAAAAATTGAAAACTTTTGTTCTTCGAGTATTTGGGCGAATCAAAGCATCCTAACTACCAATTTCACTTATCTATTAACGATTAAGTTTGTTTTACGCGTGGTTGATATGATTTACATGAGTTTCTGAGGCAATCAAAAATTGGAAAAAGCTATAAGGGTCCCCCCTTGTGGTTCTGCCAAAAATTGAAAACTTTTGTTCTTCGAGTATTTGGACGAATCAAAGCATCCTAACTACTCATTTCACTTATATATTAAAGATTATGTTTGGTTTATCCATGGTTGATAATATTTACATGAGTTTCTGAGGCAATCAAAAATTGGAAAAAGCTATAACGGTCCCCCCTTGTGGTTCTACCAAAAACTGAAAACTTTTGTTCTTCGAGTATTTGGGCGAATCAAAGCATCCTAACTACTCATTTAACTTTTATATTAACGATTATGTTTTGTTTATGTATGGTTGATATGATTTACATGAGTTTCTGAGACAATCAAAAATTTGAAAAAGCTATAAGGGTCCCCCCTTGTGGTTCTGCAAAAAATTGAAAACTTTTGTTCTTCGAGTATTTGGGCGAATCAAAGCATCCTAACTACCAATTTCACTTATCTATTAACGATTAAGTTTGGTTTACGCGTGGTTGATATGATTTACATGAGTTTCTGAGGCAATAAAAAATTGGAAAAAGCTGTAAGGGTCCCCCCTTGTGGTTCTGCCAAAAATTGAAAACTTTTGTTCTTCGAGTATTTGGACGAATCAAAGCATCCTAACTACTCATTTCACTATATATTAACGATTATGTTTGGTTTATGTATGGTTGATATGATTTACAAGAGTTTCTGAGGCAATCAAAAATTGGAAAAAGCTGTAAGGGTCCCCCCTTGTGGTTCTGCCAAAAATTGAAAACTTTTGTTCTTCGAGTATTTGGGCGAATCAAAGCATCCTAACTACCAATTTCACTTATCTATTAACGATTAAGTTTGGTTTACGCGTGGTTGATATGATTTACATGAGTTTCTGAGGCAATCAAAAATTGGAAAAAGCTGTAAGGGTCCCCCCTTGTGGTTCTGCCAAAAATTGAAAACTTTTGTTCTTCGAGTATTTGGACGAATCAAAGCATCCTAACTACTCATTTCACTTATATATTAAAGATTATGTTTGGTTTATCCATGGTTGATAATATTTACATGAGTTTCTGAGGCAATCAAAAATTGGAAAAAGCTATAACGGTCCCCCTTGTGGTTCTACCAAAAACTGAAAACTTTTGTTCTTCGAGTATTTGGGCAAATCAAAGCATCCTAACTACTCATTTCACTTTTATATTAACGATTATGTTTGGTTTATGTACGGTTGATATGATTTACATGAGTTTCTGAGGCAATCAAAAATTTTAAAAAGCTACAAGGGTCCCCCCTTGTGGTTCTGCAAAAAATTGAAAACTTTTGTTCTTCGAGTATTTGGGCGAATCAAAGCATACTAACTACTCATTTCATTTATATATTAAAGATTATGTTTGGTTTATCCATGTTGATAATATTTACATGAGTTTCTGAGGCAATCAAAAATTGGAAAAAGCTATAAGGGTCCCCCCTTGTGGTTCTACCAAAAATTGAAAACTTTTGTTCTTCGAGTATTTGGGCGAATCAAAGCATCCTAACTACTCATTTCACTTATATATTAAAGATTATGTTTGGTTTATGCATGGTTGATATGATTTACATGAGTTTCTGAGGCAATCAAAAATTGGAAAAAGCTGTAAGGGTCCCCCCCTTGTGGTTCTAGCAAAAATTGAAAACTTTTGTTTTTCGAGTATTTGGGCGAATCAAAGCATCCTAACTACCCATTTCACTTATATATTGACGATTATGTTTGGTTTATCCGTGGTTGATATGATTTACATGAGTTTCTGAGGCAATCAAAAATTGGAAAAAGCTTTAAGGGTCCCCCCTTGTGGCTCTACCAAAAATTGAAAACTTTTGTTCTTCGAGTATTTGGGCGAATCAAAGCATCCTAACTACCAATTTCACTTATCTATTAACGATTAAGTTTGGTTTACGCGTGGTTGATATGATTTACATGAGTTTCTGAGGCAATAAAAAATTGGAAAAAGCTGTAAGGGTCCCCCCTTGTGGTTCTGCCAAAAATTGAAAACTTTTGTTCTTCAAGTATTTGGACGAATCAAAGCATCCTAACTACTCATTTCACTATATATTAACGATTATGTTTGGTTTATGTATGGTTGATATGATTTACAAGAGTTTCTGAGGCAATCAAAAATTGGAAAAAGCTGTAAGGTTCCCCCCTTGTGGTTCTGCCAAAAATTGAAAACTTTTGTTCTTCGAGTATTTGGGCGAATCAAAGCATCCTAACTACTCATTTCACTTATATATTAAAGATTATTTTTGGTTTATCCATGGTTGATAATATTTACATGAGTTTCTGAGGCAATCAAAAATTGGAAAAAGCTATAACGGTCCCCCCTTGTGGTTCTACCAAAAACTGAAAACTTTTGTTCTTCGAGTATTTGGGCGAATCAAAGCATCCTAACTACTCATTTCACTTTTATATTAACGATTATGTTTGGTTTATGTATGGTTGATATGATTTACATGAGTTTCTGAGGCAATCAAAAATTGGAAAAAGCTATAAGGGTCCCCCCTTGTGGTTCTGCCAAAAATTGAAAACTTTTGTTCTTCGAGTATTTGGGTGAATCAAAGCATCCTAACTACTCATTTCACTTATATATTAAAGATTATGTTTGGTTTATCCCTGGTTGATAATATTTACATGAGTTTCTGAGGCAATCAAAAATTGGAAAAAGCTATAAGGGTCCCCCCTTGTGGTTCTACCAAAAATTGAAAACTTTTGTTCTTCGAGTATTTGGGCGAATCAAAGCATCCTAACTACCAATTTCACTTATCTATTAACGATTAAGTTTGGTTTACGCGTGGTTGATATGATTTACATGAGTTTCTGAGGCAATAAAAAATTGGAAAAAGTTGTAAGGGTCCCCCCTTGTGGTTCTGCCAAAAATTGAAAACTTTTGTTCTTCGAGTATTTGGACGAATCAAAGCATCCTAACTACTCATTTCACTATATATTAACGATTATGTTTGGTTTATGTATGGTTGATATGATTTACAAGAGTTTCTGAGGCAATCAAAAATTGGAAAAAGCTGTAAGGGTCCCCCCTTGTGGTTCTGGCAAAAATTGAAAACTTTTGTTCTTCGAGTATTTGGGCGAATCAAAGCATCCTAACTACTCATTTCACTTATATATTAACGATTATGTTTGGTTTATCGATGGTTGATATGATTTACATGAGTTTCTGAGGCAATCAAAAATTGGAAAAAGCTGTAAGGGTCCCCCCTTGTGGTTCTGCCAAAAATTGGAAACTTTTGTTATTCGAGTATTTGGGCGAATCAAAGCATCCTACCTACCCATTTCACATATATATTAACGATTATGTTTGGTTTATGCATGGTTGATATGATTTACATGAGTTTCTGAGGCAATCAAAAATTGGAAAAAGCTGTAAGGGTCCCCCCTTGTGGTTCTGCCAAAAATTGAAAACTTTTGTTCTTCGAGTATTTGGGCGAATCAAAGCATCCTAACTACCAATTTCACTTATCTATTAACGATTAAGTTTGGTTTACGCGTGGTTGATATGATTTACATGAGTTTCTGAGGCAATCAAAAATTGGAAAAAGCTATAAGGGTCCCCCCTTGTGGTTCTGCCAAAAATTGAAAACTTTTGTTCTTCGAGTATTTGGACGAATCAAAGCATCCTAACTACTCATTTCACTTATATATTAAAGATTATGTTTGGTTTATCCATGGTTGATAATATTTACATGAGTTTCTGAGGCAATCAAAAATTGGAAAAAGCTATAACGGTCCCCCCTTGTGGTTCTACCAAAAACTGAAAACTTTTGTTCTTCGAGTATTTGGGCGAATCAAAGCATCCTAACTACTCATTTAACTTTTATATTAACGATTATGTTTTGTTTATGTATGGTTGATATGATTTACATGAGTTTCTGAGGCAATCAAAAATTTGAAAAAGCTATAAGGGTCCCCCCTTGTGGTTCTGCAAAAAATTGAAAACTTTTGTTCTTCGAGTATTTGGGCGAATCAAAGCATCCTAACTACCAATTTCACTTATCTATTAACGATTAAGTTTGGTTTACGCGTGGTTGATATGATTTACATGAGTTTCTGAGGCAATAAAAAATTGGAAAAAGCTGTAAGGGTCCCCCCTTGTGGTTCTGCCAAAAATTGAAAACTTTTGTTCTTCGAGTATTTGGACGAATCAAAGCATCCTAACTACTCATTTCACTATATATTAACGATTATGTTTGGTTTATGTATGGTTGATATGATTTACAAGAGTTTCTGAGGCAATCAAAAATTGGAAAAAGCTGTAAGGGTCCCCCCTTGTGGTTCTGCCAAAAATTGAAAACTTTTGTTCTTCGAGTATTTGGGCGAATCAAAGCATCCTAACTACCAATTTCACTTATCTATTAACGATTAAGTTTGGTTTACGCGTGGTTGATATGATTTACATGAGTTTCTGAGGCAATCAAAAATTGGAAAAAGCTGTAAGGGTCCCCCCTTGTGGTTCTGCCAAAAATTGAAAACTTTTGTTCTTCGAGTATTTGGACGAATCAAAGCATCCTAACTACTCATTTCACTTATATATTAAAGATTATGTTTGGTTTATCCATGGTTGATAATATTTACATGAGTTTCTGAGGCAATCAAAAATTGGAAAAAGCTATAACGGTCCCCCTTGTGGTTCTACCAAAAACTGAAAACTTTTGTTCTTCGAGTATTTGGGCAAATCAAAGCATCCTAACTACTCATTTCACTTTTATATTAACGATTATGTTTGGTTTATGTACGGTTGATATGATTTACATGAGTTTCTGAGGCAATCAAAAATTTTAAAAAGCTACAAGGGTCCCCCCTTGTGGTTCTGCAAAAAATTGAAAACTTTTGTTCTTCGAGTATTTGGGCGAATCAAAGCATACTAACTACTCATTTCATTTATATATTAAAGATTATGTTTGGTTTATCCATGTTGATAATATTTACATGAGTTTCTGAGGCAATCAAAAATTGGAAAAAGCTATAAGGGTCCCCCCTTGTGGTTCTACCAAAAATTGAAAACTTTTGTTCTTCGAGTATTTGGGCGAATCAAAGCATCCTAACTACTCATTTCACTTATATATTAAAGATTATGTTTGGTTTATGCATGGTTGATATGATTTACATGAGTTTCTGAGGCAATCAAAAATTGGAAAAAGCTGTAAGGGTCCCCCCCTTGTGGTTCTAGCAAAAATTGAAAACTTTTGTTTTTCGAGTATTTGGGCGAATCAAAGCATCCTAACTACCCATTTCACTTATATATTAACGATTATGTTTGGTTTATCCGTAGTTGATATGATTTACATGAGTCTCTGAGGCAATCAAAAATTGGAAAAAGCTTTAAGGGTCCCCCCTTGTGGTTCTACCAAAAATTGAAAACTTTTGTTCTTCGAGTATTTGGGCGAATCAAAGCATCCTAACTACCAATTTCACTTATCTATTAACGATTAAGTTTGGTTTACGCGTGGTTGATATGATTTACATGAGTTTCTGAGGCAATAAAAAATTGGAAAAAGCTGTAAGGGTCCCCCCTTGTGGTTCTGCCAAAAATTGAAAACTTTTGTTCTTCAAGTATTTGGACGAATCAAAGCATCCTAACTACTCATTTCACTATATATTAACGATTATGTTTGGTTTATGTATGGTTGATATGATTTACAAGAGTTTCTGAGGCAATCAAAAATTGGAAAAAGCTGTAAGGGTCCCCCCTTGTGGTTCTGCCAAAAATTGAAAACTTTTGTTCTTCGAGTATTTGGGCGAATCAAAGCATCCTAACTACTCATTTCACTTATATATTAACGATTATGTTTGGTTTATCGATGGTTGATATGATTTACATGAGTTTCTGAGGCAATCAAAAATTGGAAAAAGCTGTAAGGGTCCCCCCTTGTGGTTCTGCCAAAAATTGAAAACTTTTGTTCTTCGAGTATTTGGGCGAATCAAAGCATCCTAACTACCAATTTCACTTATCTATTAACGATTAAGTTTGGTTTACGCGTGGTTGATATGATTTACATGAGTTTCTGAGGCAATAAAAAATTGGAAAAAGCTGTAAGGGTCCCCCCTTGTGGTTCTGCCAAAAATTGAAAACTTTTGTTCTTCGAGTATTTGGACGAATCAAAGCATCCTAACTACTCATTTCACTATATATTAACGATTATGTTTGGTTTATGTATGGTTGATATGATTTACAAGAGTTTCTGAGGCAATCAAAAATTGGAAAAAGCTGTAAGGGTCCCCCCTTGTGGTTCTGCCAAAAATTGAAAACTTTTGTTCTTCGAGTATTTGGGCGAATCAAAGCATCCTAACTACTCATTTCATTTATATATTAAAGATTATGTTTGGTTTATCCATGGTTGATAATATTTACATGAGTTTCTGAGGCAATCAAAAATTGGAAAAAGCTATAAGGGTCCCCCCTTGTGGTTCTACCAAAAATTGAAAACTTTTGTTTTTCGAGTATTTGGGCGAATCAAAGCATCCTAACTACCAATTTCACTTATCTATTAACGATTAAGTTTGGTTTACGCGTGGTTGATATGATTTACATAAGTTTCTGAGGCAATAAAAAATTGGAAAAAGCTGTAAGGGTCCCCCCTTGTGGTTCTGCCAAAAATTGAAAACTTTTGTTCTTCGAGTATTTGGACGAATCAAAGCATCCTAACTACTCATTTCACTATATATTAACGATTATGTTTGGTTTATGTATGGTTGATATGATTTAAAAGAGTTTCTGAGGCAATCAAAAATTGGAAAAAGCTGTAAGGTTCCCCCCTTGTGGTTCTGCCAAAAATTGAAAACTTTTGTTCTTCGAGTATTTGGGCGAATCAAAGCATCCTAACTACTCATTTCACTTATATATTAAAGATTATGTTTGGTTTATCCATGGTTGATAATATTTACATGAGTTTCTGAGGCAATCAAAAATTGGAAAAAGCTGTAAGGGTCCCCCCTTGTGGTTCTGCCAAAAATTGAAAACTTTTGTTCTTCGAGTATTTGGGCGAATCAAAGCATCCTAACTACCAATTTCACTTATCTATTAACGATTAAGTTTGGTTTACGCGTGGTTGATAGGATTTACATGAGTTTCTGAGGCAATCAAAAATTGGAAAAAGCTGTAAGGGTCTCCCCTTGTGGTTCTGCCAAAAATTGAAAACTTTTGTTCTTCGAGTATTTGGGCGAATCAAAGCATCCAAACTACCAATTGCACTTATCTATTAACGATTAAGTTTGGTTTACGCGTGGTTGATATGATTTACATGAGTTTCTGAGGCAATCAAAAATTGGAAAAAGCTGTAAGGGTCCCCCCTTGTGGTTCTGCCAAAAATTGAAAACTTTTGTTCTTCGAGTATTTGGACGAATCAAAGCATCCTAACTACTCATTTCACTATATATTAACGATTATGTTTGGTTTATGTATGGTTGATATGATTTACATGAGTTTCTGTGGCAATCAAAAATTGGAAAAAGCTGTAAGGGTCCCCCCTTGTGGTTCTGGCAAAAATTAAAAACTTTTGTTCTTCGAGTATTTGTGCGAATCAAAGCATCCTAACTACCCATTTCACTTATATATTAACGATTATGTTTGGTTTATGCATGGTTGATATGATTTACATGAGTTTCTGAGGCAATCAAAAATTGGAAAAAGCTGTAAGGGTGCCCCCTTGTGGTTCTGCCAAAAATTGAAAACTTTTGTTCTTCGAGTATTTGGGCGAATCAAAGCATCCTAACTACTCGTTTCACTTTTATATTAATGATTATGTTTGGTTTATGTAGGTTGATGTGATTTACATGAGTTTCTGAGGCAATCAAAAATTGGAAGAAGCTGTAAGGGTCCCCCCTTGTGGTTCTGCCAAAAATTGAAAACTTTTGTTCTTCGAATATTTGGGTGAATCAAAGCATCCGAACTACTCATTTCACTTATATTTTAACGATTATGTTTGGTTTAGGTATGGTTGATATGATTTACATGAGTTTCTGACGCAATCAAAAATTGGAAAAAGCTGTGAGGGTCCCCCTTTGTGGTTCTGGCAAAAACTGAAAACTTTTGTTCTTCGAGTATTTGGGCGAATCTAAGCATCCTAACTACCCATTTCACTTATATATTAACGATTATGTTTGGTTTATCCATGGTTTATATGAGTTACCTGAGTTTCTGAGGCAATCAAAAATTGGAAAAAGCTGTAAGGGTCCCCCCTTGTGGTTCTGGCAAAAATTGAAAACTTTTGTTCTTCGAGTATTTGGGCGAATCAAAGCATCCTAACTACTCATTTCACTTATATATTAACGATTATGTTTGGTTTATCGATGGTTGATATGATTTACATGAGTTTCTGAGGCAATCAAAAATTGGAAAAAGCTGTAAGGGTCCCCCCTTGTGGTTCTGCCAAAAATTGGAAACTTTTGTTATTCGAGTATTTGGGTGAATCAAAGCATCCTACCTACCCATTTCACATATATATTAACGATTATGTTTGGTTTTATGCATGGTTGATATGATTTACATGAGTTTCTGAGGCAATCAAAAATTGGAAAAAGCTGTAAGGGTCCCCCTTGTGGTTCTGCCAAAAATTGAAAACTTTTGTTCTTCGAGTATTTGGGCGAATCAAAGCATCCTAACTACCAATTTCACTTATCTATTAACGATTAAGTTTGGTTTACGCGTGGTTGATATGATTTACATGAGTTTCTGAGGCAATCAAAAATTGGAAAAAGCTGTAAGGGTCCCCCCTTGTGGTTCTGCCAAAAATTGAAAACTTTTGTTCTTCGAGTATTTGGACGAATCAAAGCATCCTAACTACTCATTTCACTATATATTAACGATTATGTTTGGTTTATGTGTGGTTGATATGATTTACAAGAGTTTCTGAGGCAATCAAAAATTGGAAAAAGCTGTAAGGTTCCCCCCTTGTGGTTCTGCCAAAAATTGAAAACTTTTGTTCTTCGAGTATTTGGGCGAATCAAAGCATCCTAACTACTCATTTCACTTATATATTAAAGATTATGTTTGGTTTATCCATGGTTGAAAATGTTTACATGAGTTTCTGAGGCAATCAAAAATTGGAAAAAGCTATAAGGGTCCCCCCTTGTGGTTCTGGCAAAAATTGAAAACTTTTGTTCTTCGAGTATTTGGGCGAATCAAAGCATCCTAACTACTCATTTCACTTATATATTAACGATTATGTTTGGTTTATCGATGGTTGATATGATTTACATGAGTTTCTGAGGCAATCAAAAATTGGAAAAAGCTGTAAGGGTCCCCCCTTGTGGTTCTGCCAAAAATTGGAAACTTTTGTTATTCGAGTATTTGGGCGAATCAAAGCATCCTACCTACCCATTTCACATATATATTAACGATTATGTTTGGTTTATGCATGGTTGATATGATTTACATGAGTTTCTGAGGCAATCAAAAATTGGAAAAAGCTGTAAGGGTCCCCTCTTGTGGTTCTGCCAAAAATTGAAAACTTTTGTTCTTCGAGTATTTGGGCGAATCAAAGCATCCTAACTACCAATTTCACTTATCTATTAACGATTAAGTTTGGTTTACGCGTGGTTGATATGATTTACATGAGTTTCTGAGGCAATCAAAAATTGGAAAAAGCTGTAAGGGTCCCCCCTTGTGGTTCTGCCAAAAATTGAAAACTTTTGTTCTTCGAGTATTTGGACGAATCAAAGCATCCTAACTACTCATTTCACTATATATTAACGATTATGTTTGGTTTATGTATGGTTGATATGATTTACAAGAGTTTCTGAGGCAATCAAAAATTGGAAAAAGCTGTAAGGTTCCCCCCTTGTGGTTCTGCCAAAAATTGAAAACTTTTGTTCTTCGAGTATTTGGGCGAATCAAAGCATCCTAACTACTCATTTCACTTATATATTAAAGATTATTTTTGGTTTATCCATGGTTGATAATATTTACATGAGTTTCTGAGGCAATCAAAAATTGGAAAAAGCTATAACGGTCCCCCCTTGTGGTTCTACCAAAAATTGAAAACTTTTGTTCTTCGAGTATTTGGGCGAATCAAAGCATCCTAACTACTCATTTCACTTTTATATTAACGATTATGTTTGGTTTATGTATGGTTGATATGATTTACATGAGTTTCTGAGGCAATCAAAAATTGGAAAAAGCTATAAGGGTCCCCCCTTGTGGTTCTGCCAAAAATTGAAAACTTTTGTTCTTCGAGTATTTGGGCGAATCAAAGCATCCTAACTACTCATTTCACTTATATATTAAAGATTATGTTTGGTTTATCCCTGGTTGATAATATTTACATGAGTTTCTGAGGCAATCAAAAATTGGAAAAAGCTATAAGGGTCCCCCCTTGTGGTTCTACCAAAAATTGAAAACTTTTGTTCTTCGAGTATTTGGGCGAATCAAAGCATCCTAACTACCAATTTCACTTATCTATTAACGATTAAGTTTGGTTTACGCGTGGTTGATATGATTTACATGAGTTTCTGAGGCAATAAAAAATTGGAAAAAGTTGTAAGGGTCCCCCCTTGTGGTTCTGCCAAAAATTGAAAACTTTTGTTCTTCGAGTATTTGGACGAATCAAAGCATCCTAACTACTCATTTCACTATATATTAACGATTATGTTTGGTTTATGTATGGTTGATATGATTTACAAGAGTTTCTGAGGCAATCAAAAATTGGAAAAAGCTGTAAGGGTCCCCCCTTGTGGTTCTGGCAAAAATTGAAAACTTTTGTTCTTCGAGTATTTGGGCGAATCAAAGCATCCTAACTACTCATTTCACTTATATATTAACGATTATGTTTGGTTTATCGATGGTTGATATGATTTACATGAGTTTCTGAGGCAATCAAAAATTGGAAAAAGCTGTAAGGGTCCCCCCTTGTGGTTCTGCCAAAAATTGGAAACTTTTGTTATTCGAGTATTTGGGCGAATCAAAGCATCCTACCTACCCATTTCACATATATATTAACGATTATGTTTGGTTTATGCATGGTTGATATGATTTACATGAGTTTCTGAGGCAATCAAAAATTGGAAAAAGCTGTAAGGGTCCCCCCTTGTGGTTCTGCCAAAAATTGAAAACTTTTGTTCTTCGAGTATTTGGGCCAATCAAAGCATCCTAACTACCAATTTCACTTATCTATTAACGATTAAGTTTGGTTTACGCGTGGTTGATATGATTTACATGAGATTCTGAGGCAATCAAAAATTGGAAAAAGCTATAAGGGTCCCCCCTTGTGGTTCTGCCAAAAATTGAAAACTTTTGTTCTTCGAGTATTTGGACGAATCAAAGCATCCTAACTACTCATTTCACTTATATATTAAAGATTATGTTTGGTTTATCCATGGTTGATAAAATTTTCATGAGTTTCTGAGGCAATCAAAAATTGGAAAAAGCTATAACGGTCCCCCATTGTGGTTCTACCAAAAACTGAAAACTTTTGTTCTTCGAGTATTTGGGCGAATCAAAGCATCCTAACTACTCATTTAACTTTTATATTAACGATTATGTTTTGTTTATGTATGGTTGATATGATTTACATGAGTTTCTGAGGCAATCAAAAATTTGAAAAAGCTATAAGGGTCCCCCCTTGTGGTTCTGCAAAAAATTGAAAACTTTTGTTCTTCGAGTATTTGGGCGAATCAAAGCATCCTAACTACCAATTTCACTTATCTATTAACGATTAAGTTTGGTTTACGCGTGGTTGATATGATTTACATGAGTTTCTGAGGCAATAAAAAATTGGAAAAAGCTGTAAGGGTCCCCCCTTGTGGTTCTGCCAAAAATTGAAAACTTTTGTTCTTCGAGTATTTGGACGAATCAAAGCATCCTAACTACTCATTTCACTATATATTAACGATTATGTTTGGTTTATGTATGGTTGATATGATTTACAAGAGTTTCTGAGGCAATCAAAAATTGGAAAAAGCTGTAAGGGTCCCCCCTTGTGGTTCTGCCAAAAATTGAAAACTTTTGTTCTTCGAGTATTTGGGCGAATCAAAGCATCCTAACTACCAATTTCACTTATCTATTAACGATTAAGTTTGGTTTACGCGTGGTTGATATGATTTACATGAGTTTCTGAGGCAATCAAAAATTGGAAAAAGCTGTAAGGGTCCCCCCTTGTGGTTCTGCCAAAAATTGAAAACTTTTGTTCTTCGAGTATTTGGACGAATCAAAGCATCCTAACTACTCATTTCACTTATATATTAAAGATTATGTTTGGTTTATCCATGGTTGATAATATTTACATGAGTTTCTGAGGCAATCAAAAATTGGAAAAAGCTATAACGGTCCCCCTTGTGGTTCTACCAAAAACTGAAAACTTTTGTTCTTCGAGTATTTGGGCGAATCAAAGCATCCTAACTACTCATTTCACTTTTATATTAACGATTATGTTTGGTTTATGTACGGTTGATATGATTTACATGAGTTTCTGAGGCAATCAAAAATTTGAAAAAGCTATAAGGGTCCCCCCTTGTGGTTCTGCAAAAAATTGAAAACTTTTGTTCTTCGAGTATTTGGGCGAATCAAAGCATACTAACTACTCATTTCATTTATATATTAAAGATTATGTTTGGTTTATCCATGTTGATAATATTTACATGAGTTTCTGAGGCAATCAAAAATTGGAAAAAGCTATAAGGGTCCCCCCTTGTGGTTCTACCAAAAATTGAAAACTTTTGTTCTTCGAGTATTTGGGCGAATCAAAGCATCCTAACTACTCATTTCACTTATATATTAAAGATTATGTTTGGTTTATGCATGGTTGATATGATTTACATGAGTTTCTGAGGCAATCAAAAATTGGAAAAAGCTGTAAGGGTCCCCCCTTGTGGTTCTGGCAAAAATTGAAAACTTTTGTTTTTCGAGTATTTGGGCGAATCAAAGCATCCTAACTACCCATTTCACTTATATATTAACGATTATGTTTGGTTTATCCGTGGTTGATATGATTTACATGAGTTTCTGAGGCAATCAAAAATTGGAAAAAGCTTTAAGGGTCCCCCCTTGTGGTTCTACCAAAAATTGAAAACTTTTGTTCTTCGAGTATTTGGGCGAATCAAAGCATCCTAACTACCAATTTCACTTATCTATTAACGATTAAGTTTGGTTTACGCGTGGTTGATATGATTTACATGAGTTTCTGAGGCAATAAAAAATTGGAAAAAGCTGTAAGGGTCCCCCCTTGTGGTTCTGGCAAAAATTGAAAACTTTTGTTCTTCAAGTATTTGGACGAATCAAAGCATCCTAACTACTCATTTCACTATATATTAACGATTATGTTTGGTTTATGTATGGTTGATATGATTTACAAGAGTTTCTGAGGCAATCAAAAATTGGAAAAAGCTGTAAGGGTCCCCCCTTGTGGTTCTGCCAAAAATTGAAAACTTTTGTTCTTCGAGTATTTGGGCGAATCAAAGCATCCTAACTACTCATTTCACTTATATATTAACGATTATGTTTGGTTTATCGATGGTTGATATGATTTACATGAGTTTCTGAGGCAATCAAAAATTGGAAAAAGCTGTAAGGGTCCCCCCTTGTGGTTCTGCCAAAAATTGAAAACTTTTGTTCTTCGAGTATTTGGGCGAATCAAAGCATCCTAACTACCAATTTCACTTATCTATTAACGATTAAGTTTGGTTTACGCGTGGTTGATATGATTTACATGAGTTTCTGAGGCAATAAAAAATTGGAAAAAGCTGTAAGGGTCCCCCCTTGTGGTTCTGCCAAAAATTGAAAACTTTTGTTCTTCGAGTATTTGGACGAATCAAAGCATCCTAACTACTCATTTCACTATATATTAACGATTATGTTTGGTTTATGTATGGTTGATATGATTTACAAGAGTTTCTGAGGCAATCAAAAATTGGAAAAAGCTGTAAGGGTCCCCCCTTGTGGTTCTGCCAAAAATTGAAAACTTTTGTTCTTCGAGTATTTGGGCGAATCAAAGCATCCTAACTACTCATTTCATTTATATATTAAAGATTATGTTTGGTTTATCCATGGTTGATAATATTTACATGAGTTTCTGAGGCAATCAAAAATTGGAAAAAGCTATAAGGGTCCCCCCTTGTGGTTCTACCAAAAATTGAAAACTTTTGTTTTTCGAGTATTTGGGCGAATCAAAGCATCCTAACTACCAATTTCACTTATCTATTAACGATTAAGTTTGGTTTACGCGTGGTTGATATGATTTACATAAGTTTCTGAGGCAATAAAAAATTGGAAAAAGCTGTAAGGGTCCCCCCTTGTGGTTCTGCCAAAAATTGAAAACTTTTGTTCTTCGAGTATTTGGACGAATCAAAGCATCCTAACTACTCATTTCACTATATATTAACGATTATGTTTGGTTTATGTATGGTTGATATGATTTACCAGAGTTTCTGAGGCAATCAAAAATTGGAAAAAGCTGTAAGGGTCCCCCCTTGTGGTTCTGCCAAAAATTGAAAACTTTTGTTCTTCGAGTATTTGGGCGAATCAAAGCATCCTAACTACTCATTTCACTAATATATTAAAGATTATGTTTGGTTTATCCATGGTTGATAATATTTACATGAGTTTCTGAGGCAATCAAAAATTGGAAAAAGCTATAAGGGTCCCCCCTTGTGGTTCTACCAAAAATTGAAAACTTTTGTTCTTCGAGTATTTGGGCGAATCAAAGCATCCTAACTACTCATTTCACTTTTATATTAACGATTATGCTTGTTTTATGTATGGTTGATATGATTTACATGAGTTTCTGAGGCAATCAAAAATTGGAAAAAGCTGTAAGGGTCCCCCCTTGTGGTTCTGCCAAAAATTGAAAACTTTTGTTCTTCGAGTATTTGGGCGAATCAAAGCATCCTAACTACTCATTTCACTTATATATTAAAGATTATGTTTGGTTTATCCATGGTTGATAATATTTATGTAGCACCCACAAGTAGGGCCACATCCCCCGCACCATAATCCAAACCCGAATACGAAATGGAATGTCCGTACCCGAATCCGAATCATAGCGAACGGGAGACCAAACACACACCCTATGCTAGGCGGAGCTAAGCAAACTAAATCAGAGTACGCGGAAGCATATAAATAAAACATCAACTAAAGAACAACACGGATACTTATAGGTACCAACACACATATATATATATAAGTATCATATTATTTACATATAGGTACCATCACTGAATTCTGTACAAACGCCATCACGGCTCGAGTAATACATAAGTATCCCAAAATAGACATATACAAAATGATAGAATGAGCAGGTGAGCAAACGCTACTAGCAAAACCTAGACCGACAAGTGCAAACAGGACACACTTCTCCGCCTAGCTCAAGCCCCAAAAGAACCTGCAACTAAAAGAATAAACGAGGGGTCAGTCAACTGACTGAGTGAGGGGGCTAACGCACACCCACACCCTATATAAGTATAGAGCAAAGCACTTAACAAAAGATGGACGTACGAACCGGAATAGGTTTTTCAAACTAAACTTTCCAAGACAATAACTATTATATCATAATAAGATCTGTCATGACTCTATTCCAATTCATACTTCCCAAATCATAACTTAAGATAGCTTATGCTCGGCGAGAACGAGCTTCCAACCTGTACTCCTCATAACATAAAACATAAATCAAAATACACATCCTCTCCTCCTTTGATGGTAGAGTCACGCGTTGACTCTATCCATCCATAACATAACAAACCCCCGAGAGGTAGCTAACCTACAACGGGTCCTCCCCGGTAAACCGAAGGCATCGGAATATCACGCCTTCCCTAGCTCCCGAGGTCGCACATGATATTCCGGGTGGAGACTATGCACAGGTTTAACCTCGACGGCCCAATGCCGTCCCGAGGGCTCCTTACCCATAGCTCCTTGAGCTCACAAACACATAACGTATCATATAACCAATCTTTCATGGTTCCACTCGCTAACAACATGATTTAAACCTTTTCCAAACGGCTTACATATACCTTCGTATTATTTTCCGAAATCAAAGTTGGTTCACAAAATCATAACATATATTATATAACACTTATTTACATATACATATAGTTTATCCACATGCGGGGCAAGAAAACGACATGTAAAGGTATTAGGTCAATTTAGCTATACAAACACCTAAACCTCACCTTGCGCGTAGAAAGTAAAGGGAGTGATCACCCTAAGCCTCGGGCTCGACCCCGGCCGCACCTTCTGAAAAGAAACACAAGAGCCCACGACTTAGACCCTATATGAGCCAATTATGACGCTCGGCATATGCATGACTCATGCTTGGAGGTGAAATAAATAAGGAATGAACCATATAATTCACAAAACATAATATATATAACAATTAACATGCAAAAGAAAGCACTTAAAGTCATAAAATTGCATAATTAAAGTAAAGGAAAGTAGTGGCAACTTTCAAGTTTCAAAGGGAAAAATCCACCCCCATGGATTTTTCCCAAAGGCAAAATCCACCCCCATGGGTTTTTCCAAAGCTACTGCCTCAAATCCACCCTCATGGATTTTTCCCAAAAGAAAAATCCACCCTCGCGGATTTGATGCAGTAGCAACGGTTCCGGCCATGGGAACGGCCGTTCCCGTTCCCAGTACAAGCTGGGAACGGTCGTTCCCACTCTCGGTCATGAACAGTATGGCCTGGGAACGGTCGTTCCCAGTTTAAAACTGGGCGGGAACGGCCGTTCCGGCCTGGTTCGAAAGCTGGAACAGAATTCATTTTACAGAAACAGGGGAAGCTCATTTGGTGCCCAAAAATGGCCAAAAACCAACCTTAAAAATTGCCACAACTTCTCAAAATGCACAAACAATACATATAAATCATGCTTGACATATAAACACTCAAATAACTCAAGAAAACGGAATAAAAGGCCATGATCAAAGAGATGCAAAACTCAAGTTAAAAACATGATCATTCATAAATGCTCACCCAACCCATGCTTTCATGCAATAAATGCAACAAATACCATATGTATAACTCATATATAAAGATGGAATTCAAATATAACAAGTATAGAACTCATATTCCAAATTTTGAACTAACCCTTACTATTCACAATATAAACCAAAGAACTCATCCAAGGCTCCAAAAGAAGAACTTAAGCCACAGAAACGACGAGCACGACGAGAGGATTCCGAAACTTACTCAAGCTCGAAGATTGGTCAAGAAATGAAGAAGTTATGGTTGATTGAAGCTTGATCAAAAATGGAGGTTTTGGTTTTCTCTTCTCTCTTGGCCAAATCTGCTGCTGAACGTGAAAAGGAAAGAAAGAGCCAAAGATTCACTCTTAAGGCTTAACCGGGTTCGGTTCACGGGTTCGGTTCAAGTTTCCGGTTCGGTTTCAAATAGTTTAAAAGGTTAAGGGTTCACCAAGTCCCAAAACACCAAAATCACATAATCAATTAATTCAAATAGGTTCAAATAAATTCATATAATTCAAAATAGTCCTATACAAATAATCTAAAACGTAAATAATATTAAATCACATAATTTACCTGTACCGACTGTGAGTCGGGGTGTTACAACCTCCCCCCTTCAGAAAACCTGGTCCCCAGGTTCACCGTCTGACCTGAGAACAAATCTGGATACATCTGTCTCATCTTTTCCTCAGATTCCCAAGTAGATTCTTCTGATTTGTGATCCCTCCATAAAACACGGACCAAGGGAATCTGTTTATTTCTCAATACTTGTATCTTTCGGTCTTGAACCTCAATCGGGTACCTTACTATTGTCAAATCTGGTTCAAGTTGCACTTCTTCAATAGGGAGAATGGTCGTTTCTTCGGGATAAAACTTTCTGAGCTGCGAAACATGAAAGACATTGTGTATCCCGGTCAAATTTGGTGGTAAATCCAATCTATAGGCCACTTCTCCAATCTTTTCAAGAATTCCAAAAGGTCCAAGGTATCTCGGGTTAAGCTTCCCACCTCGACCTATTCGTGAGAAACCCTTTCTAGGAGATGCTTTCAAGAAAACTCGGTCTCCTATTTCAAACTCAAGGGGTCTCCTTCTCTTATCCGCATAGCTCTTCTGACGATCCTGAGCTGCTTTCATTCTCTGTTGAATAAGTTTAACTTTAGCGGTAGTTTTATCCAATCTCTGCCGAGGTGTGGCTCTCTCGAGCTTACCCTCTTCAGTCCACCGCCAATCATCAAGATCCCAAAAGAGAGGCGATCTACACTTCCTTCCATAAAGTGCCTCGTACGGGGCCATACCAATAGAAGCATGAAAACTGTTGTTATAAGCAAACTCGACCAGAGCTAGATGTTTATCCCATTTGTCCTTGAAATCCAAAGCACACGCCCTTAGTAAGTCCTCCAAATACTTAATCAATCTCTCTGATTGCCCGTCCGTCTGAGGATGAAAAGCGGTGCTAAAATTGAGCTTAGTACCTAACCGTTTCTGTAGATCCTGCCAGAACTTAGCTGTAAATCTCGGATCACGATCTGAAACAATACTAGTAGGTACCCCATGTAGTCTCACAACTTCGTTACAATAAAGCTCAGCTAACTTCGGAGTTTTATAGGACATCTTAACCTTAAGGAAGTGAGCTGACTTGGTTAGACGATCAACTATCACCCAGATTCCGTCGAATCCTCCTCTCGACCTTGGTAAACCAGACACGAAATCCATAGCTATTTGCTCCCATTTCCATTCAGGTATTGGAAGTGGTTGGAGAACTCCTCCCGGTTTTTGGTGTTCGGCCTTGACAACCTGGCACGTGAGACATCGCCTTACAAAGTTAGCAATATCTCTCTTCATACCATTCCACCAAAAGAACTCTTTCAAATCTCGATACATTTTAGTACCACCGGGATGAATAGAATATCCGGAACGATGTCCTTCCTCCAGTACTAGTTTCTTGAGCTTTTCCGGAACACAAACTCTTGTTTTGAACCTGAATACCCCGGAATCATCAAACCCAAACTTTGACTCTGGATCTACCTTAGAACGAAGTACCAATTTCTGAATCTCTGCGTCCGCAGTCTGAGCCTCAATTATCCTCTGTTTCAAATCAGGCTGAACTGAAATATTAGCTAATCGAGCCACCGAAACCACAATTGCCGAACTCTGCTCTAAAACCTCTACATTCAACCCCGAAACACTCGCTTTTCTGCTCAAAGCATCAGCCACTACATTGGCCTTACCCGGATGATACTGAATCGTGCAGTCATAATCTTCTAAAAATTCCATCCAACGCCTCTGTCTATTATTAAGATCCTTCTGAGTAAAAAGATATTTCAGACTCTTATGATCCGTAAATATCTCAAATGTCGTCCCGTAGAGGTAGTGGCGCCACTTCAACAAAGCAAAAACAACCGCTGCTAATTCAAGATCGTGAGTGGGGTAGTTTTTCTCGTGATCCTTCAACTTCCTAGAGGCGTAGGCTACTACCCGGCCATCTTGCATTAACACACATCCGAGGCCTTCCTTCGAAGCATCTGTATAAACCGAATAGCCTTCGGATCCCTCAGGTAGGGTAAGAATCGGTGCTGAAGTTAATCTGTCCTTCAAAGCCTGAAAACTCCTTTCGCACGCCTCATCCCACTCATACTTTACTTCCTTCTTGGTTAATCGGGTCAAAGGGCACGCGATCTTGGAGAAATCCTTCACGAATCTCCGATAATAACCCGCTAACCCAAGGAAACTTCTCACTTCGGAAACATTCTTCGGTCTTTCCCACTGAGCCACGGTTTCAATCTTGGAGGGGTCGACTTCAATTCCTTTACCCGAAATGATATGGCCAAGGAAGGTGACTCGATCAATCCAGAACTCACATTTACTGAACTTAGCATACAGCTTGTGCTTCCTTAGAGTTTCCAAGACAAGTCTTAGGTGATAAGCATGTTCTTCTGCAGTTCTCGAATAAACCAAGATATCATCTATAAAGATAACCACAAATTTGTCGAGATACGGTCTGAAAACTCGATGCATCATATCCATAAACACGGCTGGAGCATTAGTCAACCCAAACGGCATCACCACGAACTCAAAGTGTCCATACCGGGTATTGAATGCTGTTTTAGAGATATCTTCCTCCCGAATACGGATTTGGTAATAACCTTGCCTCAAGTCCAACTTGGAATATACTTGGGATCCTTGTAAAACATCAAACAATTCCTCTATCCGAGGTAAGGGGTACTTATTCTTCACTGTCATCCGGTTTAATTCACGATAGTCTATGCACATCCTTAGAGATCCATCCTTCTTTTTCACAAATAAAACAGGAGCACCCCACGGCGAAATACTCGGACGAATATAACCACAAGCTAACAACTCCTCAAGCTGATTCTTCAATTCTTTCAACTCAGCCGGAGGCATTCGGTACGGGGTTTTAGAAAACGGTTCTGCTCCAGGGTAAAGATCAATCACAAATTCAATATCCCTATCGGGTGGTAAAGAACCCAAATTCTCGGGAAATACATCAAAGAAATCTCTTACTACTTCAGTTTCTTCAAGTTTAGTTTGGTCTTTCGGTTTGTTAAGAAGATAAGCCACGAATCCGGTTGCACCTTCCCGGAGGAGTTTATTAGCTTCCATAAAAGATACGAATGGGCTTGATTTCCATCTTTCACCCGTAAACACCACAGTATCCAAGGAGATCTTCTTAGCATAACAATCCAACTGAGCCCGATGTCGGAAGAGAAATCCATACCCAAGATAACCCCATACTTCTTCATTGGCATAATAATCAAGTCAGCTGGGAATACCTTACCTTCAAAACTCACAGGACAATCTCTGAACACCCTGTCAACTTCCAAAGAACCTCCCAACGGGGTACTCACCACATACACATGCGCAGATAATTCATCATGCAAAGGCAAAGAAGCAACAAGATCCCGGGAAATAAATGAATGAGTAGCTCCGGGATCGAATAATGCATGAAATGGTATGCCATGAATGTTTATAGTACCTTCAATCACGGCGTTCGGATCCACATCAGCTGCTTCCTCTTCCCCTTCAAGAGCATATACACGAGCTGGAACCGCAGGTCTCCTCTTTGGACAAGTATCAACCTTGTGCTCGGAGGATCCACACACGTAGCACTTGCCTAAAAGTTTCCAACAACGCTCAACCGGATGCTTTCCCTGACAAAATGAACAAAGAGGTAGAATCTGAGCAGGGGCCGGTAAGGCAGGAACTGCAGGAGGTGCCACGGGACCGGTAAATCTGGGCCTTTTGTTCCCGAAACCCTGGGGACGAAAAGCCGGTGGAGCAGAAGCTCTCGGAGCATAAGAAACGGGTCTTTTACCCGATCCGGAGCCGGATCCCGAACTCTGAGAAGAAGAGAAAGGTGGAGGCTTCAACCTTATATTTTGGGCTTCAACTTGCAACGCCCTCTTTGTAACCTTAGACCAAGTGCTCACATTGGCGGCTTTGAGTGACTCTTGAATATCCCGACGAAGTCCATGAAGAAATTTTCGGGCTTTGTGATCATCATGATCAGTAATGTGAGTAGCATAAGGAGCGAGTCTCTCAAATTCCAAAATATATTCCTCCACCGTCCTAGTACCTTGCCTCAAATCCGTAAACTCTTGCAACCGACGTTCTTGAGCACTATGTGGTACATACTTTTCATAAAACTCTTGTACAAAAGTTTCCCAATTGAATTCTACGCCATTCCTTTCCAACTTAGACCGAACACTCCTAAGCCAAACTGCCGCTTGTCCTTGAATAATACGTCCCGTACAAACTGCTTTATCTTGGGAGCTACCCGGACATATTTCCCAAATTCCTCGTATCTCGGATAGCCATTCCTCCGCTTTAATATCATCTCCCCCATACCACTTTGGAGGATTGTTACTACGGAAATCCTTATATATACCGGAAATATCTTGACCTTCACCCAGGTTTTGATTCCTTTGATTTTGTTGAAGTTGATTAAGGAGGGCTTGAACAATGTTCTCCGCATTCATAGGAGGTGGCGGAGGTACATTTTGTGGAACCGGTTCATTAAGATCGGGAGTACGTTCGCGGTTATTATGTCTTCTTGGAGGCATCCTGAAATTCACAATTTCATATAAAATGGATGCATGTAGATTAGTATATGACCAATTATACAAGTAAGAAATTAACATGTATTAAAGTAATTACATACTCAAGTCATATAATCACATAACCACATAATCACATTGTCCTAAGCCGTACGACCTAGACAGACTCACACGACACTAGAGCCCGGTTTTGCAACCGCGCTCTGATACCACTTAAGGATGTAGCACCCACAAGTAGGGCCACATCCCCCGCACCATAATCCAAACCCGAATACGAAATGGAATGTCCGTACCCGAATCCGAATCATAGCGAACGGGAGACCAAACACACACCCTATGCTAGGCGGAGCTAAGCAAACTAAATCAGAGTACGCGGAAGCATATAAATAAAACATCAACTAAAGAACAACACGGATACTTATAGGTACCAACACACATATATATATATAAGTATCATATTATTTACATATAGGTACCATCACTGAATTCTGTACAAACGCCATCACGGCTCGAGTAATACATAAGTATCCCAAAATAGACATATACAAAATGATAGAATGAGCAGGTGAGCAAACGCTACTAGCAAAACCTAGACCGACAAGTGCAAACAGGACACACTTCTCCGCCTAGCTCAAGCCCCAAAAGAACCTGCAACTAAAAGAATAAACGAGGGGTCAGTCAACTGACTGAGTGAGGGGGCTAACGCACACCCACACCCTATATAAGTATAGAGCAAAGCACTTAACAAAAGATGGACGTACGAACCGGAATAGGTTTTTCAAACTAAACTTTCCAAGACAATAACTATTATATCATAATAAGATCTGTCATGACTCTATTCCAATTCATACTTCCCAAATCATAACTTAACATAGCTTATGCTCGGCGAGAACGAGCTTCCAACCTGTACTCCTCATAACATAAAACATAAATCAAAATACACATCCTCTCCTCCTTTGATGGTAGAGTCACGCGTTGACTCTATCCATCCATAACATAACAAACCCCCGAGAGGTAGCTAACCTACAACGGGTCCTCCCCGGTAAACCGAAGGCATCGGAATATCACGCCTTCCCTAGCTCCCGAGGTCGCACATGATATTCCGGGTGGAGACTATGCACAGGTTTAACCTCGACGGCCCAATGCCGTCCCGAGGGCTCCTTACCCATAGCTCCTTGAGCTCACAAACACATAACGTATCATATAACCAATCTTTCATGGTTCCACTCGCTAACAACATGATTTAAACCTTTTCCAAACGGCTTACATATACCTTCGTATTATTTTCCGAAATCAAAGTTGGTTCACAAAATCATAACATATATTATATAACACTTATTTACATATACATATAGTTTATCCACATGCGGGGCAAGAAAACGACATGTGAAGGTATTAGGTCAATTTAGCTATACAAACACCTAAACCTCACCTTGCGCGTAGAAAGTAAAGGGAGTGATCACCCTAAGCCTCGGGCTCGACCCCGGCCGCACCTTCTGAAAAGAAACACAAGAGCCCACGACTTAGACCCTATATGAGCCAATTATGACGCTCGGCATATGCATGACTCATGCTTGGAGGTGAAATAAATAAGGAATGAACCATATAATTCACAAAACATAATATATATAACAATTAACATGCAAAAGAAAGCACTTAAAGTCATAAAATTGCATAATTAAAGTAAAGGAAAGTAGTGGCAACTTTCAAGTTTCAAAGGGAAAAATCCACCCCCATGGATTTTTCCCAAAGGCAAAATCCACCCCCATGGGTTTTTCCAAAGCTACTGCCTCAAATCCACCCTCATGGATTTTTCCCAAAAGAAAAATCCACCCTCGCGGATTTGATGCAGTAGCAACGGTTCCGGCCATGGGAACGGCCGTTCCCGTTCCCAGTACAAGCTGGGAACGGTCGTTCCCACTCTCGGTCATGAACAGTATGGCCTGGGAACGGTCGTTCCCAGTTTAAAACTGGGCGGGAACGGCCGTTCCGGCCTGGTTCGAAAGCTGGAACAGAATTCATTTTACAGAAACAGGGGAAGCTCATTTGGTGCCCAAAAATGGCCAAAAACCAACCTTAAAAATTGCCACAACTTCTCAAAATGCACAAACAATACATATAAATCATGCTTGACATATAAACACTCAAATAACTCAAGAAAACGGAATAAAAGGCCATGATCAAAGAGATGCAAAACTCAAGTTAAAAACATGATCATTCATAAATGCTCACCCAACCCATGCTTTCATGCAATAAATGCAACAAATACCATATGTATAACTCATATATAAAGATGGAATTCAAATATAACAAGTATAGAACTCATATTCCAAATTTTGAACTAACCCTTACTATTCACAATATAAACCAAAGAACTCATCCAAGGCTCCAAAAGAAGAACTTAAGCCACAGAAACGACGAGCACGACGAGAGGATTCCGAAACTTACTCAAGCTCGAAGATTGGTCAAGAAATGAAGAAGTTATGGTTGATTGAAGCTTGATCAAAAATGGAGGTTTTGGTTTTCTCTTCTCTCTTGGCCAAATCTGCTGCTGAACGTGAAAAGGAAAGAAAGAGCCAAAGATTCACTCTTAAGGCTTAACCGGGTTCGGTTCACGGGTTTGGTTCAAGTTTCCGGTTCGGTTTCAAATAGTTTAAAAGGTTAAGGGTTCACCAAGTCCCAAAACACCAAAATCACATAATCAATTAATTCAAATAGGTTCAAATAAATTCATATAATTCAAAATAGTCCTATACAAATAATCTAAAACGCAAATAATATTAAATCACATAATTTACCTGTACCGACTGTGAGTCGGGGTGTTACAATTTACATGAGTTTCTGAGGCAATCAAAAATTGGAAAAAGCTATAAGGGTCCCCCCTTGTGGTTCTACCAAAAATTGAAATCTTTTGTTCTTCGAGTATTTGGGCGAATCAAAGCATCCTAACTACCCATTTCACTTATATATTAACGATTATGTTTGGTTTATGCATGGTTTATATGATTTACCTGAGTTTCTGAGGCAATCAAAAATTGGAAAAAGCTGTAAGGGTCCCCCCTTGTGGTTCTGGCAAAAATTGAAAACTTTTGTTCTTCGAGTATTTGGGTGAATCAAAGAATCCTAACTGCCCATTTCACTTATATATTAAAGATTATCTTTGGTTTAGGTACGGTTGATATGATTTACATTCGTTTCTGAGGCAATTAAAAATTGGAAAAAGCTGTAAAGGTCCCCCCTTGTGGTTCTGGCAAAAATTGAAAACTTTTGTTCTTCGAGTATTTGGGCGAATCAAAGCATCCTAACTACTCATTTCACTTATATATTAACGATTATGTTTGGTTTATCGATGGTTGATATGATTTACATGAGTTTCTGAGGCAATCAAAATTTGGAAAAAGCTGTAAGGGTCCCCCTTGTGGTTCTACCAAAAATTGGAAACTTTTGTTATTCTAGTATTTGGGCGAATCAAAGCATCCTACCTACCCATTTCACATATATATTAACGATTATGTTTGGTTTATGCATGGTTGATATGATTTACATGAGTTTCTGAGGCAATCAAAAATTGGAAAAAGCTGTAAGGGTCCCCCCTTGTGGTTCTGCCAAAAATTGAAAACTTTTGTTCTTCGAGTATTTGGGCGAATCAAAGCATCCTAACTACCAATTTCACTTATCTATTAACGATTAAGTTTGGTTTACGCGTGGTTGATATGATTTACATGAGTTTCTGAGGCAATCAAAAATTGGAAAAAGCTGTAAGGGTCCCCCCTTGTGGTTCTGCCAAAAATTGAAAACTTTTGTTCTTCGAGTATTTGGACGAATCAAAGCATCCTAACAACTCATTTCACTATATATTAACGATTATGTTTGGTTTATGTATGGTTGATATGATTTACATGAGTTTCTGAGGCAATCAAAAATTGGAAAAAGCTGTAAGGGTCCCCCCTTGTGGTTCTGCCAAAAATTGAAAACTTTTGTTCTTCGAGTATTTGGGTGAATCAAAGCATCCTAACTACCCATTTCACTTATATATTAATGATTATGTTTGATTTATGCATGGTTGATATGATTTACATGAGTTTCTGAGGCAATCAAAAATTGGAAAAAGCTGTAAGGGTCCCCCCTTGTGGTTCTGCCAAAAATTGAAAACTTTTCTTCTTCGAGTATTTTGGCGAATCAAAGCATCCTAACTACCCATTTCACTTACATATTAATGATTATGTTTGGTTTATGCATGGTTGATATGATTTACATGAGTTTCTGAGGCAATCAAAAATTGGAAAAAGCTGTAAGGGTCCCCCTTTGTGGTTCTGGCAAAAATTGAAAACTTTTGTTCTTCGAGTATTTGGGCGAATCAAAGCATCCTAACTACCCATTTCACTTGTATATTAACGATTATGTTTGGTTTATACATGGTTGATATGATTTACATGAGTTTCTGAGGCAATCAAAAATTGGAAAAAGCTGTAAGGGTCCCCCCTTGTGGTGCTGCCAAAAATTGAAAACTTTTGTTCTTCGAGTATTTGGGTGAATCAAAGCATCCTAACTACTCATTTCACTTTTATATTAACGATTATGTTTGGTTTATGTATGGTTGATGTGATTTACATGAGTTTCTGAGGCAATCAAAAATTGGAAGAAGCTGTAAGGGTCCCCCCTTGTGGTTCTGCGAAAAATTGAAAACTTTTGTTCTTCGAATATTTGGGTGAATCAAAGCATCCAAACTACTCATTTCACTTATACTTTAACGATTATGTTTGGTTTAGGTATGGTTGATATGATTTACATGAGTTTCTGAGGCAATCAAAAATTGGAAAAAGCTGTAAGGGTCCCCCCTTGTGGTTCTGGCAAAAATTGAAAACTTTGGTTCTTCGAGTATTTGGGCGAATCAAAGCATCCTAACTACCCATTTCACTTATATATTAACGATTATGTTTGGTTTATACATGGTTGATATGATTTACATGAGTTTCTGAGGCAATCAAAAATTGGAAAAAGCTGTAAGGGTCCCCCCTTGTGGTGCTGCCAAAAATTGAAAACTTTTGTTCTTCGAGTATTTGGGTGAATCAAAGCATCCTAACTACTCATTTCACTTTTATATTAATGATTATGTTTGGTTTATGTATGGTTGATGTGATTTACATGAGTTTCTGAGGCAATCAAAAATTGGAAAAGGCTGTAAGGGTCCCCCCTTGTGGTTCTGCGAAAAATTGAAAACTTTTGTTCTTCGAATATTTGGGTGAATCAAAGCATCCAAACTACTCATTTCACTTATACTTTAACGATTATGTTTGGTTTAGGTATGGTTGATATGATTTACATGAGTTTCTGAGGCAATCAAAAATTGGAAAAAGCTGTAAGGGTCCCCCCTTGTGGTTCTGGCAAAAATTGAAAACTTTTGTTCTTCGAGTATTTGGGCGAATCAAAGCATCCTAACTACTCATTTCACTTATATATTAAAGATTATGTTTGGTTTATCCATGGTTGATATGATTTACATGAGTTTTTGAGGCAATCAAAAATTGGAAAAAGCTGTAAGGGTAACCCTTGTGGTTCTGCCAAAAATTGAAAACTTTTGTTCTTCGAGTATTTGGACGAATCAAAGCATCCTAACTACTCATTTCACTATATATTAACGATTATGTTTGGTTTATGTATGGTTGATATGATTTACATGAGTTTCTAAGGCAATCAAAAATTGGAAAAAGCTGTAAGGGTCCCCCCTTGTGGTTCTGCCAAAAATTGAAAACTTTTGTTCTTCGAGTATTTGGGTGAATCAAAGCATCCTAACTACCCATTTCACCTATATATTAATGATTATGTTTGGTTTATACATGGTTGATATGATTTGCATGAGTTTCTGAGGCAATCAAAAATTGGAAAAAGCTGTAAGGGTCCCCCCTTGTGGTTCTGCCAAAAATTGAAAACTTTTGTTCTTCGAGTATTTGGGTGAATCAAAGCATCCTAACTACTCATTTCACTTATACTTTAACGATTATGTTTGGTTTAGGTATGGTTGATATGATTTACATGAGTTTCTGAGGCAATCAAAAATTGGAAAAAGCTGTAAGGGTCCCCCCTTGTGGTTCTGGCAAAAATTGAAAACTTTTGTTCTTCGAGTATTTGGGCGAATCAAAGCATCCTAACTACTCATTTCACTTATATATTAAAGATTATGTTTGGTTTATCCATGGTTGATATGATTTACATGAGTTTCTGAGGCAATCAAAGATTGGAAAAAGCTGTAAGGGTACCCCCTTGTGGTTCTGCCAAAAATTGAAAACTTTTGTTCTTCGAGTATTTGGACGAATCAAAGCATCCTAACTACTCAATTCACTATATATTAACAATTATGTTTGGTTTATGCATGGTTGATATGATTTACATGAGTTTCTGAGGCAATCAAAAATTGGAAAAAGCTGTAAGGGTCCCCCCTTGTGGTTCTGCCAAAAATTGAAAACTTTTGTTCTTCTAGTATTTGGGCGAATCAAAGCATCCTAACTACCCATTTCACTTACATATTAACGATTATGTTTGGTTTATGCATGGTTGATATGATTTACATGAGTTTCTGAGGCAATCAAAAATTGGAAAAAGCTGTAAGGGTCCCCCCTTGTGGTTCTGCCAAAAATTGAAAACTTTTGTTCTTCTAGTATTTGGGCGAATCAAAGCATCCTAACTACCCATTTCACTTACATATTAACGATTATGTTTGGTTTATGCATGGTTGATATGATTTACATGAGTTTCTGAGGCAATCAAAAATTGGAAAAAGTTGTAAGGGTCCCCCCTTGTGGTTCTGGCAAAAATTGAAAACTTTTGTTTTTCGAGTATTTGGGCGAATCAAATCATCCTAACTACCCATTTCACTTATATATTAACGATTATGTTTGGTTTATGCATGGTTGATATGATTTACATGAGTTTCTGAGGCAATCAAAAATTGGAAAAAGCTGTAAGGGTCCCCCCTCGTGGTTCTGCCAAAAATTGAAAACTTTTGTTCTTCGAGTATTTGGGCGAATCAAAGCATCCTAACTACTCATTTCACTTTTATATTAACGATTATGTTTGGTTTATGTATGGTTGATATGATTTACATGAGTTTCTGAGGCAATCAAAAATTGGAAAAAGCTGTAAGTGTCCCCCCTTGTGGTTCTGCCAAAAATTGAAAACTTTTGTTCTTCGAGTATTTGGGCGAATCAAAGCATCCTAACTACTCATTTCACTTATATATTAAAGATTATGTTTGGTTTATCCATGGTTGATAATATTTACATGAGTTTCTGAGGCAATCAAAAATTGGAAAAAGCTATAAGGGTCCCCCCATGTGGTTCTACCAAAAATTGAAATCTTTTGTTCTTCGAGTATTTGGGCGAATCAAAGCATCCTAACTACCCATTTCACTTATATATTAACGATTATGTTTGGTTTATGCATGGTTTATATGATTTACCTGAGTTTCTGAGGCAATCAAAAATTGGAAAAAGCTGTAAGGGTCCCCCCTTGTGGTTCTGGCAAAAATTGAAAACTTTTGTTCTTCGAGTATTTGGGCGAATCAAAGCATCCTAACTACTCATTTCACTTATATATTAACGATTATGTTTGGTTTATCGATGGTTGATATGATTTACATGAGTTTCTGAGGCAATCAAAATTTGGAAAAAGCTGTAAGGGTCCCCCTTGTGGTTCTACCAAAAATTGGAAACTTTTGTTATTCTAGTATTTGGGCGAATCAAAGCATCCTACCTACCCATTTCACATATATATTAACGATTATGTTTGGTTTATGCATGGTTGATATGATTTACATGAGTTTCTGAGGCAATCAAAAATTGGAAAAAGCTGTAAGGGTCCCCCCTTGTGGTTCTGCCAAAAATTGAAAACTTTTGTTCTTCGAGTATTTGGGCGAATCAAAGTATCCTAACTACCAATTTCACTTATCTATTAACGATTAAGTTTGGTTTACGCGTGGTTGATATGATTTACATGAGTTTCTGAGGCAATCAAAAATTGGAAAAAGCTGTAAGGGTCCCCCCTTGTGGTTCTGCCAAAAATTGAAAACTTTTGTTCTTCGAGTATTTGGACGAATCAAAGCATCCTAACAACTCATTTCACTATATATTAACGATTATGTTTGGTTTATGTATGGTTGATATGATTTACATGAGTTTCTGAGGCAATCAAAAATTGGAAAAAGCTGTAAGGGTCCCCCCTTGTGGTTCTGCCAAAAATTGAAAACTTTTGTTCTTCGAGTATTTGGGTGAATCAAAGCATCCTAACTACCCATTTCACTTATATATTAATGATTATGTTTGATTTATGCATGGTTGATATGATTTACATGAGTTTCTGAGGCAATCAAAAATTGGAAAAAGCTGTAAGGATCCCCCCTTGTGGTTCTGCCAAAAATTGAAAACTTTTCTTCTTCGAGTATTTTGGCGAATCAAAGCATCCTAACTACCCATTTCACTTACATATTAATGATTATGTTTGGTTTATGCATGGTTGATATGATTTACATGAGTTTCTGAGGCAATCAAAAATTGGAAAAAGCTGTAAGGGTCCCCCTTTGTGGTTCTGGCAAAAATTGAAAACTTTTGTTCTTCGAGTATTTGGGCGAATCAAAGCATCCTAACTACCCATTTCACTTGTATATTAACGATTATGTTTGGTTTATACATGGTTGATATGATTTACATGAGTTTCTGAGGCAATCAAAAATTGGAAAAAGCTGTAAGGGTCCCCCCTTGTGGTGCTGCCAAAAATTGAAAACTTTTGTTCTTCGAGTATTTGGGTGAATCAAAGCATCCTAACTACTCATTTCACTTTTATATTAACGATTATGTTTGGTTTATGTATGGTTGATGTGATTTACATGAGTTTCTGAGGCAATCAAAAATTGGAAGAAGCTGTAAGGGTCCCCCCTTGTGGTTCTGCGAAAAATTGAAAACTTTTGTTCTTCGAATATTTGGGTGAATCAAAGCATCCAAACTACTCATTTCACTTATACTTTAACGATTATGTTTGGTTTAGGTATGGTTGATATGATTTACATGAGTTTCTGAGGCAATCAAAAATTGGAAAAAGCTGTAAGGGTCCCCCCTTGTGGTTCTGGCAAAAATTGAAAACTTTGGTTCTTCGAGTATTTGGGCGAATCAAAGCATCCTAACTACCCATTTCACTTATATATTAACGATTATGTTTGGTTTATACATGGTTGATATGATTTACATGAGTTTCTGAGGCAATCAAAAATTGGAAAAAGCTTTAAGGGTCCCCCCTTGTGGTGCTGCCAAAAATTGAAAACTTTTGTTCTTCGAGTATTTGGGTGAATCAAAGCATCCTAACTACTCATTTCACTTTTATATTAATGATTATGTTTGGTTTATGTATGGTTGATGTGATTTACATGAGTTTCTGAGGCAATCAAAAATTGGAAAAGGCTGTAAGGGTCCCCCCTTGTGGTTCTGCGAAAAATTGAAAACTTTTGTTCTTCGAATATTTGGGTGAATCAAAGCATCCAAACTACTCATTTCACTTATACTTTAACGATTATGTTTGGTTTAGGTATGGTTGATATGATTTACATGAGTTTCTGAGGCAATCAAAAATTGGAAAAAGCTGTAAGGGTCCCCCCTTGTGGTTCTGGCGAAAATTGAAAACTTTTGTTCTTCGAGTATTTGGGCGAATCAAAGCATCCTAACTACTCATTTCACTTTTATATTAACGATTATGTTTGGTTTATGTATGGTTGATATGATTTACATGAGTTTCTGAGGCAATCAAAAATTGGAAAAAGCTGTAAGTGTCCCCCCTTGTGGTTCTGCCAAAAATTGAAAACTTTTGTTCTTCGAGTATTTGGGCGAATCAAAGCATCCTAACTACTCATTTCACTTATATATTAAAGATTATGTTTGGTTTATCCATGGTTGATAATATTTACATGAGTTTCTGAGGCAATCAAAAATTGGAAAAAGCTATAAGGGTCCCCCCATGTGGTTCTACCAAAAATTGAAATCTTTTGTTCTTCGAGTATTTGGGCGAATCAAAGCATCCTAACTACCCATTTCACTTATATATTAACGATTATGTTTGGTTTATGCATGGTTTATATGATTTACCTGAGTTTCTGAGGCAATCAAAAATTGGAAAAAGCTGTAAGGGTCCCCCCTTGTGGTTCTGGCAAAAATTGAAAACTTTTGTTCTTCGAGTATTTGGGCGAATCAAAGCATCCTAACTACTCATTTCACTTATATATTAACGATTATGTTTGGTTTATCGATGGTTGATATGATTTACATGAGTTTCTGAGGCAATCAAAATTTGGAAAAAGCTGTAAGGGTCCCCCTTGTGGTTCTACCAAAAATTGGAAACTTTTGTTATTCTAGTATTTGGGCGAATCAAAGCATCCTACCTACCCATTTCACATATATATTAACGATTATGTTTGGTTTATGCATGGTTGATATGATTTACATGAGTTTCTGAGGCAATCAAAAATTGGAAAAAGCTGTAAGGGTCCCCCCTTGTGGTTCTGCCAAAAATTGAAAACTTTTGTTCTTCGAGTATTTGGGCGAATCAAAGCATCCTAACTACCAATTTCACTTATCTATTAACGATTAAGTTTGGTTTACGCGTGGTTGATATGATTTACATGAGTTTCTGAGGCAATCAAAAATTGGAAAAAGCTGTAAGGGTCCCCCCTTGTGGTTCTGCCAAAAATTGAAAACTTTTGTTCTTCGAGTATTTGGACGAATCAAAGCATCCTAACAACTCATTTCACTATATATTAACGATTATGTTTGGTTTATGTATGGTTGATATGATTTACATGAGTTTCTGAGGCAATCAAAAATTGGAAAAAGCTGTAAGGGTCCCCCCTTGTGGTTCTGCCAAAAATTGAAAACTTTTGTTCTTCGAGTATTTGGGTGAATCAAAGCATCCTAACTACCCATTTCACTTATATATTAATGATTATGTTTGATTTATGCATGGTTGATATGATTTACATGAGTTTCTGAGGCAATCAAAAATTGGAAAAAGCTGTAAGGGTCCCCCCTTGTGGTTCTGCCAAAAATTGAAAACTTTTCTTCTTCGAGTATTTTGGCGAATCAAAGCATCCTAACTACCCATTTCACTTACATATTAATGATTATGTTTGGTTTATGCATGGTTGATATGATTTACATGAGTTTCTGAGGCAATCAAAAATTGGAAAAAGCTGTAAGGGTCCCCCTTTGTGGTTCTGGCAAAAATTGAAAACTTTTGTTCTTCGAGTATTTGGGCGAATCAAAGCATCCTAACTACCCATTTCACTTGTATATTAACGATTATGTTTGGTTTATACATGGTTGATATGATTTACATGAGTTTCTGAGGCAATCAAAAATTGGAAAAAGCTGTAAGGGTCCCCCCTTGTGGTGCTGCCAAAAATTGAAAACTTTTGTTCTTCGAGTATTTGGGTGAATCAAAGCATCCTAACTACTCATTTCACTTTTATATTAACGATTATGTTTGGTTTATGTATGGTTGATGTGATTTACATGAGTTTCTGAGGCAATCAAAAATTGGGAGAAGCTGTAAGGGTCCCCCCTTGTGGTTCTGCGAAAAATTGAAAACTTTTGTTCTTCGAATATTTGGGTGAATCAAAGCATCCAAACTACTCATTTCACTTATACTTTAACGATTATGTTTGGTTTAGGTATGGTTGATATGATTTACATGAGTTTCTGAGGCAATCAAAAATTGGAAAAAGCTGTAAGGGTCCCCCCTTGTGGTTCTGGCAAAAATTGAAAACTTTGGTTCTTCGAGTATTTGGGCGAATCAAAGCATCCTAACTACCCATTTCACTTATATATTAACGATTATGTTTGGTTTATACATGGTTGATATGATTTACATGAGTTTCTGAGGCAATCAAAAATTGGAAAAAGCTGTAAGGGTCCCCCCTTGTGGTGCTGCCAAAAATTGAAAACTTTTGTTCTTCGAGTATTTGGGTGAATCAAAGCATCCTAACTACTCATTTCACTTTTATATTAATGATTATGTTTGGTTTATGTATGGTTGATGTGATTTACATGAGTTTCTGAGGCAATCAAAAATTGGAAAAGGCTGTAAGGGTCCCCCCTTGTGGTTCTGCGAAAAATTGAAAACTTTTGTTCTTCGAATATTTGGGTGAATCAAAGCATCCAAACTACTCATTTCACTTATACTTTAACGATTATGTTTGGTTTAGGTATGGTTGATATGATTTACATGAGTTTCTGAGGCAATCAAAAATTGGAAAAAGCTGTAAGGGTCCCCCCTTGTGGTTCTGGCAAAAATTGAAAACTTTTGTTCTTCGAGTATTTGGGCGAATCAAAGCATCCTAACTACTCATTTCACTTATATATTAACGATTATGTTTGGTTTATCGATGGTTGATATGATTTACATGAGTTTCTGAGGCAATCAAAATTTGGAAAAAGCTGTAAGGGTCCCCCTTGTGGTTCTACCAAAAATTGGAAACTTTTGTTATTCTAGTATTTGGGCGAATCAAAGCATCCTACCTACCCATTTCACATATATATTAACGATTATGTTTGGTTTATGCATGGTTGATATGATTTACATGAGTTTCTGAGGCAATCAAAAATTGGAAAAAGCTGTAAGGGTCCCCCTTGTGGTTCTGCCAAAAATTGAAAACTTTTGTTCTTCGAGTATTTGGGCGAATCAAAGCATCCTAACTACCAATTTCACTTATCTATTAACGATTAAGTTTGGTTTACGCGTGGTTGATATGATTTACATGAGTTTCTGAGGCAATCAAAAATTGGAAAAAGCTGTAAGGGTCCCCCCTTGTGGTTCTGCCAAAAATTGAAAACTTTTGTTCTTCGAGTATTTGGACGAATCAAAGCATCCTAACAACTCATTTCACTATATATTAACGATTATGTTTGGTTTATGTATGGTTGATATGATTTACATGAGTTTCTGAGGCAATCAAAAATTGGAAAAAGCTGTAAGGGTCCCCCCTTGTGGTTCTGCCAAAAATTGAAAACTTTTGTTCTTCGAGTATTTGGGTGAATCAAAGCATCCTAACTACCCATTTCACTTATATATTAATGATTATGTTTGATTTATGCATGGTTGATATGATTTACATGAGTTTCTGAGGCAATCAAAAATTGGAAAAAGCTGTAAGGGTCCCCCCTTGTGGTTCTGCCAAAAATTGAAAACTTTTCTTCTTCGAGTATTTTGGCGAATCAAAGCATCCTAACTACCCATTTCACTTACATATTAATGATTATGTTTGGTTTATGCATGGTTGATATGATTTACATGAGTTTCTGAGGCAATCAAAAATTGGAAAAAGCTGTAAGGGTCCCCCTTTGTGGTTCTGGCAAAAATTGAAAACTTTTGTTCTTCGAGTATTTGGGCGAATCAAAGCATCCTAACTACCCATTTCACTTGTATATTAACGATTATGTTTGGTTTATACATGGTTGATATGATTTACATGAGTTTCTGAGGCAATCAAAAATTGGAAAAAGCTGTAAGGGTCCCCCCTTGTGGTGCTGCCAAAAATTGAAAACTTTTGTTCTTCGAGTATTTGGGTGAATCAAAGCATCCTAACTACTCATTTCACTTTTATATTAACGATTATGTTTGGTTTATGTATGGTTGATGTGATTTACATGAGTTTCTGAGGCAATCAAAAATTGGAAGAAGCTGTAAGGGTCCCCCCTTGTGGTTCTGCGAAAAATTGAAAACTTTTGTTCTTCGAATATTTGGGTGAATCAAAGCATCCAAACTACTCATTTCACTTATACTTTAACGATTATGTTTGGTTTAGGTATGGTTGATATGATTTACATGAGTTTCTGAGGCAATCAAAAATTGGAAAAAGCTGTAAGGGTCCCCCCTTGTGGTTCTGGCAAAAATTGAAAACTTTGGTTCTTCGAGTATTTGGGCGAATCAAAGCATCCTAACTACCCATTTCACTTATATATTAACGATTATGTTTGGTTTATACATGGTTGATATGATTTACATGAGTTTCTGAGGCAATCAAAAATTGGAAAAAGCTGTAAGGGTCCCCCCTTGTGGTGCTGCCAAAAATTGAAAACTTTTGTTCTTCGAGTATTTGGGTGAATCAAAGCATCCTAACTACTCATTTCACTTTTATATTAATGATTATGTTTGGTTTATGTATGGTTGATGTGATTTACATGAGTTTCTGAGGCAATCAAAAATTGGAAAAGGCTGTAAGGGTCCCCCCTTGTGGTTCTGCGAAAAATTGAAAACTTTTGTTCTTCGAATATTTGGGTGAATCAAAGCATCCAAACTACTCATTTCACTTATACTTTAACGATTATGTTTGGTTTAGGTATGGTTGATATGATTTACATGAGTTTCTGAGGCAATCAAAAATTGGAAAAAGCTGTAAGGGTCCCCCCTTGTGGTTCTGGCAAAAATTGAAAACTTTTGTTTTTCGAGTATTTGGGCGAATCAAAGCATCCTAACTACTCATTTCACTTATATATTAAAGATTATGTTTGGTTTATCCATGGTTGATATGATTTACATGAGTTTTTGAGGCAATCAAAAATTGGAAAAAGCTGTAAGGGTAACCCTTGTGGTTCTGCCAAAAATTGAAAACTTTTGTTCTTCGAGTATTTGGACGAATCAAAGCATCCTAACTACTCATTTCACTATATATTAACGATTATGTTTGGTTTATGTATGGTTGATATGATTTACATGAGTTTCAGAGGCAATCAAAAATTGGAAAAAGCTGTAAGGGTCCCCCCTTGTGGTTCTGCCAAAAATTGAAAACTTTTGTTCTTCGAGTATTTGGGTGAATCAAAGCATCCTAACTACCCATTTCACCTATATATTAACGATTATGTTTGGTTTATACATGGTTGATATGATTTGCATGAGTTTCTGAGGCAATCAAAAATTGGAAAAAGCTGTAAGGGTCCCCCCTTGTGGTTCTGCCAAAAATTGAAAACTTTTGTTCTTCGAGTATTTGGGTGAATCAAAGCATCCTAACTACTCATTTCACTTATACTTTAACGATTATGTTTGGTTTAGGTATGGTTGATATGATTTACATGAGTTTCTGAGGCAATCAAAAATTGGAAAAAGCTGTAAGGGTCCCCCCTTGTGGTTCTGGCAAAAATTGAAAACTTTTGTTCTTCGAGTATTTGGGCGAATCAAAGCATCCTAACTACTCATTTCACTTATATATTAAAGATTATGTTTGGTTTATCCATGGTTGATAAGATTTACATGAGTTTCTGAGGCAATCAAAGATTGGAAAAAGCTGTAAGGGTACCCCCTTGTGGTTCTGCCAAAAATTGAAAACTTTTGTTCTTCGAGTATTTGGACGAATCAAAGCATCCTAACTACTCAATTCACTATATATTAACAATTATGTTTGGTTTATGCATGGTTGATATGATTTACATGAGTTTCTGAGGCAATCAAAAATTGGAAAAAGCTGTAAGGGTCCCCCCTTGTGGTTCTGCCAAAAATTGAAAACTTTTGTTCTTCTAGTATTTGGGCGAATCAAAGCATCCTAACTACCCATTTCACTTACATATTAACGATTATGTTTGGTTTATGCATGGTTGATATGATTTACATGAGTTTCTGAGGCAATCAAAAATTGGAAAAAGCTGTAAGGGTCCCCCCTTGTGGTTCTGCCAAAAATTGAAAACTTTTGTTCTTCTAGTATTTGGGCGAATCAAAGCATCCTAACTACCCATTTCACTTACATATTAACGATTATGTTTGGTTTATGCATGGTTGATATGATTTACATGAGTTTCTGAGGCAATCAAAAATTGGAAAAAGTTGTAAGGGTCCCCCCTTGTGGTTCTGGCAAAAATTGAAAACTTTTGTTTTTCGAGTATTTGGGCGAATCAAATCATCCTAACTACCCATTTCACTTATATATTAACGATTATGTTTGGTTTATGCATGGTTGATATGATTTACATGAGTTTCTGAGGCAATCAAAAATTGGAAAAAGCTGTAAGGGTCCCCCCTCGTGGTTCTGCCAAAAATTGAAAACTTTTGTTCTTCGAGTATTTGGGCGAATCAAAGCATCCTAACTACTCATTTCACTTTTATATTAACGATTATGTTTGGTTTATGTATGGTTGATATGATTTACATGAGTTTCTGAGGCAATCAAAAATTGGAAAAAGCTGTAAGTGTCCCCCCTTGTGGTTCTGCCAAAAATTGAAAACTTTTGTTCTTCGAGTATTTGGGCGAATCAAAGCATCCTAACTACTCATTTCACTTATATATTAAAGATTATGTTTGGTTTATCCATGGTTGATAATATTTACATGAGTTTCTGAGGCAATCAAAAATTGGAAAAAGCTATAAGGGTCCCCCCATGTGGTTCTACCAAAAATTGAAATCTTTTGTTCTTCGAGTATTTGGGCGAATCAAAGCATCCTAACTACCCATTTCACTTATATATTAACGATTATGTTTGGTTTATGCATGGTTTATATGATTTACCTGAGTTTCTGAGGCAATCAAAAATTGGAAAAAGCTGTAAGGGTCCCCCCTTGTGGTTCTGGCAAAAATTGAAAACTTTTGTTCTTCGAGTATTTGGGCGAATCAAAGCATCCTAACTACTCATTTCACTTATATATTAACGATTATGTTTGGTTTATCGATGGTTGATATGATTTACATGAGTTTCTGAGGCAATCAAAATTTGGAAAAAGCTGTAAGGGTCCCCCTTGTGGTTCTACCAAAAATTGGAAACTTTTGTTATTCTAGTATTTGGGCGAATCAAAGCATCCTACCTACCCATTTCACATATATATTAACGATTATGTTTGGTTTATGCATGGTTGATATGATTTACATGAGTTTCTGAGGCAATCAAAAATTGGAAAAAGCTGTAAGGGTCCCCCCTTGTGGTTCTGCCAAAAATTGAAAACTTTTGTTCTTCGAGTATTTGGGTGAATCAAAGCATCCTAACTACCCATTTCACTTATATATTAATGATTATGTTTGATTTATGCATGGTTGATATGATTTACATGAGTTTCTGAGGCAATCAAAAATTGGAAAAAGCTGTAAGGGTCCCCCCTTGTGGTTCTGCCAAAAATTGAAAACTTTTCTTCTTCGAGTATTTTGGCGAATCAAAGCATCCTAACTACCCATTTCACTTACATATTAATGATTATGTTTGGTTTATGCATGGTTGATATGATTTACATGAGTTTCTGAGGCAATCAAAAATTGGAAAAAGCTGTAAGGGTCCCCCTTTGTGGTTCTGGCAAAAATTGAAAACTTTTGTTCTTCGAGTATTTGGGCGAATCAAAGCATCCTAACTACCCATTTCACTTGTATATTAACGATTATGTTTGGTTTATACATGGTTGATATGATTTACATGAGTTTCTGAGGCAATCAAAAATTGGAAAAAGCTGTAAGGGTCCCCCCTTGTGGTGCTGCCAAAAATTGAAAACTTTTGTTCTTCGAGTATTTGGGTGAATCAAAGCATCCTAACTACTCATTTCACTTTTATATTAACGATTATGTTTGGTTTATGTATGGTTGATGTGATTTACATGAGTTTCTGAGGCAATCAAAAATTGGAAGAAGCTGTAAGGGTCCCCCCTTGTGGTTCTGCGAAAAATTGAAAACTTTTGTTCTTCGAATATTTGGGTGAATCAAAGCATCCAAACTACTCATTTCACTTATACTTTAACGATTATGTTTGGTTTAGGTATGGTTGATATGATTTACATGAGTTTCTGAGGCAATCAAAAATTGGAAAAAGCTGTAAGGGTCCCCCCTTGTGGTTCTGGCAAAAATTGAAAACTTTGGTTCTTCGAGTATTTGGGCGAATCAAAGCATCCTAACTACCAATTTCACTTATCTATTAACGATTAAGTTTGGTTTACGCGTGGTTGATATGATTTACATGAGTTTCTGAGGCAATCAAAAATTGGAAAAAGCTGTAAGGGTCCCCCTTGTGGTTCTGCCAAAAATTGGAAACTTTTGTTATTCTAGTATTTGGGCGAATCAAAGCATCCTACCTACCCATTTCACATATATATTAACGATTATGTTTGGTTTATGCATGGTTGATATGATTTACATGAGTTTCTGAGGCAATCAAAAATTGGAAAAAGCTGTAAGGGTCCCCCCTTGTGGTTCTGCCAAAAATTGAAAACTTTTGTTCTTCGAGTATTTGGGCAAATCAAAGCATCCTAACTACCAATTTCACTTATCTATTAACGATTAAGTTTGGTTTACGCGTGGTTGATATGATTTACATGAGTTTCTGAGGCAATCAAAAATTGGAAAAAGCTGTAAGGGTCCCCCCTTGTGGTTCTGCCAAAAATTGAAAACTTTTGTTCTTCGAGTATTTGGACGAATCAAAGCATCCTAACTACTCAATTCACTATATATTAACGATCATGTTTGGTTTATCTATGGTTGATATGATTTACATGAGTTTCTGAGGCAATCAAAAATTGGAAAAAGCTATAAGGGTCCCCCCTTGTGGTTCTGGCAAAAATTGAAAACTTTTGTTCTTCAAGTATTTGGGTGAATCAAAGTATCCTAACTACTCATTTCACCTATATATTAATGATTATGTTTGGTTTATGCATGGTTGATATGATTTACATGAGTTTCTGAGGCAATCAAAAATTGGAAAAAGCTGTAAGGGTCCCCCCTTGTGGTTCTGCCAAAAATTGAAAACTTTTGTTCTTCGAGTATTTGGGCGAATCAAAGCATCCTAACTACCCATTTCACTTACATATTAACGATTATGTTTGGTTTATGCATGGTTGATATGATTTACATGAGTTTCTGAGGCAATCAAAAATTGGAAAAAGCTGTAAGGGTCCCCACTTGTGGTTCTGGCAAAAATTGAAAACTTTTGTTTTTCGAGTATTTGGGCGAATCAAAGCATCCTAACTACCCATTTCACTTATATATTAACGATTATGTTTGGTTTATGCATGGTTGATATGATTTACATGAGTTTCTGAGGCAATCAAAAATTGGAAAAAGCTGTAAGGGTCCCCCCTCGTGGTTCTGCCAAAAATTGAAAACTTTTGTTCTTTGAGTATTTGGGCGAATCAAAGCATCCTAACTACTCATTTCACTTTTATATTAACGATTTTGTTTGGTTTATGTATGTTTGATATGATTTACATGAGTTTCTGAGGCAATCAAAAATTGGAAAAAGCTGTAAGGGTCCCCCCTTGTGGTTCTGCCAAAAATTGAAAACTTTTGTTCTTCGAGTATTTGGGTGAATCAAAGCATCCTAACTACCCATTTCACTTATATATTAATGATTATGTTTGATTTATGCATGGTTGATATGATTTACATGAGTTTCTGAGGCAATCAAAAATTGGAAAAAGCTGTAAGGGTCCCCACTTGTGGTTCTGGCAAAAATTGAAAACTTTTGTTTTTCGAGTATTTGGGCGAATCAAAGCATCCTAACTACCCATTTCACTTATATATTAACGATTATGTTTGGTTTATGCATGGTTGATATGATATACATGAGTTTCTGAGGCAATCAAAAATTGGAAAAAGCTGTAAGGGTCCCCCCTCGTGGTTCTGCCAAAAATTGAAAACTTTTGTTCTTCGAGTATTTGGGCGAATCAAAGCATCCTAACTACTCATTTCACTTTTATATTAACGATTATGTTTGGTTTATGTATGTTTGATATGATTTACATGAGTTTCTGAGGCAATCAAAAATTGGAAAAAGCTGTAAGGGTCCCCCCTTGTGGTTCTGCCAAAAATTGAAAACTTTTGTTCTTCGAGTATTTGGGTGAATCAAAGCATCCTAACTACCCATTTCACTTATATATTAATGATTATGTTTGATTTATGCATGGTTGATATGATTTACATGAGTTTCTGAGGCAATCAAAAATTGGAAAAAGCTGTAAGGGTCCCCCCTTGTGGTTCTGCCAAAAATTGAAAACTTTTCTTCTTCGAGTATTTTGGCGAATCAAAGCATCCTAACTACCCATTTCACTTACATATTAATGATTATGTTTGGTTTATGCATGGTTGATATGATTTACATGAGTTTCTGAGGCAATCAAAAATTGGAAAAAGCTGTAAGGGTCCCCCTTTGTGGTTCTGGCAAAAATTGAAAACTTTTGTTCTTCGAGTATTTGGGCGAATCAAAGCATCCTAACTACCCATTTCACTTACATATTAATGATTATGTTTGGTTTATGCATGGTTGATATGATTTACATGAGTTTCTGAGGCAATCAAAAATTGGAAAAAGCTGTAAGGGTCCCCCTTTGTGGTGCTGCCAAAAATTGAAAACTTTTGTTCTTCGAGTATTTGGGTGAATCAAAGCATCCTAACTACTCATTTCACTTTTATATTAACGATTATGTTTGGTTTATGTATGGTTGATGTGATTTACATGAGTTTCTGAGGCAATCAAAAATTGGAAGAAGCTGTAAGGGTCCCTCCTTGTGGTTCTGCGAAAAATTGAAAACTTTTGTTCTTCGAATATTTGGGTGAATCAAAGCATCCAAACTACTCATTTCACTTATACTTTAACGATTATGTTTGGTTTAGGTATGGTTGATATGATTTACATGAGTTTCTGAGGCAATCAAAAATTGGAAAAAGCTGTAAGGGTCCCCCCTTGTGGTTCTGGCAAAAATTGAAAACTTTTGTTCTTCGAGTATTTGGGCTAATCAAAGCATCCTAACTACTCATTTCACTTATATATTAAAGATTATGTTTGGTTTATCCATGGTTGATATGATTTACATGAGTTTCTGAGGCAATCAAAAATTGGAAAAAGCTGTAAGGGTACCCCCTTGTGGTTCTGCCAAAAATTGAAAACTTTTGTTCTTCGAGTATTTGGACGAATCAAAGCATCCTAACTACTCATTTCACTATATATTAACGATTATGTTTCGTTTATGTATGGTTGATATTATTTACATGAGTTTCTGAGGCAATCAAAAATTGGAAAAAGCTGTAAGGGTCCCCCCTTGTGGTTCTGCCAAAAATTGAAAACTTTTGTTCTTCGAGTATTTGGGTGAATCAAAGCATCCTAACTACCCATTTCACCTATATATTAACGATTATGTTTGGTTTATACATGGTTGATATGATTTGCATGAGTTTCTGAGGCAATCAAAAATTGGAAAAAGCTGTAAGGGTCCCCCCTTGTGGTTCTGCCAAAAATTGAAAACTTTTGTTCTTCGAGTATTTGGGTGAATCAAAGCATCCTAACTACTCATTTCACTTATACTTTAACGATTATGTTTGGTTTAGGTATGGTTGATATGATTTACATGAGTTTCTGAGGCAATCAAAAATTGGAAAAAGCTGTAAGGGTCCCCCCTTGTGGTTCTGGCAAAAATTAAAAACTTTTGTTCTTCGAGTATTTGGGCGAATCAAAGCATCCTAACTACTCATTTCACTTATATATTAAAGATTATGTTTGGTTTATCCATGGTTGATATGATTTACATGAGTTTCTGAGGCAATCAAAAATTGGAAAAAGCTGTAAGGGTACCCCCTTGTGGTTCTGCCAAAAATTGAAAACTTTTGTTCTTCGAGTATTTGGACGAATCAAAGCATCCTAACTACTCATTTCACTATATATTAACGATTATGTTTCGTTTATGTATGGTTGATATTATTTACATGAGTTTCTGAGGCAATCAAAAATTGGAAAAAGCTGTAAGGGTCCCCCCTTGTGGTTCTGCCAAAATTTGAAAACTTTTGTTCTTCTAGTATTTGGGCGAATCAAAGCATCCTAACTACCCATTTCACTTACATATTAACGATTATGTTTGGTTTATGCATGGTTGATATGATTTACATGAGTTTCTGAGGCAATCAAAAATTGGAAAAAGCTGTAAGGGTCCCCCTTTGTGGTTCTGGCAAAAATTGAAAACTTTTGTTCTTCGAGTATTTGGGCGAATCAAAGCATCCTAACTACCCATTTCACTTATATATTAACGATAATGTTTGGTTTATACTTGGTTGATATGATTTACATGAGTTTCTGAGGCAATCAAAAATTGGAAAAAGCTGTAAGGGTACCCCCTTGTGGTTCTGCCAAAAATTGAAAACTTTTGTTCTTCGAGTATTTGGACGAATCAAAGCATCCTAACTACTCATTTCACTATATATTAACGATTATGTTTCGTTTATGTATGGTTGATATTATTTACATGAGTTTCTGAGGCAATCAAAAATTGGAAAAAGCTGTAAGGGTCCCCCCTTGTGGTTCTGCCAAAATTTGAAAACTTTTGTTCTTCTAGTATTTGGGCGAATCAAAGCATCCTAACTACCCATTTCACTTACATATTAACGATTATGTTTGGTTTATGCATGGTTGATATGATTTACATGAGTTTCTGAGGCAATCAAAAATTGGAAAAAGCTGTAAGGGTCCCCCTTTGTGGTTCTGGCAAAAATTGAAAACTTTTGTTCTTCGAGTATTTGGGCGAATCAAAGCATCCTAACTACCCATTTCACTTATATATTAACGATTATGTTTGGTTTATACTTGGTTGATATGATTTACATGAGTTTCTGAGGCAATCAAAAATTGGAAAAAGCTGTAAGGGTCCCCCCTTGTGGTGCTGCCAAAAATTGAAAACTTTTGTTCTTCGAGTATTTGGGTGAATCAAAGCATCCTAACTACTCATTTCACTTTTATATTAACGATTATGTTTGGTTTATGTATGGTTGATGTGATTTACATGAGTTTCTGAGGCAATCAAAAATTGCAAGAAGCTGTAAGGGTCCCCCCTTGTGGTTCTGCGAAAAATTGAAAACTTTTGTTCTTCGAATATTTGGGTGAATCAAAGCATCCAAACTACTCATTTCACTTATACTTTAACGATTATGTTTGGTTTAGGTATGGTTGATATGATTTACATGAGTTTCTGAGGCAATCAAAAATTGGAAAAAGCTGTAAGGGTCCCGCCTTGTGGTTCTGCCAAAAATTGAAAACTTTTGTTCTTCGAGTATTTGGGTGAATCAAAGCATCCTAACTACCCATTTCACCTATATATTAACGATTATGTTTGGTTTATACATGGTTGATATGATTTGCATGAGTTTCTGAGGCAATCAAAAATTGGAAAAAGCTGTAAGGGTCCCCCCTTGTGGTTCTGCCAAAAATTGAAAACTTTTGTTCTTCGAGTATTTGGGTGAATCAAAGCATCCTAACTACTCATTTCACTTATACTTTAACGATTATGTTTGGTTTAGGTATGGTTGATATGATTTACATGAGTTTCTGAGGCAATCAAAAATTGGAAAAAGCTGTAAGGGTCCCCCTTTGTGGTTCTGGCAAAAATTGAAAACTTTTGTTCTTCGAGTATTTGGGCGAATCAAAGCATCCTAACTACTCATTTCACTTATATATTAAAGATTATGTTTGGTTTATCCATGGTTGATATGATTTACATGAGTTTCTGAGGCAATCAAAAATTGGAAAAAGCTGTAAGGGTACCCCCTTGTGGTTCTGCCAAAAATTGAAAACTTTTGTTCTTCGAGTATTTGGACGAATCAAAGCATCCTAACTACTCATTTCACTATATATTAACGATTATGTTTGGTTTATGCATGGTTGATATGATTTACATGAGTTTCTGAGGCAATCAAAAATTGGAAAAAGCTGTAAGGGTCCCCCCTTGTGGTTCTGCCAAAAATTGAAAACTTTTGTTCTTCTAGTATTTGGGCGAATCAAAGCATCCTAACTACCCATTTCACTTACATATTAACGATTATGTTTGGTTTATGCATGGTTGATATGATTTACATGAGTTTCTGAGGCAATCAAAAATTGGAAAAAGCTGTAAGGGTCCCCCCTTGTGGTTCTGCCAAAATTTGAAAACTTTTGTTCTTCTAGTATTTGGGCGAATCAAAGCATCCTAACTACCCATTTCACTTACATATTAACGATTATGTTTGGTTTATGCATGGTTGATATGATTTACATGAGTTTCTGAGGCAATCAAAAATTGGAAAAAGCTGTAAGGGTCCCCCTTTGTGGTTCTGGCAAAAATTGAAAACTTTTGTTCTTCGAGTATTTGGGCGAATCAAAGCATCCTAACTACCCATTTCACTTATATATTAACGATTATGTTTGGTTTATACATGGTTGATATGATTTACATGAGTTTCTGAGGCAATCAAAAATTGGAAAAAGCTGTAAGGGTCCCCCCTTGTGGTGCTGCCAAAAATTGAAAACTTTTGTTCTTCGAGTATTTGGGTGAATCAAAGCATCCTAACTACTCATTTCACTTTTATATTAACGATTATGTTTGGTTTATGTATGGTTGATGTGATTTACATGAGTTTCTGAGGCAATCAAAAATTGCAAGAAGCTGTAAGGGTCCCCCCTTGTGGTTCTGCGAAAAATTGAAAACTTTTGTTCTTCGAATATTTGGGTGAATCAAAGCATCCAAACTACTCATTTCACTTATACTTTAACGATTATGTTTGGTTTAGGTATGGTTGATATGATTTACATGAGTTTCTGAGGCAATCAAAAATTGGAAAAAGCTGTAAGGGTCCCCCCTTGTGGTTCTGGCAAAAATTGAAAACTTTTGTTCTTCGAGTATTTGGGCGAATCAAAGCATCCTAACTACTCATTTCACTTATATATTAAAGATTATGTTTGGTTTATCCATGGTTGATATGATTTACATGAGTTTCTGAGGCAATCAAAAATTGGAAAAAGCTGTAAGGGTACCCCCTTGTGGTTCTGCCAAAAATTGAAAACTTTTGTTCTTCGAGTATTTGGACGAATCAAAGCATCCTAACTACTCATTTCACTATATATTAACGATTATGTTTGGTTTATGTATGGTTGATATGATTTACATGAGTTTCTGAGGCAATCAAAAATTGGAAAAAGCTGTAAGGGTCCCCCCTTGTGGTTCTGCCAAAAATTGAAAACTTTTGTTCTTCGAGTATTTGGGTGAATCAAAGCATCCTAACTACCCATTTCACCTATATATTAACGATTATGTTTGGTTTATACATGGTTGATATGATTTGCATGAGTTTCTGAGGCAATCAAAAATTGGAAAAAGCTGTAAGGGTCCCCCCTTGTGGTTCTGCCAAAAATTGAAAACTTTTGTTCTTCTTGTATTTGGGCGAATCAAAGCATCCTAACTACCCATTTCACTTACATATTAACGATTATGTTTGGTTTATGCATGGTTGATATGATTTACATGAGTTTCTGAGGCAATCAAAAATTGGAAAAAGCTGTAAGGGTCCCCCCTTGTGGTTCTGCCAAAAATTGAAAACTTTTTTTCTTCTAGTATTTGGGCGAATCAAAGCATCCTAACAACCCATTTCACTTACATATTAATGATTATGTTTGGTTTATGCATGGTTGATATGATTTACATGAGTTTCTGAGGCAATCAAAAATTGGAAAAAGCTGTAAGGGTCCCCCTTTGTGGTTCTGGCAAAAATTGAAAACTTTTGTTCTTCGAGTATTTGGGCGAATCAAAGCATCCTAACTACCCATTTCACTTATATATTAACGATTATGTTTGGTTTATTCATGGTTGATATGATTTACATGAGTTTCTGAGGCAATCAAAAATTGGAAAAAGCTGTAAGGGTCCCCCCTTGTGGTGCTGCCAAAAATTGAAAACTTTTGTTCTTCGAGTATTTGGGTGAATCAAAGCATCCTAACTACTCATTTCACTTTTATATTAACGATTATGTTTGGTTTATGTATGGTTGATGTTATTTACATGAGTTTCTGAGGCAATCAAAAATTGGAAGAAGCTGTAAGGGTCCCCCCTTGTGGTTCTGCGAAAAATTGAAAACTTTTGTTCTTCGAATATTTGGGTGAATCAAAGCATCCAAACTACTCATTTCACTTATACTTTAACGATTACGTTTGGTTTAGGTATGGTTGATATGATTTACATGAGTTTCTGAGGCAATCAAAAATTGGAAAAAGCTGTAAGGGTCCCCCCTTGTGGTTCTGGCAAAAATTGAAAACTTTTGTTCTTCGAGTATTTGGGCGAATCAAAGCATCCTAACTACTCATTTCACTTATATATTAAAGATTATGTTGGTTTATCCAAGGTTGATATTATTTACATGAGTTTCTGAGGCAATCAATAATTGCAAAAAGCTGTGAGGGTACCCCCTTGTGGTTCTGCCAAAAATTGAAAACTTTTGTTCTTCGAGTATTAGGGCGAATCAAAGCATCCTAACTACCCATTTCACTTATATATTAACGATTATGTTTGGTTTATGCATGGTTGATATGATTTACATGAGTTTCTGAGGCAATCAAAAATTGGAAAAAGCTGTAAGGGTCCCCCCTTGTGGTTCTGCCAAAAATTGAAAACTTTTTTTCTTCGAGTATTTGGGTGAATCAAAGCATCCTAACTACTCATTTCACTTTTATATTAACGATTATGTTTGGTTTATGTATGGTTGATGTGATTTACATGAGTTTCTGAGGCAATCAAAAATTGGAAGAAGCTGTAAGGGTCCCCCTCTTGTGGTTCTGCCAAAAATTGAAAACTTTTGTTCTTCGAGTATTTGGGTGAATCAAAGCATCCTAACTACCCATTTCACTTATATATCAACGATTATGTTTGGTTTATACATGGTTGATATGATTTACATGAGTTTCTGAGGCAATCAAAAATTGGAAAAAGCTGTAAGGGTCCCCCCTTGTGGTTCTACCAAAAATTGAAAACTTTTGTTCTTCGCGTATTTGGGTGAATCAAAGCATCCTAACTACTCATTTCACTTTTATATTAACGATTATGTTTGGTTTATGTATGGTTGATGTGATTTACATGAGTTTCTGAGGCAATCAAAAATTGGAAGAAGCTGTAAGGGTCCCCCTTTGTAGTTCTGCGAAAAATTAAAAACTTTTGTTCTTCGAATATTTGGGTGAATCAAAGCATCCGAACTACTCATTTCACTTATATTTTAACGATTATGTTTGGTTTAGGTATGGTTGATATGATTTACATGAGTTTCTGAGGCAATCAAAAATTGGAAAAAGCTGTAAGGGTCCCCCCTTGTGGTTCTGCCAAAAATTGGAAACTTTTGTTCTTTGAGTATTTGGGAGAATCAAAGCATCCTAACTACCCATTTCACATATATATTAACGATTATGTTTGGTTTATGCATGGTTGATATGATTTACATGAGTTTCTGAGGCAATCAAAAATTGGAAAAAGCTGTAAGGGTCCCCCCTTGTGGTTCTGCCAAAAATTGAAAACTTTTGTTCTTCGCGTATTTGGGTGAATCAAAGCATCCTAACTACTCATTTCACTTTTATATTAACGATTATGTTTGGTTTATGTATGGTTGATGTGATTTACATGAGTTTCTGAGGCAATCAAAAATTGGAAGAAGCTCTAAGGGTCCCCCCTTGTAGTTCTGCGAAAAATTGAAAACTTTTGTTCTTCGAATATTTGGGTGAATCAAAGCATCCGAACTACTCATTTCACTTATATTTTAACGATTATGTTTGGTTTAGGTATGGTTGATATGATTTACATGAGTTTCTGAGGCAATCAAAAATTGGAAAAAGCTGTAAGGGTCCCCCCTTGTGGTTCTGCTAAAAATTGGAAACTTTTGTTCTTTGAGTATTTGGGCGAATCAAAGCATCCTAACTACCCATTTCACATATATATTAACGATTATGTTTGGTTTATGCATGGTTGATATGATTTACATGAGTTTCTGAGGCAATCAAAAATTGGAAAAAGCTGTAACGGTCCCCCCTTGTGGTTCTGCCAAAAAATTGAAAACTTTTGTTCTTCGAGTATTTGGGCGAATCAAAGCATCCTAACTACCAATTTCACTTATCTATTAACGATTAAGTTTTGTTTACGTGTGGTTGATATGATTTACATGAGTTTCTGAGGCAATCAAAAATTGGAAAAAGCTGTAAGGGTCCCCCCTTGTGGTTCTGCCAAAAATTGAAAACTTTTGTTCTTCGAGTATTTGGACGAATCAAAGCATCCTAACTACTCATTTCACTATATATTAACGATTATGTTTGGTTTATGTATGGTTGATATGATTTACAAGAGTTTCTGAGGTAATCAAAAATTGGAAAAAGCTGTAAGGGTCCCCCCTTGTGGTTCTGCCAAAAATTGAAAACTTTTGTTCTTCGAGTATTTGGGCGAATCAAAGCATCCTAACTACTAATTTCACTTATATATTAAAGATTATGTTTGGTTTATCCATGGTTGATAATATTTACATGAGTTTCTGAGGCAATCAAAAATTGGAAAAAGCTATAAGGGTCCCCCCTTGTGGTTCTACCAAAAATTGAAAACTTTTGTTCTTCGAGTATTTGGGCGAATCAAAGCATCCTAACTACCAATTTCACTTATCTATTAATGATTAAGTTTGGTTTACGCGTGGTTGATATGATTTACATGAGTTTCTGAGGCAATAAAAAATTGGAAAAAGCTGTAAGGGTCCCCCCTTGTGGTTCTGCCAAAAATTGAAAACTTTTGTTCTTCGAGTATTTGGACGAATCAAAGCATCCTAACTACTCATTTCACTATATATTAAAGATTATGTTTGGTTTATGTATGGTTGATATGATTTACAAGAGTTTCTGAGGCAATCAAAAATTGGAAAAAGCTGTAAGGGTCCCCCCTTTTGGTTCTGCCAAAAATTGAAAACTTTTGTTCTTCGAGTATTTGGGCGAATCAAAGCATCCTAACTATTCATTTCACTTATATATTAAAGATTATGTTTGGTTTATCCATGGTTGATAATATTTACATGAGTTTCTCAGGCAATCAAAAATTGAAAAAAGCTATAAGGGTCCCCCCTTGTGGTTCTACCAAAAATTGAAAACTTTTGTTCTTAAAGTATTTGGGCGAATCAAAGCATCCTAACTACTCATTTCACTTTTATATTAACGATTATGTTTGGTTTATGTATGGTTGATATGATTTACAAGAGTTTCTGAGGCAATCAAAAATTGGAAAAAGCTGTAAGGGTCCCCCCTTGTGGTTCTGCCAAAAATTGAAAACTTTTGTTCTTCGAGTATTTGGGCGAATCAAAGCATCCTAACTACTCATTTCACTTATATATTAAAGATTATGTTTGGTTTATCCATGGTTGATAATATTTACATGAGTTTCTGAGGCAATCAAAAATTGGAAAAAGCTATAAGGGTCCCCCCTTGTGGTTCTACCAAAAATTGAAAACTTTTGTTCTTCGAGTATTTGGGCGAATCAAAGCATCCTAACTACCCATTTCACTTATATATTAACGATTATGTTTTGTTTATGCATGGTTTATATGATTTACCTGAGTTTCTGAGGCAATCAAAAATTGGAAAAAGCTGTAAGGGTCCCCCCTTGTGGTTCTGGCAAAAATTGAAAACTTTTGTTCTTCGAGTATTTGGGCGAATCAAAGCATCCTAACTACTCATTTCACTTATATATTAACGATTATGTTTGTTTTATCGATGGTTGATATGATTTACATGAGTTTCTGAGGCAATCAAAAATTGGAAAAAGCTGTAAGGGTCCCCCCTTGTGGTTCTGCCAAAAATTGGAAACTTTTGTTATTCGAGTATTTGGGTGAATCAAAGCATCCTAACTACCCATTTCACTTATATATTAACGATTATGTTTGGTTTATGCATGGTTGATATGATTTACATGAGTTTCTGAGGCAATCAAAAATTGGAAAAAGCTGTAAGGGTCCCCCCTTGTGGTTCTGGCAAAAATTGAAAACTTTTGTTTTTCGAGTATTTGGGCGAATCAAAGCATCCTAACTACCCATTTCACTTTTATATTAACGATTATGTTTGGTTTATGCATGGTTGATATGATTTACATGAGTTTCTGAGGCAATCAAAAATTGGAAAAAGCTGTAAGGGTCCCCCCTTGTGGTTCTGCCAAAAATTGAAAACTTTTGTTTTTCGAGTATTTGGGCGAATCAAAGCATCCTAACTACCCATTTCACTTTTATATTAACGATTATGTTTGGTTTATGCATGGTTGATATGATTTACATGAGTTTCTGAGGCAATCAAAAATTGGAAAAAGCTGTAAGGGTCCCCCCTTGTGGTTCTGCCAAAAATTGAAAACTTTTGTTCTTCGAGTATTTGGGTGAATCAAAGCATCCTAACTACCCATTTCACTTATATATTAATGATTATGTTTGATTTATGCATGGTTGATATGATTTACATGAGTTTCTGAGGCAATCAAAAATTGGAAAAAGCTGTAAGGTCCCCCCTTGTGGTTCTGCCATAAATTGAAAACTTTTCTTCTTCGAGTATTTTGGCGAATCAAAGCATCCTAACTACCTATTTCACTTACATATTAATGATTATGTTTGGTTTACGCATGGTTGATATGATTTACAAGAGTTTCTGAGGCAATCAAAAATTGGAAAAAGCTGTAAGGGTCCCCCTTTGTGGTTCTAGCAAAAATTGAAAACTTTTGTTCTTCGAGTATTTGGGCGAATCAAAGCATCCTAACTACCCATTTCACTTATATATTAACGATTATGTTTGGTTTATACATGGTTGATATGATTTACATGAGTTTCTGAGGCAATCAAAAATTGGAAAAAGCTGTAAGGGTCCCCCCTTGTGGTTCTGCCAAAAATTGAAAACTTTTGTTCTTCGAGTATTTGGGTGAATCAAAGCATCCTAACTACTCATTTCACTTTTATATTAACGATTATGTTTGGTTTATGTATGGTTGATGTGATTTACATGAGTTTCTGAGGCAATCAAAAATTGGAAGAAACTGTAAGGGTCCCCCCTTGTGGTTCTGCGAAAAATTGAAAACTTTTGTTCTTCGAATATTTGGGTGAATCAAAGCATCCGAACTACTCATTTCACTTATATTTTAATGATTATGTTTGGTTTAGGTATGGATGATACGATTTACATGAGTTTCTGAGGCAATCAAAAATTGGAAAAAGCTGTAAGGGTCCCCCCTTGTGGTTCTGGCAAAAATTGAAAACTTTTGTTCTTCAAGTATTTGGGCGAATCAAAGCATCCTAACTACTCATTTCACTTATATATTAAGGATTATGTTTGGTTTATCCATGGTTGATATTATTTACATGAGTTTCTGAGGCAATCAAAAATTGGAAAAAGCTGTGAGGGTACCCCCTTGTGGTTCTGCCAAAAATTGAAAACTTTTGTTCTTCGAGTATTAGGGCGAATCAAAGCATCCTAACTACCCATTTCACTTATATATTAACGATTATGTTTGGTTTATGTATGGTTGATATGATTAACAAGAGTTTCTGAGCTAATAAAAAATTGGAAAAAGCCGTAAGGGTCCCCCCTTGTGGTTCTGCCAAAAATTGAAAAACTTTTGTTCTTCGAGTATTTGGGCGAATCAAAGCATCCTAACTACTCATTTCACTTATATATTAACGATTATGTTTGGTTTATCGATGGTTGTTTTGATTTACATGAGTTTCTGAGGCAAACAAAAATTGGAAAAAGCTGTAAGGGTCCCCCCTTGTGGTTCTGCCAAAAATTGAAAACTTTTGTTCTTCGAGTATTTGGACGAATCAAAGCATCCTAACTACTCATTTCACTATATATTAACGATTATGTTTGGTTTATGTATGGTTGATATGATTTACAAGAGTTTCTGAGGCAATCAAAAATTGGAAAAAGCTGTAAGGGTCCCCCCTTGTGGTTCTGCCAAAAATTGAAAACTTTTGTTCTTCGAGTATTTGGGTGAATCAAAGCATCCTAACTACTCATTTCAATTATATATTAAAGATTATGTTTGGTTTATCCATGGTTGATAATATTTACATGAGTTTCTGAGGCAATCAAAAATTGGAAAAAGCTATAAGGGTCCCCCCTTGTGGTTCTACCAAAAATTGAAAACTTTTGTTCTTCGAGTATTTGGGCGAATCAAAGCATCCTAACTACTCATTTCACTTTTATATTAACGATTATGTTTGGTTTATGTATGGTTGATATGATTTACATGAGTTTCTGAGGCAATCAAAAATTGGAAAAAGCTGTAAGGGTCCCCCCTTGTGGTTCTGCCAAAAATTGAAAACTTTTGTTCTTCGAGTATTTGGGCGAATCAAAGCATCCTAACTACTCATTTGACTTATATATTAAAGATTATGTTTGGTTTATCCATGGTTGATAATATTTACATGAGTTTCTGAGGCAATCAAAAATTGGAAAAAGCTATAAGGGTCCCCCCTTGTGGTTCTACCAAAAATTGAAATCTTTTGTTCTTCGAGTATTTGGGCGAATCAAAGCATCCTAACTACCCATTTCACTTATATATTAACGATTATGTTTGGTTTATGCATGGTTTATATGATTTACCTGAGTTTCTGAGGCAATCAAAAATTGGAAAAAGCTGTAAGGGTCCCCCCTTGTGGTTCTGGCAAAAATTGAAAACTTTTGTTCTTCGAGTATTTGGGCGAATCAAAGCATCCTAACTACTCATTTCACTTATATATTAACGATTATGTTTGGTTTATCGATGGTTGATATGATTTACATTAGTTTCTGAGGCAATCAAAATTTGGAAAAAGTTGTAAGGGTCCCCCTTGTGGTTCTGCCAAAAATTGGAAACTTTTGTTATTCTAGTATTTGGGCGAATCAAAGCATCCTACCTACCCATTTCACATATATATTAACGATTATGTTTGGTTTATGCATTGTTGATATGATTTACATGAGTTTCTGAGGCAATCAAAAATTGGAAAAAGCTGTAAGGGTCCCCCCTTGTGGTTCTGCCAAAAATTGAAAACTTTTGTTCTTCGAGTATTTGGGCGAATCAAAGCATCCTAACTACCAATTTCACTTATCTATTAACGATTAAGTTTGGTTTACGCGTGGTTGATATGATTTACATGAGTTTCTGAGGCAATCAAAAATTGGAAAAAGCTGTAAGGGTCCCCCCATGTGGTTCTGCCAAAAATTGAAAACTTTTGTTCTTCGAGTATTTGGACGAATCAAAGCATCCTAACTACTCATTTCACTATATATTAACGATTATGTTTGGTTTATGTATGGTTGATATGATTTACATGAGTTTCTGAGGCAATCAAAAATTGGAAAAAGCTGTAAGGGTCCCCCCTTGTGGTTCTGCCAAAAATTGAAAACTTTTGTTCTTCGAGTATTTGGGTGAATCAAAGCATCCTAACTACCCATTTCACCTATATATTAACGATTATGTTTGGTTTATGCATGGTTGATATGATTTACATGAGTTTCTGAGGCAATCAAAAATTGGGAAAAGCTGTAAGGGTCCCCCCTTGTGGTTCTGCCAAAAATTGAAAACCTTTCTTCTTCGAGTATTTGGGCGAATCAAAGCATCCTAACTACCCATTTCACTTACATATTAACGATTATGTTTGGTTTATGCATGGTTGATATGATTTACATGAGTTTCTGAGGCAATCAAAAATTGGAAAAAGCTGTAAGGGTCCCCCCTTGTGGTTCTGGCAAAAATTGAAAACTTTTGTTTTTCGAGTATTTGGGCGAATCAAAGCATCCTAACTACCCATTTCACTTATATATTAACGATTATGTTTGCTTTATGCATGGTTGATATGATTTACATGAGTTTCTGAGGCAATCAAAAATTGGAAAAAGCTGTAAGGGTCCCCCCTCGTGGTTCTGCCAAAAATTGAAAACTTTTGTTCTTCGAGTATTTGGGCGAATCAAAGCATCCTAACTACTCATTTCACTTATATATTAAGGATTATGTTTGGTTTATCCATGGTTGATATTATTTACATGAGTTTCTGAGGCAATCAAAAATTGGAAAAAGCTGTGAGGGTACCCTCTTGTGGTTCTGCCAAAAATTGAAAACTTTTGTTCTTCGAGTATTAGGGCGAATCAAAGCATCCTAACTACCCATTTCACTTATATATTAACGATTATGTTTGGTTTATGTATGGTTGATATGATTTACAAGAGTTTCTGAGGCAATCAAAAATTGGAAAAAGCCGTAAGGGTCCCCCCTTGTGGTTCTGCCAAAAATTGAAAACTTTTGTTCTTCGAGTATTTGGGCGAATCAAAGCATCCTAACTACTCATTTCACTTATATATTAACGATTATGTTTGGTTTATCGATGGTTGATTTGATTTACATGAGTTTCTGAGGCAATCAAAAATTGGAAAAAGCTGTAAGGGTCCCCCCTTGTGGTTCTGCCAAAAATTGAAAACTTTTGTTCTTCGAGTATTTGGACGAATCAAAGCATCCTAACTACTCATTTCACTATATATTAACGATTATGTTTGGTTTATGTATGGTTGATATGATTTACAAGAGTTTCTGAGGCAATCAAAAATTGGAAAAAGCTGTAAGGGTCCCCCCTTGTGGTTCTGCCAAAAATTGAAAACTTTTGTTCTTCGAGTATTTGGGCGAATCAAAGCATCCTAACTACTCATTTCAATTATATATTAAAGATTATGTTTGGTTTATCCATGGTTGATAATATTTACATGAGTTTCTGAGGCAATCAAAAATTGGAAAAAGCTATAAGGGTCCCCCCTTGTGGTTCTACCAAAAATTGAAAACTTTTGTTCTTCGAGTATTTGGGCGAATCAAAGCATCCTAACTACTCATTTCACTTTTATATTAACGATTATGTTTGGTTTATGTATGGTTGATATGATTTACATGAGTTTCTGAGGCAATCAAAAATTGGAAAAAGCTGTAAGGGTCCCCCCTTGTGGTTCTGCCAAAAATTGAAAACTTTTGTTCTTCGAGTATTTGGGCGAATCAAAGCATCCTAACTACTCATTTAACTTATATATTAAAGATTATGTTTGGTTTATCCATGGTTGATAATATTTACATGAGTTTCTGAGGCAATCAAAAATTGGAAAAAGCTATAAGGGTCCCCCCTTGTGGTTCTACCAAAAATTGAAATCTTTTGTTCTTCGAGTATTTGGGCGAATCAAAGCATCCTAACTACCCATTTCACTTATATATTAACGATTATGTTTGGTTTATGCATGGTTTATATGATTTACCTGAGTTTCTGAGGCAATCAAAAATTGGAAAAAGCTGTAAGGGTCCCCCCTTGTGGTTCTGGCAAAAATTGAAAACTTTTGTTCTTCGAGTATTTGGGCGAATCAAAGCATCCTAACTACTCATTTCACTTATATATAAACGATTATGTTTGGTTTATCGATGGTTGATATGATTTACATGAGTTTCTGAGGCAATCAAAATTTGGAAAAAGTTGTAAGGGTCCCCCTTGTGGTTCTGTCAAAAATTGGAAACTTTTGTTATTCTAGTATTTGGGCGAATCAAAGCATCCTACCTACCCATTTCACATATATATTAACGATTATGTTTGGTTTATGCATGGTTGATATGATTTACATGAGTTTCTGAGGCAATCAAAAATTGGAAAAAGCTGTAAGGGTCCCCCCTTGTGGTTCTGCCAAAAATTGAAAACTTTTGTTCTTCGAGTATTTGGGCGAATCAAAGCATCCTAACTACTCATTTCACTTATATATTAAGGATTATGTTTGGTTTATCCATGGTTGATATTATTTACATGAGTTTCTGAGGCAATCAAAAATTGGAAAAAGCTGTGAGGGTACCCCCTTGTGGTTCTGCCAAAAATTGAAAACTTTTGTTCTTCGAGTATTAGGGCGAATCAAAGCATCCTAACTACCCATTTCACTTATATATTAACGATTATGTTTGGTTTATGTATGGTTGATATGATTTACAAGAGTTTCTGAGGCAATCAAAAATTGGAAAAAGCCGTAAGGGTCCCCCCTTGTGGTTCTGCCAAAAATTGAAAACTTTTGTTCTTCGAGTATTTGGGCGAATCAAAGCATCCTAACTACTCATTTCACTTATATATTAACGATTATTTTTGGTTTATCGATGGTTGATTTGATTTACATGAGTTTCTGAGGCAATCAAAAATTGGAAAAAGCTGTAAGGGTCCCCCCTTGTGGTTCTGCCAAAAATTGAAAACTTTTGTTCTTCGAGTATTTGGACGAATCAAAGCATCCTAACTACTCATTTCACTATATATTAACGATTATGTTTGGTTTATGTATGGTTGATATGATTTACAAGAGTTTCTGAGGCAATCAAAAATTGGAAAAAGCTGTAAGGGTCCCCCCTTGTGGTTCTGCCAAAAATTGAAAACTTTTGTTCTTCGAGTATTTGGGCGAATCAAAGCATCCTAACTACTCATTTCAATTATATATTAAAGATTATGTTTGGTTTATCCATGGTTGATAATATTTACATGAGTTTCTGAGGCAATCAAAAATTGGAAAAAGCTATAAGGGTCCCCCCTTGTGGTTCTACCAAAAATTGAAAACTTTTGTTCTTCGAGTATTTGGGCGAATCAAAGCATCCTAACTACTCATTTCACTTTTATATTAACGATTATGTTTGGTTTATGTATGGTTGATATGATTTACATGAGTTTCTGAGGCAATCAAAAATTGGAAAAAGCTGTAAGGGTCCCCCCTTGTGGTTCTGCCAAAAATTGAAAACTTTTGTTCTTCGAGTATTTGGGCGAATCAAAGCATCCTAACTACTCATTTAACTTATATATTAAAGATTATGTTTGGTTTATCCATGGTTGATAATATTTACATGAGTTTCTGAGGCAATCAAAAATTGGAAAAAGCTATAAGGGTCCCCCCTTGTGGTTCTACCAAAAATTGAAATCTTTTGTTCTTCGAGTATTTGGGCGAATCAAAGCATCCTAACTACCCATTTCACTTATATATTAATGATTATGTTTGGTTTATGCATGGTTTATATGATTTACCTGAGTTTCTGAGGCAATCAAAAATTTGAAAAAGCTGTAAGGGTCCCCCCTTGTGGTTCTGGCAAAAATTGAAAACTTTTGTTCTTCGAGTATTTGAGCGAATCAAAGCATCCTAACTACTCATTTCACTTATATATTAACGATTATGTTTGGTTTATCGATGGTTGATATGATTTACATGAGTTTCTGAGGCAATCAAAATTTGGAAAAAGTTGTAACGGTCCCCCTTGTGGTTCTGCCAAAAATTGGAAACTTTTGTTATTCTAGTATTTGGGCGAATCAAAGCATCCTACCTACCCATTTCACATATATATTAACGATTATGTTTGGTTTATGCATGGTTGATATGATTTACATGAGTTTCTGAGGCAATCAAAAATTGGAAAAAGCTGTAAGGGTCCCCCCTTGTGGTTCTGCCAAAAATTGAAAACCTTTGTTCTTCGAGTATTTGGGCGAATCAAAGCATCCTAACTACCCATTTCACTTACATATTAACGATTATGTTTGGTTTATGCATGGTTGATATGATTTACATGAGTTTCTGAGGCAATCAAAAATTGGAAAAAGCTGTAAGGGTCCCCCCTTGTGGTTCTGGCAAAAATTGAAAACTTTTGTTTTTCGAGTATTTGGGCGAATCAAAGCATCCTAACTACCCATTTCACTTATATATTAACGATTATGTTTGGTTTATGCATGGTTGATATGATTTACATGAGTTTCTGAGGCAATCAAAAATTGGAAAAAGCTGTAAGGGTCCCCCTCGTGGTTCTGCCAAAAATTGAAAACTTTTGTTCTTCGAGTATTTGCGCGAATCAAAGCATCCTAACTACTCATTTCACTTTTATATTAACGATTAGGTTTGGTTTATGTATGGTTGATATGATTTACATGAGTTTCTGAGGCAATCAAAAATTGGAAAAAGCTGTAAGGGTCCCCCCTTGTGGTTCTGCCAAAAATTGAAAACTTTTGTTCTTCGAGTATTTGGGTGAATCAAAGCATCCTAACTACCCATTTCACTTATATATTAATGATTATGTTTGGTTTATGTATGGTTGATATGATTTACATGAGTTTCTGAGGCAATCAAAAATTGGAAAAAGCTGTAAGGGTCCCCCCTTGTGGTTCTGCCAAAAATTGAAAACTTTTGTTCTTCGAGTATTTGGGTGAATCAAAGCATCCTAACTACCCATTTCACCTATATATTAACGATTATGTTTGGTTTATGCATGGTTGATATGATTTACATGAGTTTCCGAGGCAATCAAAAATTGGGAAAAGCTGTAAGGGTCCCCCCTTGTGGTTCTGCCAAAAATTGAAAACCTTTGTTCTTCGAGTATTTGGGCGAATCAAAGCATCCTAACTACCCATTTCACTTACATATTAACGATTATGTTTGGTTTATGCATGGTTGATATGATTTACATGAGTTTCTGAGGCAATCAAAAATTGGAAAAAGCTGTAAGGGTCCCCCCTTGTGGTTCTGGCAAAAATTGAAAACTTTTGTTTTTCGAGTATTTGGGCGAATCAAAGCATCCTAACTACCCATTTCACTTATATATTAACGATTATGTTTGGTTTATGCATGGTTGATATGATTTACATGAGTTTCTGAGGCAATCAAAAATTGGAAAAAGCTGTAAGGGTCCCCCTCGTGGTTCTGCCAAAAATTGAAAACTTTTGTTCTTCGAGTATTTGGGCGAATCAAAGCATCCTAACTACTCATTTCACTTTTATATTAACGATTAGGTTTGGTTTATGTATGGTTGATATGATTTACATGAGTTTCTGAGGCAATCAAAAATTGGAAAAAGCTGTAAGGGTCCCCCCTTGTGGTTCTGCCAAAAATTGAAAACTTTTGTTCTTCGAGTATTTGGGTGAATCAAAGCATCCTAACTACCCATTTCACTTATATATTAATGATTATGTTTGATTTATGCATGGTTGATATGATTTACATGAGTTTCTGAGGCAATCAAAAATTGGAAAAAGCTGTAAGGGTCCCCCCTTGTGGTTCTGCCAAAAATTGAAAACTTTTCTTCTTCGAGTATTTTGGCGAATCAAAGCATCCTAACTACCCATTTCACTTACATATTAATGATTATGTTTGGTTTATGCATGGTTGATATGATTTACATGAGTTTCTGAGGCAATCAAAAATTGGAAAAACCTGTAAGGGTCCCCCCTTGTGGTGCTGCCAAAAATTGAAAACTTTTGTTCTTCGAGTATTTGGGTGAATCAAAGCATCCTAACTACTCATTTCACTTTTATATTAACGATTATGTTTGGTTTATGTATGGTTGATGTGATTTACATGAGTTTCTGAGGCAATCAAAAATTGGAAGAAGCTGTAAGGGTCCCCCCTTGTGGTTCTGCGAAAAATTGAAAACTTTTGTTCTTCGAATATTTGGGTGAATCAAAGCATCCGAACTACTCATTTCACTTATACTTTAACGATTATGTTTGGTTTAGGTATGGTTGATATGATTTACATGAGTTTCTGAGGCAATCAAAAATTGGAAAAAGCTGTAAGGGTCCCCCCTTGTGGTTCTGGCAAAAATTGAAAACTTTTGTTCTTCGAGTATTTGGGCGAATCAAAGCATCCTAACTACTCATTTCACTTATATATTAAAGATTATGTTTGGTTTATCCATGGTTGATATTATTTACATGAGTTTCTGAGGCAACCAATAATTTGAAAAAGCTGTGAGGGTACCCCCTTGTGGTTCTGCCAAAAATTGAAAACTTTTGTTCTTCGAGTATTAGGGCGAATCAAAGCATCCTAACTACCCATTTCACTTATATATTAACGATTATGTTTGGTTTATGCATGGTTGATATGATTTACATGAGTTTCTGAGGCAATCAAAAATTGGAAAAAGCTGTAAGGGCCCCCCCTTGTGGTTCTGGCAAAAATTGAAAACTTTTGTTCTTCGAGTATTTGGGCGAATCAAAGCATCCTAACTACCCATTTCACTTATATATTAACGATTATGTTTGGTTTATACATGGTTGATATGATTTGCATGAGTTTCTGAGGCAATCAAAAATTGGAAAAAGCTGTAAGGGTCCCCCCTTGTGGTTCTGCCAAAAATTGAAAACTTTTGTTCTTCGAGTATTTGGGTGAATCAAAGCATCCTAACTACTCATTTCACTTTTATATTAACGATTATGTTTGGTTTATGTATGGTTGATGTGATTTACATGAGTTTCTGAGGCAATCAAAAATTGGAAGAAGCTGTAAGGGTCCCCCCTTGTGGTTCTGCCAAAAATTGAAAACTTTTGTTCTTCGAGTATTTGGGCGAATCAAAGCATCCTAACTACCAATTTCACTTATCTATTAACGATTAAGTTTGGTTTACGCGTGGTTGATATGATTTACATGAGTTTCTGAGGCAATCAAAAATTGGAAAAAGCTGTAAGGGTCCCCCCTTGTGGTTCTGCCAAAAATTGAAAACTTTTGTTCTTCGAGTATTTGGACGAATCAAAGCATCCTAACTACTCATTTCACTATATATTAACGATTATGTTAGGTTTATGTATGGTTGATATGATTTACAAGAGTTTCTGAGGCAATCAAAAATTGGAAAAAGCTGTAAGGGTCCCCCCTTGTGGTTCTGCCAAAAATTGAAAACTTTTGTTCTTCGAGTATTTGGGCGAATTAAAGCATCCTAACTACTCATTTCACTTATATATTAAAGATTATGTTTGGTTTATCCAGGGTTGATAATATTTACATGAGTTTCTGAGGCAATCAAAAATTGGAAAAAGCTATAAGGGTCCCCCCTTGTGGTTCTACCAAAAATTGAAAACTTTTGTTCTTCGAGTATTTGGGCGAATCAAAGCATCCTAACTACTCATTTCACTTTTATATTAACGATTATGTTTGGTTTATGTATGGTTGATATGATTTACATGAGTTTCTGAGGCAATCAAAAATTGGAAAAAGCTGTAAGGGTCCCCCCTTGTGGTTCTGCCAAAAATTGAAAACTTTTGTTCTTTGAGTATTTGGGCGAATCAAAGCATCCTAACTACTCATTTCACTTATATATTAAAGATTATGTTTGTTTTATCCATGGTTGATAATATTTACATGAGTTTCTGAGGCAATCAAAAATTGGAAAAAGCTATAAGGGTCCCCCCTTGTGGTTCTACCAAAAATTGAAAACTTTTGTTCTTCGAGTATTTGGACGAATCAAAGCATCCTAACTACTCATTTCACTATATATTAATGATTATGTTTGGTTTATGTATGGTTGATATGATTTACAAGAGTTTCTGAGGCAATCAAAAATTGGAAAAAGCTGTAAGGGTCCCCCCTTGTGGTTCTACCAAAAATTGAAAACTTTTGTTCTTCGAGTATTTGGGCGAATCAAAGCATCCTAACTACTCATTTCACTTTTATATTAACGATTATGTTTGGTTTATGTATGGTTGATATGATTTACAAGAGCTTCTGAGGCAATCAAAAATTGGAAAAAGCTGTAAGGGTCCCCCCTTGTGGTTCTGCCAAAAATTGAAAACTTTTGTTCTTCGAGTATTTGGGCGAATCAAAGCATCCTAACTACTCATTTCAATTATATATTAAAGATTATGTTTGGTTTATCCATGGTTGATAATATTTACATGAGTTTCTGAGGCAATCAAAAATTGGAAAAAGCTATAAGGGTCCCCCCTTGTGGTTCTACCAAAAATTGAATACTTTTGTTCTTCGAGTATTTGGGCGAATCAAAGCATCCTAACTACCCATTTCACTTATATATTAACGATTATGTTTTGTTTATGCATGGTTTATATGATTTACCTGAGTTTCTGAGGCAATCAAAAATTGGAAAAAGCTGTAAGGGTCCCCCCTTGTGGTTCTGGCAAAAATTGAAAACTTTTGTTCTTCGAGTATTTGGGCGAATCAAAGCATCCTAACTACTCATTTCACTTATATATTAACGATTATGTTTGGTTTATCGATGGTTGATATGATTTACATGAGTTTCTGAGGCAATCAAAAATTGGAAAAAGCTGTAAGGGTCCCCCCCTTGTGGTTCTGCCAAAAATTGGAAACTTTTGTTATTCGAGTATTTGGGCGAATCAAAGCATCCTACCTACCCATTTCACATATATATTAACGATTATGTTTGGTTTATGCATGGTTGATATGATTTACATGAGTTTCTGAGGCAATCAAAAATTGGAAAAATCTGTAAGGGTCCCCCCTTGTGGTTCTGCCAAAAATTGAAAACTTTTGTTCTTCGAGTATTTGGACGAATCAAAGCATCCTAACTACTCATTTCACTATATATTAATGATTATGTTTGGTTTATGTATGGTTGATATGATTTACATGAGTTTCTGAGGCAATCAAAAATTGGAAAAAGCTGTAAGGGTCCTCCCTTGTGGTTCTGCCAAAAATTGAAAACTTTTGTTCTTCGAGTATTTGGGTGAATCAAAGCATCCTAACTACCCATTTCACTTATATATTAACGATTATGTTTGGTTTATGCATGGTTGATATGATTTACATGAGTTTCTGAGGCAATCAAAAATTGGAAAAAGCTGTAAGGGTCCCCCCTTGTGGTTCTGGCAAAAATTGAAAACTTTTGTTTTTCGAGTATTTGGGCGAATCAAAGCATCCTAACTACCCATTTCACTTTTATATTAACGATTATGTTTGGTTTACGCATGGTTGATATGATTTACATGAGTTTCTGAGGCAATCAAAAATTGGAAAAAGCTGTAAGGGTCCCCCCTTGTGGTTCTGCCAAAAATTGAAAACTTTTCTTCTTCGAGTATTTTGGCGAATCAAAGCATCCTAACTACTCATTTCACTATATATTAAAGATTATGTTTGGTTTATGCATGGTTGATATGATTTACATGAGTTTCTGAGGCAATCAAAAATTGGAAAAAGCTGTAAGGGTCCCCCCTTGTGGTTCTGCCAAAAATTGAAAACTTTTGTTCTTCGAGTATTTGGACGAATCAAAGCATCCTAACTACTCATTTCACTATATATTAACGATTATGTTTGGTTTATGTATGGTTGATATGATTTACAAGAGTTTCTGAGGCAATCAAAAATTGGAAAAAGCTGTAAGGGTCCCCCCTTGTGGTTCTGCCAAAAATTGAAAACTTTTGTTCTTCGAGTATTTGGGCGAATCAAAGCATCCTAACTACTCATTTCACTTATATATTAAAGATTATGTTTGGTTTATCCATGGTTGATAATATTTACATGAGTTTCTGAGGCAATCAAAAATTGGAAAAAGCTATAAGGGTCCCCCCTTGTGGTTCTACCAAAAATTGAAAACTTTTGTTCTTCGAGTATTTGGGCGAATCAAAGCATCCTAACTACTCATTTCACTTTTATATTAACGATTATGTTTGGTTTATGTATGGTTGATATGATTTACATGAGTTTCTGAGGCAATCAAAAATTGGAAAAAGCTGTAAGGGTCCCCCCTTGTGGTTCTGCCAAAAATTGAAAACTTTTGTTCTTCGAGTATTTGGGCGAATCAAAGCATCCTAACTACTCATTTCACTTATATATTAAAGATTATGTTTGGTTTATCCATGGTTGATAATATTTACATGAGTTTCTGAGGCAATCAAAAATTGGAAAAAGCTATAAGGGTCCCCCCTTGTGGTTCTACCAAAAATTGAAAACTTTTGTTCTTCGAGTATTTGGACGAATCAAAGCATCCTAACTACTCATTTCACTATATATTAATGATTATGTTTGGTTTATGTATGGTTGATATGATTTACAAGAGTTTCTGAGGCAATCAAAAATTGGAAAAAGCTGTAAGGGTCCCCCCTTGTGGTTCTACCAAAAATTGAAAACTTTTGTTCTTCGAGTATTTGGGCGAATCAAAGCATCCTAACTACTCATTTCACTTTTATATTAATGATTATGTTTGGTTTATGTATGGTTGATATGATTTACAAGAGTTTCTGAGGCAATCAAAAATTGGAAAAAGCTGTAAGGGTCCCCCCTTGTGGTTCTGCCAAAAATTGAAAACTTTTGTTCTTCGAGTATTTGGGCGAATCAAAGCATCCTAACTACTCATTTCACTTATATATTAAAGATTATGTTTGGTTTATCCATGGTTGATAATATTTACCTGAGTTTCTGAGGCAATCAAAAATTGGAAAAAGCTGTAAGGGTCCCCCCTTGTGGTTCTGCCAAAAATTGAAAACTTTTGTTCTTCGAGTATTTGGGCGAATCAAAGCATCCTAACTACTCATTTCACTTATATATTAACGATTATGTTTGGTTTATCGATGGTTGAGATGATTTACATGAGTTTCTGAGGCAATCAAAAATTGGAAAAAGCTGTAAGGGTCCCCCCTTGTGGTTCTGCCAAAAATTGGAAACTTTTGTTATTCGAGTATTTGGGCGAATCAAAGCATCCTACCTACCCATTTCACATATATATTAACGATTATGTTTGGTTTATGCATGGTTGATATGATTTACATGAGTTTCTGAGGCAATCAAAAATTGGAAAAAGCTGTAAGGGTCCCCCCTTGTGGTTCTGCCAAAAATTGAAAACTTTTGTTCTTCGAGTATTTGGACGAATCAAAGCATCCTAACTACTCATTTCACTATATATTAACGATTATGTTTGGTTTATGTATGGTTGATATGATTTACATGAGTTTCTGAGGCAATCAAAAATTGGAAAAAGCTGTAAGTGTCCCCCCTTGTGGTTCTGCCAAAAATTGAAAACTTTTGTTCTTCGAGTATTTGGGTGAATCAAAGCATCCTAACTACCCATTTCACTTATATATTAACGATTATGTTTGGTTATGCATGGTTGATATGATTTACATGAGTTTCTGAGGCAATCAAAAATTGGAAAAAGCTGTAAGGGTCCCCCCTTGTGGTTCTGGCAAAAATTGAAAACTTTTGTTTTTCGAGTATTTGGGCGAATCAAAGCATCCTAACTACCCATTTCACTTTTATATTAACGATTATGTTTGGTTTATGCATGGTTGATATGATTTACATGAGTTTCTGAGGCAATCAAAAATTGGAAAAAGCTGTAAGGGTCCCCCCTTGTGGTTCTGCCAAAAATTGAAAACTTTTGTTTTTCGAGTATTTGGGCGAATCAAAGCATCCTAACTACCCATTTCACTTTTATATTAACGATTATGTTTGGTTTATGCATGGTTGATATGATTTACATGAGTTTCTGAGGCAATCAAAAATTGGAAAAAGCTGTAAGGGTCCCCCCTTGTGGTTCTGCCAAAAATTGAAAACTTTTGTTTTTCGAGTATTTGGGCGAATCAAAGCATCCTAACTACCCATTTCACTTTTATATTAACGATTATGTTTGGTTTACGCATGGTTGATATGATTTACATGAGTTTCTGAGGCCATCAAAAATTGGAAAAAGCTGTAAGGGTCCCCCCTTGTGGTTCTGCCAAAAATTGAAAACTTTTGTTCTTCGAGTATTTGGGTGAATCAAAGCATCCTAACTACCCATTTCACTTATATATTAATGATTATGTTTGATTTATGCATGGTTGATATGATTTACATGAGTTTCTGAGGCAATCAAAAATTGGAAAAAGCTGTAAGCGTCCCGCCTTGTGGTTCTGCCAAAAATTGAAAACTTTTTTTCTTCGAGTATTTTGGCGAATCAAAGCATCCTAACTACCTATTTCACTTACATATTAATGATTATGTTTGGTTTACGCATGGTTGATATGATTTACATGAGTTTCTGAGGAAATCAAAAATTGGAAAAAGCTGTAAGGGTCCCCCCTTGTGGTTCTGCCAAAAATTGAAAACTTTTGTTCTTCGAGTATTTGGGCGAATCAAAGCATCCTAACTACCAATTTCACTTATCTATTAACGATTAAGTTTGGTTTACGCGTGGTTGATATGATTTACATGAGTTTCTGAGGCAATCAAACATTGGAAAAAGCTGTAAGGGTCCCCCCTTGTGGTTCTGCCAAAAATTGAAAACTTTTGTTCTTCGAGTATTTGGACGAATCAAAGCATCCTAACTACTCATTTCACTATATATTAACGATTATGTTTGGTTTATGTATGGTTGATATGATTTACATGAGTTTCTGAGGCAATCAAAAATTGGAAAAAGCTGTAAGGGTCCCCCCTTGTGGTTCTGCCAAAAATTGAAAACTTTTGTTCTTCGAGTATTTGGGCGAATCAAAGCATCCTAACTACTCATTTCACTTATATATTAAAGATTATGTTTGGTTTATCCATGGTTGATAATATTTACATGAGTTTCTGAGGCAATCAAAAATTGGAAAAAGCTATAAGGGTCCCCCCTTGTGGTTCTACCAAAAATTGAAAACTTTTGTTCTTCGAGTATTTGGGCGAATCAAAGCATCCTAACTACTCATTTCACTTTTATATTAACGATTATGTTTGGTTTATGTATGGTTGATATGATTTACATGAGTTTCTGAGGCAATCAAAAATTGGAAAAAGCTGTAAGGGTCCCCCCTTGTGGTTCTGCCAAAAATTGAAAACTTTTGTTCTTCGAGTATTTGGGCGAATCAAAGCATCCTAACTACTCATTTCACTTATATGTTAAAGATTATGTTTGGTTTATCCATGGTTGATAATATTTACATGAGTTTCTGAGGCAATCAAAAATTGGAAAAAGCTATAAGGGTCCCCCCTTGTGGTTCTACCAAAAATTGAAAACTTTTGTTCTTCGAGTATTTGGGCGAATCAAAGCATCCTAACTACTCATTTCACTTATATATTAAAGATTATGTTTGGTTTATCCATGGTTGATAATATTTACATGAGTTTCTGAGGCAATCAAAAATTGGAAAAAGCTATAAGGGTCCCCCCTTGTGGTTCTACCAAAAATTGAAAACTTTTGTTCTTCGAGTATTTGGGCGAATCAAAGCATCCTAACTACCCATTTCCCTTATATATTAACGATTATGTTTTGTTTATTCATGGTTTATATGATTTACCTGAGTTTCTGAGGCAATCAAAAATTGGAAAAAGCTGTAAGGGTCCCCCCTTGTGGTTCTGGCAAAAATTGAAAACTTTTGTTCTTCGAGTATTTGGGCGAATCAAAGCATCCTAACTACTCATTTCACTTATATATTAACGATTATGTTTGGTTTATCGATGGTTGATATGATTTACATGAGTTTCTGAGGCAATCAAAAATTGGAAAAAGCTGTAAGGGTCCCCCCTTGTGGTTCTGCCAAAAATTGGAAACTTTTGTTATTCGAGTATTTGGGCGAATCAAAGCATCCTACCTACCCATTTCACATATATATTAACGATTATGTTTGGTTTATGCATGGTTGATATGATTTACATGAGTTTCAGAGGCAATCAAAAATTGGAAAAAGCTGTAAGGGTCCCCCCTTGTGGTTTTGCCAAAAAATGAAAACTTTTGTTCTTCGAGTATTTGGACGAATAAAAGCATCCTAACTACTCATTTCACTATATATTAACGATTATGTTTGGTTTATGTATGGTTGATATGATTTACATGAGTTTCTGAGGCAATCAAAAATTGGAAAAAGCTGTAAGGGTCCCCCCTTGTGGTTCTGCCTAAAATTGAAAACTTTTGTTCTTCGAGTATTTGGGTGAATCAAAGCATCCTAACTACCCATTTCACTTATATATTAACGATTATGTTTGGTTTATGCATGGTTGATATGATTTACATGAGTTTCTGAGGCAATCAAAAATTGGAAAAAGCTGTAAGGGTCCCCCCTTGTGGTTCTGGCAAAAATTGAAAACTTTTGTTTTTCGAGTATTTGGGCGAATCAAAGCATCCTAACTACCCATTTCACTTTTATATTAACGATTATGTTTGGTTTATGCATGGTTGATATGATTTACATGAGTTTCTGAGGCAATCAAAAATTGGAAAAAGCTGTAAGGGTCCCCCCTTGTGGTTCTGCCAAAAATTGAAAACTTTTGTTTTTCGAGTATTTGGGCGAATCAAAGCATCCTAACTACGCATTTCACTTTTATATTAACGATTATGTTTGGTTTATGCATGGTTGATATGATTTACATGAGTTTCTGAGGCAATCAAAAATTGGAAAAAGCTGTAAGGGTCCCCCCTTGTGGTTCTGCCAAAAATTGAAAACTTTTGTTCTTCGAGTATTTGGGTGAATCAAAGCATCCTAACTACCCATTTCACTTATATATTAATGATTATGTTTGATTTATGCATGGTTGATATGATTTACATGAGTTTCTGAGGCAATCAAAAATTGGAAAAAGCTGTAAGGGTCCCCCCTTGTGGTTCTGCCAAAAATTGAAAACTTTTCTTCTTCGAGTATTTTGGCGAATCAAAGCATCCTAACTACCTATTTCACTTACATATTAATGATTATGTTTGGTTTACGCATGGTTGATATGATTTACATGAGTTTCTGAGGCAATCAAAAATTGGAAAAAGCTGTAAGGGTCCCCCTTTGTGGTTCTGGCAAAAATTGAAAACTTTTATTCTTCGAGTATTTGGGCGAATCAAAGCATCCTAACTACCCATTTCACTTATATATTAACGATTATGTTTGGTTTACACATGGTTGATATGATTTACATGAGTTTCTGAGGCAATCAAAAATTGGAAAAAGCTGTAAGGGTCCACCCTTGTGGTTCTGGCAAAAATTGAAAACTTTTGTTTTTCGAGTATTTGGGCGAATCAAAGCATCCTAACTACCTATTTCACTTACATATTAATGATTATGTTTGGTTTATGCACGGTTGATATGATTTACATGAGTTTCTGAGGCAATCAAAAATTGGAAAAAGCTGTAAGGGTCCCCCCTTGTGGTTCTGCCAAAAATTGAAAACTTTTGTTCTTCGAGTATTTGGGTGAATCAAAGCATCCTAACTACCCATTTCACTTATATATTAACGATTATGTTTGGTTTATGCATGGTTGATATGATTTACATGAGTTTCTGAGGCAATCAAAAATTGGAAAAAGCTGTAAGGGTCCGCCCTTGTGGTGCTGGCAAAAATTGAAAACTTTTGTTTTTCGAGTATTTGGGCGAATCAAAGCATCCTAACTACCCATTTCACTTTTATATTAACGATTATGTTTGGTTTATGCATGGTTGATATGATTTACATGAGTTTCTGAGGCAATCAAAAATTGGAAAAAGCTGTAAGGGTCCCCCCTTGTGGTTCTGCCAAAAATTGAAAACTTTTGTTTTTCGAGTATTTGGGCGAATCAAAGCATCCTAACTACGCATTTCACTTTTATATTAACGATTATGTTTGGTTTATGCATGGTTGATATGATTTACATGAGTTTCTGAGGCAATCAAAAATTGGAAAAAGCTGTAAGGGTCCCCCCTTGTGGTTCTGCCAAAAATTGAAAACTTTTGTTCTTCGAGTATTTGGGTGAATCAAAGCATCCTAACTACCTATTTCACTTATATATTAATGATTATGTTTGATTTATGCATGGTTGATATGATTTACATGAGTTTCTGAGGCAATCAAAAATTGGAAAAAGCTGTAAGGGTCCCCCCTTGTGGTTCTGCCAAAAATTGAAAACTTTTCTTCTTCGAGTATTTTGGCGAATCAAAGCATCCTAACTACCTATTTCACTAACATATTAATGATTATGTTTGGTTTACGCATGGTTGATATGATTTACATGAGTTTCTGAGGCAATCAAAAATTGAAAAAAGCTGTAAGGGTCCCCCTTTGTGGTTCTGGCAAAAATTGAAAACTTTTATTCTTCGAGTATTTGGGCGAATCAAAGCATCCTAACTACCCATTTCACTTATATATTAACGATTATGTTTGGTTTACACATGGTTGATATGATTTACATGAGTTTCTGAGGCAATCAAAAATTGGAAAAAGCTGTAAGCGTCCCCCCTTGTGGTTCTGCCAAAAATTGAAAACTTTTGTTCTTCGAGTATTTGGGTGAATCAAAGCATCCTAACTACTCATTTCACTTATATATTAACGATTATGTTTGGTTTATGTATGGTTGATGTGATTTACATGAGTTTCTGAGGCAATCAAAAATTGGAAGAAGCTGTAAGGGTCCCCCCTTGTGGTTCTGCGAAAAATTGAAAACTTTTGTTCTTCGAATATTTGGGTGAATCAAAGCATCCGAACTACTCATTTCACATATATTTTAACGATTATGTTTGGTTTAGGTATGGTTGATATGATTTACATGAGTTTCTGAGGCAATCAAAAATTGGAAAAAGCTGTAAGGGTCCCCCCTTGTGGTTCTGCCAAAAATTGAAAACTTTTGTTCTTCGAGTATTTGGGCGAATAAAAGCATCGTAACTACTCATTTCACTTATATATTAAAGATTATTTTTGGTTTATCCATGGTTGATATTATTTACATGAGTTTCTGAGGCAATCAAAAATTGGAAAAAGCTGTGAGGGTACCCCCTTGTGGTTCTGCCAAAAATTGAAAACTTTTGTTCGTCGAGTATTTGGGTGAATCAAAGCATCCTAACTACTCATTTCACTTTTATATTAACGATTATGTTTGGTTTATGCATGGTTGATATGATTTACATGAGTTTCTGAGGCAATCAAAAATTGGAAAAAGCTGTAAGGGTCCCCCCTTGTGGTTCTGGCAAAAATTGAAAACTTTTGTTCTTCGAGTATTTGGGCGAATCAAAGTATCCTAACTACTCATTTCACTTATATATTAACGATTATGTTTGGTTTATGCATGTTTGATATGATTTACATGAGTTTCTGAGGCAATCAAAAATTGGAAAAAGATGTAAGGGTCCCCCCTTGTGGTTCTGGCAAAAGTTGAAACCTTTTGTTCTTCGAGTATTTGGGCGAATCAAAGCATCCTAACTACTCATTTCACTTTTATATTAATGATTATGTTTTGTTTATATATGATTGATATGATTTACATGAGTTTCTGTGGCAATCAAAAATTGGAAAAAGTTGTAAGGGTCCCCCCTTGTGGTTCTGGCAAAAATTGAAAACTTTTGTTCTTCGAGTATTTGGGCGAATCAAAGCTTCCTAACTACTCATTTCACTTATATATTAAAGATAATGTTTGGTTTATCCATGGTTGATATTATTTACATGAGTTTCTGAGGCAATCAATAATTGGAAAAAGCTGTGAGGGTCCCCCCTTGTGGTTCTGCCAAAAATTGAAAACTTTTGTTCTTCGAGTATTAGGGCGAATCAAAGCATCCTAACTACCCATTTCACTTATATATTAACGATTATGTTTGGTTTATGCATGGTTGATATGATTTACATGAGTTTCTGAGGCAATCAAAAATTGGAAAAAGCTGTAAGGGTCCCCCCTTGTGGTTGTGGCAAAAATTGAAAACTTTTGTTCTTCGAGTATTTGGGCGAATCAAAGTATCCTAACTACTCATTTCACTTATATATTAACGATTATGTTTGGTTTATGCATGGTTGATATGATTTACATGAGTTTCTGAGGCAATCAAAAATTGGAAAAAGATGTAAGGGTCCCCCCTTGTGGTTCTGCCAAAAGTTGAAACATTTTGTTCTTCGAGTATTTGGGCGAATCAAAGCATCCTAACTACTCATTTCACTTTTATATTAACGATTATGTTTTGTTTATATATGATTGATATGATTTACATGAGTTTCTGTGGCAATCAAAAATTGGAAAAAGTTGTAAGGGTCCCCCCTTGTGGTTCTGCCAAAAATTGAAAACTTTTGTTCTTCGAGTATTTGGCTGAATGAAAGCATCCTAACTACTCATTTCACTTATATATTAACCATTATGTTTGGTTTATGTATGGTTGATATGATTTACATGAGTTTCTGAGGCAATCAAAAATGGGAAAAAGCTGTAAGGGTCCCCCCTTGTGGTTCTGGCAAAAATTGAAAACTTTTGGTTATTCGAGTATTTGGGCGAATCAAAGCATCCTAACTACCCATTTCACTTATATATTAAAGATTATGTTTGGTTTAGGAACGGTTGATATGATTTACATGCGTTTCTGAGGCAATTAAAAATTGGAAAAAGCTGTAAGGGTCCCCCCTTGTGGTTCTGGCAAAAATTGAAAACTTTTGTTCTTCGAGTATTTGGGCGAATCAAAGCATCCTAACTACTGATTTCACTTATATATTAACGATTATGTTTGGTTTATGCATGGTTGATATGATTGACATGAGTTTCTGAGGCAATCAAAAATTGGAAAAAGCTGTAAGGGTCCCCCCTTGTGGCTCTGCCAAAAATTGAAAAGTTTTGTTCTTCGAGTATTTGGGCGAATCAAAGCATCCGAACTACTCATTTCACTTATATATTAACGATTATGTTTGGTTTATCCATGGTTGATATTATTTACATGAGTTTCTGAGGCAATCAATAATTGGAAAAAGCTGTGAGGGTCCCCCCTTGTGGTTCTGCCAAAAATTGAAAACTTTTGTTCTTCGAGTATTAGGGCGAATCAAAGCATCCTCACTACCCATTTGACTTATATATTAACGATTATGTTTGGTTTATGCATGGTTGATATGATTTACATGAGTTTCTGAGGCAATCAAAAATTGGAAAAAGCTGTAAGGGTCCCCCCTTGTGGTTCTGGCAAAAATTGAAAACTTTTGTTCTTCGAGTATTTGGGAGAATCAAAGTATCCTAACTACTCATTTCACTTATATATTAACGATTATGTTTGGTTTATGCATGGTTGATATGATTTACATGAGTTTCTGAGGCAATCAAAAATTGGAAAAAGCTGTAACGGTCCCCCCTTGTGGTTCTGCCAAAAGTTGAAACCTTTTGTTCTTCGAGTATTTGGGCGAATCAAAGCATCCTAACTACTCATTTCACTTTTATATTAACGATTATGTTTTGTTTATATATGATTGATATGATTTACATGAGTTTCTGTGGCAATCAAAAATTGGAAAAATCTGTAAGGGTCCCCCCTTGTGGTTCTGCCAAAAATTGAAAACTTTTGTTCTTCGAGTATTTGGCTGAATGAAAGCATCCTCACTACTCATTTCACTTATATATTAACCATTATGTTTGGTTTATGTATGGTTGATATGATTTACATGAGTTTCTGAGGCAATCAAAAATTGGAAAAAGCTGTAAGGGTCCCCCCTTGTAGTTCTGGCAAAAATTGAAAACTTTTGGTTCTTCGAGTATTTGGGCGAATCAAAGCATCCTAACTACCCATTTCACTTATATATTAAAGATTATGTTTGGTTTAGGTACGGTTGATATGATTTACATGCGTTTCTGAGGCAATTAAAAATTGGAAAAAGCTGTAAGGGTCCCCCCTTGTGGTTCTGGCAAAAATTGAAAACTTTTGTTCTTCGAGTATTTGGGCGAATCAAAGCATCCTAACTACTCATTTCACTTATATATTAACGATTATGTTTGTTTTATGCATGGTTGATATGATTGACATGAGTTTCTGAGGCAATCCAAAATTGGAAAAAGCTGTAAGGGTCCCCCCTTGTGGCTCTGCCAAAAATTGAAAACTTTTGTTCTTCGAGTATTTGGGCGAATCAAAGCATCCGAAATACTCATTTCACTTATATATTAATGATTATGTTTGGTTTATCCATGGTTGATATGATTTACATGAGTTTCTGAGGCAATCAAAAATTGGAAAAAGCTGTAAGGGTCCCCCCTTGTGGTTCTGGCAAAAATTGAAAACTTTTGTTCTTCGAGTATTTGGGCGAATCAAAGCATCCTAACTACCCATTTCACTTATATATTAACGATTATGTTTGGTTTATGCATGGTTGATATGATTTACATGAGTTTCTGAGGTAATCAAAAATTGGAAAAAGCTGTAAGGGTCCCCCCCTTGTGGTTCTGCCAAAAGTTGAAAACTTTTGTTCTTCGAGTATTTGGGCGAATCAAATCATCCTAACTACTCATTTCACTTTTATATTAACGATTATGTTTTGTTTATGTATGATTGATATGATTTACATGAGTTTCTAAGGCAATCAAAAATTGGAAAAAGCTGTAAGGGTCCCCCCTTGTGGTTATGCCAAAAATTGAAAACTTTTGTTCTTCGAGTATTTGGCTGAATCAAAGCATCCTAACTACTCATTTCACTTATATATTAACCATTATATTTTTTTTTATGTATGGTTGATATGATTTACATGAGTTTCTGAGCCAATCAAAAATTGGAAAAAGCTGTAAGGGTCCCCCCTTGTGGTTCTGGCAGAAATTGAAAACTTTTGTTCTTCGAGTATTTGGGTGAATCAAAGCATCCTAACTACTCATTTCACTTTTATATTAACGAATATGTTTGGTTTATGCATGGTTGATATGATTTACATGAGTTTCTGAGGCAATCAAAAATTGGAAAAAGCTGTAAGGGTCCCCCCTTGTGGCTTTGTTCTTCGAGAATTTGGGCGAATCAAAGCATCCGAAATACTCATTTCACTTATATATTAATGATTATGTTTGGTTTATCCATGGTTGATATGATTTACATGAGTTTCTGAGGCAATCAAAAATTGGAAAAAGCTGTAAGGGTCCCCCCTTGTGGTTCTGGCAAAAATTGAAAACTTTTGTTCTTCGAGTATTTGGGCGAATCAAAGCATCCTAACTACCCATTTCACTTATATATTAACGATTATGGTTGGTTTATACATGGTTGATATGATTTACATGAGTTTCTGAGGCAATCAAAAATTGGAAAAAGCTGTAAGGGTCCTCCCTTGTGGTTCTGCCAAAAATTGAAAACTTTTGTTCTTCGAGTATTTGGGTGAATCAAAGCATCCTAACTACTCATTTCACTTTTATATTAACGATTATGTTTGGTTTATGTATGGTTGATGTGATTTACATGAGTTTCTGAGGCAATCAAAAATTGGAAGAAGTTGTAAGGGTCCCCCCTTGTGGTTCTGCGAAAAATTGAAAACTTTTGTTCTTCGAATATTTGGGTGAATCAAAGCATCCGAACTACTCATTTCACTTATATTTTAACGATTATGTTTGGTTTAGGTATGGTTGATATGATTTACATGAGTTTCTGAGGCAATCAAAAATTGGAAAAAGCTGTAAGGGTCCGCCCTTGTGGTTCTGGCAAAAATTGAAAACTTTTGTTCTTTGAGTATTTGGGCGAATCAAAGCATCCTAACTACTCATTTCACTTATATATTAAAGATTATGTTTGGTTTATCCATGGTTGATATGATTTACATGAGTTTCTGAGGCAATCAATAATTGGAAAAAGCTGTGAGGGTCCCCCCTTGTGGTTCTGCCAAAAATTGAAAACTTTTGTTCTTCGAGTATTAGGGCGAATCAAAGCATCCTAACTACCCATTTCACTGATATATTAACGATTATGTTTGGTTTATGCATGGTTGATATGATTTACATGAGTTTCTGAGGCAATCAAAAATTGGAAAAAGCTGTAAGGGTCCCCCCTTGTGGTTCTGGCAAAAATTGAAAACTTTTGTTCTTCGAGTATTTGGGCGAATCAAAGTATCCTAACTACTCATTTCACTTATATATTAACGATTATGTTTGGTTTATGCATGGTTGATATGATTTACATGAGTTTCTGAGGCAATCAAAAATTGGAAAAAGCTGTAAGGGTCCCCCCTTGTGGTTCTGCCAAAAGTTGAAACCTTTTGTTCTTCGAGTATTTGGGCGAATCAAAGCATCCTAACTACTCATTTCACTTTTATATTAACGATTATGTTTTGTTTATATATGATTGATATGATTTACATGAGTTTCTGTGGCAATCAAAAATTGGAAAAAGCAGTAAGGGTCCCCCCTTGTGGTTCTGGCAAAAATTGAAAACTTTTGTTCTTCGAGTATTTGGCTGAATGAAAGCATCCTAACTACTCATTTCACTTATATATTAACCATTATGTTTGGTTTATGTATGGTTGATATGATTTACATGAGTTTCTAAGGCAATCAAAAATTGGAAAAAGCTGTAAGGGTCCCCCCTTGTGGTTCTGGCAAAAATTGAAAACTTTTGTTCTTCGAGTATTTGGGCGAATCAAAGCATCCTAACTACCCATTTCACTTATATATTAAAGATTATGTTTGGTTTAGTTACGGTTGATATGATTTACATGCGTTTCTGAGGCAATTAAAAATTGGAAAAAGCTGTAAGGGTCCCCCCTTGTGGTTCTGGCAAAAATTGAAAACTTTTGTTCTTCGAGTATTTGGGCGAATCAAAGCATCCTAACTACTCATTTCACTTATATATTAACGATTATGTTTGGTTTATGCATGGTTGATATGATTGACATGAGTTTCTGAGGCAATCAAAAATTGGAAAAAGCTGTAAGGGTCCCCCCTTGTGGCTCTGCCAAAAATTGAAAACTTTTGTTCTTCGAGTATTTGGGCGAATCAAAGCATCCGAACTACTCATTTCACTTATATATTAACGATTATGTTTGGTTTATCCATGGTTGATATGATTTACATGAGTTTCTGAGGCAATCAAAAATTGGAAAAAGCTGTAAGGGTCCCCCCTTGTGGTTCTGGCAAAAATTGAAAACTTTTGTTCTTCGAGTATTTGGGCGAATCAAAGCATCCTAACTACCCATTTCACTTATATATTAACGATTATGTTTGGTTTATGCATGGTTGATATGATTTACATGAGTTTCTGAGGCAATCAAAAAATGGAAAAAGCTGTAAGGGTCCCCCCCTTGTGGTTCTGCCAAAAGTTGAAAACTTTTGTTCTTCGAGTATTTGGGCGAATCAAAGCATCCTAACTACTCATTTCACTTTTATATTAACGATTATGTTTTGTTTATGTATGATTGATATGATTTACATGAGTTTCTAAGGCAATCAAAAATTGGAAAAAGCTGTAAGGGTCCCCCCTTGTGGTTATGCCAAAAATTGAAAACTTTTGTTCTTCGAGTATTTGGCTGAATCAAAGCATCCTAACTACTCATTTCACTTATATATTAACCATTATGTTTTGTTTATGTATGGTTGATATGATTTACATGAGTTTCTGAGCCAATCAAAAATTGGAAAAAGCTGTAAGGGTCCCCCCTTGTGGTTCTGGCAAAAATTGAAAACTTTTGTTCTTCGAGTATTTGGGCTAATCAAAGCATCCTAACTACTCATTTCACATATATATTAACGATTATGTTTGGTTTAGGTATGGTTGATATGATTTACACGCGTTTCTGAGGCAATTAAAAATTGAAAAAAGCTGTAAGGGTCCCCCTTGTGGTTCTGGCAAAAATTGAAAACTTTTGTTCTTCGAGTATTTGGGCGAATCAAAGCATCCTAACTACTCATTTCACTTTTATATTAACTATTATGTTTTGTTTATGTATGGTTGATATGATTTACATGAGTTTCTGAGGCAATCAAAAATTGGAAAATGCTGTAAGGGTCCCCCTTTGTGGTTCTGGCAAAAATTGAAAACTTTTGTTCTTCGAGTATTTGGGCGAATCAAAGCATCCTAACTACTCATTTCACTTATTTATTAACGATTATGTTTGTTTTATCCATGGTTGATAAGATTTACAGGAGTTTCTGAGGCAATCAAAAATTGGAAAAAGCTGTAAGGGTCCCCCCTTGTGGTTCTGGCAAAAATTGAAAACTTTTGTTCTTCGAGTATTTGGGCGAATCAAAGCATCCTAACTACCCATTTCACTTATATATTAACGATTATGTTTGGTTCTTGCATGGTTGATATGATTTACATGAGTTTCAGAGGCAATCAAAAATTGGAAAAAGCTGTAAGGGTCCCCCTTTGTGGTTCTGCCAAAAGTTGAAAACTTTTGTTCTTCGAGTATTTGGGCGAATCAAAGCATCCTAACTACTCATTTCACTTTTATATTAACGATTATGTTTTGTTTATGTATGATTTATATGATTTACATGAGTTTCTGAGGCAATCAAAAATTGGAAAAAGCTGTAAGGGTCCCCCCTTGTGGTTCTGCCAAAAATTGAAAACTTTTGTTCTTCAAGTGTTTGGCTGAATCAAAGCATCCTAACTACTCATTTAACTTATATATTGACCATTATGTTTGGTTTATGTATGGTTGATATGATTTACATGAGTTTTTGAGGCAATCAAAAATTGTAAAAAGCTGTAAGGGTCCCCCCTTGTGGTTCTGCCAAAAATTGAAAACTTTTGTTCTTCGAGTATTTGGGTGAATCAAAGCATCCTAACTACCCATTTCACTTATATATTAACGATTACGTTTGGTTTAGGTATGGTTGATATGATTTACACGCGTTTCTGAGGCAATTAAAAATTGGAAAAAGCTGTAAGGGTCCCCCCTTGTGGTTCTGGCAAAAATTGAAAACTTTTGTTCTTCGAGTATTTGGGCGAATCAAAGCATCCTAACTACTTATTTCACTTATATATTAACGATTATGTTTGGTTTAGGTATGGTTGATATGATTTACATGAGTTTCTGAGGCAATCAAAAATTGGAAAAAGCTGTAAGGGTGCCCCCTTGTGGTTCTGGCAAAATTTGAAAACTTTTGTTCTTCGAGTATTTGGGCGAATAAAAGCATCCTAACTACTCATTTCACTTTTATATTAACGATTAGGTTTGGTTTATGTATGGTTGATATGATTTACATGCGTTTCTGAGGCAATCAAAAATTGGAAAAAGCTGTAAGGGTCCCCCCTTGTGGTTCTGCCAAAAATTGAAAACTTTTGTTCTTCGAGTATTTGGGTGAATCAAAGCATCCTAACTACTCATTTCACTTATATATTAACCATTATGTTTGGTTTATGTATGGTTGATATGATTTACATGAGTTTCTGAGGCAATCAAAAATTGGAAAAAGCTGTAAGGGTCTCCCCTTGTGGTTCGGGCAAAAATTGAAAACTTTTGTTCCTCGAGTATTTGGGCGAATCAAAGCATCCTAACTACCCATTTCACTTATATATTAACGATTATGTTTGGTTTAGGTATGGTTGTTATGATTTACATGAGTTTCTAAGGCTATCAAAAATTGGAAAAAGCTGTAAGGGTCCCCCCTTGTAGTTCTGGCAAAAATTGAAAACTTTTGTTCTTCGAGTATTTGGGCGAATAAAAGCATCCTAACTACTCATTTCACTTTTTATTTTAACGATTATGTTTGGCTTATGTATGGTTGATATGATTTACATGAGTTTCTGAGGCAATCAAAAATTGGAAAAAGCTGTAAGGGTCCCCCCTTGTGGTTCTGCCAAAAATTGAAAACTTTTGTTCCTCGAGTATTTGGGCGAATCAAAGTATCCTAAGTACTCATTTCACTTATATATTAACGATTATGTTTGGTTTATACATGGTTGATATGATTTACATGAGTTTCTGAGGCAATCAAAAATTGGAAAAAGCAGTAAGGGTCCCCCCTTGTGGTTCTGCCAAAAATTGAAAACTTTTGTTCTTCGAGTATTTGGGCGAATAAAAGCATCCTAACTACTCATTTCACTTTTATATTAACGATTATGTTTGGTTTATGTATGGTTGATATGATTTACATGAGTTTCTGAGGCAATCAAAAATTGGAAAAAGCTGTAAGGGTCCCCCCTTGTTGTTCTGCCAAAAATTAAAAACTTTTGTTCCTCGAGTATTTGGGAGAATCAAAGCATCCTAAGTACCCATTTCACTTATATATTAACGATTATGTTTGGTTTAGGTATGGTTGATATGATTTACATGAGTTTCTGAGGCAATCAAAAATTGGAAAAAGCTGTAAGGGTCCCCCCTTGTGGTTCTGCCAAAAATTGAAAACTTTTGTTCTTCGAGTATTTGGGCGAATCAAAGTATCCTAACTACTCATTTCACTTATATATTAACGATTATGTTTGGTTTATACATGTTTGATATGATTTACATGAGTTTCTGAGGCAATCAAAAATTGGAAAAAGCTGTAAGGGTCCCCCCTTGTGGTTTTGCCAAAAATTGAAAACTTTTGTTCTTCGAGTATTTGGGCGAATCAAAGCATCCTAACTACTCATTTCACTTATATATTAATGATTATGTTTGGTTTATGCATGGTTGATACGATTTACATGAGTTTCTTAGGCAATCAAAAATTGGAAAAAGCTGTAAGGGTCCCCCCTTGTGGTTCTGCCAAAAATTGAAAACTTTTGTTCTTCGAGTATTTGGGCGAATCAAAGCATCCTAACTACCCATTTCACTTATATATTAAAGATTATGTTTGGTTTAGGTACGGTTGATATGATTTACATGCGTTTCTGAGGCAATTAAAAATTGGAAAAAGCTGTAAGGGTCCCCCCTTGTGGTTCTGCCAAAAATTGAAAACTTTTGTTCTTCGAGTATTTGGGCGAATCAAAGCATCCTAACTACCCATTTCACTTATATATTAAAGATTATGTTTGGTTTAGGTACGGTTCATATGATTTACATGAGTTTCTGAGGCAATCAAAAATTGGAAAAAGCTGTAAGGGTTCCCCCTTGTGGTTCTGGCAAAAATTGAAAACTTTGGTTCTTCGAGTATTTGGGCGAATCAAAGCATCCTAACTACTCATTTCACTTTTATATTAACGATTATGTTTTGTTTATGTATGATTTATATGATTTACATAAGTTTCTGAGGCAATCAAAAATTGGAAAAAGCTGTAAGGGTCCCCCCTTGTGGTTCTGCCAAAAATTGAAAACTTTTGTTCTTCAAGTATTTGGCTGAATCAAAGCATCCTAACTACTCATTTCACTTATATATTAACCATTATGTTTGGTTTATGTATGGTTGATATGATTTACATGAGTTTTTGAGGCAATCAAAAATTGTAAAAAGCTGTAAGGGTCCCCCCTTGTGGTTCTGGCAAAAATTGAAAACTTTTGTTCTTCGAGTATTTGGGCGAATAAAAGCATCCTAACTACTCATTTCACTTTTATTTTAACGATTATGTTTGGTTTATGTATGATTGATATGATTTACATGAGTTTCTGAGGCAATCAAAAATTGGAAAAAGCTGTAAGGGTCCCCCCTTGTGGTTCTGCCAAAAATTAAAAACTTTTGTTCCTCGAGTATTTGGGAGAATCAAAGCATCCTAAGTACCCATTTCACTTATATATTAACGATTATGTTTGGTTTAGGTATGGTTGATATGATTTACATGAGTTTCTGAGGCAATCAAAAATTGGAAAAAGCTGTAAGGGTCCCCCCTTGTGGTTCTGCCAAAAATTGAAAACTTTTGTTCTTCGAGTATTTGGGCGAATCAAAGTATCCTAACTACTCATTTCACTTATATATTAACGATTATGTTTGGTTTATACATGTTTGATATGATTTACATGAGTTTCTGAGGCAATCAAAAATTGGAAAAAGCTGTAAGGGTCCCCCCTTGTGGTTTTGGCAAAAATTGAAAACTTTTGTTCCTCGAGTATTTGGGCGAATCAAAGCATCCAAACTATCCATTTCACTTATATATTAACGATTATGTTTGGTTTAGGTATGGTTCATATGATTTACATGAGTTTCTGAGGCAATCAAAAATTGGAAAAAGCTGTAAGGGTCCCCCCTTGTGGTTCTGGCAAAAATTGAAAACTTTTGTTCTTCGAGTATTTGGGCAAATAAAAGCATCCTAACTACTCATTTCACTTTTATATTAACGATTATGTTTGGTTTATGTATGGTTGATATGATTTACATGAGTTTCTGAGGCAATCAAAAATTGGAAAAAGCTGTAAGGGTCCCCCCTTGTGGTTCTGCCAAAAATTGAAAACTTTTGTTCTTCAAGTATTTGGCTGAATCAAAGCATCCTAACTACTCATTTCACTTATATATTAACCATTATGTTTGGTTTATGTATGGTTGATATGATTTACATGAGTTTTTGGGGCAACCAAAAATTGTAAAAAGCTGTAAGGGTCCCCCCTTGTGGTTCTGCCAAAAATTGAAAACTTTTGTTCTTCGAGTATTTGGGTGAATCAAAGCATCCTAACTACCCATTTCACTTATATATTAACGATTACGTTTGGTTTAGTTATGGTTGATATGATTTACATGTGTTTCTGAGGCAATTAAAAATTGGAAAAAGCTGTAAGGGTCCCCCCTTGTAGTTCTAGCAAAAATTGAAAACTTTTGTTCTTCGAGTATTTGGGCGAATAGAAGCATCCTAACTACTCATTTCACTTATATATTAACGATTATGTTTGGTTTATTCATGGTTGATATGATTTACATGAGTTTCTGAGGCAATCAAAAATTGGAAAAAGCTGTAAGGGTCCCCCCTTGTGGTTCTGCCAAAAATTGAAAACTTTTGTTCTTCGAGTATTTGGGCGAATAAAAGCATCCTAACTACTCATTTCACTTTTATATTAACGATTATGTTTTGTTTATGTATGGTTGATATGATTTACATGAGTTTCTGAGGCAATCAAAAATTGGAAAAAGCTGTAAGGGTCCCCCTTGTGGTTCCGCCAAAAATTGAAAACTTTTGTTCCTAGAGTATTTGGGCGAATCAAAGCATCCTAACTAACCATTTCACTTATATATTAACGATGATGTTTGGTTTAGGTATGGTTGATATGATTTACATGAGTTTCTGAGGCAATCAAAAATTGGAAAAAGCTGTAAGGGTACCCCCTTGTGGTTCTGGCAAGAATTGAAAACTTTTGTTCTTCGAGTATTTGGGCGAATAAAAGCATCCTAACTACTCATTTCACTTTTATATTAACGATTATGTTTGGTTTATGTAGGGTTGAAATGATTTACATGAGTTTCTGAGGCAATCAAAAATTGGAAAAAGCTGTAAGGGTCCCCCCTTGTGGTTCTGCCAAAAATTGAAAACTTTTGTTCTTCGAGTATTTGGGCGAATAAAAGCATCCTAACTACTCATTTCACTTTTATATTAACGATTATGTTTGGTTTATGTATGGTTGATATGATTTACATGAGTTTCTGAGGCAATCAAAAATTGGAAAAAGCTGTAAGAGTCTCCCCTTGTGGTTCTGGCAAAAATTGAAAACTTTTGTTCCTCGAGTATTTGGGCGAATCAAAGCATCCTAACTACCCATTTCACTTATATATTAACGACTATGTTTGGTTTAGGTATGGTTGATATGATTTACATGAGTTTCTGAGGCAATCAAAAATTGGAAAAAGCTGTAAGGGTTCCCTCTTGTGGTTCTGGCAAAAATTGAAAACTTTTGTTCTTTGAGTATTTGGGCGAATTAAAGCATCCTAACTACTCATTTCACTTTTATATTAACGATTATGTTTGGTTTATGTATGGTTGATATGATTTACATGAGTTTCTGAGGCAATCAAAAATTGGAAAAAGCTGTAAGGGTCCCCCCTTGTGGTTCTGCCAAAAATTGAAAACTTTTGTTCTTCAAGTATTTGGCTGAATCAAAGCATCCTAACTACTCATTTCACTTATATATTAACCATTATGTTTGGTTTATGTATGGTTGATATGATTTACATGAGTTTTTGGGGCAACCAAAAATTGTAAAAAGCTGTAAGGGTCCCCCCTTGTGGTTCTGCCAAAAATTGAAAACTTTTGTTCTTCGAGTATTTGGGTGAATCAAAGCATCCTAACTACCCATTTCACTTATATATTAACGATTACGTTTGGTTTAGTTATGGTTGATATGATTTACATGTGTTTCTGAGGCAATTAAAAATTGGAAAAAGCTGTAAGGGTCCCCCCTTGTGGTTCTAGCAAAAATTGAAAACTTTTGTTCTTCGAGTATTTGGGCGAATCAAAGCATCCTAACTACTCATTTCACTTATATATTAACGATTATGTTTGGTTTATTCATGGTTGATATGATTTACATGAGTTTCTGAGGCAATCAAAAATTGGAAAAAGCTGTAAGGGTCCCCCCTTGTGGTTCTGCCAAAAATTGAAAACTTTTGTTCTTCGAGTATTTGGGCGAATAAAAGCATCCTAACTACTCATTTCACTTTTATATTAACGATTATGTTTTGTTTATGTATGGTTGATATGATTTACATGAGTTTCTGAGGCAATCAAAAATTGGAAAAAGCTGTAAGGGTCCCCCTTGTGGTTCCGCCAAAAATTGAAAACTTTTGTTCCTAGAGTATTTGGGCGAATCAAAGCATCCTAACTAACCATTTCACTTATATATTAACGATGATGTTTGGTTTAGGTATGGTTGATATGATTTACATGAGTTTCTGAGGCAATCAGAAATTGGAAAAAGCTGTAAGGGTCCCCCCTTGTGGTTCTGGCAAGAATTGAAAACTTTTGTTCTTCGAGTATTTGGGCGAATAAAAGCATCCTAACTACTCATTTCACTTTTATATTGACGATTATGTTTGGTTTATGTATGGTTGATATGATTTACATGAGTTTCTGAGGCAATCAAAAATTGGAAAAAGCTGTAAGGGTCCCCCCTTGTGGTTCTGCCAAAAATTGAAAACTTTTGTTCTTTAAGTATTTGGCTGAATCAAAGCATCCTAACTACTCATTTCACTTATATATTAACCATTATGTTTGGTTTATGTATGGTTGATATGATTTACATGAGTTTTTGGGGCAATCAAAAATTGTAAAAAGCTGTAAGGGTCCCCCCTTGTGGTTCTGCCAAAAATTGAAAACTTTTGTTCTTCGAATATTTGGGCGAATCAAAGCATCCTAACTACTCATTTCACTTATATATTAACGATTATGTTTGGTTTAGGTATGTTTGATATGATTTACATGAGTTTCTGAGGCAATCAAAAATTGGAAAAAGCTGTAAGGGTCCCCCCTTGTGGTTTTGGCAAAAATTGAAAACTTTTGTTCTTCGAGTATTTGGGCGAATAAAAGCATCCTAACTACTCATTTCACTTTTATATTAACGATTATGTTTGGTTTATGTATGGTTGAAATGATTTACATGAGTTTCTGAGGCAATCAAAAATTGGAAAAAGCTGTAAGTGTCCCCCCTTGTGATTCTGCCAAAAATTGAAAACTTTTGTTCTTCGAGTATTTGGGTGAATCAAAGCATCCTAACTACTCATTTCACTTATATATTAACCATTATGTTTGGTTTATGTATGGTTGATATGATTTACATGAGTTTCTGAGGCAATCAAAAATTGGAAAAAGCGGTAAGGGTCTCCCCTTGTGGTTCTGGCAAAAATTGAAAACTTTTGTTCCTCGAGTATTTGGGCGAATCAAAGCATCCTAACTACCCATTTCACTTATATATTAACGATTATGTTTGGTTTAGGTATGGTTGATATGATTTACATGAGTTTCTGAGGCAATCAAAAATTGGAAAAAGCTGTAAGGGTCCCCCCATGTGGTTCTGGCAAAAATTGAAAACTTTTGTTCTTCGAGTATTTGGGCGAATAAAAGCATCCTAACTACTCATTTCACTTTTATATTGACGATTATGTTTGGTTTATGTATGGTTGAAATGATTTACATGAGTTTCTGAGGCAATCAAAAATTGGAAAAAGCTGTAAGGGTCCCCCCTTGTGGTTCTGCCAAAAATTGAAAACTTTTGTTCTTTAAGTATTTGGCTGAATCAAAGCATCCTAACTACTCATTTCACTTATATATTAACCATTATGTTTGGTTTATGTATGGTTGATATGATTTACATGAGTTTTTGGGGCAATCAAAAATTGTAAAAAGCTGTAAGGGTCCACCCTTGTGGTTCTGCCAAAAATTGAAAACTTTTGTTCTTCGAATATTTGGGCGAATCAAAGCATCATAACTACCCATTTCACTTATATATTAACGATTATGTTTGGTTTAGGTATGGTTGATATGATTTACATGAGTTTCTGATGCAATCAAAAATTGGAAAAAGCTGTAAGGGTCCCCCATTGTGGTTTTGGCAAAAATTGAAAACTTTTGTTCTTCGAGTATTTGGGCGAATAAAAGCATCCTAACTACTCATTTCACTTTTATATTAACGATTATGTTTGGTTTATGTATGGTTGAAATGATTTACATGAGTTTCTGAGGCAATCAAAAATTGGAAAAAGCTGTAAGTGTCCCCCCTTGTGGTTCTGCCAAAAATTGAAAACTTTTGTTCTTCGAGTATTTGGGTGAATCAAAGCATCCTAACTACTCATTTCACTTATATATTAACCATTATGTTTGGTTTATGTATGGTTGATATGATTTACATGAGTTTCTGAGGCAATCAAAAATTTGAAAAAGCGGTAAGGGTCTCCCCTTGTGGTTCTGGCAAAAATTGAAAACTTTTGTTCCTCGAGTATTTGGGCGAATCAAAGCATCCTAACTACCCATTTCACTTATATATTAACGATTATGTTTGGTTTAGGTATGGTTGATATGATTTACATGAGTTTCTGAGGCAATCAAAAATTGGAAAAAGCTGTAAGGGTCCCCCCTTGTGGTTCTGCCAAAAATTGAAAACTTTTGTTGTTAGAGTATTTGGGCGAATCAAAGCATCATAACTACTCATTTCACTTTTATATTAACGATTATGTTTGGTTTATGTATGGTTGATGTGATTTACATGATTTTCTGAGGCAATCAAAAATTGGAAGAAGCTGTAAGGCTCCCCCCTTGTGGTTCTGCCAAAAATTGAAAACTTTTGTTCTTCGAGTATTTGGGTGAATCAAAGCATCCGAACTACTCATTTCACTTATATTTTAACGATTATGTTTGGTTTAGGTGTGGTTGATATGATTTACATGAGTTTCTGAGGCAATCAAAAATTGGAAAAAGCTGTAAGGCTCCCCCCTTGTGGTTCTGCCAAAAATTGAAAACTTTTGTTCTTCGAGTATTTGGGCGAATCAAAGCATCCTAACTACCCATTTCACTTATATATTAACGATTATGTTTGGTTTATCCATGGTTGATATGATTTATATGAGTTTCTGAGGCAATCAAAAATTGGAAAAAGCTGTAAGGGTCCCCACTTGTGGTTCCGGCAAAAATTGAAAACTTTTGTTCTTCGAGTATTTGGCGAATCAAAGCATCCTAACTACCCATTTCACTTATATATTAACGATTATGTTTACTTTATGCATGGTTGATATGATTTATATGAGTTTCTGAGGCAATCAAAAATTCGAAAAAGATGTAAGGGTCCCCCCTTTTGGTTCTGCCAAAAATTGAAAATTTTGTTCTTCGAGTATTTGGGCAAATCAAAGCATCCTAACTACCCATTTCACTTATATATTAACGATTATGTTTGGTTTACGCATGGTTGTTATGATTTACATGAGTTTCTGAGGCAATCAAAAATTGGAAAAAGCTGTAAGGGTCCCCCCTTGTGGTTCTGCCAAAAATTGAAAACTTTTGTTCTTCGAGTATTTGGGCGAATAAAAGCATCCTAACTACTCATTTCACTTTTATATTAACGATTATGATTGGTTTATGTATGGTTGATATGATTTACATGAGTTTCTGAGGCAATCAAAAATTGGAAAAAGCTGTAAGGGTCCCCCCTTGTGGTTCTGCCAAAAATTGAAAACTTTTGTTCCTCGAGTATTTGGGCGAATCAAAGCATCCTAACTACCCATTTCACTTATTTATTAACGATTATGTTTGGTTTAGGTATGGTTGATATGATTTACATGAGTTTCTGAGGCAATCAAAAATTGGAAAAAGCTGTAAGGGTCCCCCCTTGTGGTTCTGCCAAAAATGGAAAACTTTTGTTCTTCGAGTATTTGGGCGAATCAAAGTATCCTAACTACTCATTTCACTTATATATTAACGATTATGTTTGGTTTATACATGGTTGATATGATTTACATGAGTTTCTGAGGCAATCAAAAATTGGAAAAAGCTGTAAGGGTCCCCCCTTGTGGTTCTGCCAAAAATTGAAAACTTTTGTTCTTCGAGTATTTGGGCGAATCAAAGCATCCTAACTACCCATTTCTCTTATATATTAACGATTATGTTTGGTTTATGCATGGTTGATACGATTTACGTGAGTTTCTGAGGCAATAAAAAATCTGAAAAAGCTTTAAGGGTCCCCCCTTGTGGTTCTGGCAAAAATTAAAAACTTTTGTTCTTCGAGTATTTGGGCGAATCAAAGCATGCTAACTACCCATTTCACTTATATATTAACGATTATGTTTGGTTTAGGTATGGTTGATATGATTTACATGCGTTTCTGAGGCAATAAAAAATTGGAAAAAGCTGTAAGGGTCCCCCCTTGTGGTTTTGGCAAAAATTGAAAACTTTTGTTCTTCGAGTATTTGGGCGAATCAAAGCATCCTAACTACCCATTTCACTTATATATTAACTATTATGTTTGGTTTATGTATGGTTGATATGATTTAAATGAGTTTCTGAGGCAATCAAAAATTGGAAAAAGCTGTAAGGGTCCCCCCTTGTGGTTCTGCCAAAAAAGAGAACTTTTGTTCTTCGAGTATTTGGGCGAATCAAAGCATCCTAACTACTCATTTCAATTTTATATTAACGATTATATTTTTTTTATTTATGATTGAAATGATTTACATGAGTTTCTGAGGCAATCAAAAATTAATAAAAGCTGTAAGGGTCCCCCTTTGTGGTTCTGGCAAAAATTGAAAACTTTTGTTCTACGAGTATTTGGGCGAATCAAAGCATCCTAACTACCCATTTCACTCATATATTAATGATTATGTTTGGTTTATGCGTGGTTGATATGATTTACATGAGTTTCTGAGGCAATCAAAAATTGGAAAAAGCTGTCAGGGTCCCCCCTTGTGGTTCTGCCAAAAATTGAAAACTTTTGTTCTTCGAGTATTTGGGCAAATCAAAGCATCCTAACTACCCATTTCACTTATATATTAACGATTATGTTTGGTTTATGCATGGTTGATATAATTTACATGAGTTTCTGAGGCAATAAAAAATTGGAAAAAGCTGTAAGGTTCCCCCTTTGTGGTTTTGGCAAAAATTGAAAACTTTTGTTCTTCGAGTATTTGGGCGAATCAAAGCATCCTAACTACCCATTTCACTTATATATTAACTATTATGTTTGGTTTATGTATGGTTGATATGATTTGAATGAGTTTCTGAAGCAATCAAAAATTGGAAAAAGCTATACGGTTCCCCCCTTGTGGTTCTGGCAAAAATTCAAAACTTTTGTTCTTCGAGTATTTGGGCGAATCAAAGCATCCTAACTACCCATTTCACTTAAATATTAACGATTATGTTTGGTTTAGGTATGGTTGATATGATTTACATGCGTTTCTGAGGCAATCAAAAATTGGAAAAAGCTGTAAGGGTCCCCCCTTGTGGTTTTGGCAAAAATTGAAAACTTTTGTTCTTCAAGTATTTGGGCGAATCAAAGCAACCTAACTACTCATTTCACTTATATTTTAACGATTATGTTTGGTTTAGGTATGGTTGATATGATTTACATGAGTTTCTGAGGCAATGAAAAATTGGAAAAAGCTGTAAGGGTCCCCCCTTGTGGTTCTGGCAAAAATTGAAAACTTTTGTTCTTCGAGTATTTGGGCGAATCAAAGCATCCTAACTACTCATTTCGCTTATATATTAACGATTATGTTTGATTTATCCATGGTTGATATGATTTACATGAGTTCCTGAGGGAATCAAAAATTGGAAAAAGCTGTAAGGGTCCCCCCTTTTGGTTCTGGCAAAAATTGAAAACTTTTGTTCTTCGAGTATTTGGGCGAATCAAAGCATCGTAACTACCCATTTCGCTTATATATTAACGATTATGTTTGGTTTATCCATGGTTGATATGATTTACATGAGTTCCTGAGGCAATCAAAAATTGGAAAAAGCAGTAAGGGTCCCCCCTTGTGGTTCTGGCAAAAATTGAAAACTTTTGTTCTTCGAGTATTTGGGCGAATCAAAGCATCCTAACTACTCATCTCACTTTTATATTAATGATTATATTTGGTTTATGTATGGTTGATGTGATTTACATGAGTTACTGAGGCAATCAAAAATTGGAAAAAGCTGTAAGGGTCCCCCCTTGTGGTTCTACCAAAAATTGAAAACTTTTATTCTTAGAGTATTTGGGCGAATCAAAGCATCCTAACTACTCATTTTACTTTTATATTAACGATTATGTTTGGTTTATGTATGGTTGATGTGATTTACATGAGTTTCTGAGGCAATCAAAAATTGGAAGAAGCTGTAAGGGTCCCCCCTTGTGGTTCTGGCAAAAATTGAAAACTTTTGTTCTTCGGGTATTTGGGCGAATCAAAGCATCCTAACTACTCATTTCACCTATATATTAACGATTATGTTTGGTTTATGCAAGGTTGATATGATTTACATGAGTTTCTGAGGCAATCAAAATTTGGAAAAAGCTGTAAGGGTCCCCCCTTGTGGTTCTGGCAAAAATTGAAAACTTTTGTTCTTCGAGTATTTGGGCTAATCAAAGCATCCTAACTACCCATTTCACTTATATATTAACGATTATGTTTGGTTTATGCATGGTTGATATGATTTACATGAGTTTCTGAGGCAATCAAAAATTGGAAAAAGCTGTAATGGTCCCCCCTTGTAGTTCTGGCAAAAATTGGAAACTTTTGTTCTTCTAGTATTTGGGCGAATAAAAGCATCCTAACTACTCATTTCACTTTTATATGAACGATTATGTTTGGTTTATGTATGGTTGATATGATTTACATGAGTTTCTGAGGCAATCAAAAATTGGAAAAAGCTGTAAGGGTCCCCCCTTGTGGTTCTGCCAAAAATTGAAAACTTTTGTTCTTCGAGTATTTGGGCGAATTAAAGCATCCTAACTACTCATTTCACTTATATATTAACCATTATGTTTGGTTTATGTATGGTTGATATGATTTACATGAGTTTCTGAGGCAATCAAAAATTGGAAAAAGCTGTAAGGGTCCCCCCTTGTGGTTCTGGCAAAATTTGAAAACTTTTGTTCCTCGAGTATTTGGGCAAATAAAAGCATCCTAACTACTCATTTCACTTTTATATTAACGATTATGTTTGGTTTATGTATGGTTGATATGATTTACATGAGTTTCTGAGGCAATCAAAAATTGGAAAAAGCTGTAAGGGTCCCCCCTTATGGTTCTGGCAAAAATTGGAAACTTTTGTTCTTCGAGTATTTGGGCGAATCAAAGCATCCTAACTACCCATTTCACACATATATTAACGATTATGTTTTGTTTATGCATGGTTGATATGATTTACATGAGTTTCTGAGGTAATCAAAAATTGGAAAAAGCTGTAAGGGTCCCCCCTTGTGGTTCTGCCAAAAATTAAAAACTTTTGTTCTTCGAGTATTTGGGTGAATCAAAGCATCCTAACTACTCATTTCACTTATATATTAACGATTATGTTTGGTTTATGTATGGTTGATATGATTTACATGAGTTTCTGAGGCAATCAAAAATTGGAAAAAGCTGTAAGGGTCCCCCCTTGTGGTTCTGCCAAAAATTGAAAACTTTTGTTCTACGAGTATTTGGGTGAATTAAAGCATCCTAACTACTCATTTCACTTATATATTAACCATTATGTTTGGTTTATGTATGGTTGATATGATTTACATGAGTTTATGAGGCAATCAAAAATTGGAAAAAGCTGTAAGGGTCCCCCCTTGTGGTTCTGGCAAAAATTGGAAACTTTTGTTCTTCGAGTATTTGGGCGAATCAAAGCATCCTAACTACCCATTTTACACATATATTAACGATTATGTTTTGTTTATGCATGGTTGATATGATTTACATGAGTTTCTGAGGCAATCAAAAATTGGAAAAAGCTGTAAGGGTCCCCCCTTGTGGTTCTGCCAAAAATTGAAAACTTTTGTTCTTCGAGTATTTAGGCGAATCAAAGCATCCTAACTACTCATTTCACTTATATATTAACCATTATGTTTAGTTTATGTATGGTTGATATGATTTACATGAGTTTCTAAGGCAATCAAAAATTGGAAAAAGCTGTAAGGGTCCCCCCTTGTGGTTCTGGCAAAAATTAAAAACTTTTGTTCTTCGAGTATTTGGGCGAATAAAAGCATCCTAACTACTCATTTCACTTTTATATTAACGATTATGTTTGGTTTATGTATGGTTGATATGATTTACATGAGTTTCTGAGGCAATCAAAAATTGGAAAAAGCTGTAAGGGTCCCCCCTTGTGGTTCTGGCAAGAATTGAAAACTTTTGTTCTTCGAGTATTTGGGCGAATAAAAGCATCCTAACTACTCATTTCACTTTTATATTAACGATTATGTTTGGTTTATGTATGGTTGATCTGATTTACATGAGTTTCTGAGGCAATCAAAAATTGGAAAAAGCTGTAAGGGTCCCCCCTTGTGGTTCTGCCAAAAATTGAAAACTTTTGTTCTTCGAGTATTTGGGCGAATTAAAGCATCCTAACTACTCATTTCACTTATATATTAACCATTATGTTTGGTTTATGTATGGTTGATAAGATTTACATGAGTTGCTGAGGCAATCAAAAATTGGAAAAAGCTGTAAGGGTCCCCCCTTGTGGTTCTGGCAAAAATTGAAAACTTTTGTTCTTCGAGTATTTGGGCGAATAAAAGCATCGTAACTACTCATTTCACTTTTATATTAACGATTATGTTTGGTTTATGTATGGTTGATATGATTTACATGAGTTTCTGAGGCAATCAAAAATTGGAAAAAGATGTAAGGGTCCCCCATTGTGGTTCTGGCAAAATTTGAAAACTTTTGTTCCTCGAGTATTTGGGCGAATAAAAGCATCCTAACTACTCATTACACTTTTATATTAACGATTATGTTTGGTTTATGTATGGTTGATATGATTTACATGAGTTTCTGAGGCAATCAAAAATTGGAAAAAGCTGTAAGGGTCCCCCCTTGTGGTTCTGGCAAAAATTGGAAACTTTTGTTCTTCGAGTATTTGGGCGAATCAAAGCATCCTAACTACCCATTTCACACATATATTAACGATTACGTTTTGTTTATGCATGGTTGATATGATTTACATGAGTTTCTGAGGCAATCAAAAATTGGAAAAAGCTGTAAGGGTCCCCCCTTGTGGTTCTGGCAAAATTTGAAAACTTTTGTTCCTCGAGTATTTGGGCGAATCAAAGCATCCTAACTACCCATTTCACTTATATATTAATGATTATGTTTGGTTTAGGTATGGTTGATATGATTTACATGAGTTTCTGGCAATCAAAAATTGGAAAAAGCTGTAAGGGTCCCCCCTTGTGGTTCTGGCAAAAATTGGAAACTTTTGTTCTTCGAGTATTTGGGCGAATCAAAGCATCCTAACTACCCATTTCACACATATATTAACGATTACGTTTTGTTTATGCATGGTTGATATGATTTACATGAGTTTCTGAGGCAATCAAAAATTGGAAAAAGCTGTAAGGGTCCCCCCTTGTGGTTCTGGCAAAAATTGAAAACTTTTGTTCTTCGAGTATTTGGGCGAATAAAAGCATCCTAACTACTCATTTCACTTTTATATTAACGATTATGTTTGGTTTATGTATGGTTGATATGATTTACATGAGTTTCTGAGGCAATCAAAAATTGGAAAAAGATGTAAGGGTCCCCCATTGTGGTTCTGGCAAAATTTGAAAACTTTTGTTCCTCGAGTATTTGGGCAAATAAAAGCATCCTAACTACTCATTACACTTTTATATTAACGATTATGTTTGGTTTATGTATGGTTGATATGATTTACATGAGTTTCTGAGGCAATCAAAAATTGGAAAAAGCTGTAAGGGTCCTCCCTTGTGGTTCTAGCAAAAATTGAAAACTTTTGTTCTTCGAGTATTTGGGCGAATAAAAGCATCCTAACTACTCATTACACTTTTATATTAACGATTATGTTTGGTTTATGTATGGTTGATATGATTTACATGAGTTTCTGAGGCAATCAAAAATTGGAAAAAGCTGTAAAGGTCCCCCCTTGTGGTTCTGGCAAAAATTGAAAACTTTTGTTCTTCGAGTATTTGGGCTAATAAAAGCATCCTAACTACTCATTTAACTTTTATATTAATGATTATGTTTGGTTTATGTATGGTTGATATGATTTACATGAGTTTCTGAGGCAATCAAAAATTGGAAAAAGCTGTAAGGGTCCCCCCTTGTGGTTCTGACAAAAATTGGAAACTTTTGTTCTTCGAGTATTTGGGCGAATCAAAGCATCCTAACTACCCATTTCACACATATATTAACGATTATGTTTTGTTTATGCATGGTTGATATGATTTACATGAGTTTCTGAGGCAATCAAAAATTGGAAAAAGCTGTAAGGGTCCCCCCTTGTGGTTCTGCCAAAAATTGAAAACTTTTGTTCTTCGAGTATTTGGGCGAATCAATGCATCCTAACTACTCATTTCACTTATATATTAACGATTATGTTTGGTTTATGTATGGTTGATATGATTTACATGAGTTTCTGAGGCAATCAAAAATTGGAAAAAGCTGTAAGGGTCCCCCCTTGTGGTTCTGGCAAAAATTGGAAGCTTTTGTTCTTCGAGTATTTGGGCGAATCAAAGCATCCTAACTACCCATTTCACACATATATTAACGATTATGTTTTGTTTATGCATGGTTGATATGATTTACATGAGTTTCTGAGGCAATCAAAAATTGGAAAAAGCTGTAAGGGTCCCCCCTTGTGGTTCTGCCAAAAATTGAAAACTTTTGTTCTTCGAATATTTGGGCGAATCAAAGCATCCTAACTACTCATTTCACTTATATATTAACGATTATGTTTGGTTTATGTATGGTTGATATGATTTACATGAGTTTCTGAGGCAATCAAAAATTGGAAAAAGCTGTAAGGGTCCCCCCTTGTGGTTCTGGCAAAAATTGGAAACTTTTGTTCTTCGAGTATTTGGGCGAATCAAAGCATCCTAACTACCCATTTCACACATATATTAACGATTATGTTTTGTTTATGCATGGTTGATATGATTTACATGAGTTTCTGAGGCAATCAAAAATTGGAAAAAGCTGTAAGGGTCCCCCCTTGTGGTTCTGCCAAAAATTGAAAACTTTTGTTCTTCGAGTATTTGGGCGAATCAAAGCATCCTAACTACTCATTTCACTTATATATTAACCATTATGTTTGGTTTATGTATGGTTGATATGATTTACATGAGTTTCTGAGGCAATCAAAAATTGGAAAAAGCTGTAAGGGTCCCCCCGTGTGGTTCTGGCAAAAATTAAAAACTTTTGTTCTTCGAGTATTTGGGCGAATAAAAACATCCTAACTACTCATTTCACTTTTATATTAACGATTATGTTTGGTTTATGTATGGTTGATATGATTTACATGAGTTTCTGAGGCAATCAAAAATTGGAAAAAGCTGTAAGGGTCCCCCCTTGTGGTTCTGGCAAAAATTGAAAACTTTTGTTCTTCGAGTATTAGGGGGAATAAAAGCATCCTAACTACTCATTTCACTTTTATATTAACGATTATGTTTGGTTTATGTATGGTTGATATGATTTACATGAGTTTCTGAGGCAATCAAAAATTGGAAAAAGCTGTAAGGGTCCCCCCTTGTGGTTCTGCCAAAAATTGAAAACTTTTGTTCTTCGAGTATTTGGGCGAATGAAAGCATCCTAACTACTCATTTCACTTATATATTAACCATTATGTTTGGTTTATGTATGGTTGATAAGGTTTACATGAGTTGCTGAGGCAATCAAAAATTGGAAAAAGCTGTAAGGGTCCCCCCTTGTGGTTCTGGCAAAATTTGAAAACTTTTGTTCCTCGAGTATTTGGGCGAATAAAAGCATCCTAACTACTCATTTCACTTTTATATTAACGATTATGTTTGGTTTATGTATGGTTGATATGATTTACATGAGTTTCTGAGGCAATCAAAAATTGGAAAAAGCTGTAAGGGTCCCCCCTTGTGGTTCTGGCAAAAATTGGAAACTTTTGTTCTTCGAGTATTTGGGCGAATCAAAGCATCCTAACTACCCAATTCACACATATATTAACGATTATGTTTTGTTTATGCATGGTTGATATGATTTACATGAGTTTCTGAGGCAATCAAAAATTGGAAAAAGCTGTAAGGGTCCCCCTTGTGGTTCTGCCAAAAATTGAAAACTTTTGTTCTTCGAGTATTTGGGCGAATCAGAGCATCCTAACTACTCATTTCACTTATATATTAACGATTATGTTTGGTTTATGTATGGTTGATATGATTTACATGAGTTTCTGAGGCAATCAAAAATTGGAAAAAGCTGTAAGGGTCCCCCCTTGTGGTTCTGGCAAAAATTGGAAACTTTTGTTCTTCGAGTATTTGGGCGAATCAAAGCATCCTAACTACCCATTTCACACATATATTAACGATTATGTTTTGTTTATGCATGGTTGATATGATTTACATGAGTTTCTGAGGCAATCAAAAATTGGAAAAAGCTGTAAGGGTCCCCCCTTGTGGTTCTGCCAAAAATTGAAAACTTTTGTTCTTCGAGTATTTGGGCGAATCAAAGCATCCTAACTACTCATTTCACTTATATATTAACCATTACGTTTGGTTTATGTGTGGTTGATATGATTTACATGAGTTTCTGAGGCAATCAAAAATTGGAAAAAGCTGTAAGGGTTCCCCCTTGTGGTTCTGGCAAAAATTAAAAACTTTTGTTCTTCGAGTATTTGGGCGAATAAAAGCATCCTAACTACTCATTTCACTTTTATATTAACGATTATGTTTGGTTTATGTATGGTTGATATGATTTACATGAGTTTCTGAGGCAATCAAAAATTGGAAAAAGCTGTAAGGGTCCCCCCTTGTGGTTCTGGCAAAAATTGAAAACTTTTGTTCTTCGAGTATTAGGGGGAATAAAAGCATCCTAACTACTCATTTCACTTTTATATTAACGATTATGTTTTGTTTATGTATGGTTGATATGATTTACATGAGTTTATGAGGCAATCAAAAATTGGAAAAAGCTGTAAGGGTCCCCCCTTGTGGTTCTGCCAAAAATTGAAAACTTTTGTTCTTCGAGTATTTGGGCGAATTAAAGCATACTAACTACTCATTTAACTTATATATTAACCATTATGTTTGGTTTATGTATGGTTGATAAGATTTACATGAGTTGCTGAGGCAACCAAAAATTGGAAAAAGCTGTAAGGGTCCCCCCTTGTGGTTCTGGCAAAATTTGAAAACTTTTGTTCCTCGAGTATTTGGGCGAATAAAAGCATCCTAACTACTCATTTCACTTTTATATTAACGATTATGTTTGGTTAATGTATGGTTGATATGATTTACATGAGTTTCTGAGGCAATCAAAAATTGGAAAAAGCTGTAAGGGTCCCCCCTTGTGGTTCTGGCAAAAATTGGAAACTTTTGTTCTTCGAGTATTTGGGCGAATCAAAGCATCCTAACTACCCATTTCACACATATATTAACGATTATGTTTTGTTTATGCATGGTTTACAAGAGTTTCTGAGGCAATCAAAAATTGGAAAAAGCTGTAAGGGTCCCCCTTGTGGTTCTGCCAAAAATTGAAAACTTTTGTTCTTCGAGTATTTGGGCGAATCAAAGCATCCTAACTACTCATTTCACTTATATATTAACCATTATGTTTGGTTTATGTATGGTTGATATGATTTACATGAGTTTCTGAGGCAATCAAAAATTGGAAAAAGCTGTAAGGGTCCCCCCTTGTGGTTCTAGCAAAATTTGAAAACTTTTGTTCCTCGAGTATTTGGGCGAATCAAAGCATCCTAACTACCCATTTCACTTATATATTAACGATTATGTTTGGTTTAGGTATGGTTGATATGATTTACATGAGTTTCTGAGGCAATCAAAAATTGGAAAAAGCTGTAAGGGTCCCCCCTTGTGGTTCTGGCAAAAATTGACAACTTTTGTTCTTCGAGTATTTGGGCGAATAAAAGCATCCTAACTACTCATTTCACTTTTATATTAACGATTATGTTTGGTTTATGCATGGTTGATATGATTTACATGAGTTTCTGAGGCAATCAAAAATTGGAAAAAGCTGTAAGGGTCCCCCCTTGTGGTTCTGGCAAAAATTGAAAACTTTTGTTCTTCGAGTATTTGGGCGAATAAAAGCATCCTAACTACTCATTTCACTTTTATATTAACGATTATGTTTGGTTTATGTATGGTTGATATGATTTACATGAGTTTCTGAGGCAATCAAAAATTGGAAAAAGCTGTAAGGGTCCCCCCTTGTGGTTCTGGCAAAATTTGGAAACTTTTGTTCTTCGAGTATTTGGGCGAATCAAAGCATCCTAACTACCCAATTCACACATATATTAACGATTATGTTTTGTTTATGCATGGTTGATATGATTTACATGAGTTTCTGAGGCAATCAAAAATTGGAAAAAGCTGTAAGGGTCCCCCTTGTGGTTCTGCCAAAAATTGAAAACTTTTGTTCTTCGAGTATTTGGGCGAATCAGAGCATCCTAACTACTCATTTCACTTATATATTAACGATTATGTTTGGTTTATGTATGGTTGATATGATTTACATGAGTTTCTGAGGCAATCAAAAATTGGAAAAAGCTGTAAGGGTCCCCCCTTGTGGTTCTGGCAAAAATTGGAAACTTTTGTTCTTCGAGTATTTGGGCGAATCAAAGCATCCTAACTACCCATTTCACACATATATTAACGATTATGTTTTGTTTATGCATGGTTGATATGATTTACATGAGTTTCTGAGGCAATCAAAAATTGGAAAAAGCTGTAAGGGTCCCCCCTTGTGGTTCTGCCAAAAATTGAAAACTTTTGTTCTTCGAGTATTTGGGCGAATCAAAGCATCCTAACTACTCATTTCACTTATATATTAACCATTATGTTTGGTTTATGTGTGGTTGATATGATTTACATGAGTTTCTGAGGCAATCAAAAATTGGAAAAAGCTGTAAGGGTTCCCCCTTGTGGTTCTGGCAAAAATTAAAAACTTTTGTTCTTCGAGTATTTGGGCGAATAAAAGCATCCTAACTACTCATTTCACTTTTATATTAACGATTATGTTTGGTTTATGTATGGTTGATATGATTTACATGAGTTTCTGAGGCAATCAAAAATTGGAAAAAGCTGTAAGGGTCCCCCCTTGTGGTTCTGGCAAAAATTGAAAACTTTTGTTCTTCGAGTATTAGGGGGAATAAAAGCATCCTAACTACTCATTTCACTTTTATATTAACGATTATGTTTTGTTTATGTATGGTTGATATGATTTACATGAGTTTATGAGGCAATCAAAAATTGGAAAAAGCTGTAAGGGTCCCCCCTTGTGGTTCTGCCAAAAATTGAAAACTTTTGTTCTTCGAGTATTTGGGCGAATTAAAGCATACTAACTACTCATTTCACTTATATATTAACCATTATGTTTGGTTTATGTATGGTTGATAAGATTTACATGAGTTGCTGAGGCAACCAAAAATTGGAAAAAGCTGTAAGGGTCCCCCCTTGTGGTTCTGGCAAAATTTGAAAACTTTTGTTCCTCGAGTATTTGGGCGAATAAAAGCATCCTAACTACTCATTTCACTTTTATATTAACGATTATGTTTGGTTAATGTATGGTTGATATGATTTACATGAGTTTCTGAGGCAATCAAAAATTGGAAAAAGCTGTAAGGGTCCCCCCTTGTGGTTCTGGCAAAAATTGGAAACTTTTGTTCTTCGAGTATTTGGGCGAATCAAAGCATCCTAACTACCCATTTCACACATATATTAACGATTATGTTTTGTTTATGCATGGTTTACAAGAGTTTCTGAGGCAATCAAAAATTGGAAAAAGCTGTAAGGGTCCCCCTTGTGGTTCTGCCAAAAATTGAAAACTTTTGTTCTTCGAGTATTTGGGCGAATCAAAGCATCCTAACTACTCATTTCATTTATATATTAACCATTATGTTTGGTTTATGTATGGTTGATATGATTTACATGAGTTTCTGAGGCAATCAAAAATTGGAAAAAGCTGTAAGGGTCCCCCCTTGTGGTTCTAGCAAAATTTGAAAACTTTTGTTCCTCGAGTATTTGGGCGAATCAAAGCATCGTAACTACCCATTTCACTTATATAATAACGATTATGTTTGGTTTAGGTATGGTTGATATGATTTACATGAGTTTCTGAGGCAATCAAAAATTGGAAAAAGCTGTAAGGGTCCCCCCTTGTGGTTCTGGCAAAAATTGAAAACTTTTGTTCTTCGAGTATTTGGGCGAATAAAAGCATCCTAACTACTCATTTCACTTTTATATTAACGATTATGTTTGGTTTATGCATGGTTGATATGATTTACATGAGTTTCTGAGGCAATCTAAAATTGGAAAAAGCTGTAAGGGCCCCCCTTGTGGTTCTGCCAAAAATTGAAAACTTTTGTTCTTCGAGTATTTGGGCGAATCAAAGCACCCTAACTACTCATTTCACTTATATATTAACCATTATGTTTGGTTTATGTATGGTTGATATGATTTACATGAGTTTCTGAGGCAATCAAAAATTGGAAAAAGCTGTAAGAGTCCCCCCTTGTGGTTCTGGTAAAAATTGGAAACTTTTGTTCTTCGAGTATTTGGGCGAATCAAAGCATCCTAACTACCCATTTCACACATATATTAACGATTATGTTTTGTTTATGCATGGTTGATATGATTTACATGAGTTTCTGAGGCAATCAAAAATTGGAAAAAGCTGTAAGGGTCCCCCCTTGTGGTTCTGGCAAAAATTGAAAACTTTTGTTCTTCGAGTATTTGGGCGAATAAAAGCATCCTAACTACTCATTTCACTTTTATATTAACGATTATGTTTGGTTTATGCATGGTTGATATGATTTACATGAGTTTCTGAGGCAATCAAAAATTGGAAAAAGCTGTAAGGGTCCCCCCTTGTGGTTCTGCCAAAAATTGAAAACTTTTGTTCTTCGAGTATTTGGGCGAATTAAAGCATACTAACTACTCATTTCACTTATATATTAACCATTATGTTTGGTTTATGTATAGTTGATAAGATTTACATGAGTTGCTGAGGCAATCAAAAATTGGAAAAAGCTGTAAGGGTCCCCCCTTGTGGTTCTGGCAAAATTTGAAAACTTTTGTTCCTCAGGTATTTGGGCGAATAAAAGCATCCTAACTACTCATTTCACTTTTATATTAACGATTATGTTTGGTTTATGTATGGTTGATATGATTTACATGAGTTTCTGAGGCAATCAAAAATTGGAAAAAGCTGTAAGGGTCCCCCCTTGTGGTTCTGGCAAAAATTGGAAACTTTTGTTCTTCGAGTATTTGGGCGAATCAAAGCATCCTAACTACCCATTTCACACATATATTAACGATTATGTTTTGTTTATGCATGGTTTACAAGAGTTTCTGAGGCAATCAAAAATTGGAAAAAGCTGTAAGGGTCCCCCTTGTGGTTCTGCCAAAAATTGAAAACTTTTGTTCTTCGAGTATTTGGGCGAATCAAAGCATCCTAACTACTCATTTCACTTATATATTAACCATTATGTTTGGTTTATGTATGGTTGATATGATTTACAAGAGTTTCTGAGGCAATCAAAAATTGGAAAAAGCTGTAAGGGTCCCCCCTTGTGGTTCTAGCAAAATTTGAAAACTTTTGTTCCTCGAGTATTTGGGCGAATCAAAGCATCCTAACTACCCATTTCACTTATATAATAACGATTATGTTTGGTTTAGGTATGGTTGATATGATTTACATGAGTTTCTGAGGCAATCAAAAATTGGAAAAAGCTGTAAGGGTCCCCCCTTGTGGTTCTGGCAAAAATTGAAAACTTTTGTTCTTCGAGTATTTGGGCGAATAAAAGCATCCTAACTACTCATTTCACTTTTATATTAACGATTATGTTTGGTTTATGCATGGTTGATATGATTTACATGAGTTTCTGAGGCAATCTAAAATTGGAAAAAGCTGTAAGGGTCCCCCCTTGTGGTTCTGCCAAAAATTGAAAACTTTTGTTCTTCGAGTATTTGGGCGAATCAAAGCACCCTAACTACTCATTTCCCTTATATATTAACCATTATGTTTGGTTTATGTATGGTTGATATGATTTACATGAGTTTCTGAGGCAATCAAAAATTGGAAAAAGCTGTAAGAGTCCCCCCTTGTGGTTCTGGCAAAAATTGGAAACTTTTGTTCTTCGAGTATTTGGGCGAATCAAAGCATCCTAACTACCCATTTCACACATATATTAACGATTATGTTTTGTTTATGCATGGTTGATATGATTTACATGAGTTTCTGAGGCAATCAAAAATTGGAAAAAGCTGTAAGGGTCCCCCCTTGTGGTTCTGGCAAAAATTGAAAACTTTTGTTCTTCGAGTATTTGGGCGAATAAAAGCATCCTAACTACTCATTTCCCTTTTATATTAACGATTATGTTTGGTTTATGCATGGTTGATATGATTTACATGAGTTTCTGAGGCAATCAAAAATTGGAAAAAGCTGTAAGGGTCCCCCCTTGTGGTTCTGCCAAAAATTGAAAACTTTTGTTCTTCGAGTATTTGGGCGAATTAAAGCATACTAACTACTCATTTCACTTATATATTAACCATTATGTTTGGTTTATGTATAGTTGATAAGATTTACATGAGTTGTTGAGGCAATCAAAAATTGGAAAAAGCTGTAAGGGTCCCCCCTTGTGGTTCTGGCAAAATTTGAAAACTTTTGTTCCTCAGGTATTTGGGCGAATAAAAGCATCCTAACTACTCATTTCACTTTTATATTAACGATTATGTTTGGTTTATGTATGGTTGATATGATTTACATGAGTTTCTGAGGCAATCAAAAATTGGAAAAAGCTGTAAGGGTCCCCCCTTGTGGTTCTGGCAAAAATTGGAAACTTTTGTTCTTCGAGTATTTGGGCGAATCAAAGCATCCTAACTACCCATTTCACACATATATTAACGATTATGTTTTGTTTATGCATGGTTTACAAGAGTTTCTGAGGCAATCAAAAATTGGAAAAAGCTGTAAGGGTCCCCCTTGTGGTTCTGCCAAAAATTGAAAACTTTTGTTCTTCGAGTATTTGGGCGAATCAAAGCATCCTAACTACTCATTTCACTTATATATTAACCATTATGTTTGGTTTATGTATGGTTGATATGATTTACATGAGTTTCTGAGGCAATCAAAAATTGGAAAAAGCTATAAGGGTCCCCCCTTGTGGTTCTAGCAAAATTTGAAAACTTTTGTTCCTCGAGTATTTGGGCGAATCAAAGCATCCTAACTACCCATTTCACTTATATAATAACGATTATGTTTGGTTTAGGTATGGTTGATATGATTTACATGAGTTTCTGAGGCAATCAAAAATTGGAAAAAGCTGTAAGGGTCCCCCCTTGTGGTTCTGGCAAAAATTGGAAACTTTTGTTCTTCGAGTATTTGGGCGAATCAAAGCATCCTAACTACCCATTTCACACATATATTAACGATTATGTTTTGTTTATGCATGGTTTACAAGAGTTTCTGAGGCAATCAAAAATTGGAAAAAGCTGTAAGGGTCCCCCTTGTGGTTCTGCCAAAAATTGAAAACTTTTGTTCTTCGAGTATTTGGGCGAATCAAAGCATCCTAACTACTCATTTCACTTATATATTAACCATTATGTTTGGTTTATGTATGGTTGATATGATTTACATGAGTTTCTGAGGCAATCAAAAATTGGAAAAAGCTGTAAGGGTCCCCCCTTGTGGTTCTAGCAAAATTTGAAAACTTTTGTTCCTCGAGTATTTGGGCGAATCAAAGCATCCTAACTACCCATTTCACTTATATAATAACGATTATGTTTGGTTTAGGTATGGTTGATATGATTTACATGAGTTTCTGAGGCAATCAAAAATTGGAAAAAGCTGTAAGGGTCCCCCCTTGTGGTTCTGGCAAAAATTGAAAACTTTTGTTCTTCGAGTATTTGCGCGAATAAAAGCATCCTAACTACTCATTTCACTTTTATATTAATGATTATGTTTGGTTTATGCATGGTTGATATGATTTACATGAGTTTCTGAGGCAATCTAAAATTGGAAAAAGCTGTAAGGGTCCCCCCTTGTGGTTCTGCCAAAAATTGAAAACTTTTGTTCTTCGAGTATTTGGGCGAATCAAAGCACCCTAACTACTCATTTCACTTATATATTAACCATTATGTTTGGTTTATGTATGGTTGATATGATTTACATGAGTTTCTGAGGCAATCAAAAATTGGAAAAAGCTGTAAGAGTCCCCCCTTGTGGTTCTGGCAAAAATTGGAAACTTTTGTTCTTCGAGTATTTGGGCGAATCAAAGCATCCTAACTACCCATTTCACACATATATTAACGATTATGTTTTGTTTATGCATGGTTGATATGATTTACATGAGTTTCTGAGGCAATCAAAAATTGGAAAAAGCTGTAAGGGTCCCCCCTTGTGGTTCTGGCAAAAATTGAAAACTTTTGTTCTTCGAGTATTTGGGCGAATAAAAGCATCCTAACTACTCATTTCACTTTTATATTAACGATTATGTTTGGTTTATGCATGGTTGATATGATTTACATGAGTTTCTGAGGCAATCAAAAATTGGAAAAAGCTGTAAGGGTCCCCCCTTGTGGTTCTGCCAAAAATTGAAAACTTTTGTTCTTCGAGTATTTGGGCGAATTAAAGCATACTAACTACTCATTTCACTTATATATTAACCATTATGTTTGGTTTATGTATAGTTGATAAGATTTACATGAGTTGCTGAGGCAATCAAAAATTGGAAAAAGCTGTAAGGGTCCCCCCTTGTGGTTCTGGCAAAATTTGAAAACTTTTGTTCCTCAGGTATTTGGGCGAATAAAAGCATCCTAACTACTCATTTCACTTTTATATTAACGATTATGTTTGGTTTATGTATGGTTGATATGATTTACATGAGTTTCTGAGGCAATCAAAAATTGGAAAAAGCTGTAAGGGTCCCCCCTTGTGGTTCTGGCAAAAATTGGAAACTTTTGTTCTTCGAGTATTTGGGCGAATCAAAGCATCCTAACTACCCATTTCACACATATATTAACGATTATGTTTTGTTTATGCATGGTTTACAAGAGTTTCTGAGGCAATCAAAAATTGGAAAAAGCTGTAAGGGTCCCCCTTGTGGTTCTGCCAAAAATTGAAAACTTTTGTTCTTCGAGTATTTGGGCGAATCAAAGCATCCTAACTACTCATTTCACTTATATATTAACCATTATGTTTGGTTTATGTATGGTTGATATGATTTACATGAGTTTCTGAGGCAATCAAAAATTGGAAAAAGCTATAAGGGTCCCCCCTTGTGGTTCTAGCAAAATTTGAAAACTTTTGTTCCTCGAGTATTTGGGCGAATCAAAGCATCCTAACTACCCATTTCACTTATATAATAACGATTATGTTTGGTTTAGGTATGGTTGATATGATTTACATGAGTTTCTGAGGCAATCAAAAATTGGAAAAAGCTGTAAGGGTCCCCCCTTGTGGTTCTGGCAAAAATTGGAAACTTTTGTTCTTCGAGTATTTGGGCGAATCAAAGCATCATAACTACCCATTTCACACATATATTAACGATTATGTTTTGTTTATGCATGGTTTACAAGAGTTTCTGAGGCAATCAAAAATTGGAAAAAGCTGTAAGGGTCCCCCTTGTGGTTCTGCCAAAAATTGAAAACTTTTGTTCTTCGAGTATTTGGGCGAATCAAAGCATCCTAACTACTCATTTCACTTATATATTAACCATTATGTTTGGTTTATGTATGGTTGATATGATTTACATGAGTTTCTGAGGCAATCAAAAATTGGAAAAAGCTGTAAGGGTCCCCCCTTGTGGTTCTAGCAAAATTTGAAAACTTTTGTTCCTCGAGTATTTGGGCGAATCAAAGCATCCTAACTACCCATTTCACTTATATAATAACGATTATGTTTGGTTTAGGTATGGTTGATATGATTTACATGAGTTTCTGAGGCAATCAAAAATTGGAAAAAGCTGTAAGGGTCCCCCCTTGTGGTTCTGGCAAAAATTGAAAACTTTTGTTCTTCGAGTATTTGGGCGAATAAAAGCATCCTAACTACTCATTTCACTTTTATATTAACGATTATGTTTGGTTTATGCATGGTTGATATGATTTACATGAGTTTCTGAGGCAATCTAAAATTGGAAAAAGCTGTAAGGGTCCCCCCTTGTGGTTCTGCCAAAAATTGAAAACTTTTGTTCTTCGAGTATTTGGGCGAATCAAAGCACCCTAACTACTCATTTCACTTATATATTAACCATTATGTTTGGTTTATGTATGGTTGATATGATTTACATGAGTTTCTGAGGCAATCAAAAATTGGAAAAAGCTGTAAGAGTCCCCCCTTGTGGTTCTGGCAAAAATTGGAAACTTTTGTTCTTCGAGTATTTGGGCGAATCAAAGCATCCTAACTACCCATTTCACACATATATTAACGATTATGTTTTGTTTATGCATGGTTGATATGATTTACATGAGTTTCTGAGGCAATCAAAAATTGGAAAAATATGTAAGGGTCCCCCCTTGTGGTTCTGGCAAAAATTGAAAACTTTTGTTCTTCGAGTATTTGGGCGAATAAAAGCATCCTAACTACTCATTTCACTTTTATATTAACGATTATGTTTGGTTTATGCATGGTTGATATGATTTACATGAGTTTCTGAGGCAATCAAAAATTGGAAAAAGCTGTAAGGGTCCCCCCTTGTGGTTCTGGCAAAAATTGAAAACTTTTGTTCTTCGAGTATTTGGGCGAATAAAAGCTTCCTAACTACTCATTTCACTTTTATATTAACGATTATGTTTGGTTTATGTATGGTTGATATGATTTACATGAGTTTCTGAGGCAATCAAAAATTGGAAAAAGCTGTAAGGGTCCCCCCTTGTGGTTCTGGCAAAAATTGGAAACTTTTGTTCTTCGAGTATTTGGGCGAATCAAAGCATCCTAACTACCCATTTCACACATATATTAACGATTATGTTTTGTTTATGCATGGTTGATATGATTTACATGAGTTTCTGAGGCAATCAAAAATTGGAAAAAGCTGTAAGGGTCCCCCCTTGTGGTTCTGCCAAAAATTGAAAACTTTTGTTCTTCGAGTATTTGGGCGAATCAAAGCATCCTAACTACTCATTTAACTTATATATTAACGATTATGTTTGGTTTATGTATGGTTGATATGATTTACATGAGTTTCTGAGGCAATCAAAAATTGGAAAAAAGCTGTAAGGGTCCCCCCTTGTGGTTCTGGCAAAAATTGGAAACTTTTGTTCTTCGAGTATTTGGGCGAATCAAAGCATCCTAACTACCCATTTCACACATATATTAACGATTATGTTTTGTTTATGCATGGTTGATATGATTTACATGAGTTTCTGAGGCAATCAAAAATTGGAAAAAGCTGTAAGGGTCCCCCCTTGTGGTTCTGGCAAAATTTGAAAACTTTTGTTCCTCAGGTATTTGGGCGAATAAAAGCATCCTAACTACTCATTTCACTTTTATATTAACGATTATGTTTGGTTTATGTATGGTTGATATGATTTACATGAGTTTCTGAGGCAATCAAAAATTGGAAAAAGTTGTAAGGGTCCCCCCTTGTGGTTCTGGCAAAAATTGGAAACTTTTGTTCTTCGAGTATTTGGGCGAATCAAAGCATCCTAACTACCCATTTCACACATATATTAACGATTATGTTTTGTTTATGCATGGTTTACAAGAGTTTCGGAGGCAATCAAAAATTGGAAAAAGCTGTAAGGGTCCCCCTTGTGGTTCTGCCAAAAATTGAAAACTTTTGTTCTTCGAGTATTTGGGCGAATCAAAGCATCCTAACTACTCATTTCACTTATATATTAACCATTATGTTTGGTTTATGTATGGTTGATATGATTTACATGAGTTTCTGAGGCAATCAAAAATTGGAAAAAGCTATAAGGGTCCCCCTTTGTGGTTCTAGCAAAATTTGAAAACTTTTGTTCCTCGAGTATTTGGGCGAATCAAAGCATCCTAACAACCCATTTCACTTATATAATAACGACTATGTTTGGTTTAGGTATGGTTGATATGATTTACATGAGTTTCTGAGGCAATCAAAAATTGGAAAAACCTGTAAGGGTCCCCCCTTGTGGTTCTGGCAAAAATTGAAAACTTTTGTTCTTCGAGTATTTGGGCGAATCAAAGCATCATAACTACCCATTTCACACATATATTAACGATTATGTTTTGTTTATGCATGGTTTACAAGAGTTTCGGAGGCAATCAAAAATTGGAAAAAGCTGTAAGGGTCCCCCTTGTGGTTCTGCCAAAAATTGAAAACTTTTGTTCTTCGAGTATTTGGGCGAATCAAAGCATCCTAACTACTCATTTCACTTATATATTAACCATTATGTTTGGTTTATGTATGGTTGATATGATTTACATGAGTTTCTGAGGCAATCAAAAATTGGAAAAAGCTGTAAGGGTCCCCCCTTGTGGTTCTAGCAAAATTTGAAAACTTTTGTTCCTCGAGTATTTGGGCGAATCAAAGCATCCTAACAACCCATTTCACTTATATAATAACGATTATGTTTGGTTTAGGTATGGTTGATATGATTTACATGAGTTTCTGAGGCAATCAAAAATTGGAAAAAGCTGTAAGGGTCCCCCCTTGTGGTTCTAGCAAAATTTGAAAACTTTTGTTCCTCGAGTATTTGGGCGAATCAAAGCATCCTAACTACCCATTTCACTTATATAATAACGATTATGTTTGGTTTAGGTATGGTTGATATGATTTACATGAGTTTCTGAGGCAATCAAAAATTGGAAAAAGCTGTAAGGGTCCCCCCTTGTGGTTCTGGCAAAAATTGAAAACTTTTGTTCTTCGAGTATTTGGGCGAATAAAAGCATCCTAACTACTCATTTCACTTTTATATTAACGATTATGTTTGGTTTATGCATGGTTGATATGATTTACATGAGTTTCTGAGGCAATCTAAAATTGGAAAAAGCTGTAAGGGTCCCCCCTTGTGGTTCTGCCAAAAATTGAAAACTTTTGTTCTTCGAGTATTTGGGCGAATCAAAGCACCCTAACTACTCATTTCACTTATATATTAACCATTATGTTTGGTTTATGTATGGTTGATATGATTTACATGAGTTTCTGAGGCAATCAAAAATTGGAAAAAGCTGTAAGAGTCCCCCCTTGTGGTTCTGGCAAAAATTGGAAACTTTTGTTCTTCGAGTATTTGGGCGAATCAAAGCATCCTAACTACCCATTTCACACATATATTAACGATTATGTTTTGTTTATGCATGGTTGATATGATTTACATGAGTTTCTGAGGCAATCAAAAATTGGAAAAATATGTAAGGGTCCCCCCTTGTGGTTCTGGCAAAAATTGAAAACTTTTGTTCTTCGAGTATTTGGGCGAATAAAAGCATCCTAACTACTCATTTCACTTTTATATTAACGATTATGTTTGGTTTATGCATGGTTGATATGATTTACATGAGTTTCTGAGGCAATCAAAAATTGGAAAAAGCTGTAAGGGTCCCCCCTTGTGGTTCTGGCAAAAATTGAAAACTTTTGTTCTTCGAGTATTTGGGCGAATAAAAGCTTCCTAACTACTCATTTCACTTTTATATTAACGATTATGTTTGGTTTATGTATGGTTGATATGATTTACATGAGTTTCTGAGGCAATCAAAAATTGGAAAAAGCTGTAAGGGTCCCCCCTTGTGGTTCTGGCAAAAATTGGAAACTTTTGTTCTTCGAGTATTTGGGCGAATCAAAGCATCCTAACTACCCATTTCACACATATATTAACGATTATGTTTTGTTTATGCATGGTTGATATGATTTACATGAGTTTCTGAGGCAATCAAAAATTGGAAAAAGCTGTAAGGGTCCCCCCTTGTGGTTCTGCCAAAAATTGAAAACTTTTGTTCTTCGAGTATTTGGGCGAATCAAAGCATCCTAACTACTCATTTAACTTATATATTAACGATTATGTTTGGTTTATGTATGGTTGATATGATTTACATGAGTTTCTGAGGCAATCAAAAATTGGAAAAAAGCTGTAAGGGTCCCCCCTTGTGGTTCTGGCAAAAATTGGAAACTTTTGTTCTTCGAGTATTTGGGCGAATCAAAGCATCCTAACTACCCATTTCACACATATATTAACGATTATGTTTTGTTTATGCATGGTTGATATGATTTACATGAGTTTCTGAGGCAATCAAAAATTGGAAAAAGCTGTAAGGGTCCCCCCTTGTGGTTCTGGCAAAATTTGAAAACTTTTGTTCCTCAGGTATTTGGGCGAATAAAAGCATCCTAACTACTCATTTCACTTTTATATTAACGATTATGTTTGGTTTATGTATGGTTGATATGATTTACATGAGTTTCTGAGGCAATCAAAAATTGGAAAAAGCTGTAAGGGTCCCCCCTTGTGGTTCTGGCAAAAATTGGAAACTTTTGTTCTTCGAGTATTTGGGCGAATCAAAGCATCCTAACTACCCATTTCACACATATATTAACGATTATGTTTTGTTTATGCATGGTTTACAAGAGTTTCGGAGGCAATCAAAAATTGGAAAAAGCTGTAAGGGTCCCCCTTGTGGTTCTGCCAAAAATTGAAAACTTTTGTTCTTCGAGTATTTGGGCGAATCAAAGCATCCTAACTACTCATTTCACTTATATATTAACCATTATGTTTGGTTTATGTATGGTTGATATGATTTACATGAGTTTCTGAGGCAATCAAAAATTGGAAAAAGCTATAAGGGTCCCCCCTTGTGGTTCTAGCAAAATTTGAAAACTTTTGTTCCTCGAGTATTTGGGCGAATCAAAGCATCCTAACAACCCATTTCACTTATATAATAACGATTATGTTTGGTTTAGGTATGGTTGATATGATTTACATGAGTTTCTGAGGCAATCAAAAATTGGAAAAACCTGTAAGGGTCCCCCCTTGTGGTTCTGGCAAAAATTGAAAACTTTTGTTCTTCGAGTATTTGGGCGAATCAAAGCATCATAACTACCCATTTCACACATATATTAACGATTATGTTTTGTTTATGCATGGTTTACAAGAGTTTCGGAGGCAATCAAAAATTGGAAAAAGCTGTAAGGGTCCCCCTTGTGGTTCTGCCAAAAATTGAAAACTTTTGTTCTTCGAGTATTTGGGCGAATCAAAGCATCCTAACTACTCATTTCACTTATATATTAACCATTATGTTTGGTTTATGTATGGTTGATATGATTTACATGAGTTTCTGAGGCAATCAAAAATTGGAAAAAGCTATAAGGGTCCCCCCTTGTGGTTCTAGCAAAATTTGAAAACTTTTGTTCCTCGAGTATTTGGGCGAATCAAAGCATCCTAACAACCCATTTCACTTATATAATAACGATTATGTTTGGTTTAGGTATGGTTGATATGATTTACATGAGTTTCTGAGGCAATCAAAAATTGGAAAAAGCTGTAAGGGTCCCCCCTTGTGGTTCTGGCAAAAATTGGAAACTTTTGTTCTTCGAGTATTTGGGCGAATCAAAGCATCATAACTACCCATTTCACACATATATTAACGATTATGTTTTGTTTATGCATGGTTTACAAGAGTTTCTGAGGCAATCAAAAATTGGAAAAAGCTGTAAGGGTCCCCCTTGTGGTTCTGCCAAAAATTGAAAACTTTTGTTCTTCGAGTATTTGGGCGAATCAAAGCATCCTAACTACTCATTTCACTTATATATTAACCATTATGTTTGGTTTATGTATGGTTGATATGATTTACATGAGTTTCTGAGGCAATCAAAAATTGGAAAAAGCTGTAAGGGTCCCCCCTTGTGGTTCTAGCAAAATTTGAAAACTTTTGTTCCTCGAGTATTTGGGCGAATCAAAGCATCCTAACTACCCATTTCACTTATATAATAACGATTATGTTTGGTTTAGGTATGGTTGATATGATTTACATGAGTTTCTGAGGCAATCAAAAATTGGAAAAAGCTGTAAGGGTCCCCCCTTGTGGTTCTGGCAAAAATTGAAAACTTTTGTTCTTCGAGTATTTGGGCGAATAAAAGCATCCTAACTACTCATTTCACTTTTATATTAACGATTATGTTTGGTTTATGCATGGTTGATATGATTTACATGAGTTTCTGAGGCAATCTAAAATTGGAAAAAGCTGTAAGGGTCCCCCCTTGTGGTTCTGCCAAAAATTGAAAACTTTTGTTCTTCGAGTATTTGGGCGAATCAAAGCACCCTAACTACTCATTTCACTTATATATTAACCATTATGTTTGGTTTATGTATGGTTGATATGATTTACATGAGTTTCTGAGGCAATCAAAAATTGGAAAAAGCTGTAAGAGTCCCCCCTTGTGGTTCTGGCAAAAATTGGAAACTTTTGTTCTTCGAGTATTTGGGCGAATCAAAGCATCCTAACTACCCATTTCACACATATATTAACGATTATGTTTTGTTTATGCATGGTTGATATGATTTACATGAGTTTCTGAGGCAATCAAAAATTGGAAAAATATGTAAGGGTCCCCCCTTGTGGTTCTGGCAAAAATTGAAAACTTTTGTTCTTCGAGTATTTGGGCGAATAAAAGCATCCTAACTACTCATTTCACTTTTATATTAACGATTATGTTTGGTTTATGCATGGTTGATATGATTTACATGAGTTTCTGAGGCAATCAAAAATTGGAAAAAGCTGTAAGGGTCCCCCCATGTGGTTCTGGCAAAAATTGAAAACTTTTGTTCTTCGAGTATTTGGGCGAATAAAAGCTTCCTAACTACTCATTTCACTTTTATATTAACGATTATGTTTGGTTTATGTATGGTTGATATGATTTACATGAGTTTCTGAGGCAATCAAAAATTGGAAAAAGCTGTAAGGGTCCCCCCTTGTGGTTCTGGCAAAAATTGGAAACTTTTGTTCTTCGAGTATTTGGGCGAATCAAAGCATCCTAACTACCCATTTCACACATATATTAACGATTATGTTTTGTTTATGCATGGTTGATATGATTTACATGAGTTTCTGAGGCAATCAAAAATTGGAAAAAGCTGTAAGGGTCCCCCCTTGTGGTTCTGCCAAAAATTGAAAACTTTTGTTCTTCGAGTATTTGGGCGAATCAAAGCATCCTAACTACTCATTTAACTTATATATTAACGATTATGTTTGGTTTATGTATGGTTGATATGATTTACATGAGTTTCTGAGGCAATCAAAAATTGGAAAAAAGCTGTAAGGGTCCCCCCTTGTGGTTCTGGCAAAAATTGGAAACTTTTGTTCTTCGAGTATTTGGGCGAATCAAAGCATCCTAACTACCCATTTCACACATATATTAACGATTATGTTTTGTTTATGCATGGTTGATATGATTTACATGAGTTTCTGAGGCAATCAAAAATTGGAAAAAGCTGTAAGGGTCCCCCCTTGTGGTTCTGGCAAAATTTGAAAACTTTTGTTCCTCAGGTATTTGGGCGAATAAAAGCATCCTAACTACTCATTTCACTTTTATATTAACGATTATGTTTGGTTTATGTATGGTTGATATGATTTACATGAGTTTCTGAGGCAATCAAAAATTGGAAAAAGCTGTAAGGGTCCCCCCTTGTGGTTCTGGCAAAAATTGGAAACTTTTGTTCTTCGAGTATTTGGGCGAATCAAAGCATCCTAACTACCCATTTCACACATATATTAACGATTATGTTTTGTTTATGCATGGTTTACAAGAGTTTCGGAGGCAATCAAAAATTGGAAAAAGCTGTAAGGGTCCCCCTTGTGGTTCTGCCAAAAATTGAAAACTTTTGTTCTTCGAGTATTTGGGCGAATCAAAGCATCCTAACTACTCATTTCACTTATATATTAACCATTATGTTTGGTTTATGTATGGTTGATATGATTTACATGAGTTTCTGAGGCAATCAAAAATTGGAAAAAGCTATAAGGGTCCCCCCTTGTGGTTCTAGCAAAATTTGAAAACTTTTGTTCCTCGAGTATTTGGGCGAATCAAAGCATCCTAACAACCCATTTCACTTATATAATAACGATTATGTTTGGTTTAGGTATGGTTGATATGATTTACATGAGTTTCTGAGGCAATCAAAAATTGGAAAAACCTGTAAGGGTCCCCCCTTGTGGTTCTGGCAAAAATTGAAAACTTTTGTTCTTCGAGTATTTGGGCGAATAAAAGCATCCTAACTACTCATTTCACTTTTATATTAACGATTATGTTTGGTTTATGCATGGTTGATATGATTTACATGAGTTTCTGAGGCAATCAAAAATTGGAAAAAGCTGTAAGAGTCCCCCCTTGTGGTTCTGCCAAAAATTGAAAACTTTTGTTCTTCGAGTATTTGGGCGAATCAAAGCATCCTAACTACCCATTTCACTTATATATTAACCATTATGTTTGGTTTATGCATGGTTGATATGATTTACATGAGTTTCTGAGGCAATCAAAAATTGGAAAAAGTTGTAAGGGTCCCCCCTTGTGGTTCTGCCAAAAATTGAAAACTTTTGTTCTTCGAGTATTTGGGCGAATCAAAGCATCCTAACTACTCAATTCACTTATATATTAACGATTATGTTTGGTTTATCCATTGTTGATATGATTTACATGAGTTTCTGAGGCAATCAAAATTGGAAAAAGCTGTAAGGGTCCCCCCTTGTGGTTCTGGCAAAATTTGAAAACTTTTGTTCTTCGAGTATTTAGGCGAATCAAAGCATCCTAACAACCCATTTCACTTATATATTAATGATTATGTTTGGTTTATGCATGGTTGATACAATTTACATGAGTTTCTGAGGCAATCAAAAATTGGAAAAAGCTGTAATGGTCCCCCCTTGTAGTTCTGCCAAAAATTGAAAACTTTTGTTCTTCGAGTATTTGGGCGAATCAAAGCATCCTAACTACTCATTTCACTTATATATTAACCATTATGTTTGGTTTATGTATGGTTGATATGATTTACATGAGTTTCTGAGGCAATCAAAAATTGGAAAAAGCTGTAAGAGTCCCCCCTTGTGGTTCTGCCAAAAATTGAAAACTTTTGTTCTTCGAGTATTTGGGCGAATCAAAGCATCCTAACTACCCATTTCACTTATATATTAACCATTATGTTTGGTTTATGCATGGTTGATATGATTTACATGAGTTTCTGAGGCAATCAAAAATTGGAAAAAGTTGTAAGGGTCCCCCCTTGTGGTTCTGCCAAAAATTGAAAACTTTTGTTCTTCGAGTATTTGGGCGAATCAAAGCATCCTAACTACTCAATTCACTTATATATTAACGATTATGTTTGGTTTATCCATTGTTGATATGATTTACATGAGTTTCTGAGGCAATCAAAATTGGAAAAAGCTGTAAGGGTCCCCCCTTGTGGTTCTGGCAAAATTTGAAAACTTTTGTTCTTCGAGTATTTAGGCGAATCAAAGCATCCTAACAACCCATTTCACTTATATATTAATGATTATGTTTGGTTTATGCATGGTTGATACAATTTACATGAGTTTCTGAGGCAATCAAAAATTGGAAAAAGCTGTAATGGTCCCCCCTTGTAGTTCTGCCAAAAATTGAAAACTTTTGTTCTTCGAGTATTTGGGCGAATCAAAGCATCCTAACTACTCATTTCACTTATATATTAACCATTATGTTTGGTTTATGTATGGTTGATATGATTTACATGAGTTTCTGAGGCAATCAAAAATTGGAAAAAGCTGTAAGAGTCCCCCCTTGTGGTTCTGCCAAAAATTTAAAACTTTTGTTCTTCGAGTATTTGGGCGAATCAAAGCATCCTAACTACCCATTTCACTTATATATTAACCATTATGTTTGGTTTATGCATGGTTGATATGATTTACATGAGTTTCTGAGGCAATCAAAAATTGGAAAAAGTTGTAAGGGTCCCCCCTTGTGGTTCTGCCAAAAATTGAAAACTTTTGTTCTTCGAGTATTTGGGCGAATCAAAGCATCCTAACTACTCAATTCACTTATATATTAACGATTATGTTTGGTTTATCCATTGTTGATATGATTTACATGAGTTTCTGAGGCAATCAAAATTGGAAAAAGCTGTAAGGGTCCCCCCTTGTGGTTCTGGCAAAATTTGAAAACTTTTGTTCTTCGAGTATTTAGGCGAATCAAAGCATCCTAACAACCCATTTCACTTATATATTAATGATTATGTTTGGTTTATGCATGGTTGATACAATTTACATGAGTTTCTGAGGCAATCAACAATTGGAAAAAGCTGTAATGGTCCCCCCTTGTAGTTCTGCCAAAAATTGAAAACTTTTGTTCTTCGAGTATTTGGGCGAATCAAAGCATCCTAACTACTCATTTCACTTATATATTAACCATTATGTTTAGTTTATGTATGGTTGATATGATTTACATGAGTTTCTGAGGCAATCAAAAATTGGAAAAAGCTGTAAGGGTCCCCCCTTGTGGTTCCGGCAAAATTTGAAAACTTTTGTTCCTCGAGTATTTGGGCGAATCAAAGCATCCTAACTACCCATTTCACTTATATATTAACGATTATGTTTGGTTTAGGTATGGTTGATATGATTTACATGAGTTTCTGAGGCAATCAAAAATTGGAAAAAGCTGTAAGGGTCCCCCCTTGTGGTTCTGGCAAAAATTGAAAACTTTTGTTCTTCGAGTATTTGGGCGAATCAAAGCATCCTAACTACTCATTTCACTTATATATTAACCATTATGTTTGGTTTATGTATGGTTGATATGATTTACATGAGCTTCTGAGGCAATCAAAAATTGGAAAAAGCTGTAAGGGTCCCCCCTTGTGGTTCTGCCAAAAATTGAAAACTTTTGTTCTTCGAGTATTTGGGCGAATTAAAGCATCCTAACTACTCATTTCACTTATATATTAACCATTATATTTGGTTTATGTATGGTTGATATGATTTACATGAGTTTCTAAGGCAATCAAAAATTGGAAAAAGCTGTAAGGGTCCCCCCTTGTGGTTCTGGCAAAATTTGAAAACTTTTGTTCCTCGAGTATTTGGGCGAATAAAAGCATCCTAAATACTCATTTCACTTTTATATTAACTATTATGTTTGGTTTATGTATGGTTGATATGATTTACATGAGTTTCTGAGGCAATCAAAAATTGGAAAAAGCTGTAAGGGTCCCCCCTTGTGGTTCTGCCAAAAATTGAAAACTTTTGTTCTTCGAGTATTTGGGCGAATCAAAGCATCCTAACTACTCATTTCACTTATATATTAACGATTATGTTTGGTTTATCCATGGTTGATATGATTTACATGAGTTTCTGAGGCAATCAAAAATTGGAAAAAGCTGTAAGGGTCCCCCCTTGTGGTTCTGGCAAAATTTGAAAACTTTTGTTCTTCGAGTATTTGGGCGAATCAAAGCATCCTAACTACCCATTTCACTTATATATTAATGATTATGTTTGGTTTATGCATGATTGATATAATTTACATGAGTTTCTGAGGCAATCAAAATTGGAAAAAGCTGTAATGGTCCCCCCTTGTAGTTCTGCCAAAAATTGAAAACTTTTGTTCTTCGAGTATTTGGGCGAATCAAAGCATCCTAACTACTCATTTCACTTATATATTAACCATTATGTTTGGTTTATGTATGGTTGATATGATTTACATGAGTTTCTGAGGCAATCAAAATTTGAAAAAAGCTGTAAGGGTCCCCTTGTGGTTCTGGCAAAATTTGAAAACTTTTGTTCCTCGAGTATTTGGGCGAATCAAAGCATCCTAACTACCCATTTCACTTACATATTAATGATTATGTTTGGTTTAGGTATGGTTGATATGATTTACATGAGTTTCTGAGGCAATCAAAAATTGGAAAAAGCTGTAAGGGTCCCCCCTTGTGGTTCTGGCAAAAATTGAAAACTTTTGTTCTTCGAGTATTTGGGCGAATAAAAGCATCCTAACTACTCATTTCACTTTTATATTAATGATTATGTTTGGTTTATGCATGGTTGATATGATTTACATGAGTTTCTGAGGCAATCAAAAATTGGAAAAAGCTGTAAGGGTCCCCCCTTGTGGTTCTGCCAAAAATTGAAAACTTTTGTTCTTCGAGTATTTGCGCGAATCAAAGCACCCTAACTACTCATTTCACTTATATATTAACCATTATGTTTGGTTTATGTATGGTTGATATGATTTACATGAGTTTCGGAGGCAATCAAAAATTGGAAAAAGGTGTAAGGGTCCCCCCTTGTGGTTCTGGCAAAAATTGGAAACTTTTGTTCTTCGAGTATTTGGGCGAATCAAAGCATCCTAACTACCCATTTCACACATATATTAACGATTATGTTTTGTTTATGCATGGTTGATATGATTTACATGAGTTTCTGAGGCAATCAAAAATTGGAAAAAGCTGTAAGGGTCCCCCCTTGTGGTTCTGCCAAAAATTGAAAACTTTTGTTCTTCGAGTATTTGGGCGAATCAAAGCATCCTAACTACTCATTTCACTTATATATTAACCATTATGTTTGGTTTATGTATGGTTGATATGATTTACATGGGTTTCTGAGGCAATCAAAAATTGGAAAAAGCTGTAAGGGTCCCCCTTGTGGTTCTGGCAAAATTTGAAAACTTTTGTTCCTCGAGTATTTGGGCGAATCAAAGCATCCTAACTACCCATTTCACTTATATATTAACGATTATGTTTGGTTTAGGTATGGTTGATATGATTTACATGAGTTTTTGATGCAATCAAAAATTGGAAAAAACCTGTAAGGGTCCCCCCTTGTGGTTCTGGCAAAAATTGAAAACTTTTGTTCTTCGAGTATTTGGGCGAATAAAAGCATCCTAACTACTCATTTCACTTTTATATTAACGATTATGTTTGGTTTATGTATGGTTGATATGATTTACATGAGTTTCTGAGGCAATCAAAAATTGGAAAAAGCTGTAAGGGTGCCCCCTTGTGGTTCTGGCAAAAATTGAAAACTTTTGTTCTTCTAGTATTTGGGCGAATAAAAGCATCCTAACTACTCATTTCACTTTTATATTAACGATTTTGTTTGGTTTATGTATTGTTGATATGATTTACATGAGTTTCTGAGGCAATCAAAAATTGGAAAAAGCTGTAAGGGTCCCCCCTTGTGGTTCTGCCAAAAATTGAAAACTTTTGTTCTTCGAGTATTTGGGCGAATTAAAGCATCCTAACTACTCATTTCACTTATATATTAACCATTATGTTTGGTTTATGTATGGTTGATATGATTTACATGAGTTTCTGAGGCAATCAAAAATTGGAAAAAGCTGTTAGGGTCCCCCCTTGTGGTTCTGGCAAAAATTGAAAACTTTTGTTCCTCGAGTATTTGGGCAAATAAAAGCTTCCTCACTACTCATTTCACTTTTATATTAACGATTATGTTTGGTTTATGTACGGTTGATATGATTTACATGAGTTTCTGAGGCAATCAAAAATTGGAAAATGCTGTAAGGGTCCCCCCTTGTGGTTCTGGCAAAAATTGGAAACTTTTGTTCTTCGAGTATTTGGGCGAATCAAAGCATCCTAACTACCCATTTCACGCATATATTAACGATTATGTTTTGTTTATGCATGGTTGATATGATTTACATGAGTTTCTGAGGCAATCAAAAATTGGAAAAAGCTGTAAGGGTCCCCCCTTGTGGTTCTGCCAAAAATTGAAAACTTTTGTTCTTCGAGTATTTGGGTGAATCAAAGCATCCTAACTACTCGATTCACTTATATATTAACCATTATGTTTGGTTTATGTATGGTTGATATGATTTACATGAGTTTCTGAGGCAATCAAAAATTGGAAAAAGATGTAAGGGTCCCCCCTTGTGGTTCTGGCAAAATTTGAAAACTTTTGTTCCTCGAGTATTTGGGCGAATCAAAGCATCCTAACTACCCATTTCACTTATATATTAACGATTATGTTTGGTTTAGGTATGGTTGATATGATTTACATGAGTTTCTGAGGCAATCAAAAATTGGAAAAAGCTGTAAGGGTCCTCCCTTGTGGTTCTGGCAAAAATTGAAAACTTTTGTTCTTCGAGTATTTGGGCGAATAAAAGCATCCTAACTACTCATTACACTTTTATATTAACGATTATGTTTGGTTTATGTATGGTTGATATGATTTACATGAGTTTCTGAGGCAATCAAAAATTGGAAAAAGCTGTAAGGGTCCCCCCTTGTGGTTCTGGCAAAAATTGAAAAGTTTTGTTCTTCGAGTATTTGGGCGAATAAAAGCATCCTAACTACTCATTTCACTTTCATATTAACGATTATGTTTGGTTTATGTATGGTTGATATGATTTACATGAGTTTCTGAGGCAATCAAAAATTGGAAAAAGCTGTAAGGGTCCCCCCTTGTGGTTCTGCCAAAAATTGAAAACTTTTGTTCTTCGAGTATTTGGGCGAATTAAAGCATCCTAACTACTCATTTCACTTATATATTAACCATTATGTTTGGTTTATGTATGGTTGATATGATTTACATGAGTTTCTGAGGCAATCAAAAATTGGAAAAAGCTGTAAGGGTCCCCCCTTGTGGTTCTGGCAAAATTTGAAAACTTTTGTTCCTCGAGTATTTGGGCGAATAAAAGCATCCTAACTACTCATTTCACTTTTATATTAACGATTATGTTTGGTTTATGTGTGGTTGATATGATTTACATGAGTTTCTGAGGCAATCAAAAATTGGAAAAAGCTGTAAGGGTCCCCCCTTGTGGTTCTGCCAAAAATTGAAAACTTTTGTTCTTCGAGTATTTGGGTGAATCAAAGCATCCTAACTACTCATTTCACTTATATATTAACGATTATGTTTGGTTTATCCATGGTTGATATGATTTACATGAGTTTCTGTGGCAATCTAAAAATGGAAAAAGCTGTAAGGGTCCCCCCTTGTGGTTCTGGCAAAAATTGAAAACTTTTTTTCTTCGAGTATTTGGGCGAATCAAAGCATCCTAACTACCCATTTCACTTATATATTAATGATTATGTTTGGTTTATGAATGGTTGATATGATTTACATGAGTTTCTGAGGCAATCAAAAATTGGAAAAAGATGTAAGGGTCCCCCCTTTTGGTTCTGCCAAAAATTGAAAACTTTTGTTCTTCGAGTATTTGGGCAAATCAAAGCATCCTAACTACCCATTTCACTTATATATTAACGATTATGTTTGGTTTATGCATGATTGATATGATTTACATGAGTTTCTGAGGCAATCAAAAATTGGAAAAAGATGTAAGGGTCCCCCCTTTTGGTTCTGCCAAAAATTGAAAACTTTTGTTCTTCGAGTATTTGGGCGAATCAAAGTATCCTAACTACCCATTTAACTTATATATTAATGATTATGTTTGGTTTATGCATGGTTGATATAATTTACATGAGTTTCTGAGGCAATCAAAAATTGGAAAAAGCTATAATGGTCCCCGCTTGTAGTTCTGCCAAAAATTGAAAACTTTTGTTCTTCGAGTATTTGGGCGAATCAAAGCATCCTAACTACTCATTTCACTTATATATTAACCATTATGTTTGGTTTATGTATGGTTGATATGATTTACATGAGTTTCTGAGGCAATCAAAAATTGGAAAAAGCTGTAAGGGTCCCCCGTTGTGGTTCTGGCAAAATTTGAAAACTTTTGTTCCTCGAGTATTTGGGCGAATCAAAGCATCCTAACTACCCATTTCACATATATATTAACGATTATGTTTGGTTTATGTATGGTTGATATGATTTACATGAGTTTCTGAGGCAATCAGAAAAAGCTGTAAGGGTCCCCCCTTGTGGTTCTGCCAAAAATTGAAAACTTTTGTTCTTCGAGTATTTGGGCGAATCAAAGCATCCTAACTACTCATTTCACTTATATATTAACCATTATGTTTGGTTTATGTACGGTTGATACGATTTACATGAGTTTCTGAGGCAATCAAAAATTGGAAAAAGCTGTAAGGGTCCCCCCTTGTGGTTCTGGCAAAAATTGAAAACTTTTGTTCTTCGAGTATTTGGGCGAATCAAAGCATCCTAACTACTCATTTAACTTATATATTAACCATTATGTTTGGATTATGTATGGTTGATATGATTTACATGAGTTTCTGAGGCAATCAAAAATTGGAAAAAGCTGTAAGGGTCCCCCCTTGTGGTTCTGCCAAAAATTGAAAACTTTTGTTCTTCGAGTATTTGGGCGAATCAAAGCATCCTAACTACTCATTTCACTTATATATTAACCATTATGTTTGGTTTATGTATGGTTGATATGATTTACATAAGTTTCTGAGGCAATCAAAAATTGGAAAAAGCTGTAAGGGTCCCCCCTTGTGGTTCTGCCAAAAATTGAAAACTTTTGTTCTTCGAGTATTTGGGCGAATTAAAGCATCCTAACTACTCATTTCACTTATATATTAACCATTATATTTGGTTTATGTATGGTTGATATGATTTACATGAGTTTCTAAGGCAATCAAAAATTGGAAAAAGCTGTAAGGGTCCCCCCTTGTGGTTCTGGCAAAATTTGAAAACTTTTGTTCCTCGAGTATTTGGGCGAATAAAAGCATCCTAACTACTCATTTCACTTTTATATTAACGATTATGTTTGGTTTATGTATGGTTGATATGATTTACATGAGTTTCTGAGGCAATCAAAATTTGGAAAAAGCTGTAAGGGTCCCCCCTTGTGGTTCTGCCGAAAATTGAAAACTTTTGTTCTTCGAGTATTTGGGCGAATCAAAGCATCCTAACTACTCATTTCACTTATATATTAACGATTATGTTTGGTTTATCCATGGTTGATATGATTTACATGAGTTTCTGAGGCAATCAAAAATTGGAAAAAGCTGTAAGGGTCCCCCCTTGTGGTTCTGGCAAAATTTGAAAACTTTTGTTCTTCGAGTATTTGGGCGAATCAAAGCATCCTAACTACCCATTTCACTTATATATTAATGATTATGTTTGGTTTATGCATGATTGATATAATTTACATGAGTTTCTGAGGCAATCAAAATTGGAAAAAGCTGTAATGGTCCCCCCTTGTAGTTCTGCCAAAAATTGAAAACTTTTGTTCTTCGAGTATTTGGGCGAATCAAAGCATCCTAACTACTCATTTCACTTATATATTAACCATTATGTTTGGTTTATGTATGGTTGATATGATTTACATGAGTTTCTGAGGCAATCAAAATTTGAAAAAAGCTGTAAGGGTCCCCTTGTGGTTCTGGCAAAATTTGAAAACTTTTGTTCCTCGAGTATTTGGGCGAATCAAAGCATCCTAACTACCCATTTCACTTACATATTAATGATTATGTTTGGTTTAGGTATGGTTGATATGATTTACATGAGTTTCTGAGGCAATCAAAAATTGGAAAAAGCTGTAAGGGTCCCCCCTTGTGGTTCTGGCAAAAATTGAAAACTTTTGTTTTTCGAGTATTTGGGCGAATAAAAGCATCCTAACTACTCATTTCACTTTTATATTAATGATTATGTTTGGTTTATGCATGGTTGATATGATTTACATGAGTTTCTGAGGCAATCAAAAATTGGAAAAAGCTGTAAGGGTCCCCCCTTGTGGTTCTGCCAAAAATTGAAAACTTTTGTTCTTCGAGTATTTGGGCGAATCAAAGCACCCTAACTACTCATTTCACTTATATATTAACCATTATGTTTGGTTTATGTATGGTTGATATGATTTACATGAGTTTCGGAGGCAATCAAAAATTGGAAAAAGGTGTAAGGGTCCCCCCTTGTGGTTCTGGCAAAAATTGGAAACTTTTGTTCTTCGAGTATTTGGGCGAATTAAAGCATCCTAACTACCCATTTCACACATATATTAACGGTTATGTTTTGTTTATGCATGGTTGATATGATTTACATGAGTTTCTGAGGCAATCAAAAATTGGAAAAAGCTGTAAGGGTCCCCCCTTGTGGTTCTGCCAAAAATTGAAAACTTTTGTTCTTCGAGTATTTGGGCGAATCAAAGCATCCTAACTACTCATTTCACTTATATATTAACCATTATGTTTGGTTTATGTATGGTTGATATGATTTACATGGGTTTCTGAGGCAATCAAAAATTGGAAAAAGCTGTAAGGGTCCCCCCTTGTGGTTCTGGCAAAATTTGAAAACTTTTGTTCCTCGAGTATTTGGGCGAATCAAAGCATCCTAACTACCCATTTCACTTATATATTAACGATTATGTTTGGTTTAGGTATGGTTGATATGATTTACATGAGTTTTTGATGCAATCAAAAATTGGAAAAAACCTGTAAGGGTCCCCCCTTGTGGTTCTGGCAAAAATTGAAAACTTTTGTTCTTCGAGTATTTGGGCGAATAAAAGCATCCTAACTACTCATTTCACTTTTATATTAACGATTATGTTTGGTTTATGTATGGTTGATATGATTTACATGAGTTTCTGAGGCAATCAAAAATTGGAAAAAGCTGTAAGGGTCCCCCTTGTGGTTCTGGCAAAAATTGAAAACTTTTGTTCTTCTAGTATTTGGGCGAATAAAAGCATCCTAACTACTCATTTCACTTTTATATTAACGATTTTGTTTGGTTTATGTATGGTTGATATGATTTACATGAGTTTCTGAGGCAATCAAAAATTGGAAAAAGCTGTAAGGGTCCCCCCTTGTGGTTCTGCCAAAAATTGAAAACTTTTGTTCTTCGAGTATTTGGGCGAATTAAAGCATCCTAACTACTCATTTCACTTATATATTAACCATTATGTTTGGTTTATGTATGGTTGATATGATTTACATGAGTTTCTGAGGCAATCAAAAATTGGAAAAAGCTGTAAGGGTCCCCCCTTGTGGTTCTGGCAAAATTTGAAAACTTTTGTTCCTCGAGTATTTGGGCAAATAAAAGCATCCTCACTACTCATTTCACTTTTATATTAACGATTATGTTTGGTTTATGTACGGTTGATATGATTTACATGAGTTTCTGAGGCAATCAAAAATTGGAAAAAGCTGTAAGGGTCCCCCCTTGTGGTTCTGGCAAAAATTGGAAACTTTTGTTCTTCGAGTATTTGGGCGAATCAAAGCATCCTAACTACCCATTTCACGCATATATTAACGATTATGTTTTGTTTATGCATGGTTGATATGATTTACATGAGTTTCTGAGGCAATCAAAAATTGGAAAAAGCTGTAAGGGTCCCCCCTTGTGGTTCTGCCAAAAATTGAAAACTTTTGTTCTTCGAGTATTTGGGTGAATCAAAGCATCCTAACTACTCATTTCACTTATATATTAACCATTATGTTTGGTTTATGTATGGTTGATATGATTTACATGAGTTTCTGAGGCAATCAAAAATTGGAAAAAGATGTAAGGGTCCCCCCTTGTGGTTCTGGCAAAATTTGAAAACTTTTGTTCCTCGAGTATTTGGGCGAATCAAAGCATCCTAACTACCCATTTCACTTATATATTAACGATTATGTTTGGTTTAGGTATGGTTGATATGATTTACATGAGTTTCTGAGGCAATCAAAAATTGGAAAAAGCTGTAAGGGTCCTCCCTTGTGGTTCTGGCAAAAATTGAAAACTTTTGTTCTTCGAGTATTTGGGCGAATAAAAGCATCCTAACTACTCATTACACTTTTATATTAACGATTATGTTTGGTTTATGTATGGTTGATATGATTTACATGAGTTTCTGAGGCAATCAAAAATTGGAAAAAGCTGTAAGGGTCCCCCCTTGTGGTTCTGGCAAAAATTGAAAAGTTTTGTTCTTCGAGTATTTGGGCGAATAAAAGCATCCTAACTACTCATTTCACTTTTATATTAACGATTATGTTTGGTTTATGTATGGTTGATATGATTTACATGAGTTTCTGAGGCAATCAAAAATTGGAAAAAGCTGTAAGGGTCCCCCCTTGTGGTTCTGCCAAAAATTGAAAACTTTTGTTCTTCGAGTATTTGGGCGAATTAAAGCATCCTAACTACTCATTTCACTTATATATTAACCATTATGTTTGGTTTATGTATGGTTGATATGATTTACATGAGTTTCTGAGGCAATCAAAAATTGGAAAAAGCTGTAAGGGTCCCCCCTTGTGGTTCTGGCAAAATTTGAAAACTTTTGTTCCTCGAGTATTTGGGCGAATAAAAGCATCCTAACTACTCATTTCACTTTTATATTAACGATTATGTTTGGTTTATGTGTGGTTGATATGATTTACATGAGATTCTGAGGCAATCAAAAATTGGAAAAAGCTGTAAGGGTCCCCCCTTGTGGTTCTGCCAAAAATTGAAAACTTTTGTTCTTCGAGTATTTGGGTGAATCAAAGCATCCTAACTACTCATTTCACTTATATATTAACGATTATGTTTGGTTTATCCATGGTTGATATGATTTACATGAGTTTCTGAGGCAATCTAAAAATGGAAAAAGCTGTAAGGGTCCCCCCTTGTGGTTCTGGCAAAAATTGAAAACTTTTTTTCTTCGAGTATTTGGGCGAATCAAAGCATCCTAACTACCCATTTCACTTATATATTAATGATTATGTTTGGTTTATGAATGGTTGATATGATTTACATGAGTTTCTGAGGCAATCAAAAATTGGAAAAAGATGTAAGGGTCCCCCCTTTTGGTTCTGCCAAAAATTGAAAACTTTTGTTCTTCGAGTATTTGGGCAAATCAAAGCATCCTAACTACCCATTTCACTTATATATTAACGATTATGTTTGGTTTATGCATGATTGATATGATTTACATGAGTTTCTGAGGCAATCAAAAATTGGAAAAAGATGTAAGGGTCCCCCCTTTTTGTTCTGCCAAAAATTGAAAACTTTTGTTCTTCGAGTATTTGGGCGAATCAAAGTATCCTAACTACCCATTTAACTTATATATTAATGATTATGTTTGGTTTATGCATGGTTGATATAATTTACATGAGTTTCTGAGGCAATCAAAAATTGGAAAAAGCTGTAATGGTCCCCGCTTGTAGTTCTGCCAAAAATTGAAAACTTTTGTTCTTCGAGTATTTGGGCGAATCAAAGCATCCTAACTACTCATTTCACTTATATATTAACCATTATGTTTGGTTTATGTATGGTTGATATGATTTACATGAGTTTCTGAGGCAATCAAAAATTGGAAAAAGCTGTAAGGGTCCCCCATTGTGGTTCTGGCAAAATTTGAAAACTTTTGTTCCTCGAGTATTTGGGCAAATCAAAGCATCCTAACTACCCATTTCACATATATATTAACGATTATGTTTGGTTTATGTATGGTTGATATGATTTACATGAGTTTCTGAGGCAATCAGAAAAAGCTGTAAGGGTCCCCCCTTGTGGTTCTGCCAAAAATTGAAAACTTTTGTTCTTCGAGTATTTGGGCGAATCAAAGCATCCTAACTACTCATTTCACTTATATATTAACCATTATGTTTGGTTTATGTACGGTTGATACGATTTAAATGAGTTTCTGAGGCAATCAAAAATTGGAAAAAGCTGTAAGGGTCCCCCCTTGTGGTTCTGGCAAAAATTGAAAACTTTTGTTCTTCGAGTATTTGGGCGAATCAAAGCATCCTAACTACTCATTTAACTTATATATTAACCATTATGTTTGGTTTATGTATGGTTGATATGATTTACATGAGTTTCTGAGGCAATCAAAAATTGGAAAAAGCTGTAAGGGTCCCCCCTTGTGGTTCTGCCAAAAATTGAAAACTTTTGTTCTTCGAGTATTTGGGCGAATCAAAGCATCCTAACTACTCATTTCACTTATATATTAACCATTATGTTTGGTTTATGTATGGTTGATATGATTTACATGAGTTTCTGAGGCAATCAAAAATTGGAAAAAGCTGTAAGGGTCCCCCCTTGTGGTTCTGCCAAAAATTGAAAACTTTTGTTCTTCGAGTATTTGGGCGAATTAAAGCATCCTAACTACTCATTTCACTTAAATATTAACGATTATGTTTGGTTTATCCATTGTTGATATGATTTACATGAGTTTCTGAGGCAATCAAAAATTGGAAAAAGCTGTAAGGGTCCCCCCTTGTGGTTCTGCCAAAAATTGAAAACTTTTGTTCTTCGAGTATTTGGGCGAATTAAAGCATCCTAACTACTCATTTCACTTAAATATTAACGTTTATGTTTGGTTTATCCATGGTTGATATGATTTACATGAGTTTCTGAGGCAATCAAAAATTGGAAAAAGCTGTAAGGGTCCCCCCTTGTGATTCTGGCAAAATTTGAAAACTTTTGTTCTTCGAGTATTTGGGCGAATCAAAGCATCCTAACTACCCATTTCACTTATATATTAACGATTATGTTTGGTTTATGCATGGTTGATATGATTTACATGAGTTTCTGAGGCAATCAAAAATTGGAAAAAGATGTAAGGGTCCCCCCTTTTGGTTCTGCCAAAAATTGAAAACTTTTGTTCTTCGAGTATTTGGGCAAATCAAAGCATCCTAACTACCCATTTCACTTATATATTAACGATTATGTTTGGTTTATGCATGATTGATATGATTTACATGAGTTTCTGAGGCAATCAAAAATTGGAAAAAGCTGTAAGGGTCCCCCCTTGTGGTTTTGCCAAAAATTGAAAACTTTTGTTCTTCGAGTATTTGGGCGAATCAAAGCATCCTAACTACCCATTTAACTTATATATTAATGATTATGTTTGGTTTATGTATGGTTGATATAATTTACATGAGTTTCTGAGGCAATCAAAAATTGGAAAAAGCTGTAATGGTCCCCCCTTGTAGTTCTGCCAAAAATTGAAAACTTTTGTTCTTCGAGTATTTGGGCGAATCAAAGCATCCTCACTACTCATTTCACTTATATATTAACCATTATGTTTGGTTTATGTATGGTTGATATGATTTACATGAGTTTCTGAGGCAATCAAAAATTGGAAAAAGCTGTAAGGGTCCCCCCTTGTGGTTCTGCCAAAAATTGAAAACTTTTGTTCTTCGAGTATTTGGGCGAATCAAAGCATCCTAACTACTCATTTCACTTATATATTAACCATTATGTTTGGTTTATGTACGGTTGATACGATTTACATGAGTTTCTGAGGCAATCAAAAATTGGAAAAAGCTGTAAGGGTCCCCCCTTGTGGTTCTGGCAAAAATTGAAAACTTTTGTTCTTCGAGTATTTGGGCGAATCAAAGCATCCTAACTACTCATTTAACTTATATATTAACCATTATGTTTGGTTTATGTATGGTTGATATGATTTACATGAGTTTCTGAGGCAATCAAAAATTGGAAAAAGCTGTAAGGGTCCCCCCTTGTGGTTCTGCCAAAAATTGAAAACTTTTGTTCTTCGAGTATTTGGGTGAATCAAAGCATCCTAACTACTCATTTCACTTATATATTAACGATTATGTTTGGTTTATCCATGGTTGATATGATTTACATGAGTTTCTGAGGCAATCTAAAAATGGAAAAAGCTGTAAGGGTCCCCCCTTGTGGTTCTGGCAAAAATTGAAAACTTTTTTTCTTCGAGTATTTGGGCGAATCAAAGCATCCTAACTACCCATTTCACTTATATATTAATGATTATGTTTGGTTTATGAATGGTTGATATGATTTACATGAGTTTCTGAGGCAATCAAAAATTGGAAAAAGATGTAAGGGTCCCCCCTTTTGGTTCTGCCAAAAATTGAAAACTTTTGTTCTTCGAGTATTTGGGCAAATCAAAGCATCCTAACTACCCATTTCACTTATATATTAACGATTATGTTTGGTTTATGCATGATTGATATGATTTACATGAGTTTCTGAGGCAATCAAAAATTGGAAAAAGATGTAAGGGTCCCCCCTTTTTGTTCTGCCAAAAATTGAAAACTTTTGTTCTTCGAGTATTTGGGCGAATCAAAGTATCCTAACTACCCATTTAACTTATATATTAATGATTATGTTTGGTTTATGCATGGTTGATATAATTTACATGAGTTTCTGAGGCAATCAAAAATTGGAAAAAGCTGTAATGGTCCCCGCTTGTAGTTCTGCCAAAAATTGAAAACTTTTGTTCTTCGAGTATTTGGGCGAATCAAAGCATCCTAACTACTCATTTCACTTATATATTAACCATTATGTTTGGTTTATGTATGGTTGATATGATTTACATGAGTTTCTGAGGCAATCAAAAATTGGAAAAAGCTGTAAGGGTCCCCCATTGTGGTTCTGGCAAAATTTGAAAACTTTTGTTCCTCGAGTATTTGGGCGAATCAAAGCATCCTAACTACCCATTTCACATATATATTAACGATTATGTTTGGTTTATGTATGGTTGATATGATTTACATGAGTTTCTGAGGCAATCAGAAAAAGCTGTAAGGGTCCCCCCTTGTGGTTCTGCCAAAAATTGAAAACTTTTGTTCTTCGAGTATTTGGGCGAATCAAAGCATCCTAACTACTCATTTCACTTATATATTAACCATTATGTTTGGTTTATGTACGGTTGATACGATTTAAATGAGTTTCTGAGGCAATCAAAAATTGGAAAAAGCTGTAAGGGTCCCCCCTTGTGGTTCTGGCAAAAATTGAAAACTTTTGTTCTTCGAGTATTTGGGCGAATCAAAGCATCCTAACTACTCATTTAACTTATATATTAACCATTATGTTTGGTTTATGTATGGTTGATATGATTTACATGAGTTTCTGAGGCAATCAAAAATTGGAAAAAGCTGTAAGGGTCCCCCCTTGTGGTTCTGCCAAAAATTGAAAACTTTTGTTCTTCGAGTATTTGGGCGAATCAAAGCATCCTAACTACTCATTTCACTTATATATTAACCATTATGTTTGGTTTATGTATGGTTGATATGATTTACATGAGTTTCTGAGGCAATCAAAAATTGGAAAAAGCTGTAAGGGTCCCCCCTTGTGGTTCTGCCAAAAATTGAAAACTTTTGTTCTTCGAGTATTTGGGCGAATTAAAGCATCCTAACTACTCATTTCACTTAAATATTAACGATTATGTTTGGTTTATCCATTGTTGATATGATTTACATGAGTTTCTGAGGCAATCAAAAATTGGAAAAAGCTGTAAGGGTCCCCCCTTGTGGTTCTGCCAAAAATTGAAAACTTTTGTTCTTCGAGTATTTGGGCGAATTAAAGCATCCTAACTACTCATTTCACTTAAATATTAACGTTTATGTTTGGTTTATCCATGGTTGATATGATTTACATGAGTTTCTGAGGCAATCAAAAATTGGAAAAAGCTGTAAGGGTCCCCCCTTGTGATTCTGGCAAAAATTGAAAACTTTTGTTCTTCGAGTATTTGGGCGAATCAAAGCATCCTAACTACCCATTTCACTTATATATTAACGATTATGTTTGGTTTATGCATGGTTGATATGATTTACATGAGTTTCTGAGGCAATCAAAAATTGGAAAAAGATGTAAGGGTCCCCCCTTTTGGTTCTGCCAAAAATTGAAAACTTTTGTTCTTCGAGTATTTGGGCAAATCAAAGCATCCTAACTACCCATTTCACTTATATATTAACGATTATGTTTGGTTTATGCATGATTGATATGATTTACATGAGTTTCTGAGGCAATCAAAAATTGGTCCCCCCTTGTGGTTTTGCCAAAAATTGAAAACTTTTGTTCTTCGAGTATTTGGGCGAATCAAAGCATCCTAACTACCCATTTAACTTATATATTAATGATTATGTTTGGTTTATGTATGGTTGATATAATTTACATGAGTTTCTGAGGCAATCAAAAATTGGAAAAAGCTGTAATGGTCCCCCCTTGTAGTTCTGCCAAAAATTGAAAACTTTTGTTCTTCGAGTATTTGGGCGAATCAAAGCATCCTCACTACTCATTTCACTTATATATTAACCATTATGTTTGGTTTATGTATGGTTGATATGATTTACATGAGTTTCTGAGGCAATCAAAAATTGGAAAAAGCTGTAAGGGTCCCCCCTTGTGGTTCTGCCAAAAATTGAAAACTTTTGTTCTTCGAGTATTTGGGCGAATCAAAGCATCCTAACTACTCATTTCACTTATATATTAACCATTATGTTTGGTTTATGTACGGTTGATACGATTTACATGAGTTTCTGAGGCAATCAAAAATTGGAAAAAGCTGTAAGGGTCCCCCCTTGTGGTTCTGGCAAAAATTGAAAACTTTTGTTCTTCGAGTATTTGGGCGAATCAAAGCATCCTAACTACTCATTTAACTTATATATTAACCATTATGTTTGGTTTATGTATGGTTGATATGATTTACATGAGTTTCTGAGGCAATCAAAAATTGGAAAAAGCTGTAAGGGTCCCCCCTTGTGGTTCTGCCAAAAATTGAAAACTTTTGTTCTTCGAGTATTTGGGCGAATCAAAGCATCCTAACTACTCATTTCACTTATATATTAACCATTATGTTTGGTTTATGTATGGTTGATATGATTTACATGAGTTTCTGAGGCAATCAAAAATTGGAAAAAGCTGTAAGGGTCCCCCCTTGTGGTTCTGCCAAAAATTGAAAACTTTTGTTCTTCGAGTATTTGGGCGAATTAAAGCATCCTAACTACTCATTTCACTTAAATATTAACGATTATGTTTGGTTTATCCATGGTTGATATGATTTACATGAGTTTCTGAGGCAATCAAAAATTGGAAAAAGCTGTAAGGGTCCCCCTTTGTGGTTCTGCCAAAAATTGAAAACTTTTGTTCTTCGAGTATTTGGGCGAATTAAAGCATCCTAACTACTCATTTCACTTAAATATTAACGTTTATGTTTGGTTTATCCATGGTTGATATGATTTACATGAGTTTCTGAGGCAATCAAAAATTGGAAAAAGCTGTAAGGGTCCCCCCTTGTGATTCTGGCAAAAATTGAAAACTTTTGTTCTTCGAGTATTTGGGCGAATCAAAGCATCCTAACTACCCATTTCACTTATATATTAACGATTATGTTTGGTTTATGCATGGTTGATATGATTTACATGAGTTTCTGAGGCAATCAAAAATTGGAAAAAGATGTAAGGGTCCCCCCTTTTGGTTCTGCCAAAAATTGAAAACTTTTGTTCTTCGAGTATTTGGGCAAATCAAAGCATCCTAACTACCCATTTCACTTATATATTAACGATTATGTTTGGTTTATGCATGATTGATATGATTTACATGAGTTTCTGAGGCAATCAAAAATTGGAAAAAGCTGTAAGGGTCCCCCCTTGTGGTTTTGCCAAAAATTGAAAACTTTTGTTCTTCGAGTATTTGGGCGAATCAAAGCATCCTAACTACCCATTTAACTTATATATTAATGATTATGTTTGGTTTATGTATGGTTGATATAATTTACATGAGTTTCTGAGGCAATCAAAAATTGGAAAAAGCTGTAATGGTCCCCCCTTGTAGTTCTGCCAAAAATTGAAAACTTTTGTTCTTCGAGTATTTGGGCGAATCAAAGCATCCTAACTACCCATTTCACTTATATATTAACGATTATGTTTGGTTTATGCATGGTTGATATGATTTACATGAGTTTCTGAGGCAATCAAAAATTGGAAAAAGATGTAAGGGTCCCCCCTTTTGGTTCTGCCAAAAATTGAAAACTTTTGTTCTTCGAGTATTTGGGCAAATCAAAGCATCCTAACTACCCATTTCACTTATATATTAACGATTATGTTTGGTTTATGCATGATTGATATGATTTACATGAGTTTCTGAGGCAATCAAAAATTGGAAAAAGCTGTAAGGGTCCCCCCTTGTGGTTTTGCCAAAAATTGGAAACTTTTGTTCTTCGAGTATTTGGGCGAATCAAAGCATCCTAACTACCCATTTAACTTATATATTAATGATTATGTTTGGTTTATGTATGGTTGATATAATTTACATGAGTTTCTGAGGCAATCAAAAATTGGAAAAAGCTGTAATGGTCCCCCCTTGTAGTTCTGCCAAAAATTGAAAACTTTTGTTCTTCGAGTATTTGGGCGAATCAAAGCATCCTCACTACTCATTTCACTTATATATTAACCATTATGTTTGGTTTATGTATGGTTGATATGATTTACATGAGTTTCTGAGGCAATCAAAAATTGGAAAAAGCTGTAAGGGTCCCCCCTTGTGGTTCTGGCAAAATTTGAAAACTTTTGTTCCTCGAGTATTTAGGCGAATCAAAGCATCCTAACTACCCATTTCACTTATATATTAACGATTATGTTTGGTTTAGGTATGGTTGATATGATTTACATGAGTTTCTGAGGCAATCAAAAATTGGAAAAAGCTGTAAGGGTCCCCCCTTGGGGTTCTGGCAAAAATTGAAAACTTTTGTTCTTCGAGTATTTGGGCGAATAAAAGTATCCTAACTACTCATTTCACTTTTATATTAACGATTATGTTTGGTTTATGCATGGTTGATATGATTTACATGAGTTTCTGAGGCAATCAAAAATTGGAAAAAGCTGTAAGGGTCCCCCCTTGTGGTTCTGCCAAAAATTGAAAACTTTTGTTATTCGAGTATTTGGGCGAATCAAAGCATCCTAACTACTCATTTCACTTATAAATTAACCATTATGTTTGGTTTATGTATGGTTGATATGATTTACATGAGTTTCTGAGGCAATCAAAAATTGGAAAAAGCTGTAAGGGTCCCCCCTTGTGGTTCTGGCAAAATTTGAAAACTTTTGTTCCTCGAGTATTTGGGCGAATCAAAGCATCCTAACTACCCATTTCACTTATATATTAACGATTATGTTTGGTTTAGGTATGGTTGATATGATTTACATGAGTTTCTGAGGCAATCAAAAATTGGAAAAAGCTGTAAGGGTCCCCCCTTGTGGTTCTGGCAAAAATTGAAAACTTTTGTTCTTCTCGTATTTGGGCGAATAAAAGCATCCTAACTACTCATTTCACTTTTATATTAATGATTATGTTTGGTTTATGTATGGTTGATATGATTTACATGAGTTTCTGAGGCAATCAAAAATTGGAAAAAGCTGTAAGGGTCCCCCCTTGGGGTTCTGGCAAAAATTGAAAACTTTTGTTCTTCGAGTATTTGGGCGAATAAAAGTATCCTAACTACTCATTTCACTTTTATATTAACGATTATGTTTGGTTTATGCATGGTTGATATGATTTACATGAGTTTCTGAGGCAATCAAAAATTGGAAAAAGCTGTAAGGGTCCCCCCTTGTGGTTCTGCCAAAAATTGAAAACTTTTGTTATTCGAGTATTTGGGCGAATCAAAGCATCCTAACTACTCATTTCACTTATAAATTAACCATTATGTTTGGTTTATGTATGGTTGATATGATTTACATGAGTTTCTGAGGCAATCAAAAATTGGAAAAAGCTGTAAGGGTCCCCCCTTGTGGTTCTGGCAAAATTTGAAAACTTTTGTTCCTCGAGTATTTGGGCGAATCAAAGCATCCTAACTACCCATTTCACTTATATATTAACGATTATGTTTGGTTTAGGTATGGTTGATATGATTTACATGAGTTTCTGAGGCAATCAAAAATTGGAAAAAGCTGTAAGGGTCCCCCCTTGTGGTTCTGGCAAAAATTGAAAACTTTTGTTCTTCTCGTATTTGGGCGAATAAAAGCATCCTAACTACTCATTTCACTTTTATATTAATGATTATGTTTGGTTTATGTATGGTTGATATGATTTACATGAGTTTCTGAGGCAATCAAAAATTGGAAAAAGCTGTAAGGGTCCCCCCTTGTGGTTCTGGCAAAAATTGAAAACTTTTGTTCTTCGAGTATTTGGGCGAATCAAAGCATCCTAACTACTCATTTCACTTATATATTAACCATTATGTTTGGTTTATGTATGGTTGATATGATTTACATGAGTTTCTGAGGCAATCAAAAATTGGAAAAAGCTGTAAGGGTCCCCCCTTGTGGTTCTGGCAAAATTTGAAAACTTTTGTTCCTCGAGTATTTGGGCGAATCAAAGCATCCTAACTACCCATTTCACTTATATATTAACGATTATGTTTGGTTTAGGTATGGTTGATATGATTTACATGAGTTTCTGAGGCAATCAAAAATTGGAAAAAGCTGTAAGGGTCCCCCCTTGTGGTTCTGGCAAAAATTGAAAACTTTTGTTCTTAGAGTATTTGGGCGAATCAAAGCATCGTAACTACTCATTTCACTTTTATATTAACGATTATGTTTGGTTTATGTATGGTTGATGTGATTTACATGAGTTTCTGAGGCAATCAAAAATTGGAAGAAGCTGTAAGGGTCCCCCCTTGTGGTTCTGCCAAAAATTGAAAACTTTTGTTCTTCGAGTATTTGGGTGAATCAAAGCATCCGAACTACTCATTTCACTTATATTTTAACGATTATGTTTGGTTTAGGTGTGGTTGATATGATTTACATGAGTTTCTGAGGCAATCAAAAATTGGAAAAAACTGTAAAGGTCCCCCTTGTGGTTCTGGCAAAAATTGAAAACTTTGGTTCTCCGAGTATTTGGGCGAATCAAAGCATCCTAACTACCCATTTAACTTATATATTAATGATTATGTTTGGTTTATGTATGGTTGATATAATTTACATGAGTTTCTGAGGCAATCAAAAATTGGAAAAAGCTGTAATGGTCCCCCCTTGTAGTTCTGCCAAAAATTGAAAACTTTTGTTCTTCGAGTATTTGGGCGAATCAAAGCATCCTCACTACTCATTTCACTTATATATTAACCATTATGTTTGGTTTATGTATGGTTGATATGATTTACATGAGTTTCTGAGGCAATCAAAAATTGGAAAAAGCTGTAAGGGTCCCCCCTTGTGGTTCTGGCAAAATTTGAAAACTTTTGTTCCTCGAGTATTTGGGCGAATCAAAGCATCCTAACTACCCATTTCACTTATATATTAACGATTATTTTTGGTTTAGGTATGGTTGATATGATTTACATGAGTTTCTGAGGCAATCAAAAATTGGAAAAAGCTGTAAGGGTCCCCCCTTGTGGTTCTGGCAAAAATTGAAAACTTTTGTTCTTAGAGTATTTGGGCGAATCAAAGCATCGTAACTACTCATTTCACTTTTATATTAACGATTATGTTTGGTTTATGTATGGTTGATGTGATTTACATGAGTTTCTGAGGCAATCAAAAATTGGAAGAAGCTGTAAGGGTCCCCCCTTGTGGTTCTGCCAAAAATTGAAAACTTTTGTTCTTCGAGTATTTGGGTGAATCAAAGCATCCGAACTACTCATTTCACTTATATTTTAACGATTATGTTTGGTTTAGGTGTGGTTGATATGATTTACATGAGTTTCTGAGGCAATCAAAAATTGGAAAAAACTGTAAAGGTCCCCCTTGTGGTTCTGGCAAAAATTGAAAACTTTGGTTCTCCGAGTATTTGGGCGAATCAAAGCATCCTAACTACCCATTTAACTTATATATTAATGATTATGTTTGGTTTATGTATGGTTGATATAATTTACATGAGTTTCTGAGGCAATCAAAAATTGGAAAAAGCTGTAATGGTCCCCCCTTGTAGTTCTGCCAAAAATTGAAAACTTTTGTTCTTCGAGTATTTGGGCGAATCAAAGCATCCTCACTACTCATTTCACTTATATATTAACCATTATGTTTGGTTTATGTATGGTTGATATGATTTACATGAGTTTCTGAGGCAATCAAAAATTGGAAAAAGCTGTAAGGGTCCCCCCTTGTGGTTCTGGCAAAATTTGAAAACTTTTGTTCCTCGAGTATTTGGGCGAATCAAAGCATCCTAACTACCCATTTCACTTATATATTAACGATTATGTTTGGTTTAGGTATGGTTGATATGATTTACATGAGTTTCTGAGGCAATCAAAAATTGGAAAAAGCTGTAAGGGTCCCCCCTTGTGGTTCTGGCAAAAATTGAAAACTTTTGTTCTTCGAGTATTTGGGCGAATCAAAGCATCCTAACTACTCATTTAACTTATATATTAACCATTATGTTTGGTTTATGTATGGTTGATATGATTTACATGAGTTTCTGAGGCAATCAAAAATTGGAAAAAGCTGTAAGGGTCCCCCCTTGTGGTTCTGCCAAAAATTGAAAACTTTTGTTCTTCGAGTATTTGGGCGAATCAAAGCATCCTAACTACTCATTTCACTTATATATTAACCATTATGCTTGGTTTATGTATGGTTGATATGATTTACATGAGTTTCTGAGGCAATCAAAAATTGGAAAAAGCTGTAAGGGTCCCCCCTTGTGGTTCTGCCAAAAATTGAAAACTTTTGTTCTTCGAGTATTTGGGCGAATTAAAGCATCCTAACTACTCATTTCACTTAAATATTAACGATTATGTTTGGTTTATCCATGGTTGATATGATTTACATGAGTTTCTGAGGCAATCAAAAATTGGAAAAAGCTGTAAGGGTCCCCCCTTGTGGTTCTGCCAAAAATTGAAAACTTTTGTTCTTCGAGTATTTGGGCGAATTAAAGTATCCTAACTACTCATTTCACTTAAATATTAACGTTTATGTTTGGTTTATCCATGGTTAATATGATTTACATGAGTTTCTGAGGCAATCAAAAATTGGAAAAAGCTGTAAGGGTCCCCCCTTGTGATTCTGGCAAAAATTGAAAACTTTTGTTCTTTGAGTATTTGGGCGAATCAAAGCATCCTAACTACCCATTTCACTTATATATTAACGATTATGTTTGGTTTATGCATGGTTGATATGATTTACATGAGTTTCTGAGGCAATCAAAAATTGGAAAAAGATGTAAGGGTCCCCCCTTTTGGTTCTGCCAAAAATTGAAAACTTTTGTTCTTCGAGTATTTGGGCAAATCAAAGCATCCTAACTACCCATTTCACTTATATATTAACGATTATGTTTGGTTTATGCATGATTGATATGATTTACATGAGTTTCTGAGGCAATCAAAAATTGGAAAAAGCTGTAAGGGTCCCCCCTTGTGGTTTTGCCAAAAATTGAAAACTTTTGTTCTTCGAGTATTTGGACGAATCAAAGCATCCTAACTACCCATTTAACTTATATATTAATGATTATGTTTGGTTTATGTATGGTTGATATAATTTACATGAGTTTCTGAGGCAATCAAAAATTGGAAAAAGCTGTAATGGTCCCCCCTTGTAGTTCTGCCAAAAATTGAAAACTTTTGTTCTTCGAGTATTTGGGCGAATCAAAGCATCCTCACTACTCATTTCACTTATATATTAACCATTATGTTTGGTTTATGTATGGTTGATATGATTTACATGAGTTTCTGAGGCAATCAAAAATTGGAAAAAGCTGTAAGGGTCCCCCCTTGTGGTTCTGGCAAAATTTGAAAACTTTTGTTCCTCGAGTATTTGGGCGAATCAAAGCATCCTAACTACCCATTTAACTTATATATTAATGATTATGTTTGGTTTAGGTATGGTTGATATGATTTACATGAGTTTCTGAGGCAATCAAAAATTGGAAAAAGCTGTAAGGGTCCCCCCTTGTGGTTCTGGCAAAAATTGAAAACTTTTGTTCTTCGAGTATTTGGGCGAATCAAAGCATCCTAACTACTCATTTCACTTTTATATTAACGATTATGTTTGGTTTATGTATGGTTGACATGATTTACATGAGTTTCTGAGGCAATCAAAAATTGGAAAAAGCTGTAAGGGTCCCCCCTTGTGGTTCTGGCAAAATTTGAAAACTTTTGTTCCTCGAGTATTTGGGCGAATCAAAGCATCCTAACTACCCATTTCACTTATATATTAACGATTATGTTTGGTTTAGGTATGGTTGATATGATTTACATGAGTTTCTGAGGCAATCAAAAATTGGAAAAAGCTGTAAGGGTCCCCCCTTGGGGTTCTGGCAAAAATTGAAAACTTTTGTTCTTCGAGTATTTGGGCGAATAAAAGCATCCTAACTACTCATTTCACTTTTATATTAACGATTATGTTTGGTTTATGCATGGTTGATATGATTTACATGAGTTTCTGAGGCAATCAAAAATTGGAAAAAGCTGTAAGGGTCCCCCCTTGTGGTTCTGCCAAAAATTGAAAACTTTTGTTATTCGAGTATTTGGGCGAATCAAAGCATCCTAACTACTCATTTCACTTATAAATTAACCATTATGTTTGGTTTATGTATGGTTGATATGATTTACATGAGTTTCTGAGGCAATCAAAAATTGGAAAAAGCTGTAAGGGTCCCCCCTTGTGGTTCTGGCAAAATTTGAAAACTTTTGTTCCTCGAGTATTTGGGCGAATCAAAGCATCCTAACTACCCATTTCACTTATATATTAACGATTATGTTTGGTTTAGGTATGGTTGATATGATTTACATGAGTTTCTGAGGCAATCAAAAATTGGAAAAAGCTGTAAGGGTCCCCCTTGTGGTTCTGCCAAAAATTGAAAACTTTTGTTCTTCGAGTATTTGGGCGAATCAAAGCATCCTAACTACCCATTTAACTTATATATTAATGATTATGTTTGGTTTATGTATGGTTGATATAATTTACATGAGTTTCTGAGGCAATCAAAAATTGGAAAAAGCTGTAATGGTCCCCCCTTGTAGTTCTGCCAAAAATTGAAAACTTTTGTTCTTCGAGTATTTGGGCGAATCAAAGCATCCTCACTACTCATTTCACTTATATATTAACCATTATGTTTGGTTTATGTATGGTTGATATGATTTACATGAGTTTCTGAGGCAATCAAAAATTGGAAAAAGCTGTAAGGGTCCCCCCTTGTGGTTCTGCCAAAAATTGAAAACTTTTGTTCTTCGAGTATTTGGGCGAATCAAAGCATCCTAACTACTCATTTCACTTATATATTAACCATTATGTTTGGTTTATGTACGGTTGATACGATTTACATGAGTTTCTGAGGCAATCAAAAATTAGAAAAAGCTGTAAGGGTCCCCCCTTGTGGTTCTGGCAAAAATTGAAAACTTTTGTTCTTCGAGTATTTGGGCGAATCAAAGCATCCTAACTACTCATTTAACTTATATATTAACCATTATGTTTGGTTTATGTATGGTTGATATGATTTACATGAGTTTCTGAGGCAATCAAAAATTGGAAAAAGCTGTAAGGGTCCCCCCTTGTGGTTCTGCCAAAAATTGAAAACTTTTGTTCTTCGAGTATTTGGGCGAATCAAAGCATCCTAACTACTCATTTCACTTATATATTAACCATTATGTTTGGTTTATGTATGGTTGATATGATTTACATGAGTTTCTGAGGCAATCAAAAATTGGAAAAAGCTGTAAGGGTCCCCCCTTGTGGTTCTGCCAAAAATTGAAAACTTTTGTTCTTCGAGTATTTGGGCGAATTAAAGCATCCTAACTACTCATTTCACTTAAATATTAACGATTATGTTTGGTTTATCCATGGTTGATATGATTTACATGAGTTTCTGAGGCAATCAAAAATTGGAAAAAGCTGTAAGGGTCCCCCCTTGTGGTTCTGCCAAAAATTGAAAACTTTTGTTCTTCGAGTATTTGGGCGAATTAAAGTATCCTAACTACTCATTTCACTTAAATATTAACGTTTATGTTTGGTTTATCCATGGTTGATATGATTTACATGAGTTTCTGAGGCAATCAAAAATTGGAAAAAGCTGTAAGGGTCCCCCCTTGTGATTCTGGCAAAAATTGAAAACTTTTGTTCTTTGAGTATTTGGGCGAATCAAAGCATCCTAACTACCCATTTCACTTATATATTAACGATTATGTTTGGTTTATGCATGGTTGATATGATTTACATGAGTTTCTGAGGCAATCAAAAATTGGAAAAAGATGTAAGGGTCCCCCCTTTTGGTTCTGCCAAAAATTGAAAACTTTTGTTCTTCGAGTATTTGGGCAAATCAAAGCATCCTAACTACCCATTTCACTTATATATTAACGATTATGTTTGGTTTATGCATGATTGATATGATTTACATGAGTTTCTGAGGCAATCAAAAATTGGAAAAAGCTGTAAGGGTCCCCCCTTGTGGTTTTGCCAAAAATTGAAAACTTTTGTTCTTCGAGTATTTGGACGAATCAAAGCATCCTAACTACCCATTTAACTTATATATTAATGATTATGTTTGGTTTATGTATGGTTGATATAATTTACATGAGTTTCTGAGGCAATCAAAAATTGGAAAAAGCTGTAATGGTCCCCCCTTGTAGTTCTGCCAAAAATTGAAAACTTTTGTTCTTCGAGTATTTGGGCGAATCAAAGCATCCTCACTACTCATTTCACTTATATATTAACCATTATGTTTGGTTTATGTATGGTTGATATGATTTACATGAGTTTCTGAGGCAATCAAAAATTGGAAAAAGCTGTAAGGGTCCCCCCTTGTGGTTCTGGCAAAATTTGAAAACTTTTGTTCCTCGAGTATTTGGGCGAATCAAAGCATCCTAACTACCCATTTAACTTATATATTAATGATTATGTTTGGTTTAGGTATGGTTGATATGATTTACATGAGTTTCTGAGGCAATCAAAAATTGGAAAAAGCTGTAAGGGTCCCCCCTTGTGGTTCTGGCAAAAATTGAAAACTTTTGTTCTTCGAGTATTTGGGCGAATCAAAGCATCCTAACTACTCATTTCACTTTTATATTAACGATTATGTTTGGTTTATGTATGGTTGACATGATTTACATGAGTTTCTGAGGCAATCAAAAATTGGAAAAAGCTGTAAGGGTCCCCCCTTGTGGTTCTGGCAAAATTTGAAAACTTTTGTTCCTCGAGTATTTGGGCGAATCAAAGCATCCTAACTACCCATTTCACTTATATATTAACGATTATGTTTGGTTTAGGTATGGTTGATATGATTTACATGAGTTTCTGAGGCAATCAAAAATTGGAAAAAGCTGTAAGGGTCCCCCCTTGGGGTTCTGGCAAAAATTGAAAACTTTTGTTCTTCGAGTATTTGGGCGAATAAAAGCATCCTAACTACTCATTTCACTTTTATATTAACGATTATGTTTGGTTTATGCATGGTTGATATGATTTACATGAGTTTCTGAGGCAATCAAAAATTGGAAAAAGCTGTAAGGGTCCCCCCTTGTGGTTCTGCCAAAAATTGAAAACTTTTGTTATTCGAGTATTTGGGCGAATCAAAGCATCCTAACTACTCATTTCACTTATAAATTAACCATTATGTTTGGTTTATGTATGGTTGATATGATTTACATGAGTTTCTGAGGCAATCAAAAATTGGAAAAAGCTGTAAGGGTCCCCCCTTGTGGTTCTGGCAAAATTTGAAAACTTTTGTTCCTCGAGTATTTGGGCGAATCAAAGCATCCTAACTACCCATTTCACTTATATATTAACGATTATGTTTGGTTTAGGTATGGTTGATATGATTTACATGAGTTTCTGAGGCAATCAAAAATTGGAAAAAGCTGTAAGGGTCCCCCTTGTGGTTCTGGCAAAAATTGAAAACTTTTGTTCTTCTCGTATTTGGGCGAATAAAAGCATCCTAACTACTCATTTCACTTTTATATTAATGATTATGTTTGGTTTATGTATGGTTGATATGATTTACATGAGTTTCTGAGGCAATCAAAAATTGGAAAAAGCTGTAAGGGTCCCCCCTTGTGGTTCTGGCAAAAATTGAAAACTTTTGTTCTTCGAGTATTTGGGCGAATCAAAGCATCCTAACTACTCATTTCACTTATATATTAACCATTATGTTTGGTTTATGTATGGTTGATATGATTTACATGAGTTTCTGAGGCAATCAAAAATTGGAAAAAGCTGTAAGGGTCCCCCCTTGTGGTTCTGGCAAAATTTGAAAACTTTTGTTCCTCGAGTATTTGGGCGAATCAAAGCATCCTAACTACCCATTTCACTTATATATTAACGATTATGTTTGGTTTAGGTATGGTTGATATGATTTACATGAGTTTCTGAGGCAATCAAAAATTGGAAAAAGCTGTAAGGGTCCCCCCTTGTGGTTCTGGCAAAAATTGAAAACTTTTGTTCTTAGAGTATTTGGGCGAATCAAAGCATCGTAACTACTCATTTCACTTTTATATTAACGATTATGTTTGGTTTATGTATGGTTGATGTGATTTACATGAGTTTCTGAGGCAATCAAAAATTGGAAGAAGCTGTAAGGGTCCCCCCTTGTGGTTCTGCCAAAAATTGAAAACTTTTGTTCTTCGAGTATTTGGGTGAATCAAAGCATCCGAACTACTCATTTCACTTATATTTTAACGATTATGTTTGGTTTAGGTGTGGTTGATATGATTTACATGAGTTTCTGAGGCAATCAAAAATTGGAAAAAGCTGTAAAGGTCCCCCTTGTGGTTCTGGCAAAAATTGAAAACTTTGGTTCTCCGAGTATTTGGGCGAATCAAAGCATCCTAACTACTCATTTCACTTATATATTAACGATTATGTTTGGTTTATCCATGGTTGATATGATTTACATGAATTTCTGAGGCAATCAAAAATTGGAAAAAGCTGTAAGGGTCCCCCCTTGTGGTTCTGGCAAAAATTGAAAACTTTTGTTCTTCGAGTATTTTGGCGAATCAAAGCATCCTAACTACTCATTTCACTTTTATATTAACGATTATGTTTGGTTTATGTATGGTTGATATGATTTACATGAGTTTCTGAGGCAATCAAAAATTGGAAAAAGATGTAAGGGTCCCCCCTTTTGGTTCTGCCAAAAATTGAAAACTTTTGTTCTTCGAGTATTTGGGCAAATCAAAGCATCCTAACTACCCATTTCACTTATATATTAACGATTATGTTTGGTTTAAGCATGGTTGATATGATTTACATGAGTTTCTGAGGCAATCAAAAATTGGAAAAAGATGTAAGGGTCCCCCCTTTTGGTTCTGCCAAGAATTGAAAACTTTTGTTCTTCGAGTATTTGGGCAAATCAAAGCATCCTAACTACCCATTTCACTTATATATTAACGATTATGTTTGGTTTATGCATGATTGATATGATTTACATGAGTTTCTGAGGCAATCAAAAATTGGAAAAAGCTGTAAGGGTCCTCCCTTTTGGTTTTGCCAAAAATTGAAAACTTTTGTTCTTCGAGTATTTGGGCGAATCAAAGCATCCTAACTACCCATTTCACTTATATATTAATGATTATGTTTGGTTTATGCTTGGTTGATATAATTTACATGAGTTTCTGAGGCAATCAAAAATTGGAAAAAGCTGTAATGGTCCCCCCTTGTAGTTCTGCCAAAAATTGAAAACTTTTGTTATTCGAGTATTTGGGCGAATCAAAGCATCCTAACTACTCATTTCACTTATATATTAACCATTATGTTTGGTTTATGTATGGTTGATATGATTTACATGAGTTTCTGAGGCAATCAAAAATTGGAAAAAGCTGTAATAGTCCCCCCTTGTGGTTCTGGCAAAAATTGAAAACTTTTGTTCTTCGAGTATTTGGGCGAATCAAAGCATCCTAACTACTCATTTCACTTATATATTAACCATTATGTTTGGTTTATGTATGGTTGATATGATTTACATGAGTTTCTGAGGCAATCAAAAATTGGAAAAAGCTGTAAGGGTCCCCCCTTGTGGTTCTGGCAAAATTTGAAAACTTTTGTTCCTCGAGTATTTGGGCGAATCAAAGCATCCTAACTACCCATTTCACTTATATATTAACGATTATGTTTGGTTTAGGTATGGTTGATATGATTTACATGAGTTTCTGAGGCAATCAAAAATTGGAAAAAGCTGTAAGGGTCCCCCCTTGTGGTTCTGGCAAAAATTGAAAACTTTTGTTCTTAGAGTATTTGGGCGAATCAAAGCATCGTAACTACTCATTTCACTTTTATATTAACGATTATGTTTGGTTTATGTATGGTTGATGTGATTTACATGAGTTTCTGAGGCAATCAAAAATTGGAAGAAGCTGTAAGGGTCCCCCCTTGTGGTTCTGCCAAAAATTGAAAACTTTTGTTCTTCGAGTATTTGGGTGAATCAAAGCATCCGAACTACTCATTTCACTTATATTTTAACGATTATGTTTGGTTTAGGTGTGGTTGATATGATTTACATGAGTTTCTGAGGCAATCAAAAATTGGAAAAAACTGTAAAGGTCCCCCTTGTGGTTCTGGCAAAAATTGAAAACTTTGGTTCTCCGAGTATTTGGGCGAATCAAAGCATCCTAACTACCCATTTAACTTATATATTAATGATTATGTTTGGTTTATGTATGGTTGATATAATTTACATGAGTTTCTGAGGCAATCAAAAATTGGAAAAAGCTGTAATGGTCCCCCCTTGTAGTTCTGCCAAAAATTGAAAACTTTTGTTCTTCGAGTATTTGGGCGAATCAAAGCATCCTCACTACTCATTTCACTTATATATTAACCATTATGTTTGGTTTATGTATGGTTGATATGATTTACATGAGTTTCTGAGGCAATCAAAAATTGGAAAAAGCTGTAAGGGTCCCCCCTTGTGGTTCTGGCAAAATTTGAAAACTTTTGTTCCTCGAGTATTTGGGCGAATCAAAGCATCCTAACTACCCATTTCACTTATATATTAACGATTATGTTTGGTTTAGGTATGGTTGATATGATTTACATGAGTTTCTGAGGCAATCAAAAATTGGAAAAAGCTGTAAGGGTCCCCCCTTGTGGTTCTGGCAAAAATTGAAAACTTTTGTTCTTAGAGTATTTGGGCGAATCAAAGCATCGTAACTACTCATTTCACTTTTATATTAACGATTATGTTTGGTTTATGTATGGTTGATGTGATTTACATGAGTTTCTGAGGCAATCAAAAATTGGAAAAAGCTGTAAAGGTCCCCCTTGTGGTTCTGGCAAAAATTGAAAACTTTGGTTCTCCGAGTATTTGGGCGAATCAAAGCATCCTAACTACTCATTTCACTTATATATTAACGATTATGTTTGGTTTATCCATGGTTGATATGATTTACATGAATTTCTGAGGCAATCAAAAATTGGAAAAAGCTGTAAGGGTCCCCCCTTGTGGTTCTGGCAAAAATTGAAAACTTTTGTTCTTCGAGTATTTTGGCGAATCAAAGCATCCTAACTACTCATTTCACTTTTATATTAACGATTATGTTTGGTTTATGTATGGTTGATATGATTTACATGAGTTTCTGAGGCAATCAAAAATTGGAAAAAGATGTAAGGGTCCCCCCTTTTGGTTCTGCCAAAAATTGAAAACTTTTGTTCTTCGAGTATTTGGGCAAATCAAAGCATCCTAACTACCCATTTCACTTATATATTAACGATTATGTTTGGTTTAAGCATGGTTGATATGATTTACATGAGTTTCTGAGGCAATCAAAAATTGGAAAAAGATGTAAGGGTCCCCCCTTTTGGTTCTGCCAAGAATTGAAAACTTTTGTTCTTCGAGTATTTGGGCAAATCAAAGCATCCTAACTACCCATTTCACTTATATATTAACGATTATGTTTGGTTTATGCATGATTGATATGATTTACATGAGTTTCTGAGGCAATCAAAAATTGGAAAAAGCTGTAAGGGTCCCCCCTTTTGGTTCTGCCAAAAATTGAAAACTTTTGTTCTTCGAGTATTTGGGCGAATCAAAGCATCCTAACTACCCATTTCACTTATATATTAATGATTATGTTTGGTTTATGCTTGGTTGATATAATTTACATGAGTTTCTGAGGCAATCAAAAATTGGAAAAAGCTGTAATGGTCCCCCCTTGTAGTTCTGCCAAAAATTGAAAACTTTTGTTATTCGAGTATTTGGGCGAATCAAAGCATCCTAACTACTCATTTCACTTATATATTAACCATTATGTTTGGTTTATGTATGGTTGATATGATTTACATGAGTTTCTGAGGCAATCAAAAATTGGAAAAAGCTGTAAGGGTCCCCCCTTGTGGTTCTGGCAAAAATTGAAAACTTTTGTTCTTCGAGTATTTGGGCGAATCAAAGCATCCTAACTACTCATTTCACTTATATATTAACCATTATGTTTGGTTTATGTATGGTTGATATGATTTACATGAGTTTCTGAGGCAATCAAAAATTGGAAAAAGCTGTAAGGGTCCCCCCTTGTGGTTCTGGCAAAATTTGAAAACTTTTGTTCCTCGAGTATTTGGGCGAATCAAAGCATCCTAACTACCCATTTCACTTATATATTAACGATTATGTTTGGTTTAGGTATGGTTGATATGATTTACATGAGTTTCTGAGGCAATCAAAAATTGGAAAAAGCTGTAAGGGTCCCCCCTTGTGGTTCTGGCAAAAATTGAAAACTTTTGTTCTTAGAGTATTTGGGTGAATCAAAGCATCGTAACTACTCATTTCACTTTTATATTAACGATTATGTTTGGTTTATGTATGGTTGATGTGATTTACATGAGTTTCTGAGGCAATCAAAAATTGGAAGAAGCTGTAAGGGTCCCCCCTTGTGGTTCTGCCAAAAATTGAAAACTTTTGTTCTTCGAGTATTTGGGTGAATCAAAGCATCCGAACTACTCATTTCACTTATATTTTAACGATTATGTTTGGTTTAGGTGTGGTTGATATGATTTACATGAGTTTCTGAGGCAATCAAAAATTGGAAAAAGCTGTAAAGGTCGCCCTTGTGGTTCTGGCAAAAATTGAAAACTTTGGTTCTCCGAGTATTTGGGCGAATCAAAGCATCATAACTACTCATTTCACTTATATATTAACGATTATGTTTGGTTTATCCATGGTTGATATGATTTACATGAATTTCTGAGGCAATCAAAAATTGGAAAAAGCTGTAAGGGTCCCCCCTTGTGGTTCTGGCAAAAATTGAAAACTTTTGTTCTTCGAGTATTTTGGCGAATCAAAGCATCCTAACTACTCATTTCACTTTTATATTAACGATTATGTTTGGTTTATGTATGGTTGATATGATTTACATGAGTTTCTGAGGCAATCAAAAATTGGAAAAAGATGTAAGGGTCCCCCCTTTTGGTTCTGCCAAAAATTGAAAGCTTTTGTTCTTCGAGTATTTGGGCAAATCAAAGCATCCTAACTACCCATTTCACTTATATATTAACGATTATGTTTGGTTTAAGCATGGTTGATATGATTTACATGAGTTTCTGAGGCAATCAAAAATTGGAAAAAGATGTAAGGGTCCCCCCTTTTGGTTCTGCCAAGAATTGAAAACTTTTGTTCTTCGAGTATTTGGGCAAATCAAAGCATCCTAACTACCCATTTCACTTATATATTAACGATTATGTTTGGTTTATGCATGATTGATATGATTTACATGAGTTTCTGAGGCAATCAAAAATTGGAAAAAGCTGTAATGGTCCCCCCTTGTAGTTCTGCCAAAAATTGAAAACTTTTGTTATTCGAGTATTTGGGCGAATCAAAGCATCCTAACTACTCATTTCACTTATATATTAACCATTATGTTTGGTTTATGTATGGTTGATATGATTTACATGAGTTTCTGAGGCAATCAAAAATTGGAAAAAGCTGTAAGGGTCCCCCCTTGTGGTTCTGGCAAAATTTGAAAACTTTTGTTCCTCGAGTATTTGGGCGAATCAAAGCATCCTAACTACCCATTTCACTTATATATTAACGATTATGTTTGGTTTAGGTATGGTTGATATGATTTACATGAGTTTCTGAGGCAATCAAAAATTGGAAAAAGCTGTAAGGGTCCCCCCTTGTGGTTCTGGCAAAATTTGAAAACTATTGTTCCTCGAGTATTTGGGCGAATCAAAGCATCCTAACTACCCATTTCACTTATATATTAACGATTATGTTTGGTTTAGGTATGGTTGATATGATTTACATGAGTTTCTGAGGCAATCAAAAATTGGAAAAAGCTGTAAGGGTCCCCCCTTGTGGTTCTGGCAAAAATTGAAAACTTTTGTTCTTAGAGTATTTGGGCGAATCAAAGCATCGTAACTACTCATTTCACTTTTATATTAACGATTATGTTTGGTTTATGTATGGGTGATGTGATTTACATGAGTTTCTGAGGCAATCAAAAATTGGAAGAAGCTGTAAGGGTCCCCCCTTGTGGTTCTGCCAAAAATTGAAAATTTTTGTTCTTCGAGTATTTGGGTGAATCAAAGCATCCGAACTACTCATTTCACTTATATTTTAACGATTATGTTTGGTTTAGGTGTGGTTGATATGATTTACATGAGTTTCTGAGGCAATCAAAAATTGGAAAAAGCTGTAAGGGTCCCCCCTTGTGGTTCTGGCAAAAATTGAAAACTTTTGTTCTTTTAGTATTTGGGCGAATCAAAGCATCCTAACTACTCATTCAACTTATATATTAACGATTATGTTTGGTTTATCCATGGTTGATATGATTTACATGAGTTTCTGAGGCAATCAAAAATTGGAAAAAGCTGTAAGGGTCCCCCCTTGTGGTTCTGGCAAAAATTGAAAACTTTTGTTCTTCGAGTATTTGGGCGAATCAAAGCATCCTAACTACTCATTTCACTTTTATATTAACGATTATGTTTGGTTTATGTATGGTTGATATGATTTACATGAGTTTCTGAGGCAATCAAAAATTGGAAAAAGATGTAAGGGTCCCCCCTTTTGGTTCTGCCAAAAATTGAAAACTTTTGTTCTTCGAGTATTTGGGCAAATCAAAGCATCCTAACTACCCATTTCACTTATATATTAACGATTATGTTTGGTTTATGCATGATTGATATGATTTACATGAGTTTCTGAGGCAATCAAAAATTGGAAAAAGCTGTAAGGGTCCCCCCTTGTGGTTCTGCCAAAAATTGAAAACGTTTGTTCTTCGAGTATTTGGGCGAATCAAAGCATCCTAACTACCCATTTCACTTATATATTAATGATTATGTTTGGTTTATGCATGGTTGATATAATTTACATGAGTTTCTGAGGCAATCAAAAATTGGAAAAAGCTGTAATGGTCCCCCCTTGTAGTTCTGCCAAAAATTGAAAACTTTTGTTATTCGAGTATTTGGGCGAATCAAAGCATCCTAACTACTCATTTCACTTATATAATAACCATTATGTTTGGTTTATGTATGGTTGATATGATTTACATGAGTTTCTGAGGCAATCAAAAATTGGAAAAAGCTGTAATAGTCCCCCCTTGTAGTTCTGCCAAAAATTGAAAACTTTTGTTATTCGAGTATTTGGGCGAATCAAAGCATCCTAACTACTCATTTCACTTATATATTAACCATTATGTTTGGTTTATGTATGGTTGATATGATTTACATGAGTTTCTGAGGCAATCAAAAATTGGAAAAAGCTGTAAGGGTCCCCCCTTGTGGTTCTGGCAAAATTTGAAAACTTTTGTTCCTCGAGTATTTGGGCGAATCAAAGCATCCTAACTACCCATTTCACTTATATATTAACGATTATGTTTGGTTTAGGTATGGTTGATATGATTTACATGAGTTTCTGAGGCAATCAAAAATTGGAAAAAGCTGTAAGGGTCCCCCCTTGTGGTTCTGGCAAAAATTGAAAACTTTTGTTCTTAGAGTATTTGGGCGAATCAAAGCATCGTAACTACTCATTTCACTTTTATATTAACGATTATGTTTGGTTTATGTATGGTTGATGTGATTTACATGAGTTTCTGAGGCAATCAAAAATTGGAAGAAGCTGTAAGGGTCCCCCCTTGTGGTTCTGCCAAAAATTGAAAACTTTTGTTCTTCGAGTATTTGGGTGAATCAAAGCATCCTAACTACTCATTTCACTTATATAATAACCATTATGTTTGGTTTATGTATGGTTGATATGATTTACATGAGTTTCTGAGGCAATCAAAAATTGGAAAAAGCTGTAATAGTCCCCCCTTGTAGTTCTGCCAAAAATTGAAAACTTTTGTTATTCGAGTATTTGGGCGAATCAAAGCATCCTAACTACTCATTTCACTTATATATTAACCATTATGTTTGGTTTATGTATGGTTGATATGATTTACATGAGTTTCTGAGGCAATCAAAAATTGGAAAAAGCTGTAAGGGTCCCCCCTTGTGGTTCTGGCAAAATTTGAAAACTTTTGTTCCTCGAGTATTTGGGCGAATCAAAGCATCCTAACTACCCATTTCACTTATATATTAACGATTATGTTTGGTTTAGGTATGGTTGATATGATTTACATGAGTTTCTGAGGCAATCAAAAATTGGAAAAAGCTGTAAGGGTCCCCCCTTGTGGTTCTGGCAAAAATTGAAAACTTTTGTTCTTAGAGTATTTGGGCGAATCAAAGCATCGTAACTACTCATTTCACTTTTATATTAACGATTATGTTTGGTTTATGTATGGTTGATGTGATTTACATGAGTTTCTGAGGCAATCAAAAATTGGAAGAAGCTGTAAGGGTCCCCCCTTGTGGTTCTGCCAAAAATTGAAAACTTTTGTTCTTCGAGTATTTGGGTGAATCAAAGCATCCGAACTACTCATTTCACTTATATTTTAACGATTATGTTTGGTTTAGGTGTGGTTGATATGATTTACATGAGTTTCTGAGGCAATCAAAAATTGGAAAAAGCTGTAAGGGTCCCCCCTTGTGGTTCTGGCAAAAATTGAAAACTTTTGTTCTTCGAGTATTTGGGCGAATCAAAGCATCCTAACTACTCATTTCACTTATATATTAACGATTATGTTTGGTTTATCCATGGTTGATATGATTTACATGAGTTTCTGAGGCAATCAAAAATTGGAAAAAGCTGTAAGGGTCCCCCCTTGTGGTTCTGGCAAAAATTGAAAACTTTTGTTCTTCCAGTATTTGGGCGAATCAAAGCATCCTAACTACTCATTTCACTTTTATATTAACGATTATGTTTGGTTTATGTATGGTTGATATGATTTACATGAGTTTCTGAGGCAATCAAATATTGGAAAAAGATGTAAGGGTCCCCCCTTTTGGTTCTGCCAAAAATTGAAAACTTTTGTTCTTCGAGTATTTGGGCAAATCAAAGCATCCTAACTACCCATTTCATTATATATTAACGATTATGTTTGGTTTATGCATGATTGATATGATTTACATGAGTTTCTGAGGCAATCAAAAATTGGAAAAAGCTGTAAAGGTCCCCCCTTATGGTTCTGCCAAAAATTGAAAACTTTTGTTCTTCGAGTATTTGGGCGAATCAAAGCATCCTAACTACCCATTTCACTTATATATTAATGATTATGTTTGGTTTATGCATGGTTGATATAATTTACATGAGTTTCTGAGGCAATCAAAAATTGGAAAAAGCTGCAAGGGTCCCCCCTTGTGGTTCTGGCAAAAATTGAAAACTTTTGTTCTTCGAGTATTTTGGCGAATCAAAGCATCCTAACTACTCATTTCACTTATATATTAACGATTATGTTTGGTTTATCCATGGTTGATATGATTTACATGAGTTTCTGAGGCAATCAAAAATTGGAAAAAGCTGCAAGGGTCCCCCCTTGTGGTTCTGGCAAAAATTGAAAACTTTTGTTCTTCGAGTATTTGGGCGAATCAAAGCATCCTAACTACTCATTTCACTTTTATATTAACGATTATGTTTGGTTTATGTATGGTTGATATGATTTACATGAGTTTCTGAGGCAATCAAAAATTGGAAAAAGATGTAAGGTTCCCCCCTTTTGGTTTTGCCAAAAATTGAAAACTTTTGTTCTTCGAGTATTTGGGCAAATCAAAGCATCCTAACTACCCATTTCACTTATATATTAACGATTATGTTTGGTTTATGCATGATTGATATGATTTACATGAGTTTCTGAGGCAATCAAAAATTGAAAAAAGCTGTAAGGGTCCCCCCTTGTGGTTCTGCCAAAAATTGAAAACTTTTGTTCTTCGAGTATTTGGGCGAATCAAAGCATACTAACTACCCATTTCACTTATATATTAATGATTATGTTTGTTTTATGCATGGTTGATATAATTTACATGAGTTTCTGAGGCAATCAAAAATTGGAAAAAGCTGTAATGGTCCCCCCTTGTAGTTCTGCCAAAAATTGAAAACTTTTGTTATTCGAGTATTTGGGCGAATCAAAGCATCCTAACTACTCATTTCACTTATATAATAACCATTATGTTTGGTTTATGTATGGTTGATATGATTTACATGAGTTTCTGGGGCAATCAAAAATTGGAAAAAGCTGTAAGGGTCCCCCCTTGTGGTTCTGGCAAAATTTGAAAACTTTTGTTCCTCGAGTATTTGGGCGAATCAAAGCATCCTAACTACCCATTTCACTTATATATTAACGATTATGTTTGGTTTAGGTATGGTTGATATGATTTACATGAGTTTCTGAGGCAATCAAAAATTGGAAAAAGCTGTAAGGGTCCCCCCTTGTGGTTCTGGCAAAAATTGAAAACTTTTGTTCTTCGAGTATTTGGGCGAATAAAAGCATCCTAACTACTCATTTCACTTTTATATTAACGATTATGTTTGGTTTATGTATGGTTGATATGATTTACATGAGTTTCTGAGGCAATCAAAAATTGGAAAAAGCTGTAAGGGTCCCCCCTTGTGGTTCTGGCAAAAATTGAAAACTTTTGTTCTTCGAGTATTTGGGCGAATAAAAGCATCCTAACTACTCATTTCACTTTTATATTAACGATTATGTTTGGTTTATGTATGGTTGATATGATTTACATGAGTTTCTGAGGCAATCAAAAATTGGAAAAAGCTGTAAGGGTCCCCCCTTGTGGTTCTGCCAAAAATTGAAAACTTTTGTTCTTCGAGTATTTGGGCGAATCAAAGCATCCTAACTACTCATTTCACTTATATATTAACGATTATGTTTGGTTTATCCATGGTTGATATGATTTACATGAGTTTCTGAGGCAATCAAAAATTGGAAAAAGCTGTAAGGGTCCCCCCTTGTGGTTCTGGCAAAAATTGAAAACTTTTGTTCTTCGAGTATTTGGGCGAATCAAAGCATCCTAACTACTCATTTCACTTTTATATTAACGATTATGTTTGGTTTATGTATGGTTGATATGATTTACATGAGTTTCTGAGGCAATCAAAAATTGGAAAAAGATGTAAGGGTCCCCCCTTTTGGTTCTGCCAAAAATTGAAAACTTTTGTTCTTCGAGTATTTAGGCAAATCAAAGCATCCTAACTACCCATTTCACTTATATATTAACGATTATGTTTGGTTTATGCATGATTGATATGATTTACATGAGTTTCTGAGGCAATCAAAAATTGGAAAAAGCTGTAAGGGTCCCCCCTTGTGGTTCTGCCAAAAATTGAAAACTTTTGTTCTTCGAGTATTTGGGCGAATCAAAGCATCCTAACTACCCATTTCACTTATATATTAAGGATTATGTTTGTTTTATGCATGGTTGATATAATTTACATGACTTTCTGAGGCAATCAAAAATTGGAAAAAGCTGTAATGGTCCCCCCTTGTAGTTCTGCCAAAAATTGAAAACTTTTGTTATTCGATTATTTGGGCGAATCAAAGCATCCTAACTACTCATTTCACTTATATAATAACCATTATGTTTGGTTTATGTATGGTTGATATGATTTACATGAGTTTCTGAGGCAATCAAAAATTGGAAAAAGCTGTAAGGGTCCCCCCTTGTGGTTCTGGCAAAAATTGAAAACTTTTGTTCCTCGAGTATTTGGGCGAATCAAAGCATCCTAACTACCCATTTCACTTATATATTAACCATTATGTTTGGTTTAGGTATGGTTGATATGATTTACATGAGTTTCTGAGGCAATCAAAAATTGGAAAAAGCTGTAAGGGTCCCCCCTTGTGGTTCTGGCAAAAATTGAAAACTTTTGTTCTTCGAGTATTTGGGCGAATCAAAGCATCCTAACTACTCATTTCACTTTTATATTAACGATTATGTTTGGTTTATGTATGGTTGACATGATTTACATGAGAATCTGAGGCAATCAAAAATTGGAAAAAGCTGTAGGGGTCCCCCCTTGTGGTTCTGGCAAAAATTGAAAACTTTTATTCTTCGAGTATTTGGGCGAATCAAAGCATCCTAACTACCCATTTCACTTATATATTAACGATTTTGTTTGGTTTAGGTATGGTTGATATGATTTACATGAGTTTCTGAGGCAATCAAAAATTGGAAAAAGCTGTAAGGGTCCCCCCCTTGTGGTTCTGGCAAAAATTGAAAACTTTTGTTCTTCGAGTATTTGGGCGAATAAAAGCATCCTAACTACTCATTTCACTTTTATATTAACGATTATGTTTGGTTTATGTATGGTTGATATGATTTACATGAGTTTCTGAGGAAATCAAAAATTGGAAAAAGCTGTAAGGGTCCCCCCTTGTGGTTCTGGCAAAAATTGAAAACTTTTGTTCTTCGAGTATTTGGGCGAATAAAAGCATCCTAACTACTCATTTCACTTTTATATTAACGATTATGTTTGGTTTATGCATGGTTGATATGATTTACATGAGTTTCTGAGGCAATCAAAAATTGGAAAAAGCTGTAAGGGTCCCCCCTTGTGGTTCTGGCAAAATTTGAAAACTTTTGTTCTTCGAGTATTTGGGCGAATCAAAGCATCCTAACTACTCATTTCACTTATATATTAACGATTATGTTTGGTTTATCCATGGTTGATATGATTTACATGAGTTTCTGAGGCAATCAAAAATTGGAAAAAGCTGTAAGGGTCCCCCCTTGTGGTTCTGGCAAAAATTGAAAACTTTTGTTCTTCGAGTATTTGGGCGAATCAAAGCATCCTAACTACTCATTTCACTTTTATATTAATGATTATGTTTGGTTTATGTATGGTTGATATGATTTACATGAGTTTCTGAGGCAATCAAAAATTGGAAAAAGATGTAAGGGTCCCCCCTTTTGGTTCTGCCAAAAATTGAAAACTTTTGTTCTTCGAGTATTTAGGCAAATCAAAGCATCCTAACTACCCATTTCACTTATATATTAACGATTATGTTTGGTTTATGCATGATTGATATGATTTACATGAGTTTCTGAGGCAATCAAAAATTGGAAGAAGCTGTAAGGGTCCCCCCTTGTGGTTCTGCCAAAAATTGAAAACTTTTGTTCTTCGAGTATTTGGGCGAATCAAAGCATCCTAACTACCCATTTCACTTATATATTAATGATTATGTTTGTTTTATGCATGGTTGATATAATTTACATGACTTTCTGAGGCAATCAAAAATTGGAAAAAGCTGTAATGGTCCCCCCTTGTAGTTCTGCCAAAAATTGAAAACTTTTGTTATTCGAGTATTTGGGCGAATCAAAGCATCCTAACTACTCATTTCACTTATATAATAACCATTATGTTTGGTTTATGTATGGTTGATATGATTTACATGAGTTTCTGAGGCAATCAAAAATTGGAAAAAGCTGTAAGGGTCCCCCCTTGTGGTTCTGGCAAAAATTGAAAACTTTTGTTCCTCGAGTATTTGGGCGAATCAAAGCATCCTAACTACCCATTTCACTTATATATTAACCATTATGTTTGGTTTAGGTATGGTTGATATGATTTACATGAGTTTCTGAGGCAATCAAAAATTGGAAAAAGCTGTAAGGGTCCCCCCTTGTGGTTCTGGCAAAAATTGAAAACTTTTGTTCTTCGAGTATTTGGGCGAATCAAAGCATCCTAACTACTCATTTCACTTTTATATTAACGATTATGTTTGGTTTATGTATGGTTGACATGATTTACATGAGAATCTGAGGCAATCAAAAATTGGAAAAAGCTGTAAGGGTCCCCCCTTGTGGTTCTGGCAAAAATTGAAAACTTTTATTCTTCGAGTATTTGGGCGAATCAAAGCATCCTAACTACCCATTTCACTTATATATTAACGATTATGTTTGGTTTAGGTATGGTTGATATGATTTACATGAGTTTCTGAGGCAATCAAAAATTGGAAAAAGCTGTAAGGGTCCCCCCTTGTGGTTCTGGCAAAAATTGAAAACTTTTGTTCTTCGAGTATTTGGGCGAATAAAAGCATCCTAACTACTCATTTCACTTTTATATTAACGATTATGTTTGGTTTATGTATGGTTGATATGATTTACATGAGTTTCTGAGGCAATCAAAAATTGGAAAAAGCTGTAAGGGTCCCCCCTTGTGGTTCTGGCAAAAATTGAAAACTTTTGTTCTTCGAGTATTTGGGCGAATAAAAGCATCCTAACTACTCATTTCACTTTTATATTAACGATTATGTTTGGTTTATGCATGGTTGATATGATTTACATGAGTTTCTGAGGCAATCAAAAATTGGAAAAAGCTGTAAGGGTCCCCCGTTGTGGTTCTGCCAAAAATTGAAAACTTTTGTTCTTCGAGTATTTGGGCGAATCAAAGCATCCTAACTACTCATTTCACTTATATATTAACGATTATGTTTGGTTTATCCATGGTTGATATGATTTACATGAGTTTCTGAGGCAATCAAAAATTGGAAAAAGCTGTAAGGGTCCCCCCTTGTGGTTCTGGCAAAAATTGAAAACTTTTGTTCTTCGAGTATTTGGGCGAATCAAAGCATCCTAACTACTCATTTCACTTTTATATTAACGATTATGTTTGGTTTATGTATGGTTGATATGATTTACATGAGTTTCTGAGGCAATCAAAAATTGGAAAAAGATGTAAGGGTCCCCCCTTTTGGTTCTGCCAAAAATTGAAAACTTTTGTTCTTCGCGTATTTGGGCAAATCAAAGCATCCTAACTACCCATTTCACTTATATATTAACGATTATGTTTGGTTTATGCATGATTGATATGATTTACATGAGTTTCTGAGGCAATCAAAAATTGGAAAAAGCTGTAAGGGTCCCCCCTTGTGGTTCTGCCAAAAATTGAAAACTTTTGTTCTTCGAGTATTTGGGCGAATCAAAGCATCCTAACTACCCATTTCACTTATATATTAATGATTATGTTTGTTTTATGCATGGTTGATATAATTTACATGACTTTCTGAGGCAATCAAAAATTGGAAAAAGCTGTAATGGTCCCCCCTTGTAGTTCTGCCAAAAATTGAAAACTTTTGTTATTCGAGTATTTGGGCGAATCAAAGCATCCTAACTACTCATTTCACTTATATAATAACCATTATGTTTGGTTTATGTATGGTTGATATGATTTACATGAGTTTCTGAGGCAATCAAAAATTGGAAAAAGCTGTAAGGGTCCCCCCTTGTGGTTCTGGCAAAAATTGAAAACTTTTGTTCCTCGAGTATTTGGGCGAATCAAAGCATCCTAACTACCCATTTCACTTATATATTAACCATTATGTTTGGTTTAGGTATGGTTGATATGATTTACATGAGTTTCTGAGGCAATCAAAAATTGGAAAAAGCTGTAAGGGTCCCCCCTTGTGGTTCTGGCAAAAATTGAAAACTTTTGTTCTTCGAGTATTTGGGCGAATCAAAGCATCCTAACTACTCATTTCACTTTTATATTAACGATTATGTTTGGTTTATGTATGGTTGACATGATTTACATGAGTTTCTGAGGCAATCAAAAATTGGAAAAAGCTGTAAGGGTCCCCCCTTGTGGTTCTGGCAAAAATTGAAAACTTTTATTCTTCGAGTATTTGGGCGAATCAAAGCATCCTAACTACCCATTTCACTTATATATTAACGATTATGTTTGGTTTATGCATGGTTGATATGATTTACATGAGTTTCTGAGGCAATCAAAAATTGGAAAAAGATGTAAGGGTCCCCCCTTTTGGTTCTGCCAAAAATTGAAAACTTTTGTTCTTCGAGTATTTGGGCAAATAAAATCATCCTAACTACCCATTTCACTTATATATTAACGATTATGTTTGGTTTATGCATGATTGTTATGATTTACATGAGTTTCTGAGGCAATCAAAAATTGGAAAAAGCTGTAAGGGTCCCCCCTTGTGGTTCTGGCAAAAATTGAAAACTTTTGTTCCTCGAGTATTTGGGCGAATCAAAGCATCCTAACTACCCATTTCACTTATATATTAACCATTATGTTTGGTTTAGGTATGGTTGATATGATTTACATAAGTTTCTGAGGCAATCAAAAATTGGAAAAAGCTGTAAGGGTCCCCCCTTGTGGTTCTGGCAAAAATTGAAAACTTTTGTTCTTCGAGTATTTGGGCGAATCAAAGCATCCTAACTACTCATTTCACTTTTATATTAACGATTATGTTTGGTTTATGTATGGTTGACATGATTTACATGAGTTTCTGAGGCAATCAAAAATTGGAAAAAGCTGTAAGGGTCCCCCCTTGTGGTTCTGGCAAAAATTGAAAACTTTTATTCTTCGAGTATTTGGGCGAATCAAAGCATCCTAACTACCCATTTCACTTATATATTAACGATTATGTTTGGTTTATGCATGGTTGATATGATTTACATGAGTTTCTGAGGCAATCAAAAATTGGAAAAAGATGTAAGGGTCCCCCCTTTTGGTTCTGCCAAAAATTGAAAACTTTTGTTCTTCGAGTATTTGGGCAAATAAAATCATCCTAACTACCCATTTCACTTATATATTAACGATTATGTTTGGTTTATGCATGATTGTTATGATTTACATGAGTTTCTGAGGCAATCAAAAATTGGAAAAAGCTGTAAGGGTCCCCCCTTGTGGTTCTGCCAAAAATTGAAAACTTTTGTTCTTCGAGTATTTGGGCGAATCAAAGCATCCTAACTACCCATTTCACTTATATATTAACGATTATGTTTGGTTTAGGTATGGTTGATATGATTTACATGAGTTTCTGAGGCAATCAAAAATTGGAAAAAGCTGTAAGGGTCCCCCCTTGTGGTTCTGGCAAAAATTGAAAACTTTTGTTCTTCGAGTATTTGGGCGAATAAAAGCATCCTAACTACTCATTTCACTTTTATATTAACGATTATGTTTGGTTTATGTATGGTTGATATGATTTACATGAGTTTCTGAGGCAATCAAAAATTGGAAAAAGATGTAAGGGTCCCCCCTTGTGGTTCTGGCAAAAATTGAAAACTTTTGTTCTTCGAGTATTTGGGCGAATAAAAGCATCCTAACTACTCATTTCACTTTTATATTAACGATTATGTTTGGTTTATGTATGGTTGATATGATTTACATGAGTTTCTGAGGCAATCAAAAATTGGAAAAAGCTGTAAGGGTCCCCCCTTGTGGTTCTGCCAAAAATTGAAAACTTTTGTTCTTCGAGTATTTGGGCGAATCAAAGCATCCTAACTACTCATTTCACTTATATATTAACGATTATGTTTGGTTTATCCATGGTTGATATGATTTACATGAGTTTCTGAGGCAATCAAAAATTGGAAAAAGCTGTACGGGTCCCCCCTTGTGGTTCTGGCAAAAATTGAAAACTTTTGTTCTTCGAGTATTTGGGCGAATCAAAGCATCCTAACTACTCATTTCACTTTTACATTAACGATTATGTTTGGTTTATGTATGGTTGATATGATTTACATGAGTTTCTGAGGCAATCAAAAATTGGAAAAAGATGTAAGGGTCCCCCCTTTTGGTTCTGCCAAAAATTGAAAACTTTTGTTCTTCGAGTATTTAGGCAAATCAAAGCATCCTAACTACCCATTTCACTTATATATTAACGATTATGTTTGGTTTATGCATGATTGATATGATTTACATGAGTTTCTGAGGCAATCAAAAATTGGAAAAAGCTGTAAGGGTCCCCCCTTGTGGTTCTGCCAAAAATTGAAAACTTTTGTTCTTCGAGTATTTGGGCGAATCAAAGCATCCTAACTACCCATTTCACTTATATATTAATGATTATGTTTGTTTTATGCATGGTTGATATAATTTACATGACTTTCTGAGGCAATCAAAAATTGGAAAAAGCTGTAATGGTCCCCCCTTGTAGTTCTGCCAAAAATTGAAAACTTTTGTTATTCGATTATTTGGGCGAATCAAAGCATCCTAACTACTCATTTCACTTATATAATAACCATTATGTTTGGTTTATGTATGGTTGATATGATTTACATGAGTTTCTGAGGCAATCAAAAATTGGAAAAAGCTGTAAGGGTCCCCCCTTGTGGTTCTGGCAAAAATTGAAAACTTTTGTTCCTCGAGTATTTGGGCGAATCAAAGCATCCTAACTACCCATTTCACTTATATATTAACCATTATGTTTGGTTTAGGTATGGTTGATATGATTTACATGAGTTTCTGAGGCAATCAAAAATTGGAAAAAGCTGTAAGGGTCCCCCCTTGTGGTTCTGGCAAAAATTGAAAACTTTTGTTCTTCGAGTATTTGGGCGAATCAAAGCATCCTAACTACTCATTTCACTTTTATATTAACGATTATGTTTGGTTTATGTATGGTTGACATGATTTACATGAGAATCTGAGGCAATCAAAAATTGGAAAAAGCTGTAAGGGTCCCCCCTTGTGGTTCTGGCAAAAATTGAAAACTTTTATTCTTCGAGTATTTGGGCGAATCAAAGCATCCTAACTACCCATTTCACTTATATATTAACGATTATGTTTGGTTTAGGTATGGTTGGTATGATTTACATGAGTTTCTGAGGCAATCAAAAATTGGAAAAAGCTGTAAGGGTCTCCCCTTGTGGTTCTGGCAAAAATTGAAAACTTTTGTTCTTCGAGTATTTGGGCGAATAAAAGCATCCTAACTACTCATTTCACTTTTATATTAACGATTATGTTTGGTTTATGTATGGTTGATATGATTTACATGAGTTTCTGAGGCAATCAAAAATTGGAAAAAGCTGTAAGGGTCCCCCCTTGTGGTTCTGGCAAAAATTGAAAACTTTTGTTCTTCGAGTATTTGGGCGAATAAAAGCATCCTAACTACTCATTTCACTTTTATATTAACGATTATGTTTGGTTTATGCATGGTTGATATGATTTACATGAGTTTCTGAGGCAATCAAAAATTGGAAAAAGCTGTAAGGGTCCCCCGTTGTGGTTCTGCCAAAAATTGAAAACTTTTGTTCTTCGAGTATTTGGGCGAATCAAAGCATCCTAACTACTCATTTCACTTATATATTAACGATTATGTTTGGTTTATCCATGGTTGATATGATTTACATGAGTTTCTGAGGCAATCAAAAATTGGAAAAAGCTGTAAGGGTCCCCCCTTGTGGTTCTGGCAAAAATTGAAAACTTTTGTTCTTCGAGTATTTGGGCGAATCAAAGCATCCTAACTACTCATTTCACTTATATAATAACCATTATGTTTGGTTTATGTATGGTTGATATGATTTACATGAGTTTCTGAGGCAATCAAAAATTGGAAAAAGCTGTAAGGGTCCCCCCTTGTGGTTCTGGCAAAAATTGAAAACTTTTGTTCCTCGAGTATTTGGGCGAATCAAAGCATCCTAACTACCCATTTCACTTATATATTAACCATTATGTTTGGTTTAGGTATGGTTGATATGATTTACATGAGTTTCTGAGGCAATCAAAAATTGGAAAAAGCTGTAAGGGTCCCCCCTTGTGGTTCTGGCAAAAATTGAAAACTTTTGTTCTTCGAGTATTTGGGCGAATCAAAGCATCCTAACTACTCATTTCACTTTTATATTAACGATTATGTTTGGTTTATGTATGGTTGACATGATTTACATGAGTTTCTGAGGCAATCAAAAATTGGAAAAAGCTGTAAGGGTCCCCCCTTGTGGTTCTGGCAAAAATTGAAAACTTTTATTCTTCGAGTATTTGGGCGAATCAAAGCATCCTAACTACCCATTTCACTTATATATTAACGATTATGTTTGGTTTATGCATGGTTGATATGATTTACATGAGTTTCTGAGGCAATCAAAAATTGGAAAAAGATGTAAGGGTCCCCCCTTTTGGTTCTGCCAAAAATTGAAAACTTTTGTTCTTCGAGTATTTGGGCAAATAAAATCATCCTAACTACCCATTTCACTTATATATTAACGATTATGTTTGGTTTATGCATGATTGTTATGATTTACATGAGTTTCTGAGGCAATCAAAAATTGGAAAAAGCTGTAAGGGTCCCCCCTTGTGGTTCTGCCAAAAATTGAAAACTTTTGTTCTTCGAGTATTTGGGCGAATCAAAGCATCCTAACTACCCATTTCACTTATATATTAATGATTATGTTTGGTTTATGCATGGTTGATATAATTTACATGAGTTTCTGAGGCAATCAAAAATTGGAAAAAGCTGTAATGGTCCCCCCTTGTAGTTCTGCCAAAAATTGAAAACTTTTGTTATTCGAGTATTTGGGCGAATCAAAGCATCCTAACTACTCATTTCACTTATATAATAACCATTATGTTTGGTTTATGTATGGTTGATATGATTTACATGAGTTTCTAAGGCAATCAAAAATTGGAAAAAGATGTAAGGGTCCCCCCTTGTGGTTCTGGCAAAAATTGAAAACTTTTGTTCCTCGAGTATTTGGGCGAATCAAAGCATCCTAACTACCCATTTCACTTATATATTAACCATTATGTTTGGTTTAGGTATGGTTGATATGATTTACATGAGTTTCTGAGGCAATCAAAAATTGGAAAAAGCTGTAAGGGTCCCCCCTTGTGGTTCTGCCAAAAATTGAAAACTTTTGTTCTTCGAGTATTTGGGCGAATCAAAGCATCCTAACTACTCATTTCACTTTTATATTAACGATTATGTTTGGTTTATGTATGGTTGACATGATTTACATGAGTTTCTGAGGCAATCAAAAATTGGAAAAAGCTGTAAGGGTCCCCCCTTGTGGTTCTGGCAAAAATTGAAAACTTTTATTCTTCGAGTATTTGGGCGAATCAAAGCATCCTAACTACCCATTTCACTTATATATTAACGATTATGTTTGGTTTATGCATGGTTGATATGATTTACATGAGTTTCTGAGGCAATCAAAAATTGGAAAAAGATGTAAGGGTCCCCCCTTTTGGTTCTGCCAAAAATTGAAAACTTTTGTTCTTCGAGTATTTGGGCAAATCAAAGCATCCTAACTACCCATTTCACTTATATATTAACGATTATGTTTGGTTTATGCATGATTGATATGATTTACATGAGTTTCTGAGGCAATCAAAAATTGGAAAAAGCTGTAAGGGTCCCCCCTTGTGGTTCTGCCAAAAATTGAAAACTTTTGTTCTTCGAGTATTTGGGCGAATCAAAGCATCCTAACTACCCATTTCACTTATATATTAATGATTATGTTTGTTTTATGCATGGTTGATATAATTTACATGACTTTCTGAGGCAATCAAAAATTGGAAAAAGCTGTAATGGTCCCCCCTTGTAGTTCTGCCAAAAATTGAAAACTTTTGTTATTCGAGTATTTGGGCGAATCAAAGCATCCTAACTACTCATTTCACTTATATAATAACCATTATGTTTGGTTTATGTATGGTTGATATGATTTACATGAGTTTCTGAGGCAATCAAAAATTGGAAAAAGCTGTAAGGGTCCCCCATTGTGGTTCTGGCAAAAATTGAAAACTTTTGTTCCTCGAGTATTTGGGCGAATCAAAGCATCCTAACTACCCATTTCACTTATATATTAACGATTATGTTTGGTTTATGCATGGTTGATATGATTTACATGAGTTTCTGAGGCAATCAAAAATTGGAAAAAGATGTAAGGGTCCCCCCTTTTGGTTCTGCCAAAAATTGAAAACTTTTGTTCTTCGAGTATTTGGGCAAATCAAAGCATCCTAACTACCCATTTCACTTATATATTAACGATTATGTTTGGTTTATGCATGATTGATATGATTTACATGAGTTTCTGAGGCAATCAAAAATTGGAAAAAGCTGTAAGGGTCCCCCCTTGTGGTTCTGGCAAAAATTGAAAACTTTTGTTCTTCGAGTATTTGGGCGAATAAAAGCATCCTAACTACTCATTTCACTTTTATATTAACGATTATGTTTGGTTTATGTATGGTTGATATGATTTACATGAGTTTCTGAGGCAATCAAAAATTGGAAAAAGCTGTAAGGGTCCCCCGTTGTGGTTCTGCCAAAAATTGAAAACTTTTGTTCTTCGAGTATTTGGGCGAATCAAAGCATCCTAACTACGCATTTCACTTATATATTAACGATTATGTTTGGTTTATGCATGGTTGATATAATTTACATGAGTTTCTGAGGCAATCAAAAATTGGAAAAAGCTGTAATGGTCCCCCCTTGTAGTTCTGCCAAAAATTGAAAACTTTTGTTCTTCGAGTTTTTGGGCGAATAAAAGCATCCTAACTACTCATTTCACTTTTATATTAACGATTATGTTTGGTTGATATGATTTACATGAGTTTCTGAGGCAATCAAAAATTGGAAAAAGCTGTAAGGGTCCCCCCTTGTGGTTCTGGCAAAAATTGAAAACTTTTGTTCTTCGAGTATTTGGGCGAATAAAAGCATCCTAACTACTCATTTCACTTTTATATTAACGATTATGTTTGGTTTATGTATGGTTGATATGATTTACATGAGTTTCTGAGGCAATCAAAAATTGGAAAAAGCTGTAAGGGTCCCCCGTTGTGGTTCTGCCAAAAATTGAAAACTTTTGTTCTTCGAGTATTTGGGCGAATCAAAGCATCCTAACTACCCATTTCACTTATATATTAACGATTATGTTTGGTTTATGCATGGTTGATATGATTTACATGAGTTTCTGAGGCAATCAAAAATTGGAAAAAGATGTAAGGGTCCCCCCTTTTGGTTCTGCCAAAAATTGAAAACTTTTGTTCTTCGAGTATTTGGGCAAATAAAATCATCCTAACTACCCATTTCACTTATATATTAACGATTATGTTTGGTTTATGCATGATTGTTATGATTTACATGAGTTTCTGAGGCAATCAAAAATTGGAAAAAGCTGTAAGGGTCCCCCCTTGTGGTTCTGCCAAAAATTGAAAACTTTTGTTCTTCGAGTATTTGGGCGAATCAAAGCATCCTAACTACCCATTTCACTTATATATTAACGATTATGTTTGGTTTATGCATGGTTGATATGATTTACATGAGTTTCTGAGGCAATCAAAAATTGGAAAAAGATGTAAGGGTCCCCCCTTTTGGTTCTGCCAAAAATTGAAAACTTTTGTTCTTCGAGTATTTGGGCAAATAAAATCATCCTAACTACCCATTTCACTTATATATTAACGATTATGTTTGGTTTATGCATGATTGTTATGATTTACATGAGTTTCTGAGGCAATCAAAAATTGGAAAAAGCTGTAAGGGTCCCCCCTTGTGGTTCTGCCAAAAATTGAAAACTTTTGTTCTTCGAGTATTTGGGCGAATCAAAGCATCCTAACTACCCATTTCACTTATATATTAATGATTATGTTTGGTTTATGCATGGTTGATATAATTTACATGAGTTTCTGAGGCAATCAAAAATTGGAAAAAGCTGTAATGGTCCCCCCTTGTAGTTCTGCCAAAAATTGAAAACTTTTGTTCTTCGAGTTTTTGGGCGAATAAAAGCATCCTAACTACTCATTTCACTTTTATATTAACGATTATGTTTGGTTGATATGATTTACATGAGTTTCTGAGGCAATCAAAAATTGGAAAAAGCTGTAAGGGTCCCCCCTTGTGGTTCTGGCAAAAATTGAAAACTTTTGTTCTTCGAGTATTTGGGCGAATAAAAGCATCCTAACTACTCATTTCACTTTTATATTAACGACTATGTTTGGTTTATGTATGGTTGATATGATTTACATGAGTTTCTGAGGCAATCAAAAATTGGAAAAAGCTGTAAGGGTCCCCCGTTGTGGTTCTGCCAAAAATTGAAAACTTTTGTTCTTCGAGTATTTGGGCGAATCAAAGCATCCTAACTACGCATTTCACTTATATATTAACGATTATGTTTGGTTTATCCATGGTTGATATGATTTACATGAGTTTCTGAGGCAATCAAAAATTGGAAAAAGCTGTAAGGGTCCCCCCTTGTGGTTCTGGCAAAAATTGAAAACTTTTATTCTTCGAGTATTTGGGCGAATCAAAGCATCCTAACTACCCATTTCACTTATATATTAACGATTATGTTTGGTTTATGCATGGTTGATATGATTTACATGAGTTTCTGAGGCAATCAAAAATTGGAAAAAGATGTAAGGGTCCCCCCTTTTGGTTCTGCCAAAAATTGAAAACTTTTGTTCTTCGAGTATTTGGGCAAATAAAATCATCCTAACTACCCATTTCACTTATATATTAACGATTATGTTTGGTTTATGCATGATTATTATGATTTACATGAGTTTCTGAGGCAATCAAAAATTGGAAAAAGCTGTAAGGGTCCCCCCTTGTGGTTCTGCCAAAAATTGAAAACTTTTGTTCTTCGAGTATTTGGGCGAATCAAAGCATCCTCACTACCCATTTCACTTATATATTAATGATTATGTTTGGTTTATGCATGGTTGATATAATTTACATGAGTTTCTGAGGCAATCAAAAATTGGAAAAAGCTGTAATGGTCCCCCCTTGTAGTTCTGCCAAAAATTGAAAACTTTTGTTCTTCGAGTATTTGGGCGAATCAAAGCATCCTAACTACTCATTTCACTTATATATTAACCATTATGTTTGGTTTATGTATGGTAGATATGATTTACATGAGTTTCTGAGGCAATCAAAAATTGGAAAAAGCTGTAAGGGTCCCCCCTTGTGGTTCTGGCAAAATTTGAAAACTTTTGTTCCTCGAGTATTTGGGCGAATCAAAGCATCCTAACTACCCATTTCACTTATATATTAACGATTATGTTTGGTTTAGGTATGGTTGATATGGTTTACATGAGTTTCTGAGGCAATCAAAAATTGGAAAAAGCTGTAAGGGTCCCCCCTTGTGGTTCTGGCAAAAATTGAAAACTTTTGTTCTTCGAGTATTTGGGCGAATAAAAGCATCTTAACTACTCATTTCACTTTTATATTAACGATTTTGTTTGGTTTATGTATGGTTGATATGATTTACATGAGTTTCTGAGGCAATCAAAAATTGGAAAAAGCTGTAAGGGTCCCCCCTTGTGGTTCTGGCAAAAATTGAAAACTTTTGTTCTTCGAGTATTTGGGCGAATAAAAGCATCCTAACTACTCATTTCACTTTTATATTAACGATTATGTTTGGTTTATGTATGGTTGATATGATTTACATGAGTTTCTGAGGCAATCAAAAATTGGAAAAAGCTGTAAGGGTCCCCCCTTGTGGTTTTAGCAAAATTTGAAAACTTTTGTTTCTCGAGTATTTGGGCGAATCAAAGCATCCTAACTACCCATTTCACTTAAATATTAACGATTATGTTTGGTTTAGGTATGGTTGATATGATTTACATGAGTTTCTGAGGCAATCAAAAATTGGAAAAAGCTGTAAGGGTCCCCCCTTGTGGTTCTGGCAAAAATTGAAAAGTTTTGTTCTTCGAGTATTTGGGCGAATAAAAGCATCCTAATTACTCATTTCACTTTTATATTAACGATTATGTTTGGTTTATGTATGGTTGATATGATTTACATGAGTTTCTGAGGCAATCAAAAATTGGAAAAAGCTGTAAGGGTCCCCCGTTGTGGTTCTGCCAAAAATTGAAAACTTTTGTTCTTCGAGTATTTGGGCGAATCAAAGCTTCCTAACTACTCATTTCACTTATATATTAACGATTATGTTTGGTTTATCCATGGTTGATATGATTTACATGAGTTTCTGAGGCAATCAAAAATTGGAAAAAGCTGTAAGGGTCCCCCCTTGTGGTTCTGGCAAAAATTGAAAACTTTTATTCTTCGAGTATTTGGGCGAATCAAAGCATCCTAACTACCCATTTCACTTATATATTATAGATTATGTTTGGTTTATGCATGGTTGATATGATTTACATGAGTTTCTGAGGCAATCAAAAATTGGAAAAAGATGTAAGGGTCCCCCCTTTTGGTTCTGCCAAAAATTGAAAACTTTTGTTCTTCGAGTATTTGGGCAAATAAAATCATCCTAACTACCCATTTCACTTATATATTAACGATTATGTTTGGTTTATGCATGATTGTTATGATTTACATGAGTTTCTGAGGCAATCAAAAATTGGAAAAAGCTGTAAGGGTCCCCCCTTGTGGTTCTGCCAAAAATTGAAAACTTTTTTTCTTCGAGTATTTGGGCGAATCAAAGCATCCTAACTACCCATTTCACTTATATATTAATGATTATGTTTGGTTTATGCATGGTTGATATAATTTACATGAGTTTCTGAGGCAATCAAAAATTGGAAAAAGCTGTAATGGTCCCCCCTTGTAGTTCTGCCAAAAATTGAAAACTTTTGTTCTTCGAGTATTTGGGCGAATCAAAGCATCCTAACTACTCATTTCACTTATATATTAACCATTATGTTTGGTTTATGTATGGTTGATATGACTTACATGAGTTTCTGAGGCAATCAAAAATTGGAAAAAGCTGTAAGGGTCCCCCCTTGTGGTTCTGGCAAAATTTGAAAACTTTTGTTCCTCGAGTATTTGGGCGAATCAAAGCATCCTAACTACCCATTTCACTTATATATTAACGATTATGTTTGGTTTAGGTATGGTTGATATGATTTACATGAGTTTCTGAGGCAATCAAAAATTGGAAAAAGCTGTAAGGGTCCCCCCTTGTGGTTCTGGCAAAAATTGAAAACTTTTGTTCTTCGAGTATTTCGGCGAATAAAAGCATCCTAACTACTCATTTCACTTTTATATTAACGATTTTGTTTGGTTTATGTATGGTTGATATGATTTACATGAGTTTCTGAGGCAATCAAAAATTGGAAAAAGCTGTAAGGGTCCCCCCTTGTGGTTCTGGCAAAAATTGAAAACTTTTGTTCTTCGAGTATTTGGGCGAATAAAAGCATCCTAACTACTCATTTCACTTATATATTAACCATTATGTTTGGTTTATGTATGGTTGATATGATTTACATGAGTTTCTGAGGCAATCAAAAATTGGAAAAAGCTGTAAGGGTCCCCCCTTGTGGTTCTGGCAAAATTTGAAAACTTTTGTTCCTCGAGTATTTGGGCGAATCAAAGCATCCTAACTACCCATTTCACTTAAATATTAACGATTATGTTTGGTTTAGGTATGGTTGATATGATTTACATGAGTTTCTGAGGCAATCAAAAATTGGAAAAAGCTGTAAGGGTCCCCCCTTGTGGTTCTGGCAAAAATTGAAAACTTTTGTTCTTCGAGTATTTGGGCGAATAAAAGCATCCTAATTACTCATTTCACTTTTATATTAACGATTATGTTTGGTTTATGTATGGTTGATATGATTTACATGAGTTTCTGAGGCAATCAAAAATTGGAAAAAGCTGTAAGGGTCCCCCGTTGTGGTTCTGCCAAAAATTGAAAACTTTTGTTCTTCGAGTATTTGGGCGAATCAAAGCATCCTAACTACTCATTTCACTTAAATATTAACGATTATGTTTGGTTTATCCATGGTTGATATGATTTACATGAGTTTCTGAGGCAATCAAAAATTGGAAAAAGCTGTAAGGGTCCCCCCTTGTGGTTCTGGCAAAAATTGAAAACTTTTATTCTTCGAGTATTTGGGCGAATCAAAGCATCCTAACTACCCATTTCACTTATATATTAACGATTATGTTTGGTTTATGCATGGTTGATATGATTTACATGAGTTTCTGAGGCAATCAAAAATTGGAAAAAGATGTAAGGGTCCCCCCTTTTGGTTCTGCCAAAAATTGAAAACTTTTGTTCTTCGAGTATTTGGGCAAATCAAATCATCCTAACTACCCATTTCACTTATATATTAACGATTATGTTTGGTTTATGCATGATTGATATGATTTACATGAGTTTCTGAGGCAATCAAAAATTGGAAAAAGCTGTAAGAGTCCCCCCTTGTGGTTCTGCCAAAAATTGAAAACTTTTGTTCTTCGAGTATTTAGGCGAATCAAAGCATCCTAACTACCCATTTCACTTTTATATTAACGATTATGTTTGGTTTATGTATGGTTGATATGATTTACATGAGTTTCTGAGGCAATCAAAAATTGGAAAAAGATGTAAGGGTCCCCCCTTTTGGTTCTGCCAAAAATTGAAAACTTTTGTTCTTCGAGTATTTGGGCAAATCAAAGCATCCTAACTACCCATTTCACTTATATATTAACGATTATGTTTGGTTTAATCATTGTTGATATGATTTACATGAGTTTCTGTGGCAATCAAAAATTGGAAAAAGATGTAAGGGTCCCCCCTTTTGGTTCTGCCAAAAATTGAAAACTTTTGTTTTTCGAGTATTTGGGCAAATCAAAGCATCCTAACTACCCATTTCACTTATATATTAACGATTATGTTTGGCTTATGCATGATTGATATGATTTACATGAGTTTCTGAGACAATCAAAAATTGGAAAAAGCTGTAAGGGTCCCCCCTTGTGGTTCTGCCAAAAATTGAAAACTTTTGTTATTCGAGTATTTGGGCGAATCAAAGCATCCTAACTACCCATTTCACTTATATATTAATGATTATGTTTGGTTTATGCATGGTTGATATAATTTACATGAGTTTCTGAGGCAATCAAAAATTGGAAAAAGCTGTAATGGTCCCCCCTTGTAGTTCTGCCAAAAATTGAAAACTTTTGTTATTCGAGTATTTGGGCGAATCAAAGCATCCTAACTACTCATTTCACTTATATATTAACCATTATGTTTGGTTTATGTATGGTTGATATGATTTACATGAGTTTCTGAGGCAATCAAAAATTGGAAAAAGCTGTATGGGTCCCCCCTTGTGGTTCTGGCAAAATTTGAAAACTTTTGTTCCTCGAGTATTTGGGCGAATCAAAGCATCCTAACTACCCATTTCACTTATATATTAACGATTATGTTTGGTTTAGGTATGGTTGATATGATTTACATGAGTTTCTGACGCAATCAAAAATTGGAAAAATCTGTAAGGGTCCCCCCTTGTGGTTCTGGCAAAAATTGAAAACTTTTGTTCTTCGAGTATTTGGGCGAATAAAAGCATCCTAACTACTCATTTCACTTTTATATTAACGATTATGTTTGGTTTATGTATGGTTGATATGATTTACATGAGTTTCTGAGGCAATCAAAAATTGGAAAAAGCTGTAAGGGTCCCCCCTTGTGGTTCTGGCAAAAATTGAAAACTTTTGTTCTTCGAGTATTTGGGAGAATAAAAGCATCCTAACTACTCATTTCACTTTTATATTAACGATTATGTTTGGTTTATATATGGTTGATATGATTTACATGAGTTTCTGAGGCAATCAAAAATTGGAAAAAGCTGTAAGGGTCCCCCCTTATGGTTCTGGCAAAAATTGAAAACTTTTGTTCTTCGAGTTTTTGGGCGAATAAAAGCATCCTAACTACTCATTTCACTTTTATATTAACGATTATGTTTGGTTTATATATGGTTGATATGATTTACATGAGTTTCTGAGGCAATCAAAAATTGGAAAAAGCTGTAAGGGTCCCCCCTTGTGGTTCTGGCAAAAATTGAAAACTTTTGTTCTTCGAGTATTTGGGAGAATAAAAGCATCCTAACTACTCATTTCACTTTTATATTAACGATTATGTTTGGTTTATATATGGTTGATATGATTTACATGAGTTTCTGAGGCAATCAAAAATTGGAAAAAGCTGTAAGGGTCCCCCCTTATGGTTCTGGCAAAAATTGAAAACTTTTGTTCTTCGAGTATTTGGGCGAATCAAAGCATCCTAACTACCCATTTCACTTATATATTAATGATTATGTTTGGTTTATGCATGGTTGATATAATTTACATGAGTTTCTGAGGCAATCAAAAATTGGAAAAAGCTGTAATGGTCCCCCCTTGTAGTTCTGCCAAAAATTGAAAACTTTTGTTATTCGAGTATTTGGGCGAATCAAAGCATCCTAACTACTCATTTCACTTATATATTAACCATTATGTTTGGTTTATGTATGGTTGATATGATTTACATGAGTTTCTGAGGCAATCAAAAATTGGAAAAAGCTGTAAGGGTCCCCCCTTGTGGTTCTGGCAAAATTTGAAAACTTTTGTTCCTCGAGTATTTGGGCGAATCAAAGCATCCTAACTACCCATTTCACTTATATAGTAACGATTATGTTTGGTTTAGGTATGGTTGATATGATTTACATGAGTTTCTGAGGCAATCAAAAATTGGAAAAAGCTGTAAGGGTCCCTCCTTGTGGTTCTGGCAAAAATTGAAAACTTTTGTTCTTCGAGTATTTGGGCGAATAAAAGCATCCTAACTACTCATTTCACTTTTATATTAACGATTATGTTTGGTTTATGTATGGTTGATATGATTTACATGAGTTTCTGAGGCAATCAAAAATTGGAAAATGCTGTAAGGGTCCCCCCTTGTGGTTCTGGCAAAAATTGAAAACTTTTGTTCTTCGAGTATTTGGGAGAATAAAAGCATCCTAACTACTCATTTCACTTTTATATTAACGATTATGTTTGGTTTATATATGGTTGATATGATTTACATGAGTTTCTGAGGCAATCAAAAATTGGAAAAAGCTGTAAGGGTCCCCCCTTGTGGTTCTGGCAAAAATTGAAAACTTTTGTTCTTCGAGTTTTTGGGCGAATAAAAGCATCCTAACTACTCATTTCACTTTTATATTAACGATTATGTTTGGTTGATATGATTTACATGAGTTTCTGAGGCAATCAAAAATTGGAAAAAGATGTAAGGGTCCCCCTTTTGGTTCTGCCAAAAATTGAAAACTTTTGTTCTTCGAGTATTTGGGCGAATCAAAGCATCCTAACTACTCATTTCACTTATATATTAACGATTATGTTTGGTTTATCCATGGTTGATATGATTTACATGAGTTTCTGAGGCAATCAAAAATTGGAAAAAGCTGTAAGGGTCCCCCCTTGTGGTTCTGGCAAAAATTGAAAACTTTTATTCTTCGAGTATTTGGGCGAATCAAACCATCCTAACTACTCATTTCACTTATATATTAAGGATTATGTTTGGTTTATCCATGGTTGAAATGATTTACAAGAGTTTCTGAGGCAATCAAAAATTGGAAAAAGATGTAAGGGTCCCCCCTTTTGGTTCTGCCAAAAATTGAAAACTTTTGTTCTTCGAGTATTTGGGCGAATCAAAGCATCCTAACTACTCATTTCACTATATATTAACGATTATGTTTGGTTTATGTATGGTTGATATGATTTACATGAGTTTCTGAGGCAATCAAAAATTGGAAAAAGCTGTAAGGGTCCCCCCTTGTGGTTGTGGCAAAAATTGAAAACTTTTGTTCTTCGAGTATTTGGGCGAATCAAAGCTTCCTAACTGCCCATTTCACTTATATATTAAAGATTATCTTTGGTTTAGGTACGGTTGATATAATTTACATGCGTTTCTGAGGCAATTAAAAATTGGAAAAAGCTGTAAGGGTCCCCCCTTGTGGTTCTGCCAAAAATTGAAAACTTTTATTCTTCGAGTATTTGGGCGAATCAAAGCATCCTAACTACCCATTTCACTTATATATTAACGATTCTGTTTGGTTTATGCATGGTTGATATGATTTACATGAGTTTCTGAGGCAATCAAAAATTGGAAAAAGATGTAAGGGTCCCCCCTTTTGGTTCTGCCAAAAATTGAAAACTTTTGTTCTTCGAGTATTTGGGCAAATCAAATCATCCTAACTACCCATTTCACTTATATATTAACGATTATGTTTGGTTTATGCATGATTGTTATGATTTACATGAGTTTCTGAGGCAATCAAAAATTGGAAAAAGCTGTAAGGGTCCCCCCTTGTGGTTCTGCCAAAAATTGAAAACTTTTGTTCTTCGAGTATTTGGGCGAATCAAAGCATCCTAACTACCCATTTCACTTATATATTAATGATTATGTTTGGTTTATGCATGGTTGATATAATTTACATGAGTTTCTCAGGCAATCAAAAATTGGAAAAAGCTGTAATGGTCCCCCCTTGTAGTTCTGCCAAAAATTGAAAACTTTTGTTCTTCGAGTGTTTGGGCGAATCAAAGCATCCTAACTACTCATTTCACTTATATATTAACCATTATGTTTGGTTTATGTATGGTTGATATGATTTACATGAGTTTCTGAGGCAATCAAAAATTGGAAAAAGCTGTAAGGGTCCCCCCTTGTGGTTCTGGCAAAATTTGAAAACTTTTGTTCCTCGAGTATTTGGGCGAATCAAAGCATCCTAACTACCCATTTCACCTATATATTAACGATTATGTTTGGTTTAGGTATGGTTGATATGATTTACATGAGTTTCTGAGGCAATCAAAAATTGGAAAAAGCTGTAAGGGTCCCCCCTTGTGGTTCTGGCAAAAATTGAAAACTTTTGTTCTTCGAGTATTTGGGCGAATAAAAGCATCCTAACTACTCATTTCACTTTTATATTAACGATTATGTTTGGTTTATGTATGGTTGATATGATTTACATGAGTTTCTGAGGCAATCAAAAATTGGAAAAAGCTGTAAGGGTCCCCCCTTGTGGTTCTGGCAAAAATTGAAAACTTTTGTTCTTCGAGTATTTGGGCGAATAAAAGCATCCTAACTACTCATTTCACTTTTATATTAACGATTATGTTTGGTTTATGTATGGTTGATATGATTTACATGAGTTTCTGAGGCAATCAAAAATTGAAAAAAGCTGTAAGGGTCCCCCCTTGTGGTTCTGGCAAAATTTGAAAACTTTTGTTCCTCGAGTATTTGGGCGAATCAAAGCATCCTAACTACCCATTTCACTTAAATATTAACGATTATGTTTGGTTTAGGTATGGTTGATATGATTTACATGAGTTTCTGAGGCAATCAAAAATTGGAAAAAGCTGTAAGGGTCCCCCCTTGTGGTTCTGCCAAAAATTGAAAACTTTTGTTCCTCGAGTATTTGGGCGAATCAAAGCATCCTAACTACCCATTTCACTTATATATTAACCATTATGTTTGGTTTATGTATGGTTGATATGATTTACATGAGTTTCTGAGGCAATCAAAAATTGGAAAAAGCATGGCAAAATTTGAAAACTTTTGTTCCTCGAGTATTTGGGCGAATCAAAGCATCCTAACTACCCATTTCACTTATATATTAACCATTATGTTTGGTTTAGGTATGGTTGATATGATTTACATGAGTTTCTGAGGGAATCAAAAATTGGAAAAAGCTGTAAGGGTCCCCCCTTGTGGTTCTGGCAAAAATTGAAAACTTTTGTTCTTCGAGTATTTGGGCGAATAAAAGCATCCTAACTACTCATTTCACTTTTATATTAACGATTATGTTTGGTTTATGTATGGTTGATATGATTTACATGAGTTTCTGAGGCAATCAAAAATTGGAAAAAGCTGTAAGGGTCCCCCCTTGTGGTTCTGGCAAAAATTGAAAACTTTTGTTCTTCGAGTATTTGGGAGAATAAAAGCATCCTAACTACTCATTTCACTTTTATATTAACGATTATGTTTTGTTTATATATGGTTGATATGATTTACATGAGTTTCTGAGGCAATCAAAAATTGGAAAAAGCTGTAAGGGTCCCCCCTTATGGTTCTGGCAAAAATTGAAAACTTTTGTTCTTCGAGTTTTTGGGCGAATAAAAGCATCCTAACTACTCATTTCACTTTTATATTAACGATTATGTTTGGTTGATATGATTTACATGAGTTTCTGAGGCAATCAAAAATTGGAAAAAGATGTAAGGGTCCCCCCTTTTGGTTCTGCCAAAAATTGAAAACTTTTGTTGTTCGAGTATTTGGGCGAATCAAAGCATCCTAACTACTCATTTCACTTATATATTAATGATTATGTTTGGTTTATGCATGGTTGATATAATTTACATGAGTTTCTGAGGCAATCAAAAATTGGAAAAAGATGTAAGGGTCCCCCCTTTTGGTTCTGCCAAAAATTGAAAACTTTTGTTCTTCGAGTATTTGGGCGAATCAAAGCATCCTAACTACCCATTTCACTTATATATTAATGATTATGTTTGGTTTATGCATGGTTGATATAATTTACATGAGTTTCTGAGGCAATCAAAAATTGGAAAAAGCTGTAATGGTCCCCCCTTGTAGTTCTGCCAAAAATTGAAAACTTTTGTTATTCGAGTATTTGGGCGAATCAAAGCATCCTAACTACTCATTTCACTTATATATTAACCATTATGTTTGGTTTATGTATGGTTGATATGATTTACATGAGTTTCTGAGGCAATCAAAAATTGGAAAAAGCTGTAAGGGTCCCCCCTTGTGGTTCTGGCAAAAATTGAAAACTTTTGTTCTTCGAGTATTTGGGCGAATAAAAGCATCCTAACTACTCATTTCACTTTTATATTAACGATTATGTTTGGTTTATGTATGGTTGATATGATTTACATGAGTTTCTGAGGCAATCAAAAATTGGAAAAAGCTGTAAGGGTCCCCCCTTGTGGTTCTGGCAAAAATTGAAAACTTTTGTTCTTCGAGTATTTGGGAGAATAAAAGCATCCTAACTACTCATTTCACTTTTATATTAACGATTATGTTTGGTTTATATATGGTTGATATGATTTACATGAGTTTCTGAGGCAATCAAAAATTGGAAAAAGCTGTAAGGGTCCCCCCTTGTGGTTCTGGCAAAAATTGAAAACTTTTGTTCTTCGAGTTTTTGGGCGAATAAAAGCATCCTAACTACTCATTTCACTTTTATATTAACGATTATCTTTGGTTGATATGATTTACATGAGTTTCTGAGGCAATCAAAAATTGGAAAAAGCTGTAAGGGTCCCCCCTTGTGGTTCTGGCAAAAATTGAAAACTTTTGTTCTTCGAGTATTTGGGCGAATAAAAGCATCCTAACTACTCATTTCACTTTTATATTAACGATTATGTTTGGTTGATGTATGGTTGATATGATTTACATGAGTTTCTGAGGCAATCAAAAATTGGAAAAAGCTGTAAGGGTCCCCCCTTGTGGTTCTGCCAAAAATTGAAAACTTTTGTTCTTCGAGTATTTGGGCGAATCAAAGCATCCTAACTACCCATTTATATATTAATGATTATGTTTGGTTTATGCATGGTTGATATAATTTACATGAGTTTCTGAGGCAATCAAAAATTGGAAAAAGCTGTAATGGTCCCCCCTTGTAGTTCTGCCAAAAATTGAAAACTTTTGTTATTCGAGTATTTGGGCGAATCAAAGCATCCTAACTACTCATTTCACTTATATATTAACCATTATGTTTGGTTTATGTATGGCTGATATGATTTACATGAGTTTCTGAGGCAATCAAAAATTGGAAAAAGCTGTAAGGGTCCCCCCTTGTGGTTCTGGCAAAATTTGAAAACTTTTGTTCCTCGAGTATTTGGGCGAATCAAAGCATCCTAACTACCCATTTCACTTATATAGTAACGATTATGTTTGGTTTAGGTATGGTTGATATGATTTACATGAGTTTCTGAGGCAATCAAAAATTGGAAAAAGCTGTAAGGGTCCCCCCTTGTGGTTCTGGCAAAAATTGAAAACTTTTGTTCTTCGAGTATTTGGGCGAATAAAAGCATCCTAACTACTCATTTCACTTTTATATTAACGATTATGTTTGGTTTATGTATGGTTGATATGATTTACATGAGTTTCTGAGGCAATCAAAAATTGGAAAAAGCTGTAAGGGTCCCCCCTTGTGGTTCTGGCAAAAATTGAAAACTTTTGTTCTTCGAGTATTTGGGAGAATAAAAGCATCCTAACTACTCATTTCACTTTTATATTAACGATTATGTTTGGTTTATATATGGTTGATATGATTTACTTGAGTTTCTGAGGCAATCAAAAATTGGAAAAAGCTGTAAGGGTCCCCCCTTGTGGTTCTGGCAAAAATTGAAAACTTTTGTTCTTCGAGTTTTTGGGCGAATAAAAGCATCCTAACTACTCATCTCACTTTTATATTAACGATTATGTTTGGTTGATATGATTTACATGAGTTTCTGAGGCAATCAAAAATTGGAAAAAGATGTAAGGGTCCCCCTTTTGGTTCTGCCAAAAATTGAAAACTTTTGTTCTTCGAGTATTTGGGCGAATCAAAGCATCCTAACAACTCATTTCACTTATATATTAACGATTATGTTTGGTTTATCCATGGTTGATATGATTTACATGAGTTTCTGAGGCAATCAAAAATTGGAAAAAGCTGTAAGGGTCCCCCCTTGTGGTTCTGGCAAAAATTGAAAACTTTTATTCTTCGAGTATTTGGGCGAATCAAACCATCCTAACTACTCATTTCACTTATATATTAAGGATTATGTTTGGTTTATCCATGGTTGATATGATTTACAAGAGTTTCTGAGGCAATCAAAAATTGGAAAAAGATGTAAGGGTCCCCCCTTTTGGTTCTGCCAAAAATTGAAAACTTTTGTTCTTCGAGTATTTGGGCGAATCAAAGCATCCTAACTACTCATTTCACTATATATTAACGATTATGTTTGGTTTATGTATGGTTGATATGATTTACATGAGTTTCTGAGGCAATCAAAAATTGGAAAAAGCTGTAAGGGTCCCCCCTTGTGGTTGTGGCAAAAATTGAAAACTTTTGTTCTTAGAGTATTTGGGCGAATCAAAGCTTCCTAACTGCCCATTTCACTTATATATTAAAGATTATCTTTGGTTTAGGTACGGTTGATATGATTTACATGCGTTTCTGAGGCAATTAAAAATTGGAAAAAGCTGTAAGGGTCCCCCCTTATGGTTCTGCCAAAAATTGAAAACTTTTATTCTTCGAGTATTTGGGCGAATCAAAGCATCCTAACTACCCATTTCACTTATATATTAACGATTATGTTTGGTTTATGCATGGTTGATATGATTTACATGAGTTTCTGAGGCAATCAAAAATTGGAAAAAGATGTAAGGGTCCCCCCTTTTGGTTCTGCCAAAAATTGAAAACTTTTGTTCTTCGAGTATTTGGGCAAATCAAATCATCCTAACTACCCATTTCACTTATATATTAACGATTATGTTTGGTTTATGCATGATTGTTATGATTTACATGAGTTTCTGAGGCAATCAAAAATTGGAAAAAGCTGTAAGGGTCCCCCCTTGTGGTTCTGCCAAAAATTGAAAACTTTTGTTCTTCGAGTATTTGGGCGAATCAAAGCATCCTAACTACCCATTTCACTTATATATTAATGATTATGTTTGGTTTATGCATGGTTGATATAATTTACATGAGTTTCTGAGGCAATCAAAAATTGAAAAAAGCTGTAATGGTCCCCCCTTGTAGTTCTGCCAAAAATTGAAAACTTTTGTTCTTCGAGTGTTTGGGCGAATCAAAGCATCCTAACTACTCATTTCACTTATATATTAACCATTATGTTTGGTTTATGTATGGTTGATATGATTTACATGAGTTTCTGAGGCAATCAAAAATTGGAAAAAGCTGTAAGGGTCCCCCCTTGTGGTTCTGGCAAAATTTGAAAACTTTTGTTCCTCGAGTATTTGGGCGAATCAAAGCATCCTAACTACCCATTTCACCTATATATTAACGATTATGTTTGGTTTAGGTATGGTTGATATGATTTACATGAGTTTCTGAGGCAATCAAAAATTGGAAAAAGCTGTAAGGGTCCCCCCTTGTGGTTCTGGCAAAAATTGAAAACTTTTGTTCTTCGAGTATTTGGGCGAATAAAAGCATCCTAACTACTCATTTCACTTTTATATTAACGATTATGTTTGGTTTATGTATGGTTGATATGATTTACATGAGTTTCTGAGGCAATAAAAAATTGGAAAAAGCTGTAAGGGTCCCCCCTTGTGGTTCTGGCAAAAATTGAAAACTTTTGTTCTTCGAGTATTTGGGCGAATAAAAGCATCCTAACTACTCATTTCACTTTTATATTAACGATTATGTTTGGTTTATGTATGGTTGATATGATTTACATGAGTTTCTGAGGCAAACAAAAATTGAAAAAAGCTGTAAGGGTCCCCCCTTGTGGTTCTGGCAAAATTTGAAAACGTTTGTTCCTCGAGTATTTGGGCGAATCAAAGCATCCTAACTACCCATTTCACTTATATATTAACCATTATGTTTGGTTTATGTATGGTTGATATGATTTACATGAGTTTCTGAGGCAATCAAAAATTGGAAAAAGCTGTAAGGGTCCCCCCTTGTGGTTCTGGCAAAATTTGAAAACTTTTGTTCCTCGAGTATTTGGGCGAATCAAAGCATCCTAACTACCCATTTCACTTATATATTAACGATTATGTTTGGTTTAGGTATGGTTGATATGATTTACATGAGTTTCTGAGGCAATCAAAAATTGGAAAAAGCTGTAAGGGTCCCCCCTTGTGGTTCTGGCAAAAATTGAAAACTTTTGTTCTTCGAGTATTTGGGCGAATAAAAGCATCCTAACTACTCATTTCACTTTTATATTAACGATTATGTTTGGTTTATGTATGGTTGATATGATTTACATGAGTTTCTGAGGCAATCAAAAATTGGAAAAAGCTGTAAGGGTCCCCCCTTGTGGTTCTGGCAAAAATTGAAAACTTTTGTTCTTCGAGTATTTGGGCGAATAAAAGCATCCTAACTACTCATTTCACTTATATATTAACGATTATGTTTGGTTTATCCATGGTTGATATGATTTACATGAGTTTCTGAGGCAATCAAAAATTGGAAAAAGCTGTAAGGGTCCCCCCTTGTGGTTCTGGCAAAAATTGAAAACTTTTATTCTTCGAGTATTTGGGCGAATCAAAGCATCCTAACTACCCATTTCACTTATATATTAACGTTTATGTTTGGTTTATGCATGGTTGATATGATTTACATGAGTTTCTGAGGCAATCAAAAATTGGAAAAAGATGTAAGGGTCCCCCCTTTTGGTTCTGCCAAAAATTGAAAACTTTTGTTCTTCGAGTATTTGGGCAAATCAAATCATCCTAACTACCCATTTCACTTATATATTAACGATTATGTTTGGTTTATGCATGATTGTTATGATTTACTTGAGTTTTTGAGGCAATCAAAAATTGGAAAAAGCTGTAAGGGTCCCCCCTTGTGGTTCTACCAAAAATTGAAAACTTTTGTTCTTCGAGTATTTGGGCGAATCAAAGCATCCTAACTACCCATTTCACTTATATATTAATGATTATGTTTGGTTTATGCATGGTTGATATAATTTACATGAGTTTCTGAGGCAATCAAAAATTGGAAAAAGCTGTAAGGGTCCCTCCTTGTAGTTCTGCCAAAAATTGAAAACTTTTGTTCTTCGAGTATTTGGGCGAATCAAAGCATCCTAACTACTCATTTCACTTATATATTAACCATTATGTTTGGTTTATGTATGGTTGATATGATTTACATGAGTTTCTGAGGCAATCAAAAATTGGAAAAAGCTGTAAGGGTCCCCCCTTGTGGTTCTGGCAAAAATTGAAAACTTTTGTTCTTCGAGTATTTGGGCGAATAAAAGCATCCTAACTACTCATTTCACTTTTATATTAACGATTATGTTTGGTTTATGTATGGTTGATATGATTTACATGAGTTTCTGAGGCAATCAAAAATTGGAAAAAGCTGTAAGGGTCCCCCCTTGTGGTTCTGGCAAAAATTGAAAACTTTTGTTCTTCGAGTATTTGGGCGAATAAAAGCATCCTAACTACTCATTTCACTTTTATATTAACGATTATGTTTGGTTTATGTATGGTTGATATGATTTACATGAGTTTCTGAGGCAATCAAAAATTGGAAAAAGCTGTAAGGGTCCCCCCTTGTGGTTCTGGCAAAAATTGAAAACTTTTGTTCTTCGAGTATTTGGGCGAATAAAAGCATCCTAACTACTCATTTCACTTTTATATTAACGATTATGTTTGGTTTATGTATGGTTGATATGATTTACATGAGTTTCTGAGGCAATCAAAAATTGAAAAAAGCTGTAAGGGTCCCCCCTTGTGGTTCTGGCAAAATTTGAAAACTTTTGTTCCTCGAGTATTTGGGCGAATCAAAGCATCCTAACTACCCATTTCACTTAAATATTAACGATTATGTTTGGTTTAGGTATGGTTGATATGATTTACATGAGTTTCTGAGGCAATCAAAAATTGGAAAAAGCTGTAAGGGTCCCCCCTTGTGGTTCTGCCAAAAATTGAAAACTTTTGTTCCTCGAGTATTTGGGCGAATCAAAGCATCCTAACTACCCATTTCACTTATATATTAACCATTATGTTTGGTTTATGTATGGTTGATATGATTTACATGAGTTTCTGAGGCAATCAAAAATTGGAAAAAGCTGTAAGGGTCCCCCCTTGTCGTTCTGGCAAAATTTGAAAACTTTTGTTCCTCGAGTATTTGGGCGAATCAAAGCATCCTAACTACCCATTTCACTTATATATTAACGATTATGTTTGGTTTAGGTATGGTTGATATGATTTACATGAGTTTCTGAGGCAATCGAAAATTGGAAAAAGCTGTAAGGGTCCCCCCTTGTGGTTCTGGCAAAAATTGAAAACTTTTGTTCTTCGAGTATTTGGGCGAATAAAAGCATCCTAACTACTCATTTCACTTTTATATTAACGATTATGTTTGGTTTATGTATGGTTGATATGATTTACATGAGTTTCTGAGGCAATCAAAAATTGGAAAAAGTTGTAAGGGTCCCCCCTTGTGGTTCTGGCAAAAATTGAAAACTTTTGTTCTTCGAGTATTTGGGCGAATAAAAACATCCTAACTACTCATTTCACTTATATATTAACGATTATGTTTGGTTTATCCATGGTTGATATGATTTACATGAGTTTCTGAGGCAATCAAAAATTGGAAAAAGCTGTAAGGGTCCCCCCTTGTGGTTCTGGCAAAAATTGAAAACTTTTATTCTTCGAGTATTTGGGCAAATCAAAGCATCCTAACTACCCATTTCACTTATATATTAACGATTATGTTTGGTTTATGCATGGTTGATATGATTTACATGAGTTTCTGAGGCAATCAAAAATTGGAAAAAGATGTAAGGGTCCCCCCTTTTGGTTCTGCCAAAAACTGAAAAGTTTTGTTCTTCGAGTATTTGGGCAAATCAAATCATCCTAACTACCCATTTCACTTATATATTAACGATTATGTTTGGTTTATGCATGATTGTTATGATTTACATGAGTTTCTGAGGCAATCAAAAATTGGAAAAAGCTGCAAGGGTCCCCCCTTGTGGTTCTGCCAAAAATTGAAAACTTTTGTTCTTCGAGTATTTGGGCGAATCAAAGCATCCTAACTACCCATTTCACTTATATATTAATGATTATGTTTGGTTTATGCATGGTTGATATAATTTACATGAGTTTCTGAGGCAATCAAAAATTGGAAAAAGCTGTAAGGGTCCCTCCTTGTAGTTCTGCCAAAAATTGAAAACTTTTGTTCTTCGAGTATTTGGGCGAATCAAAGCATCCTAACTACTCATTTCACTTATATATTAACCATTATGTTTGGTTTATGTATGGTTGATATGATTTACATGAGTTTCTGAGGCAATCAAAAATTGGAAAAAGCTGTAAGGGTCCCCCCTTGTGGTTCTGGCAAAAATTGAAAACTTTTGTTCTTCGAGTATTTGGGCGAATAAAAGCATCCTAACTACTCATTTCACTTTTATATTAACGATTATGTTTGGTTTATGTATGGTTGATATGATTTACATGAGTTTCTGAGGCAATCAAAAATTGGAAAAAGCTGTAAGGGTCCCCCCTTGTGGTTCTGGCAAAAATTGAAAACTTTTGTTCTTCGAGTATTTGGGCGAATAAAAGCATCCTAACTACTCATTTCACTTTTATATTAACGATTATGTTTGGTTTATGTATGGTTGATATGATTTACATGAGTTTCTGAGGCAATCAAAAATTGAAAAAAGCTGTAAGGGTCCCCCCTTGTGGTTCTGGCAAAATTTGAAAACTTTTGTTCCTCGAGTATTTGGGCGAATCAAAGCATCCTAACTACCCATTTCACTTAAATATTAACGATTATGTTTGGTTTAGGTATGGTTGATATGATTTACATGAGTTTCTGAGGCAATCAAAAATTGGAAAAAGCTGTAAGGGTCCCCCCTTGTGGTTCTGCCAAAAATTGAAAACTTTTGTTCCTCGAGTATTTGGGCGAATCAAAGCATCCTAACTACCCATTTCACTTATATATTAACCATTATGTTTGGTTTATGTATGGTTGATATGATTTACATGAGTTTCTGAGGCAATCAAAAATTGGAAAAAGCTGTAAGGGTCCCCCCTTGTGGTTCTGGCAAAATTTGAAAACTTTTGTTCCTCGAGTATTTGGGCGAATCAAAGCATCCTAACTACCCATTTCACTTATATATTAACGATTATGTTTGGTTTAGGTATGGTTGATATGATTTACATGAGTTTCTGAGGCAATCAAAAATTGAAAAAAGCTGTAAGGGTCCCCCCTTGTGGTTCTGGCAAAATTTGAAAACTTTTGTTCCTCGAGTATTTGGGCGAATCAAAGCATCCTAACTACCCATTTCACTTAAATATTAACGATTATGTTTGGTTTAGGTATGGTTGATATGATTTACATGAGTTTCTGAGGCAATCAAAAATTGGAAAAAGCTGTAAGGGTCCCCCCTTGTGGTTCTGCCAAAAATTGAAAACTTTTGTTCCTCGAGTATTTGGGCGAATCAAAGCATCCTAACTACCCATTTCACTTATATATTAACGATTATGTTTGGTTTATGCATGGTTGATATGATTTACATGAGTTTCTGAGGCAATCAAAAATTGGAAAAAGATGTAAGGGTCCCCCCTTTTGGTTCTGCCAAAAACTGAAAAGTTTTGTTCTTCGAGTATTTGGGCAAATCAAATCATCCTAACTACCCATTTCACTTATATATTAACGATTATGTTTGGTTTATACATGATTGTTATGATTTACATGAGTTTCTGAGGCAATCAAAAATTGGAAAAAGCTGCAAGGGTCCCCCCTTGTGGTTCTGCCAAAAATTGAAAACTTTTGTTCTTCGAGTATTTGGGCGAATCAAAGCATCCTAACTACCCATTTCACTTATATATTAATGATTATGTTTGGTTTATGCATGGTTGATATAATTTACATGAGTTTCTGAGGCAATCAAAAATTGGAAAAAGCTGTAAGGGTCCCTCCTTGTAGTTCTGCCAAAAATTGAAAACTTTTGTTCTTCGAGTATTTGGGCGAATCAAAGCATCCTAACTACTCATTTCACTTATATATTAACCATTATGTTTGGTTTATGTATGGTTGATATGATTTACATGAGTTTCTGAGGCAATCAAAAATTGGAAAAAGCTGTAAGGGTCCCCCCTTGTGGTTCTGGCAAAATTTGAAAACTTTTGTTCCTCGAGTATTTGGGCGAATCAAAGCATCCTAACTACTCATTTTACTTTTATATTAACGATTATGTTTGGTTTAGGTATGGTTGATATGATTTACATGAGTTTCTGAGGCAATCAAAAATTGGAAAAAGCTGTAATGGTCGCCCCTTGTGGTTCTGGCAAAAATTGAAAACTTTTGTTCTTCGAGTATATGGGCGAATAAAAGCATCCTAACTACTCATTTCACTTTTATATTAACGATTATGTTTGGTTTATGTATGGTTGATATGATTTACATGAGTTTCTGAGGCAATCAAAAATTGAAAAAAGCTGTAAGGGTCCCCCCTTGTGGTTCTGGCAAAATTTGAAAACTTTTGTTCCTCGAGTATTTGGGCGAATCAAAGCATCCTAACTACCCATTTCACTTAAATATTAACGATTATGTTTGGTTTAGGTATGGTTGATATGATTTACATGAGTTTCTGAGGCAATCAAAAATTGGAAAAAGCTGTAAGGGTCCCCCCTTGTGGTTCTGCCAAAAATTGAAAACTTTTGTTCCTCGAGTATTTGGGCGAATCAAAGCATCCTAACTACCCATTTCACTTATATATTAACGATTATGTTTGGTTTATGCATGGTTGATATGATTTACATGAGTTTCTGAGGCAATCAAAAATTGGAAAAAGATGTAAGGGTCCCCCCTTTTGGTTCTGCCAAAAACTGAAAAGTTTTGTTCTTCGAGTATTTGGGCAAATCAAATCATCCTAACTACCCATTTCACTTATATATTAACGATTATGTTTGGTTTATACATGATTGTTATGATTTACATGAGTTTCTGAGGCAATCAAAAATTGGAAAAAGCTGCAAGGGTCCCCCCTTGTGGTTCTGCCAAAAATTGAAAACTTTTGTTCTTCGAGTATTTGGGCGAATCAAAGCATCCTAACTACCCATTTCACTTATATATTAATGATTATGTTTGGTTTATGCATGGTTGATATAATTTACATGAGTTTCTGAGGCAATCAAAAATTGGAAAAAGCTGTAAGGGTCCCTCCTTGTAGTTCTGCCAAAAATTGAAAACTTTTGTTCTTCGAGTATTTGGGCGAATCAAAGCATCCTAACTACTCATTTCACTTATATATTAACCATTATGTTTGGTTTATGTATGGTTGATATGATTTACATGAGTTTCTGAGGCAATCAAAAATTGGAAAAAGCTGTAAGGGTCCCCCCTTGTGGTTCTGGCAAAATTTGAAAACTTTTGTTCCTCGAGTATTTGGGCGAATCAAAGCATCCTAACTACTCATTTTACTTTTATATTAACGATTATGTTTGGTTTAGGTATGGTTGATATGATTTACATGAGTTTCTGAGGCAATCAAAAATTGGAAAAAGCTGTAATGGTCGCCCCTTGTGGTTCTGGCAAAAATTGAAAACTTTTGTTCTTCGAGTATATGGGCGAATAAAAGCATCCTAACTACTCATTTCACTTTTATATTAACGATTATGTTTGGTTTATGTATGGTTGATATGATTTACATGAGTATCTGAGGCAATCAAAAATTGAAAAAAGCTGTAAGGGTCCCCCCTTGTGGTTCTGGCAAAATTTGAAAACTTTTGTTCCTCGAGTATTTGGGCGAATCAAAGCATCCTAACTACCCATTTCACTTAAATATTAACGATTATGTTTGGTTTAGGTATGGTTGATATGATTTACATGAGTTTCTGAGGCAATCAAAAATTGGAAAAAGCTGTAAGGGTCCCCCCTTGTGGTTCTGCCAAAAATTGAAAAATTTTGCTCCTCGAGTATTTGGGCGAATCAAAGCATCCTAACTACCCATTTCACTTATATATTAACCATTGTGTTTGGTTTATGTATGGTTGATATGATTTACATGAGTTTCTGAGGCAATCAAAAATTGGAAAAAGCTGTAAGGGTCCCCCCTTGTGGTTCTGGCAAAATTTGAAAACTTTTGTTCTTCGAGTATTTGGGCGAATCAAAGCATCCTAACTACCCATTTCACTTATATATTAACGATTTTGTTTGGTTTAGGTATGGTTGATATGATTTACATGAGTTTCTGAGGCAATCAAAAATTGGAAAAAGCTGTAAGGGTCCCCCCTTGTGGTTCTGGCAAAAATTGAAAACTTTTGTTCTTCGAGTATTTGGGCGAATAAAAGCATCCTAACTACTCATTTCACTTTTATATTAACGATTATGTTTGGTTTATGTATGGTTGATATGATTTACATGAGTTTCTGAGGCAATCAAAAATTGGAAAAAGCTGTAAGGGTCCCCCCTTGTGGTTCTGCCAAAAATTGAAAACTTTTGTTCTTCGAGTATTTGGGCGAATAAAAGCATCCCAACTACTCATTTCACTTATATATTAACGATTATGTTTGGTTTATCCATGGTTGATATGATTTACATGAGTTTCTGAGGCAATCAAAAATTGGAAAAAGCTGTAAGGGTCCCCCCTTGTGGTTCTGGCAAAAATTGAAAACTTTTATTCTTCGAGTATTTGGGCAAATCAAAGCATCCTAACTACCCATTTCACTTATATATTAACGATTATGTTTGGTTTATGCATGGTTGATATGATTTACATGAGTTTCTGAGGCAATCAAAAATTGGAAAAAGATGTAAGGGTCCCCCCTTTTGGTTCTGCCAAAAACTGAAAACTTTTGTTCTTCGAGTATTTGGGCAAATCAAATCATCCTAACTACCCATTTCACTTATATATTAACGATTATGTTTGGTTTATGCATGATTGTTATGATTTACATGAGTTTCTGAGGCAATCAAAAATTGGAAAAGGCTGTAAGGGTCCCCCCTTGTGGTTCTGCCAAAAATTGAAAACTTTTGTTCTTCGAGTATTTGGGCGAATCAAAGCATCCTAACTACCCATTTCACTTATATATTAACCATTATGTTTGGTTTATGTATGGTTGATATGATTTACATGAGTTTCTGAGGCAATCAAAAATTGGAAAAAGCTGTAAGGGTCCCCCCTTGTGGTTCTGGCAAAATTTGAAAACTTTTGTTCTTCGAGTATTTGGGCGAATCAAAGCATCCTAACTACTCATTTCACTTATATATTAACCATTATGTTTGGTTTATGTATGGTTGATATGATTTACATGAGTTTCTGAGGCAATCAAAAATTGGAAAAAGCTGTAAGGGTCCCCCCTTGTGGTTCTGGCAAAATTTGAAAACTTTTGTTCCTCGAGTATTTGGGCGAATCAAAGCATCCTAACTACCCATTTCACTTATATATTAACGATTATGTTTGGTTTAGGTATGGTTGATATGATTTACATGAGTTTCTGAGGCAATCAAAAATTGGAAAAAGCTGTAAGGGTCCCCCCTTGTGGTTCTGGCAAAAATTGAAAACTTTTGTTCTTCGAGTATTTGGGCGAATAAAAGCATCCTAACTACTCATTTCACTTTTATATTAACGATTATGTTTGGTTTATGTATGGTTGATATGATTTACATGAGTTTCTGAGGCAATCAAAAATTGGAAAAAGCTGTAAGGGTCCCCCCTTGTGGTTCTGGCAAAAATTGAAAACTTTTGTTCTTCGAGTATTTGGGCGAATAAAAGCATCCTAACTACTCATTTCACTTTTATATTAACGATTATGTTTGGTTTATGTATGGTTGATATGATTTACATGAGTTTCTGAGGCAATCAAAAATTGAAAAAAGCTGTAAGGGTCCCCCCTTGTGGTTCTGGCAAAATTTGAAAACTTTTGTTCCTCGAGTATTTGGGCGAATCAAAGCATCCTAACTACCCATTTCACTTAAATATTAACGATTATGTTTGGTTTAGGTATGGTTGATATGATTTACATGAGTTTCTGAGGCAATCAAAAATTGGAAAAAGCTGTAAGGGTCCCCCCTTGTGGTTCTGGCAAAAATTGAAAACTTTTGTTCTTCGACTATTTGGGCGAATAAAAGCATCCTAACTACTCATTTCACTTTTATATTAACGATTATGTTTGGTTTATGTATGGTTGATATGATTTACATGAGTTACTGAGGCAATCAAAAATTGGAAAAAGCTGTAAGGGTCCCCCCTTGTGGTTCTGCCAAAAATTGAAAACTTTTGTTCTTCGAGTATTTGGGCGAATCAAAGTATCCTAACTACTCATTTCACTTATATATTAACGATTATGTTTGGTTTATACATGGTTGATATGATTTACATGAGTTTCTGAGGCAATCAAAAATTGGAAAAAGATGTAAGGGTCCCCCCTTGTGGTTCTGTCAAAAATTGGAAACTTTTGTTCTTCGAGTATTTGGGCGAATCAAAACATCCTAACTACCCATTTCACACATATATTAACGATTATGTTTTGTTTATGCATGGTTGATATGATTTACATGAGTTTCTGAGGCAATCAAAAATTGGAAAAAGCTGTAAGGGTCCCCCCTTGTGGTTCTGCCAAAAATTGAAAACTTTTGTTCTTCGAGTATTTGGGAGAATCAAAGCATTCTAACTACTCATTTCACTTATAAATTAACCATTATGTTTGGTTTATGTATGGTTGATATGATTTACATGAGTTTCTGAGGCAATCAAAAATTGGAAAAAGCTGTAAGGGTCCCCCCTTGTGGTTCTGGCAAAAATTGAAAACTTTTGTTCTTCGAGTATTTGGGCGAATAAAAGCATCCTAACTACTCATTTCACTTTTATATTAACGATTATGTTTGGTTTATGTATGGTTGATATGATTTACATGAGTTTCTGAGGCAATCAAAAATTGGAAAAAGCTGTAAGGGTCCCCCCTTGTGGTTCTGCCAAAAATTGAAAACTTTTGTTCTTCGAGTATTTGGGCGAATAAAAGCATCCCAACTACTCATTTCACTTATATATTAACGATTATGTTTGGTTTATCCATGGTTGATATGATTTACATGAGTTTCTGAGGCAATCAAAAATTGGAAAAAGCTGTAAGGGTCCCCCCTTGTGGTTCTGGCAAAAATTGAAAACTTTTATTCTTCGAGTATTTGGGCAAATCAAAGCATCCTAACTACCCATTTCACTTATATATTAACGATTATGTTTGGTTTATGCATGGTTGATATGATTTACATGAGTTTCTGAGGCAATCAAAAATTGGAAAAAGATGTAAGGGTCCCCCCTTTTGGTTCTGCCAAAAACTGAAAACTTTTGTTCTTCGAGTATTTGGGCAAATCAAATCATCCTAACTACCCATTTCACTTATATATTAACGATTATGTTTGGTTTATGCATGATTGTTATGATTTACATGAGTTTCTGAGGCAATCAAAAATTGGAAAAGGCTGTAAGGGTCCCCCCTTGTGGTTCTGCCAAAAATTGAAAACTTTTGTTCTTCGAGTATTTGGGCGAATCAAAGCATCCTAACTACCCATTTCACTTATATATTAACCATTATGTTTGGTTTATGTATGGTTGATATGATTTACATGAGTTTCTGAGGCAATCAAAAATTGGAAAAAGCTGTAAGGGTCCCCCCTTGTGGTTCTGGCAAAATTTGAAAACTTTTGTTCTTCGAGTATTTGGGCGAATCAAAGCATCCTAACTACTCATTTCACTTATATATTAACCATTATGTTTGGTTTATGTATGGTTGATATGATTTACATGAGTTTCTGAGGCAATCAAAAATTGGAAAAAGCTGTAAGGGTCCCCCCTTGTGGTTCTGGCAAAATTTGAAAACTTTTGTTCCTCGAGTATTTGGGCGAATCAAAGCATCCTAACTACCCATTTCACTTATATATTAACGATTATGTTTGGTTTAGGTATGGTTGATATGATTTACATGAGTTTCTGAGGCAATAAAAAATTGGAAAAAGCTGTAAGGGTCCCCCCTTGTGGTTCTGGCAAAAATTGAAAACTTTTGTTCTTCGAGTATTTGGGCGAATAAAAGCATCCTAACTACTCATTTCACTTTTATATTAACGATTATGTTTGGTTTATGTATGGTTGATATGATTTACATGAGTTTCTGAGGCAATCAAAAATTGGAAAAAGCTGTAAGGGTCCCCCCTTGTGGTTCTGGCAAAAATTGAAAACTTTTGTTCTTCGAGTATTTGGGCGAATAAAAGCATCCTAACTACTCATTTCACTTTTATATTAACGATTATGTTTGGTTTATGTATGGTTGATATGATTTACATGAGTTTCTGAGGCAATCAAAAATTGAAAAAAGCTGTAAGGGTCCCCCCTTGTGGTTCTGGCAAAATTTGAAAACTTTTGTTCCTCGAGTATTTGGGCGAATCAAAGCATCCTAACTACCCATTTCACTTAAATATTAACGATTATGTTTGGTTTAGGTATGGTTGATATGATTTACATGAGTTTCTGAGGCAATCAAAAATTGGAAAAAGCTGTAAGGGTCCCCCCTTGTGGTTCTGGCAAAAATTGAAAACTTTTGTTCTTCGACTATTTGGGCGAATAAAAGCATCCTAACTACTCATTTCACTTTTATATTAACGATTATGTTTGGTTTATGTATGGTTGATATGATTTACATGAGTTACTGAGGCAATCAAAAATTGGAAAAAGCTGTAAGGGTCCCCCCTTGTGGTTCTACCAAAAATTGAAAACTTTTGTTCTTCGAGTATTTGGGCGAATCAAAGTATCCTAACTACTCATTTCACTTATATATTAACGATTATGTTTGGTTTATACATGGTTGATATGATTTACATGAGTTTCTGAGGCAATCAAAAATTGGAAAAAGCTGTAAGGGTCCCCCCTTGTGGTTCTGTCAAAAATTGGAAACTTTTGTTCTTCGAGTATTTGGGCGAATCAAAACATCCTAACTACCCATTTCACACATATATTAACGATTATGTTTTGTTTATGCATGGTTGATATGATTTACATGAGTTTCTGAGGCAATCAAAAATTGGAAAAAGCTGTAAGGGTCCCCCCTTGTGGTTCTGCCAAAAATTGAAAACTTTTGTTCTTCGAGTATTTGGGAGAATCAAAGCATTCTAACTACTCATTTCACTTATATATTAACCATTATGTTTGGTTTATGTATGGTTGATATGATTTACATGAGTTTCTGAGGCAATCAAAAATTGGAAAAAGCTGTAAGGGTCCCCCCTTGTGGTTCTGGCAAAATTTGAAAACTTTTGTTCCTCGAGTATTTGGGCGAATCAAAGTATCCTAACTACTCATTTCACTTATATATAAACGATTATGTTTGGTTTATACATGGTTGATATGATTTACATGAGTTTCTGAGGCAATCAAAAATTGGAAAAAGCTGTAAGGGTCCCCCCTTGTGGTTCTGTCAAAAATTGGAAACTTTTGTTCTTCGAGTATTTGGGCGAATCAAAACATCCTAACTACCCATTTCACACATATATTAACGATTATGTTTTGTTTATGCATGGTTGATATGATTTACATGAGTTTCTGAGGCAATCAAAAATTGGAAAAAGCTGTAAGGGTCCCCCCTTGTGGTTCTGCCAAAAATTGAAAACTTTTGTTCTTCGAGTATTTGGGCGAATCAAAGCATTCTAACTACTCATTTCACTTATATATTAACCATTATGTTTGGTTTATGTATGGTTGATATGATTTACATGAGTTTCTGAGGCAATCAAAAATTGGAAAAAGCTGTAAGGGTCCCCCCTTGTGGTTCTGGCAAAATTTGAAAACTTTTGTTCCTCGAGTATTTGGGCGAATCAAAGTATCCTAACTACTCATTTCACTTATATATTAACGATTATGTTTGGTTTATACATGGTTGATATGATTTACATGAGTTTCTGAGGCAATCAAAAATTGGAAAAAGCTGTAAGGGTCCCCCCTTGTGGTTCTGTCAAAAATTGGAAACTTTTGTTCTTCGAGTATTTGGGCGAATCAAAACATCCTAACTACCCATTTCACACATATATTAACGATTATGTTTTGTTTATGCATGGTTGATATGATTTACATGAGTTTCTGAGGCAATCAAAAATTGGAAAAAGCTGTAAGGGTCCCCCCTTGTGGTTCTGCCAAAAATTGAAAACTTTTGTTCTTCGAGTATTTGGGCGAATCAAAGCATTCTAACTACTCATTTCACTTATATATTAACCATTATGTTTGGTTTATGTATGGTTGATATGATTTACATGAGTTTCTGAGGCAATCAAAAATTGGAAAAAGCTGTAAGGGTCCCCCCTTGTGGTTCTGGCAAAATTTGAAAACTTTTGTTCCTCGAGTATTTGGGCGAATCAAAGCATCCTAACTACCCATTTCACTTAAATATTAACGATTATGTTTGGTTTAGGTATGGTTGATATGATTTACATGAGTTTCTGAGGCAATCAAAAATTGGAAAAAGCTGTAAGGGTCCCCCCTTGTGGTTCTGCCAAAAATTGAAAACTTTTGTTCTTCGAGTATTTGGGCGAATCAAAGCATTCTAACTACTCATTTCACTTATATATTAACCATTATGTTTGGTTTATGTATGGTTGATATGATTTACATGAGTTTCTGAGGCAATCAAAAATTGGAAAAAGCTGTAAGGGTCCCCCCTTGTGGTTCTGGCAAAATTTGAAAACTTTTGTTCCTCGAGTATTTGGGCGAATCAAAGCATCCTAACTACCCATTTCACTTATATATTAACGATTATGTTTGGTTTAGGTATGGTTGATATGATTTACATGAGTTTCTGAGGCAATCAAAAATTGGAAAAAGCTGTAAGGGTCCCCCCTTGTGGTTCTGGCAAAAATTGAAAACATTTGTTCTTCGAGTATTTTGGCGAATAAAAGCATCCTAACTACTCATTTCACTTTTATATTAACGATTAAGTTTGGTTTATGTATGGTTGATATGATTTACATGAGTTTCTGAGGCCATCAAAGATTGGAAAAAGCTGTAAGGGTCCCCCCTTGTGGTTCTGCCAAAAATTGAAAACTTTTGTTCTTCGAGTATTTGGGCGAATTAAAGCATCCTAACTACTCATTTCACTTTTATATTAACGATTATGTTTGGTTTATGTATGGTTGATATGATTTACATGAGTTTCAGAGGCAATCAAAAATTGGAAAAAGCTGTAAGGGTCCCCCCTTGTGGTTCTGGCAAAATTTGAAAACTTTTGTTCCTCGAGTATTTGGGCGAATCAAAGCATCCTAACTACCCATTTCACTTAAATATTAACGATTATGTTTGGTTTAGGTATGGTTGATATGATTTACATGAGTTTCTGAGGCAATCAAAAATTGGAAAAAGCTGTAAGGGTCCCCCCTTGTGGTTCTGCCAAAAATTGAAAACTTTTGCTCTTCGAGTATTTGGGCGAATCAAAGTATCCTAACTACTCATTTCACTTATATATTAACGATTATGTTTGGTTTATACATGGTTGATATGATTTACATGAGTTTCTGAGGCAATCAAAAATTGGAAAAAGCTGTAAGGGTCCCCCCTTGTGGTTCTGCCAAAAATTGAAAACTTTTGCTCTTCGAGTATTTGGGCGAATCAAAGTATCCGAACTACTCATTTCACTTATATATTAACGATTATGTTTGGTTTATACATGGTTGATATGATTTACATGAGTTTCTGAGGCAATCAAAAATTGGAAAAAGCTGTAAGGGTCCTCCCTTGTGGTTCTGTCAAAAATTGGAAACTTTTGTTCTTCGAGTATTTGGGCGAATCAAAACATCCTAACTACCCATTTCACACATATATTAACGATTATGTTTTGTTTATGCATGGTTGATATGATTTACATGAGTTTCTGAGGCAATCAAAAATTGGAAAAAGGTGTAAGGGTCCCCCCTTGTGGTTCTGCCAAAAATTGAAAACTTTTGTTCTTCGAGTATTTGGGCGAATCAAAGCATTCTAACTACTCATTTCACTTATATATTAACCATTATGTTTGGTTTATGTATGGTTGATATGATTTACATGAGTTTCTGAGGCAATCAAAAATTGGAAAAAGCTGTAAGGGTCCCCCCTTGTGGTTCTGTCAAAAATTGGAAACTTTTGTTCTTCGAGTATTTGGGCGAATCAAAGCATCCTAACTACCCATTTCACACATATATTAATGATTATGTTTGGTTTATGCATGGTTGATATGATTTACATGAGTTTCTGAGGCAATCAAAAATTGGAAAAAGCTGTAAGGGTCCCCCCTTGTGGTTCTGCCAAAAATTGAAAACTTTTGTTCTTCGAGTATTTGGGCGAATCAAAGCATCCTAACTACCCATTTCACTTATTTATTAATGATTATGTGTGGTTTACGCGTGGTTGATATGATTTACATGAGTTTCTGAGGCAATCAAAAATTGGAAAAAGCTGTAAGGGTCCCCCCTTGTGGTTCTGCCAAAAATTGAAAACTTTTGTTCTTCGAGTATTTGGGCGAATCAAAGCATCCTAACTACTCATTTCACTTATATATTAACCATTATGTTTGGTTTATGTATGGTTGATATGATTTACATGAGTTTCTGAGGCAATCAAAAATTGGAAAAAGCTGTAAGGGTCCCCCCTTGTGGTTCTGCCAAAAATTGAAAACTTTTGTTCTTCGAGTATTTGGGCGAATCAAAGCATCCTAACTACTCATTTCACTTATATATTAACCATTATGTTTGGTTTATGTATGGTTGATATGATTTACATGAGTTTCTGAGGCAATCAAAAATTGGAAAAAGCTCTAAGTGTCCCCCCTTGTGGTTCTGGCAAAAATTGAAAACTTTTGTTCTTCGAGTATTTGGGCGAATCAAAGCATCCTAACTACCCATTTCACTTATTTATTAACGATTATGTGTGGTTTACGCGTGGTTGATATGATTTACATGAGTTTCTGAGGTAATCAAAAATTGGAAAAAGCTGTAAGGGTCCCCCCTTGTGGTTCTAGCAAAAATTGAAAACTTTTGTTCTTCGAGTATTTGGGGGAATCAAAGCTTCCTAATTGCCCATTTCACTTATATATTAAAGATTATCTTTGGTTTAGGTACGGTTGATATGATTTACATGCGTTTCTGAGGCAATTAAAAATTTGAAAAAGCTGTAAGGGTCCCCCCTTGTGGTTCTGGCAAAAATCAAAAACTTTTGTTCTTCGAGTATTTGGGCGAATCAAAGCATCCTAACTGCCCATTTCACTTATATATTAAAGATTATCTTTGGTTTAGGTACGGTTGATATGATTTACATGAGTTTCTGAGGCAATCAAAAATTGGAAAAAGCTGTAAGGGTCCCCCCTTGTGGTTCTGCCAAAAATTGAAAACTTTTGCTCTTCGAGTATTTGGGCGAATCAAAGTATCCTAACTACTCATTTCACTTATATATTAACGATTATGTTTGGTTTATACATGGTTGATATGATTTACATGAGTTTCTGAGGCAATCAAAAATTGGAAAAAGCTGTAAGGGTCCCCCCTTGTGGTTCTGCCAAAAATTGAAAACTTTTGCTCTTCGAGTATTTGGGCGAATCAAAGTATCCTAACTACTCATTTCACTTATATATTAACGAATATGTTTGGTTTATACATGGTTGATAGGATTTACATGAGTTTCTGAGGCAATCAAAAATTGGAAAAAGCTGTAAGGGTCCCCCCTTGTGGTTCTGCCAAAAATTGAAAACTTTTGCTCTTCGAGTATTTGGGCGAATCAAAGTATCCGAACTACTCATTTCACTTATATATTAACGATTATGTTTGGTTTATACATGGTTGATATGATTTACATGAGTTTCTGAGGCAATCAAAAATTGGAAAAAGCTGTAAGGGTCCTCCCTTGTGGTTCTGTCAAAAATTGGAAACTTTTGTTCTTCGAGTATTTGGGCGAATCAAAACATCCTAACTACCCATTTCACACATATATTAACGATTATGTTTTGTTTATGCATGGTTGATATGATTTACATGAGTTTCTGAGGCAATCAAAAATTGGAAAAAGGTGTAAGGGTCCCCCCTTGTGGTTCTGCCAAAAATTGAAAACTTTTGTTCTTCGTGTATTTGGGCGAATCAAAGCATTCTAACTACTCATTTCACTTATATATTAACCATTATGTTTGGTTTATGTATGGTTGATATGATTTACATGAGTTTCTGAGGCAATCAAAAATTGGAAAAAGCTGTAAGGGTCCCCCCTTGTGGTTCTGTCAAAAATTGGAAACTTTTGTTCTTCGAGTATTTGGGCGAATCAAAGCATCCTAACTACCCATTTCACACATATATTAACGAATATGTTTGGTTTATGCATGGTTGATATGATTTACATGAGTTTCTGAGGCAATCAAAAATTGGAAAAAGCTGTAAGGGTCCCCCCTTGTGGTTCTGCCAAAAATTGAAAACTTTTGTTCTTCGAGTATTTGGGCGAATCAAAGCATCCTAACTACCCATTTCACTTATTTATTAACGATTATGTGTGGTTTACGCGTGGTTGATATGATTTACATGAGTTTCTGAGGCAATCAAAAATTGGAAAAAGCTGTAAGGGTCCCCCCTTGTGGTTCTGCCAAAAATTGAAAACTTTTGTTCTTCGAGTATTTGGGCGAATCAAAGCATCCTAACTACTCATTTCACTTATATATTAACCATTATGTTTGGTTTATGTATGGTTGATATGATTTACATGAGTTTCTGAGGCAATCAAAAATTGGAAAAAGCTGTAAGGGTCCCCCCTTGTGGTTCTGCCAAAAATTGAAAACTTTTGTTCTTCGAGTATTTGGGCGAATCAAAGCATCCTAACTACTCATTTCACTTATATATTAACCATTATGTTTGGTTTATGTATGGTTGATATGATTTACATGAGTTTCTGAGGCAATCAAAAATTGGAAAAAGCTGTAAGTGTCCCCCCTTGTGGTTCTGGCAAAAATTGAAAACTTTTGTTCTTCGAGTATTTGGGCGAATCAAAGCATCCTAACTACCCATTTCACTTATTTATTAACGATTATGTGTGGTTTACGCGTGGTTGATATGATTTACATGAGTTTCTGAGGTAATCAAAAATTGGAAAAAGCTGTAAGGGTCCCCCCTTGTGGTTCTAGCAAAAATTGAAAACTTTTGTTCTTCGAGTATTTGGGCGAATCAAAGCATCCTAATTGCCCATTTCACTTATATATTAAAGATTATCTTTGGTTTAGGTACGATTGATATGATTTACATGCGTTTCTGAGGCAATTAAAAATTTGAAAAAGCTGTAAGGGTCCCCCCTTGTGGTTCTGGCAAAAATCAAAAACTTTTGTTCTTCGAGTATTTGGGCGAATCAAAGCATCCTAACTGCCCATTTCACTTATATATTAAAGATTATCTTTGGTTTAGGTACGGTTGATATGATTTACATGCGTTTCTGAGGCAATTAAAAATTGGAAAAAGATATAAGGGTCCCCCCTTGTGGTTCTGGCAAAAATTGAAAACTTTTGTTCTTCGAGTATTTGGGCGAATCAAAGCATCCTAACTACTCATTTCACTTATATATTAACGATTATGTTTGGTTTATGCATGGTTGATATGATTTAAAAGAGTTTCTGAGGCAATCAAAAATTGGAAAAAGTTGTAAGGGTCCCCCCCTTGTGGTTCTGCCAAAAATTGAAAACTTTTGTTCTTCGAGTATTTGGGCGAATCAAAGCATCCTAACTACTCATTTCACTTATATATTAACGATTATGTTTGTTTTATCCATGGTTGATATGATTTACATGAGTTTCTGAGGCAATCAAAAATTGGAAAAAGCTGTAAGGGTCCCCCCTTGTGGTTCTGGCAAAAATTGAAAACTTTTGTTCTTCGAGTATTTCGGCGAATCAAAGCATCCTAACTACTAATTTCACTATATATTAACGATTATGTTTGGTTTATGTATGGTTGATATGATTTACATGAGTTTCTGAGGCAATCAAAAATTGGAAAAAGCTGTAAGGGTCCCCCCTTGTGGTTCTGTCAAAAATTGGAAACTTTTGTTCTTCGAGAATTTGGGCGAATCAAAGCATCCTAACTACCCATTTCACACATATATTAACGATTATGTTTGGTTTATGCATGGTTGATATGATTTACATGAGTTTCTGAGGCAATCAAAAATTGGAAAAAGCTGTAAGGGTCCCCCCTTGTGGTTCTGCCAAAAATTGAAAACTTTTGTTCTTCGAGTATTTGGGCGAATCAAAGCATCCGAACTACTCATTTCACTTATATATTAACCATTATGTTTGGTTTATGTATGGTTGATATGATTTACATGAGTTTCTGAGGCAATCAAAAATTGGAAAAAGCTGTAAGGGTCCCCCCTTGTGGTTCTGCCAAAAATTGAAAACTTTTGTTCTTCGAGTATTTGGGCGAATCAAAGCATCCTAACTACTCATTTCACTTATATATTAACCATTATGTTTGGTTTATGTATGGTTGATATGATTTACATGAGTTTCTGAGGCAATCAAAAATTGGAAAAAGCTGTAAGTGTCCCCCCTTGTGGTTCTGGCAAAAATTGAAAACTTTTGTTCTTCGAGTATTTGGGCGAATCAAAGCATCCTAACTACCCATTTCACTTATTTATTAACGATTATGTGTGGTTTACGCGTGGTTGATATGATTTACATGAGTTTCTGAGGTAATCAAAAATTGGAAAAAGCTGTAAGGGTCCCCCCTTGTGGTTCTAGCAAAAATTGAAAACTTTTGTTCTTCGAGTATTTGGGCGAATCAAAGCATCCTAATTGCCCATTTCACTTATATATTAAAGATTATCTTTGGTTTAGGTACGGTTGATATGATTTACATGCGTTTCTGAGGCAATTAAAAATTTGAAAAAGCTGTAAGGGTCCCCCCTTGTGGTTCTGGCAAAAATCGAAAACTTTTGTTCTTCGAGTATTTGGGCGAATCAAAGCATCCTAACTGCCCATTTCACTTATATATTAAAGATTATCTTTGGTTTAGGTACGGTTGATATGATTTACATGCGTTTCTGAGGCAATTAAAAATTGGAAAAAGATGTAAGGGTCCCCCCTTGTGGTTCTGGCAAAAATTGAAAACTTTTGTTCTTCGAGTATTTGGGCGAATCAAAGCATCCTAACTACTCATTTCACTTATATATTAACGATTATGTTTGGTTTATGCATGGTTGATATGATTTAAAAGAGTTTCTGAGGCAATCAAAAATTGGAAAAAGTTGTAAGGGTCCCCCCCTTGTGGTTCTGCCAAAAATTGAAAACTTTTGTTCTTCGAGTATTTGGGCGAATCAAAGCATCCTAACTACTAATTTCACTTATATATTAACGATTATGTTTGTTTTATCCATGGTTGATATGATTTACATGAGTTTCTGAGGCAATCAAAAATTGGAAAAAGCTGTAAGGGTCCCCCCTTGTGGTTCTGGCAAAAATTGAAAACTTTTGTTCTTCGAGTATTTCGGCGAATCAAAGCATCCTAACTACTATTTTAACTATATATTAACGATTATGTTTGGTTTATGTATGGTTGATATGATTTACATGAGTTTCTGAGGCAATCAAAAATTGGAAAAAGCTGTAAGGGTCCCCCCTTGTGGTTCTGTCAAAAATTGGAAACTTTTGTTCTTCGAGAATTTGGGCGAATCAAAGCATCCTAACTACCCATTTCACACATATATTAACGATTATGTTTGGTTTATGCATGGTTGATATGATTTACATGAGTTTCTGAGGCAATCAAAAATTGGAAAAAGCTGTAAGGGTCCCCCCTTGTGGTTCTGCCAAAAATTGAAAACTTTTGTTCTTCGAGTATTTGGACGAATCAAAGCATCCTAACTACCCATTTCACTTATTTATTAACGATTATGTGTGGTTTACGCGTGGTTGATATGATTTACATGAGTTTCTGAGCCAATCAAAAATTGGAAAAAGCTGTAAGGGTCACCCCTTGTGGTTCTGCCAAAAATTGAAAACTTTTGTTCTTCGAGTATTTAGGTGAATCAAAGCATCCTAACTACCCATTTCACTTACATATTAACGATTATGTTTGGTTTATGCATGGTCGATAAGATTTACATGAGTTTCTGAGGCAATCAAAAATTGGGAAAAGCTGTAAGGATCCCCCCTTGTGGTTCTGCCAAAAATTGAAAACTTTTCTTCTTCGAGTATTTGGGCGAATCAAAGCATCCTGACTACCCATTTCACTTACATATTAACGATTATGTTTGGTTTATGCATGGTTGATATGATTTACATGAGTTTCTGAAGCAATCAAAAATTGGAAAAAGCTGTAAGGGTCCCCCCTTGTGGTTCTGCCAAAAATTGAAAACTTTTGTTCTTCGAGTATTTGGGCGAATCAAAGCATCCTAACTACTCATTTCACTTATATATTAACCATTATGTTTGGTTTATGTATGGTTGATATGATTTACATGAGTTTCTGAGGCAATCAAAAATTGGAAAAAGCTGTAAGGGTCCCCCCTTGTGGTTCTGGCAAAAATTGAAAACTTTTGTTCTTCGAGTATTTGGGCGAATCAAAGCATCCTAACTGCCCATTTCACTTATATATTAAAGATTATCTTTGGTTTAGGTACGGTTGATGTGATTTACATGCGTTTCTGAGGCAATTAAAAATTGGAAAAAGCTGTAAGGGTCCCCCCTTGTGGTTCTGGCAAAAATTGAAAACTTTTGTTCTTCGAGTATTTGGGCGAATCAAAGCATCCTAACTACTCATTTCACTTATATATTAACGATTATGTTTGGTTTATGCATGGTTGATATGATTTAAATGAGTTTCTGAGGCAATCAAAAATTGGAAAAAGCTGTAAGGGTCCCCCCTTGTGGTTCTGCCAAAAATTGAAAACTTTTGTTCTTCGATTATTTGGGCGAATCAAAGCATCCTAACTACTCATTTCACTTATATATTAAGGATTATGTTTGGTTTATCCATGGTTGATATGATTTACAAGAGTTTCTGAGGCAATCAAAAATTGGAAAAAGCTGTAAGGGTCCCCCCTTGTGGTTCTGGCAAAAATTGAAAACTTTTGTTCTTCGTGTATTTGGGCGAATCAAAGCATCCTAACTACTCATTTCACTATATATTAACGATTATGTTTGGTTTATGCATGGTTGATATGATTTACATGAGTTTCTGAGGCAATCAAAAATTGGAAAAAGCTGTAAGGGTCCCCCCTTGTGGTTCTGCCAAAAATTGAAAACTTTTCTTCTTCGAGTATTTGGGCGAATCAAAGCATCCTAACTACCCATTTCACTTACATATTAACGATTATGTTTGGTTTATGCATGGTCGATAAGATTTACATGAGTTTCTGAGGCAATCAAAAATTGGGAAAAGCTGTAAGGATCCCCCCTTGTGGTTCTGCCAAAAATTGAAAACTTTTCTTCTTCGAGTATTTGGGCGAATCAAAGCATCCTAACTACCCATTTCACTTACATATTAACGATTATGTTTGGTTTATGCATGGTTGATATGATTTACATGAGTTTCTGAAGCAATCAAAAATTGGAAAAAGCTGTAAGGGTCCCCCCTTGTGGTTCTGCCAAAAATTGAAAACTTTTGTTCTTCGAGTATTTGGGCGAATCAAAGCATCCTAACTGCCCATTTCACTTATATATTAAAGATTATCTTTGGTTTAGGTACGGTTGATATGATTTACATGCGTTTCTGAGGCAATTAAAAATTGGAAAAAGATGTAAGGGTCCCCCCTTGTGGTTCTGACAAAAATTGAAAACTTTTGTTCTTCGAGTATTTGGGCGAATCAAAGCATCCTAACTACTCATTTCACTTATATATTAACGATTATGTTTGGTTTATGCATGGTTGATATGATTTAAATGAGTTTCTGAGGCAATCAAAAATTGGAAAAAGTTGTAAGGGTCCCCCCCTTGTGGTTCTGCCAAAAATTGAAAACTTTTGTTCTTCGAGTATTTGGGCGAATCAAAGCATCCTAACTACTCATTTCACTTATATATTAACGATTATGTTTGGTTTATCCATGGTTGATATGATTTACATGAGTTTCTGAGGCAATCAAAAATTGGAAAAAGCTGTAAGGGTCCCCCCTTGTGGTTCTGGCAAAAATTGAAAACTTTTGTTCTTCGAGTATTTCGGCGAATCAAAGCATCCTAACTACTAATTTCACTATATATTAACGATTATGTTTGGTTTATGTATGGTTGATATGATTTACATGAGTTTCTGAGGCAATCAAAAATTGGAAAAAGCTGTAAGGGTCCCCCCTTGTGGTTCTGTCAAAAATTGGAAACTTTTGTTCTTCGAGTATTTGGGCGAATCAAAGCATCCTAACTACCCATTTCACACATATATTAACGATTATGTTTGGTTTATGCATGGTTGATATGATTTACATGAGTTTCTGAGGCAATCAAAAATTGGAAAAAGCTGTAAGGGTCCCCCCTTGTGGTTCTGCCAAAAATTGAAAACTTTTGTTCTTCGAGTATTTGGGCGAATCAAAGCATCCTAACTACCCATTTCACTTATTTATTAACGATTATGTGTGGTTTACGCGTGGTTGATATGATTTACATGAGTTTCTGAGGCAATCAAAAATTGGAAAAAGCTGTAAGGGTCCCCCCTTGTGGTTCGGCCAAAAATTGAAAACTTTTGTTCTTCGAGTATTTGGGCGAATCAAAGCATCCTAACTACTCATTTCACTTATATATTAACCATTATGTTTGGTTTATGTATGGTTGATATGATTTACATGAGTTTCTGAGGCAATCAAAAATTGGAAAAAGCTGTAAGGGTCCCCACTTGTGGTTCTGGCAAAAATTGAAAACTTTTGTTCTTCGAGTATTTGGGCGAATCAAAGCATCCTAACTATTCATTTCACTATATATTAACGATTATGTTTGGTTTATGTATGGTTGATATGATTTACATGAGTTTCTGAGGCAATCAAAAATTGGAAAAAGCTGTAAGGGTCCCCCTTTGTGGTTGTGGCAAAAATTGAAAACTTTTGTTCTTCGAGTATTTGGGCGAATCAAAGCTTCCTAACTGCCCATTTCACTTATATATTAAAGATTATCTTTGGTTTAGGTACGGTTGATATGATTTACATGCGTTTCTGAGGCAATTAAAAATTGGAAAAAGCTGTAAGGGTCCCCCTTTGTGGTTCTGGCAAAAATTGAAAACTTTTGTTCTTCGAGTATTTGGGCGAATCAAAGCATCCTAACTACTCATTTCACTTATAAATTAACGATTATGTTTGGTTTATGCATGGTTGATATGATTTAAAAGAGTTTCTGAGGCAATCAAAAATTGGAAAAAGTTGTAAGGGTCCCCCCCTTGTGGTTCTGCCAAAAATTGAAAACTTTTGTTCTTCGAGTATTTGGGCGAATCAAAGCATCCTAACTACTCATTTCACTTATATATTAACGATTATGTTTGTTTTATCCATGGTTGATATGATTTACATGAGTTTCTGAGGCAATCAAAAATTGGAAAAAGCTGTAAGGGTCCCCCCTTGTGGTTCTGGCAAAAATTGAAAACTTTTGTTCTTCGAGTATTTCGGCGAATCAAAGCATCCTAACTACTAATTTCACTATATATTAACGATTATGTTTGGTTTATGTATGGTTGATATGATTTACATGAGTTTCTGAGGCAATCAAAAATTGGAAAAAGCTGTAAGGGTCCCCCCTTGTGGTTCTGTCAAAAATTGGAAACTTTTGTTCTTCGAGAATTTGGGCGAATCAAAGCATCCTAACTACCCATTTCACACATATATTAACGATTATGTTTGGTTTATGCATGGTTGATATGATTTACATGAGTTTCTGAGGCAATCAAAAATTGGAAAAAGCTGTAAGGGTCACCCCTTGTGGTTCTGCCAAAAATTGAAAACTTTTGTTCTTCGAGTATTTAGGTGAATCAAAGCATCCTAACTACCCATTTCACTTACATATTAACGATTATGTTTGGTTTATGCATGGTCGATAAGATTTACATGAGTTTCTGAGGCAATCAAAAATTGGAAAAAGCTGTAAGGATCCCCCCTTGTGGTTCTGCCAAAAATTGAAAACTTTTCTTCTTCGAGTATTTGGGCGAATCAAAGCATCCTAACTACCCATTTCACTTACATATTAACGATTATGTTTGGTTTATGCATGGTTGATATGATTTACATGAGTTTCTGAAGCAATCAAAAATTGGAAAAAGCTGTAAGGGTCCCCCCTTGTGGTTCTGCCAAAAATTGAAAACTTTTGTTCTTCGAGTATTTGGGCGAATCAAAGCATCCTAACTACTCATTTCACTTATATATTAACCATTATGTTTGGTTTATGTATGGTTGATATGATTTACATGAGTTTCTGAGGCAATCAAAAATTGGAAAAAGCTGTAAGGGTCCCCCCTTGTGGTTCTGGCAAAAATTGAAAACTTTTGTTCTTCGAGTATTTGGGCGAATCAAAGCATCCTAACTGCCCATTTCACTTATATATTAAAGATTATCTTTGGTTTAGGTACGGTTGATATGATTTACATGCGTTTCTGAGGCAATTAAAAATTGGAAAAAGCTGTAAGGGTCCCCCCTTGTGGTTCTGGCAAAAATTTAAAACTTTTGTTCTTCGAGTATGTGGGCGAATCAAAGCATCCTAACTACTCATTTCACTTATATATTAACGATTATGTTTGGTTTATGCATGGTTGATATGATTTAAATGAGTTTCTGAGGCAATCAAAAATTGGAAAAAGCTGTAAGGGTCCCCCCTTGTGGTTCTGCCAAAAATTGAAAACTTTTGTTCTTCGATTATTTGGGCGAATCAAAGCATCCTAACTACTCATTTCACTTATATATTAAGGATTATGTTTGGTTTATCCATGGTTGATATGATTTACAAGAGTTTCTGAGGCAATCAAAAATTGGAAAAAGCTGTAAGGGTCCCCCCTTGTGGTTCTGGCAAAAATTGAAAACTTTTGTTCTTCGTGTATTTGGGCGAATCAAAGCATCCTAACTACTCATTTCACTATATATTAACGATTATGTTTGGTTTATGCATGGTTGATATGATTTAAATGAGTTTCTGAGGCAATCAAAAATTGGAAAAAGCTGTAAGGGTCCCCCCTTGTGGTTCTGCCAAAAATTGAAAACTTTTGTTCTTCGATTATTTGGGCGAATCAAAGCATCCTAACTACTCATTTCACTTATATATTAAGGATTATGTTTGGTTTATCCATGGTTGATATGATTTACAAGAGTTTCTGAGGCAATCAAAAATTGGAAAAAGCTGTAAGGGTCCCCCCTTGTGGTTCTGGCAAAAATTGAAAACTTTTGTTCTTCGTGTATTTGGGCGAATCAAAGCATCCTAACTACTCATTTCACTATATATTAACGATTATGTTTGGTTTATGCATGGTTGATATGATTTACATGAGTTTCTGAGGCAATCAAAAATTGGAAAAAGCTGTAAGGGTCCCCCCTTGTGGTTCTGCCAAAAATTGAAAACTTTTGTTCTTCGATTATTTGGGCGAATCAAAGCATCCTAACTACTCATTTCACTTATATATTAAGGATTATGTTTGGTTTATCCATGGTTGATATGATTTACAAGAGTTTCTGAGGCAATCAAAAATTGGAAAAAGCTGTAAGGGTCCCCCCTTGTGGTTCTGGCAAAAATTGAAAACTTTTGTTCTTCGTGTATTTGGGCGAATCAAAGCATCCTAACTACTCATTTCACTTATATATTAAGGATTATGTTTGGTTTATCCATGGTTGATATGATTTACAAGAGTTTCTGAGGCAATCAAAAATTGGAAAAAGCTGTAAGGGTCCCCCCTTGTGGTTCTGGCAAAAATTGAAAACTTTTCTTCTTCGAGTATTTGGGCGAATCAAAGCATCCTAACTACTCATTTCACTTATATATTAACGATTATGTTTGGTTTATGCATGGTTGATATGATTTAAATGAGTTTCTGAGGCAATCAAAAATTGGAAAAAGCTGTAAGGGTCCCCCCTTGTGGTTCTGCCAAAAATTGAAAACTTTTGTTCTTCGATTATTTGGGCGAATCAAAGCATCCTAACTACTCATTTCACTTATATATTAAGGATTATGTTTGGTTTATCCATGGTTGATATGATTTACAAGAGTTTCTGAGGCAATCAAAAATTGGAAAAAGCTGTAAGGGTCCCCCCTTGTGGTTCTGGCAAAAATTGAAAACTTTTGTTCTTCGTGTATTTGGGCGAATCAAAGCATCCTAACTACTCATTTCACTATATATTAACGATTATGTTTGGTTTATGCATGGTTGATATGATTTACATGAGTTTCTGAGGCAATCAAAAATTGGAAAAAGCTGTAAGGGTCCCCCCTTGTGGTTCTGCCAAAAATTGGAAACTTTTGTTCTTCGAGTATTTGGGCGAATCAAAGCATCCTAACTACCCATTTCACATATATATTAACGATTATGTTTGGTTTATGCATGGTTGATATGATTTACATGAGTTTCTGAGGCAATCAGAAATTGGAAAAAGCTGTAAGGATCTCCCCTTGTGGTTCTGCCAAAAATTGAAAACTTTTGTTCTTCGAGTATTTGGGCGAATCAAAGCATCCTAATTGCCCATTTCACTTATATATTAAAGATTATCTTTGGTTTAGGTACGGTTGATATGATTTACATGCGTTACTGAGGCAATTAAAAATTTGAAAAAGCTGTAAGGGTCCCCCCTTGTGGTTCTGGCAAAAATTGAAAACTTTTGTTCTTCGAGTATTTGGGCGAATCAAAGCATCCTAACTGCCCATTTCACTTATATATTAAAGATTATCTTTGGTTTAGGTACGGTTGATATGATTTACATGCGTTTCTGAGGCAATTAAAAATTGGAAAAAGATGTAAGGGTCCCCCCTTGTGGTTCTGGCAAAAATTGAAAACTTTTGTTCTTCGAGTATTTGGGCGAATCAAAGCATCCTAACTACTCATTTCACTTATATATTAACGATTATGTTTGGTTTATGCATGGTTGATATGATTTAAATGAGTTTCTGAGGCAATCAAAAATTGGAAAAAGTTGTAAGGGTCCCCCCCTTGTGGTTCTGCCAAAAATTGAAAACTTTTGTTCTTCGAGTATTTGGGCGAATCAAAGCATCCTAACTACTCATTTCACTTATATATTAACGATTATGTTTGGTTTATCCATGGTTGATATGATTTACAAGAGTTTCTGAGGCAATCAAAAATTGGAAAAAGCTGTAAGGGTCCCCCCTTGTGGTTCTGGCAAAAATTGAAAACTTTTCTTCTTCGAGTATTTGGGCGAATCAAAGCATCCTAACTACTCATTTCACTTATATATTAACGATTATGTTTGGTTTATGCATGGTTGATATGATTTAAATGAGTTTCTGAGGCAATCAAAAATTGGAAAAAGCTGTAAGGGTCCCCCCTTGTGGTTCTGCCAAAAATTGGAAACTTTTGTTCTTCGAGTATTTGGGCGAATCAAAGCATCCTAACTACCCATTTCACACATATATTAACGATTATGTTTGGTTTATGCATGGTTGATATGATTTACATGAGTTTCTGAGGCAATCAAAAATTGGAAAAAGCTGTAAGGGTCCCCCCTTGTGGTTCTGCCAAAAATTGAAAACTTTTGTTCTTCGAGTATTTGGGCGAATCAAAGCATCCTAACTACCCATTTCACTTATTTATTAACGATTATGTGTGGTTTACGCGTGGTTGATATGATTTACATGAGTTTCTGAGGCAATCAAAAATTGGAAAAAGCTGTAAGGGTCCCCCCTTGTGGTTCGGCCAAAAATTGAAAACTTTTGTTCTTCGAGTATTTGGGCGAATCAAAGCATCCTAACTACTCATTTCACTTATATATTAACGATTATGTTTGGTTTATGTATGGTTGATATGATTTACATGAGTTTCTGAGGCAATCAAAAATTGGAAAAAGCTGTAAGGGTCCCCACTTGTGGTTCTGGCAAAAATTGAAAACTTTTGTTCTTCGAGTATTTGGGCGAATCAAAGCATCCTAACTACTCATTTCACTTATATATTAACTATTATGTTTGGTTTATCCATGGTTGATATGATTTACATGAGTTTCTGAGGCAATCAAAAATTGGAAAAAGCTGTAAGGGTCCCCCCTTGTGGTTCTGGCAAAAATTGAAAACTTTTGTTCTTCGAGTATTTCGGCGAATCAAAGCATCCTAACTACTAATTTCACTATATATTAACGATTATGTTTGGTTTATGTATGGTTGATATGATTTACATGAGTTTCTGAGGCAATCAAAAATTGGAAAAAGCTGTAAGGGTCCCCCCTTGTGGTTCTGTCAAAAATTGAAAACTTTTGTTCTTTGAGTATTTGGGCGAATGAAAGCATCCTAACTACCCATTTCACACATATATTAACGATTATGTTTGGTTTATGCATGGTTGATATGATTTACATGAGTTTATGAGGCAATCAAAAATTGGAAAAAGCTGTAAGGGTCCCCCCTTGTGGTTCTGCCAAAAATTGAAAACTTTTGTTCTTCGAGTATTTGGGCGAATCAAAGCATCCTAACTACCCATTTCACTTATTTATTAAAGATTATGATTGGTTTACGCGTGGTTGATATGATTTACATGAGTTTCTGAGGCAATCAAAAATTGGAAAAAGCTGTAAGGTTCCCCCCTTGTGGTTCTGCCAAAAATTGAAAACTTTTGTTCTTCGAGTATTTGGGCGAATCAAAGCATCCTAACTACTCATTTCACTATATATTAACGATTATGTTTGGTTTATGTATGGTTGATATGATTTACAAGAGTTTCTGAGGCAATCAAAACTTGGAAAAAGCTGTAAGGGTCCCCCCTTGTGGTTCTGCCAAAAATTGAAAACTTTTGTTCTTCGAGTATTTAGGTGAATCAAAGCATCCTAACTACCCATTTCATTTACATATTAACGATTATGTTTGGTTTATGCATGGTCGATATGATTTACATGAGTTTCTGAGGCAATCAAAAATTGGAAAAAGCTGTAAGGATCCCCCCTTGTGGTTCTGCCAAAAATTGAAAACTTTTCTTCTTCGAGTATTTGGGCGAATCAAAGCATCCTAACTACCCATTTCACTTACATATTAACGATTATGTTTGGTTTATGCATGGTTGATATGATTTACATGAGTTTCTGAAGCAATCAAAAATTGGAAAAAGCTGTAAGGGTCCCCCCTTGTGGTTCTGCCAAAAATTGAAAACTTTTGTTCTTCGAGTATTTGGGCGAATCAAAGCATCCTAACTACTCATTTCACTTATATATTAACCATTATGTTTGGTTTATGTATGGTTGATATGATTTACATGAGTTTCTGAGGCAATCAAAAATTGGAAAAAGCTGTAAGGGTCCCCCCTTGTGGTTCTGGCAAAAATTGAAAACTTTTGTTCTTCGAGTATTTGGGCGAATCAAAGCATCCTAACTGCCCATTTCACTTATATATTAAAGATTATCTTTGGTTTAGGTACGGTTGATATGATTTACATGCGTTTCTGAGGCAATTAAAAATTGGAAAAAGCTGTAAGGTTCCCCCCTTGTGGTTCTGGCAAAAATTGAAAACTTTTGTTCTTCGAGTATTTGGGCGAATCAAAGCATCCTAACTACTCATTTCACTTATATATTAACGATTATGTTTGGTTTATGCATGGTTGATATGATTTAAATGAGTTTCTGAGGCAATCAAAAATTGGAAAAAGCTGTAAGGGTCCCCCCTTGTGGTTCTGCCAAAAATTGAAAACTTTTGTTCTTCGATTATTTGGGCGAATCAAAGCATCCTAACTACTCATTTCACTTATATATTAAGGATTATGTTTGGTTTATCCATGGTTGATATGATTTACAAGAGTTTCTGAGGCAATCAAAAATTGGAAAAAGCTGTAAGGGTCCCCCCTTGTGGTTCTGGCAAAAATTGAAAACTTTTGTTCTTCGTGTATTTGGGCGAATCAAAGCATCCTAACTACTCATTTCACTATATATTAACGATTATGTTTGGTTTATGCATGGTTGATATGATTTACATGAGTTTCTGAGGCAATCAAAAATTGGAAAAAGCTGTAAGGGTCCCCCCTTGTGGTTCTGCCAAAAATTGGAAACTTTTGTTCTTCGAGTATTTGGGCGAATCAAAGCATCCTAACTACCCATTTCACATATATATTAACGATTATGTTTGGTTTATGCATGGTTGATATGATTTACATGAGTTTCTGAGGCAATCAGAAATTGGAAAAAGCTGTAAGGATCTCCCCTTGTGGTTCTGCCAAAAATTGAAAACTTTTGTTCTTCGAGTATTTGGGCGAATCAAAGCATCCTAACTACCCATTTCACTTATATATTAAAGATTATGTTTGGTTTAGGTACGGTTGATATGATTTACAAGCGTTTCTGAGGCAATTAAAAATTGGAAAAAGCTGTAAGGGTCCCCCCTTGTGGTTCTGGCAAAAATTGAAAACTTTTGTTCTTCGAGTATTTGGGCGAATCAAAGCATCCTAACTACTTATTTCACTTATATATTAACGATTATGTTTGGTTTATGCATGGTTGATATGATTTAAATGAGTTTCTGAGGCAATAAAAAATTTGAAAAAGTTGTAAGGGTCCCCCCCTTGTGGTTCTGCCAAAAATTGAAAACTTTTGTTCTTCGAGTATTTGGGCGAATCAAAGCATCCTAACTACTCATTTCACTTATATATTAACGATTATGTTTGGTTTATACATGGTTGATATGATTTACATGAGTTTCTGAGGCAATCAAAAATTGGAAAAAGCTGTAAGGGTCCCCCCTTGTGGTTCTGCCAAAAATTGAAAACTTTTGTTCTTCGAGTATTTGGGCGAATCAAAGCATCCTAACTACTCATTTCACTATATATTAACGATTATGTTTGGTTTATGTATGGTTGATATGATTTACATGAGTTTCTGAGGCAATCAAAAATTGGAAAAAGCTGTAAGGGTCCCCCCTTGTGGTTCTGTCAAATATTGGAAACTTTTGTTCTTCGAGTATTTGGGCGAATCAAAGCATCCTAACTACCCATTTCACACATATATTACCGATAATGTTTGGTTTATGCATGGTTGATATGATTTACATGAGTTTATGAGGCAATCAAAAATTGGAAAAAGCTGTAAGGGTCCCCCCTTGTGGTTCTGCCAAAAATTGAAAACTTTTGTTCTTCGAGTATTTGGGCGAATCAAAGCCTCCTAACTACCCATTTCACTTATTTATTAAAGATTATGTTTGGTTTACGCGTGGTTGACATGATTTACATGAGTTTCTGAGGCAATCAAAAATTGGAAAAAGCTGTAAGGGTCCCCCCTTGTGGTTCTGCCAAAAATTGAAAACTTTTGTTCTTCGAGTATTTGGGCGAATCAAAGCATCCTAACTACTCATTTCACTATATATTAACGATTATGTTTGGTTTATGTATGGTTGATATGATTTACAAGAGTTTCTAAGGCAATCAAAAATTGGAAAAAGCTGTAAGGGTCCCCCCTTGTGGTTCTGCCAAAAATTGGAAACTTTTGTTCTTCGAGTATTTGGGCGAATCAAAGCATCCTAACTACCCATTTCACACATATATTAATGATTATGTTTGGTTTATGCATGGTTGATATGATTTACATGAGTTTCTGAGGCAATCAAAAATTGGAAAAAGCTGTAAGGGTCCCCCCTTGTGGTTCTGCCAAAAATTGAAAACTTTTGTTCTTCGAGTATTTGGCTGAATCAAAGCATCCTAACTACTCATTTCACTATATATTAATGATTATGTTTGGTTTATGTATGGTTGATATGATTTACAAGAGTTTCTGAGGCAATCAAAAATTGGAAAAAGCTGTAAGGGTCCCCCCTTGTGGTTCTGCCAAAAATTGAAAACTTTTGTTCTTCGAGTATTTGGGTGAATCAAAGCATCCTAACTACCCATTTCACTTATATATTAACGATTATGTTTGGTTTATGCATGGTTGATATGATTTACATGAGTTTCTGAGGCAATAAAAAATTGGAAAAAGCTGTAAGGATCCCCCCTTGTGGTTCTGCCAAAAATTGAAAACTTTTCTTCTTCGAGTATTTGGGCGAATCAAAGCATCCTAACTACCCATTTCACTTACATATTAACGATTATGTTTGGTTTATGCATGGTCGATATGATTTACATGAGTTTCTGAGGCAATCAAAAATTGGAAAAAGCTGTAAGGATCCCCCCTTGTGGTTCTGCCAAAAATTGAAAACTTTTCTTCTTCGAGTATTTGGGCGAATCAAAGCATCCTCACTACCCATTTCACTTACATATTAACGATTATGTTTGGATTATGCATGGTCGATATGATTTACATGAGTTTCTGAGGCAATCAAAAATTGGAAAAAGCTGTAAGGGTCCCCCCTTGTGGTTCTGGCAAAAATTGAAAACTTTTGTTCTTCGAGTATTTGGGCGAATCAAAGCATCCTAACTACCCATTTCACTTATATATTAACAATTATGTTTGGTTTTATGCATGGTTGATATGATTTACATGAGTTTCTGAGGCAATCAAAAATTGGAAAAAGCTGTAAGGGCCCCCCCTTGTGGTTCTGCCAAAAATTGAAAACTTTTGTTCTTCGAGTATTTGGGCGAATCAAAGCATCCTAACTACCCATTTCACTTATTTATTAAAGATTATGATTGGTTTACGCGTGGTTGATATGATTTACATGAGTTTCTGAGGCAATCAAAAATTGGAAAAAGCTGTAAGGTTCCCCCCTTGTGGTTCTGCCAAAAATTGAAAACTTTTGTTCTTCGAGTATTTGGGCGAATCAAAGCATCCTAACTACCCATTTCACTTATATATTAAAGATTATGTTTGGTTTAGGTACGGTTGATATGATTTACAAGCGTTTCTGAGGCAATTAAAAATTGGAAAAAGCTGTAAGGGTCCCCCCTTGTGGTTCTGGCAAAAATTGAAAACTTTTGTTCTTCGAGTATTTGGGCGAATCAAAGCATCCTAACTACTCATTTCACTTATATATTAACGATTATGTTTGGTTTATGCATGGTTGATATGATTTAAATGAGTTTCTGAGGCAATCAAAAATTGGAAAAAGCTGTAAGGGTCCCCCCTTGTGGTTCTGCCAAAAATTGAAAACTTTTGTTCTTCGATTATTTGGGCGAATCAAAGCAGCCTAGCTACTCATTTCACTTATATATTAAGGATTATGTTTGGTTTATCCATGGTTGATATGATTTACAAGAGTTTCTGAGGCAATCAAAAATTGGAAAAAGCTGTAAGGGTCCCCCCTTGTGGTTCTGGCAAAAATTGAAAACTTTTGTTCTTCGTGTATTTGGGCGAATCAAAGCATCCTAACTACTCATTTCACTATATATTAACGATTATGTTTGGTTTATGCATGGTTGATATGATTTACATGAGTTTCTGAGGCAATCAAAAATTGGAAAAAGCTGTAAGGGTCCCCCCTTGTGGTTCTGCCAAAAATTGGAAACTTTTGTTCTTCGAGTATTTGGGCGAATCAAAGCATCCTAACTACCCATTTCACATATATATTAACGATTATGTTTGGTTTATGCATGGTTGATATGATTTACATGAGTTTCTGAGGCAATCAGAAATTGGAAAAAGCTGTAAGGATCTCCCCTTGTGGTTCTGCCAAAAATTGAAAACTTTTGTTCTTCGAGTATTTGGGCGAATCAAAGCATCCTAACTACCCATTTCACTTATATATTAAAGATTATGTTTGGTTTAGGTACGGTTGATATGATTTACAAGCGTTTCTGAGGCAATTAAAAATTGGAAAAAGCTGTAAGGGTCCCCCCTTGTGGTTCTGGCAAAAATTGAAAACTTTTGTTCTTCGAGTATTTGGGCGAATCAAAGCATCCTAACTACTCATTTCACTTATATATTAACGATTATGTTTGGTTTATGCATGGTTGATATGATTTAAATGAGTTTCTGAGGCAATAAAAAATTTGAAAAAGTTGTAAGGGTCCCCCCCTTGTGGTTCTGCCAAAAATTGAAAACTTTTGTTCTTCGAGTATTTGGCTGAATCAAAGCATCCTAACAACTCATTTCACTATATTATAATGATTATGTTTGGTTTATGTATGGTTGATATGATTTACAAGAGTTTCTGAGGCAATCAAAAATTGGAAAAAGCTGTAAGGGTCCCCCCTTGTGGTTCTGCCAAAAATTGAAAACTTTTGTTCTTCGAGTATTTGGGTGAATCAAAGCATCCTAACTACCCATTGCACTTATATATTAACGATTATGTTTGGTTTATGCATGGTTGATATGATTTACATGAGTTTCTGAGGCAATAAAAAATTGGAAAAAGCTGTAAGGATCCCCCCTTGTGGTTCTGCCAAAAATTGAAAACTTTTCTTCTTCGAGTATTTGGGCGAATCAAAGCATCCTAACTACCCATTTCACTTACATATTAACGATTATGTTTGGTTTATGCATGGTCGATATGATTTACATGAGTTTCTGAGGCAATCAAAAATTGGAAAAAGCTGTAAGGATCCCCCCTTGTGGTTCTGCCAAAAATTGAAAACTTTTCTTCTTCGAGTATTTGGGCGAATCAAAGCATCCTCACTACCCATTTCACTTACATATTAACGATTATGTTTGGATTATGCATGGTCGATATGATTTACATGAGTTTTTGAGGCAATCAAAAATTGGAAAAAGCTGTAAGGGTCCCCCCTTGTGGTTCTGGCAAAAATTGAAAACTTTTGTTCTTCGAGTATTTGGGGGAATCAAAGCATCCTAACTACCCATTTCACTTATATATTAACGATTATGTTTGGTTTTATGCATGGTTGATATGATTTACATGAGTTTCTGAGGCAATCAAAAATTGGAAAAAGCTGTAAGGGCCCCCCCTTGTGGTTCTGCCAAAAATTGAAAACTTTTGTTCTTCGAGTGTTTGGGCGAATAAAAGCATCCTAACTACTCATTTCACTTTTATATTAACGATTATGTTTGGTTTATGTATGGTTGATGTGATTTACATGAGTTTCTGAGGCGATCAAAAATTCGAAGAAGCAGTAAGGGTCCCCCCTTGTGGTTCTGCCAAAAATTGAAAACTATTGTTCTTCGAATATTTGGGTGAATCAAAGCATCCGAACTACTCATTTCACTTATATTTTAACGATTATGTTTGGTTTAGGTATGGTTGATATGATTTACATGAGTTTCTGAGGCAATCAAAAATTGGAAAAAGCTGTAAGGGTCCCCCCTTGTGGTTCTGGCAAAAATTGAAAACTTTTGTTCTTCGAGTATTTGGGCGAATCAAAGCATCCTAACCACCCATTACACTTATATATTGACGATTATGTTTGGTTTATGCTTGGTTGATATGATTTACATGAGTTTCTGAGGCAATCAAAAATTGGAAAAAGCTGTAAGGGTCCCCACTTGTGGTTCTGGCAAAAATTGAAAACTTTTGTTCTTCGAGTATTTGGGCGAATCAAAGCATCCTAACTATTCATTTCACTATATATTAACGATTATGTTTGGTTTATGTATGGTTGATATGATTTACATGAGTTTCTGAGGCAATCAAAAATTGGAAAAAGCTGTAAGGGTTCCCCCTTGTGGTTCTGGCAAAAATTAAAAACTTTTGTTCTTCGAGTATTTGGGCGCATAAAAGCATCCTAACTACTCATTTCACTTTTATATTAACGATTATGTTTGGTTTATGTATGGTTGATATGATTTACATGAGTTTCTGAGGCAATCAAAAATTGGAAAAAGCTGTAAGGGTCCCCCCTTGTGGTTCTGGCAAAAATTGAAAACTTTTGTTCTTCGAGTATTAGGGGGAATAAAAGCATCCTAACTACTCATTTCACTTTTATATTAACGATTATGTTTTGTTTATGTATGGTTGATATGATTTACATGAGTTTATGAGGCAATCAAAAATTGGAAAAAGCTGTAAGGGTCCCCCCTTGTGGTTCTGGCAAAAATTGAAAACTTTTGTTCTTCGAGTATTTGGGCGAATCAAAGCCTCCTAACTACTCATTTCACTATATATTAACGATTATGTTTGGTTTATGTATGGTTGATATGATTTACATGAGTTTCTGAGGCAATCAAAAATTGGAAAAAGCTGTAAGGGTCCCCCCTTGTGGTTCTGTCAAAAATTGGAAACTTTTGTTCTTCGAGTATTTGGGCGAATCAAAGCATCCTAACTACCCATTTCACACATATATTAACGATAATGTTTGGTTTATGCATGGTTGATATGATTTACATGAGTTTATGAGGAAATCAAAAATTGGAAAAAGCTGTAAGGGTCCCCCCTTGTGGTTCTGCCAAAAATTGAAAACTTTTGTTCTTCGAGTATTTGGGCGAATCAAAGCATCCTAACTACCCATTTCACTTATTTATTAAAGATTATGTTTGGTTTACGCGTGGTTGACATGATTTACATGAGTTTCTGAGGCAATCAAAAATTGGAAAAAGCTGTAAGGGTCCCCCCTTGTGGTTCTGCAAAAAATTGAAAACTTTTGTTCTTCGAGTATTTGGGCGAATCAAAGCATCCTAACTACTCATTTCACTATATATTAACGATTATGTTTGGTTTATGTATGGTTGATATGATTTACAAGAGTTTCTAAGGCAATCAAAAATTGGAAAAAGCTGTAAGGGTCCCCCCTTGTGGTTCTGCCAGAAATTGAAAACTTTTGTTCTTCGAGTATTTGGGTGAATCAAAGCATCCTAACTATCCATTTCACTTATATATTAACGATTATGTTTGGTTTATGCATGGTTGATATGATTTACATGAGTTTCTGAGGCAATCAAAAATTGGAAAAAGCTGTAAGGGTCCCCCCTTGTGGTTCTGCCAAAAATTGGAAACTTTTGTTCTTCGAGTATTTGGGCGAATCAAAGCATCCTAACTACCCATTTCACACATATATTAATGATTATGTTTGGTTTATGCATGGTTGATATGATTTACATGAGTTTCTGAGGCAATCAAAAATTGGAAAAAGCTGTAAGGGTCCCCCCTTGTGGTTCTGCCAAAAATTGAAAACTTTTGTTCTTCGAGTATTTGGCTGAATCAAAGCATCCTAACTACTCATTTCACTATATATTAATGATTATGTTTGGTTTATGTATGGTTGATATGATTTACAAGAGTTTCTGAGGAAATAAAAAATTGGAAAAAGCTGTAAGGGTCCCCCCTTGTGGTTCTGCCAAAAATTGAAAACTTTTGTTCTTCGAGTATTTGGGTGAATCAAAGCATCCTAACTACCCATTTCACTTATATACTAACGATTATGTTTGGTTTATGGATGGTTGATATGATTTACATGAGTTTCTGAGGCAATAAAAAATTGGAAAAAGCTGTAAGGATCCCCCCTTGTGTTTCTGCCAAAAATTGAAAACTTTTCTTCTTCGAGTATTTGGGCGAATCAAAGCATCCTAACTACCCATTTCACTTACATATTAACGATTATGTTTGGTTTATGCATGGTCGATATGATTTACATGAGTTTCTGAGGCAATCAAAAATTGGAAAAAGCTGTAAGGATCCCCCCTTGTGGTTCTGCCAAAAATTGAAAACTTTTCTTCTTCGAGTATTTGGGCGAATCAAAGCATCCTAACTACCCATTTCACTTACATATTAACGATTATGTTTGGATTATGCATGGTCGATATGATTTACATGAGTTTCTGAGGCAATCAAAAATTGGAAAAAGCTGTAAGGGTCCCCCCTTGTGGTTCTGGCAAAAATTGAAAACTTTTGTTCTTCGAGTATTTGGGCGAATCAAAGCATCCTAACTACCCATTTCACTTATATATTAACGATTATGTTTGGTTTTATGCATGGTTGATATGATTTACATGAGTTTCTGAGGCAATCAAAAATTGGAAAAAGCTGTAAGGGCCCCCCCTTGCGGTTCTGCCAAAAATTGAAAACTTTTGTTCTTCGAGTGTTTGGGCGAATAAAAGCATCCTAACTACTCATTTCACTTTTATATTAACGATTATGTTTGGTTTATGTATGGTTGATGTGATTTACATGAGTTTCTGAGGCAATCAAAAATTGGAAGAAGCAGTAAGGGTCCCCCCTTGTGGTTCTGCCAAAAATTGAAAACTATTGTTCTTCGAATATTTGGGTGAATCAAAGCATCCGAACTACTCATTTCACTTAAATTTTAACGATTATGTTTGGTTTAGGTATGGTTGATATGATTTACATGAGTTTCTGAGGCAATCAAAAATTGGAAAAAGCTGTAAGGGTCCCCCCTTGTGGTTCTGGCAAAAATTGAAAACTTTTGTTCTTCGAGTATTTGGGCGAATCAAAGCATCCTAACTACCCATTACACTTATATATTGACGATTATATTTGGTTTATGCTTGGTTGATATGATTTACATGAGTTTCTGAGGCAATCAAAAATTGAAAAAAGCTGTAAGGGTCCCCCCTTGTGGTTTTGGCAAAAATTGAAAACTTTTGTTCTTCGAGTATTTGGGCGAATCAAAGCATCCTAACTACTCATTTCACTTATATATTAACGATTATGTTTGGTTTATGCATGGTTGATATGATTTACATGAGTTTCTGAAGCAATCAAAAATTGGAAAAAGCTGTAAGCGTCCCCCATTGTGGTTCTGGCAAAAATTGAAAACTTTTGTTCTTCGAGTATTTGGGCGAATCAAAGCATCCTAACTACTCATTTCTCTTATATATTAACGATTATGTTTGGTTTATGCATGGTTGATATGATTTACATGAGTTTCTGAGGCAATCAAAAATTGGAAAAAGCTGTAAAGGTCCCCCCTTGTGGTTCTGCCAAAAATCGAAAACTTTTGTTCTTCGAGTATTTGGGTGAATCAAAGCATTTGAACTACTCATTTCACTTATATTTTAACGATTATGTTTGGTTTAGGTACGGTTGATATGATTTACATGCGTTTCTAAGGCAACTAAAAATTGGAAAAAGCTATAAGGGTCCCCCCTTGTGGTTCTGCCAAAAATTGAAAACTTTTGTTCTTCGAGTATTTGCGCGAATCAAAGCATCCTTACTACTCATTTCACTTATATATTAACAATTATGTTTGGTTTATCCATGGTTGATAGGATTTACATGAGTTTCTGAGGCATTCAAAAATTGGAAAAAGATGTAAGGGTCCCCCCTTGTGGTTCTGGCAAAAATTGAAAACTTTTCTTCTTCGAGTATTTGGGCGAATCAAAGCATCCTAACTGCCCATTTCACTTACATATTAACGATTATGTTTGGTTTATGCATGGTCGATATGATTTACATGAGTTTCTGAGGCAATCAAAAATTGGAAAAAGCCGTAAGGATCCCCCCTTGTGGTTCTGCCAAAAATTGAAAACTTTTCTTCTTCGAGTATTTGGGCGAATCAAAGCATCCTAACTACCCATTTCACTTACATATTAACGATTATGTTTGGCTTATGCATGGTCGATATGATTTACATGAGTTTCTGAGGCAATCAAAAATTGGAAAAAGCTGTAAGGGTCCCCCCTTGTGGTTCTGGCAAAAATTGAAAACTTTTGTTCTTCGAATATTTGGGCGAATCAAAGCATCCTAACTACCCATTACACTTATATATTGACGATTATGTTTGGTTTATGCTTGGTTGATATGATTTACATGAGTTTCTGAGGCAATCAAAAATTGAAAAAAGCTATAAGGGTCCCCCCTTGTCGTTCTGCCAAAAATTGGAAACTTTTGTTCTTCGAGTATTTGGGCGAATCAAAGCATCCTAACTACCCATTTAACATATATATTAACGATTATGTTTGGTTATGCATGGTTGATATGATTTACATGAGTTTCTGAGGTAATCAAAAATTGGAAAAAGCTGTAAGGGTCCCCCCTTGTGGTTCTGCCAAAAATTGAAAACTTTTGTTCTTCGAGTATTTGGGAGAATCAAAGCATTCTAACTACCCATTTCACTTATATATTAATGATTATGTTTGGTTTATGCATGGTTGATATGATTTACATGAGTTTCTGAGGCAATCAAAAATTGGAAAAAGCTGTAAGGGTCCCCCCATGTGGTTCTGGCAAAAATTGAAAACTTTTGTTCTTCGAGTATTTGGGTGAATAAAAGCATCCTAACTACTCATTTCACTTTTATATTAACGATTATGTTTGGTTTATGTATGGTTGATATGATTTACATGAGTTTCTGAGGCAATCAAAAATTGGAAAAAGCTGTAAGGGTCCCCCCTTGTGGTTCTGCCAAAAATTGAAAACTTTTGTTCTTCGAGTATTTGGGCGAATCAAAGCATCCTAACTACTCATTTCACTTATATATTAATGATTATGTTTGGTTTATGCATGGTTGATATGATTTACATGAGTTTCTGAAGCAATCAAAAATTGGAAAAAGCTATAAGGGTCCCCCACTGTGGTTCTGGCAAAAATTGAAAACTTTGGTTCTTCGAGTATTTGGGCGAATCAAAGCATCCTAACTACTCATTTCACTTATATATTAACGATTATGTTTGGTTTATGCATGGTTGATATGATTTACAAGAGTTTATGAGGCAATCAAAAATTGGAAAAAGCTGTAAGGGTCCCCTCTTGCGGTTCTGCCAAAAATTGAAAACTTTTGTTCTTCGAGTATTTGGGCGAATCAAAGTATCCTAACTACTCATTTCACTACATATTAACGATTATGTTTGGTTTATGTATGGTTGATATGATTTACAAGAGTTTCTGAGGCAATCAAAAATTGGAAAAAGATGTAAGGGTCCCCCTTGTGGTTCTGCCAAAAATTGAAAACTTTTGTTCTTCGAGTATTTGGGTGAATCAAAGCATCCTAACTACCCATTTCACTTATATATTAACGATTATGTTTGGTTTATGCATGGTTGATATGATTTACATGAGTTTCTGAGGCAATGAAAAATTGGAAAAAGCTGTAAGGATCCCCCCTTGTGGTTCTGCCAAAAATTGAAAACTTTTCTTCTTCGAGTATTTGGGCGAATCAAAGCATCCTAACTGCCCATTTCACTTACATATTAACGATTATGTTTGTTTTATGCGTGGTAGATATGATTTACATGAGTTTCTGAGGCAATCAAAAATTGGAAAAAGCTGTAAGGGTCCCCCCTTGTGGTTCTGCCAAAAATTGAAAACTTTTCTTCTTCGAGTATTTGGGCGAATCAAAGCATCCTAACTACCCATTTCACTTACATATTAACGATTATGTTTGGTTTATGCATGGTCGATATGATTTACATGAGTTTCTGAGGCAATCAAAAATTGGAAAAAGTTGTAAGGGTCCCCCCTTGTGGTTCTGGCAAAAATTGAAAACTTTTGTTCTTCGAGTATTTGGGCGAATCAAAGCATCCTAACTACCCATTTCACTTATATATTAACGATTATGTTTGGTTTTATGCATGGTTGATATGATTTACATGAGTTTCTGAGGCAATCAAAAATTGGAAAAAGCTGTCAGGGCCCCCCCTTGTGGTTCTGCCAAAAATTGAAAACTTTTGTTCTTCGAGTGTTTGGGCGAATAAAAGCATCCTAACTACTCATTTCACTTTTATATTAACGATTATGTTTGGTTTATGTATGGTTGATGTGATTTACATGAGTTTCTGAGGCAATCAAAAATTGGAAGAAGCATTAAGGGTCCCCCCTTGTGGTTCTACCAAAAATTGAAAACTATTGTTCTTCGAATATTTGGGTGAATCAAAGCATCCGAACTACTCATTTCACTTATATTTTAACGATTATGTTTGGTTTAGGTATGGTTGATATGATTTACATGAGTTTCTGAGGCAATCAAAAATTGGAAAAAGCTGTAAGGGTCCCCCCTTGTGGTTCTGCCAAAAATTGAAAACTTTTGTTCTTCGAGTATTTGGGCGAATCAAAGCATCCTAACTACCCATTACACTTATATATTGACGATTATGTTTGGTTTATGCTTGGTTGATATGATTTCATGAGTTTCTGAGGCAATCAAAAATTGGAAAAAGCTGTAAGGGTCCCCCCTTGTGGTTCTACCAAAAATTGAAAACTTTTGTTCTTCGAGTATTTGGGCGAATCAAAGCATCCTAACTACCCATTTCACTTACATATTAACGATTATGTTTGGTTTATGCATGGTCGATATGATTTACATGAGTTTCTGAGGCAATCAAAAATTGGAAAAAGCTGTAAGGGTCCCGCCTTGTGGTTTTGGCAAAAATTGAAAACTTTTGTTCTTCGAGTATTTGGGCGAATCAAAGCATCCTAACTACCCATTTCACTTATATATTAACGATTATGTTTGGTTTTATGCATGGTTGATATGATTTACATGAGTTTCTGAGGCAATCAAAAATTGGAAAAAGCTGTAAGGGCCCCCCCCTTGTGGTTCTGCCAAAAATTGAAAACTTTTGTTCTTCGAGTGTTTGGGCGAATCAAAGCATCCTAACTACTCATTTCACTTTTATATTAACGATTATGTTTGGTTTATGTATGGTTGATGTGATTTACATGAGTTTCTGAGGCAATCAAAAATTGGAAGAAGCAGTAAGGGTCCCCCCTTGTGGTTCTGCCAAAAATTGAAAACTATTGTTCTTCGAATATTTGGGTGAATCAAAGCATCCGAACTACTCATTTCACTTATATTTTAACGATTATGTTTGGTTTAGGTATGGTTGATATGATTTACATGAGTTTCTGAGGCAATCAAAAATTGAAAAAAGCTGTAAGGGTCCCCCCTTGTGGTTCTGGCAGAAATTGAAAACTTTTGTTCTTCGAGTATTTGGGCGAATCAAAGCATCCTAACTACCCATTACACTTATATATTGACGATTATGTTTGGTTTATGCTTGGTTGATATGATTTACATGAGTTTCTGAGGCAATCAAAAATTGAAAAAAGCTGTAAGGGTCCCCCCTTGTGGTTCTACCAAAAATTGGAAACTTTTGTTCTTCGTGTATTTGGGCGAATCAAAGCATCCTAACTACCCATTTAACATATATATTAACGATTATGTTTGGTTATGCATGGTTGATATGATTTACATGAGTTTCTGAGGTAATCAAAAATTGGAAAAAGCTGTAAGGGTCCCCCCTTGTGGTTCTGCCAAAAATTGAAAACTTTTGTTCTTCGAGTATTTGGGCGAATCAAAGCATCCTAACTACTCATTTCACTTTTATATTAACGATTATGTTTGGTTTATGTATGGTTGATGTGATTTACATGAGTTTCTGAGGCAATCAAAAATTGGAAGAAGCTGTAAGGGTCCCCCCTTGTGGTTCTGCCAAAAATTGAAAACTTTTGTTCTTCGAGTATTTGGGTGAATAAAAGCATCCTAACTACTCATTTCACTTTTATATTAACGATTATGTTTGGTTTATGTATGGTTGATATGATTTACATGAGTTTCTGAGGCAATCAAAAATTGGAAAAAGCTGTAAGGGTCCCGCCTTGTGGTTTTGGCAAAAATTGAAAACTTTTGTTCTTCGAGTATTTGGGCGAATCAAAGCATCCTAACTACTCATTTCACTTATATATTAACGATTATGTTTGGTTTACGCATGGTTGATATGATTTACATGAGTTTCTGAGGCAATCAAAAATTGGAAAAAGCTGTAAGGGCCCCCCCCTTGTGGTTCTGCCAAAAATTGAAAACTTTTGTTCTTCGAGTGTTTGGGCGAATCAAAGCATCCTAACTACTCATTTCACTTTTATATTAACGATTATGTTTGGTTTATGTATGGTTGATGTGATTTACATGAGTTTCTGAGGCAATCAAAAATTGGAAGAAGCAGTAAGGGTCCCCCCTTGTGGTTCTGCCAAAAATTGAAAACTATTGTTCTTCGAATATTTGGGTGAATCAAAGCATCCGAACTACTCATTTCACTTATATTTTAACGATTATGTTTGGTTTAGGTATGGTTGATATGATTTACATGAGTTTCTGAGGCAATCAAAAATTGAAAAAAGCTGTAAGGGTCCCCCCTTGTGGTTCTGGCAGAAATTGAAAACTTTTGTTCTTCGAGTATTTGGGCGAATCAAAGCATCCTAACTACCCATTACACTTATATATTGACGATTATGTTTGGTTTATGCTTGGTTGATATGATTTACATGAGTTTCTGAGGCAATCAAAAATTGAAAAAAGCTGTAAGGGTCCCCCCTTGTGGTTCTACCAAAAATTGGAAACTTTTGTTCTTCGTGTATTTGGGCGAATCAAAGCATCCTAACTACCCATTTAACATATATATTAACGATTATGTTTGGTTATGCATGGTTGATATGATTTACATGAGTTTCTGAGGTAATCAAAAATTGGAAAAAGCTGTAAGGGTCCCCCCTTGTGGTTCTGCCAAAAATTGAAAACTTTTGTTCTTCGAGTATTTGGGCGAATCAAAGCATCCTAACTACTCATTTCACTTTTATATTAACGATTATGTTTGGTTTATGTATGGTTGATGTGATTTACATGAGTTTCTGAGGCAATCAAAAATTGGAAGAAGCTGTAAGGGTCCCCCCTTGTGGTTCTGCCAAAAATTGAAAACTTTTGTTCTTCGAGTATTTGGGTGAATAAAAGCATCCTAACTACTCATTTCACTTTTATATTAACGATTATGTTTGGTTTATGTATGGTTGATATGATTTACATGAGTTTCTGAGGCAATCAAAAATTGGAAAAAGCTGTAAGGGTCCCTCCTTGTGGTTCTGCCAAAAATTGAAAACTTTTGTTCTTCGAGTATTTGGGCGAATCAAAGCATCCTAACTACTCATTTCACTTATATATTAACGATTATGTTTGGTTTACGCATGGTTGATATGATTTACATGAGTTTCTGAGGCAATCAAAAATTGGAAAAAGCTGTAAGGGCCCCCCCCTTGTGGTTCTGCCAAAAATTGAAAACTTTTGTTCTTCGAGTGTTTGGGCGAATCAAAGCATCCTAACTACTCATTTCACTTTTATATTAACGATTATGTTTGGTTTATGTATGGTTGATGTGATTTACATGAGTTTCTGAGGCAATCAAAAATTGGAAGAAGCAGTAAGGGTCCCCCCTTGTGGTTCTGCCAAAAATTGAAAACTATTGTTCTTCGAACATTTGGGTGAATCAAAGCATCCGAACTACTCATTTCACTTATATTTTAACGATTATGTTTGGTTTAGGTATGGTTGATATGATTTACATGAGTTTCTGAGGCAATCAAAAATTGAAAAAAGCTGTAAGGGTCCCCCCTTGTGGTTCTGGCAGAAATTGAAAACTTTTGTTCTTCGAGTATTTGGGCGAATCAAAGCATCCTAACTACCCATTACACTTATATATTGACGATTATGTTTGGTTTATGCTTGGTTGATATGATTTACATGAGTTTCTGAAGCAATCAAAAATTGAAAAAAGCTGTAAGGGTCCCCCCTTGTGGTTCTACCAAAAATTGGAAACTTTTGTTCTTCGTGTATTTGGGCGAATCAAAGCATCCTAACTACCCATTTAACATATATATTAACGATTATGTTTGGTTATGCATGGTTGATATGATTTACATGAGTTTCTGAGGTAATCAAAAATTGGAAAAAGCTGTAAGGGTCCCCCCTTGTGGTTCTGCCAAAAATTGAAAACTTTTGTTCTTCGAGTATTTGGGCGAATCAAAGCATCCTAACTACTCATTTCACTTTTATATTAACGATTATGTTTGGTTTATGTATGGTTGATGTGATTTACATGAGTTTCTGAGGCAATCAAAAATTGGAAGAAGCTGTAAGGGTCCCCCCTTGTGGTTCTGCCAAAAATTGAAAACTTTTGTTCTTCGAGTATTTGGGTGAATAAAAGCATCCTAACTACTCATTTCACTTTTATATTAACGATTATGTTTGGTTTATGTATGGTTGATATGATTTACATGAGTTTCTGAGGCAATCAAAAATTGGAAAAAGCTGTAAGGGTCCCTCCTTGTGGTTCTGCCAAAAATTGAAAACTTTTGTTCTTCGAGTATTTGGGCGAATCAAAGCATCCTAACTACTCATTTCACTTATATATTAACGATTATGTTTGGTTTACGCATGGTTGATATGATTTACATGAGTTTCTGAGGCAATCAAAAATTGGAAAAAGCTGTAAGGGTCCCCCATTGTGGTTCTGGCAAAAATTGAAAACTTTTGTTCTTCGAGTATTTGGGCGAATCAAAGCATCCTAACTACTCATTTCACTTATATATTAACGATTATGTTTGGTTTATGCATGGTTGATATGATTTACAAGAGTTTATGAGGCAATCAAAAATTGGAAAAAGCTGTAAGGGTCCCCTCTTGCGGTTCTGCCAAAAATTGAAAACTTTTGTTCTTCGAGTATTTGGGCGAATCAAAGCATCCTAACTACTCATTTCACTAGATATTAACGATTATGTTTGGTTTATGTATGGTTGATATGATTTACAAGAGTTTCTGAGGCAATCAAAAATTGGAAAAAGCTGTAAGGGTCCCCCCTTGTGGTTCTGCCAAAAATTGAAAACTTTTGTTCTTCGAGTATTTGGGCGAATCAAAGCATCCTAACTACCCATTACACTTATATATTGACGATTATGTTTGGTTTATGCTTGGTTGATATGATTTCATGAGTTTCTGAGGCAATCAAAAATTGGAAAAAGCTGTAAGGGTCCCCCCTTGTGGTTTTGGCAAAAATTGAAAACTTTTGTTCTTCGAGTATTTGGGCGAATCAAAGCATCCTAACTACCCATTTCACTTACATATTAACGATTATGTTTGGTTTATGCATGGTCGATATGATTTACATGAGTTTCTGAGGCAATCAAAAATTGGAAAAAGCTGTAAGGGTCCCCCCTTGTGGTTTTGGCAAAAATTGAAAACTTTTGTTCTTCGAGTATATGGGCGAATCAAAGCATCCTAACTACCCATTTCACTTATATATTAACGATTATGTTTGGTTTTATGCATGGTTGATATGATTTACATGAGTTTCTGAGGCAATCAAAAATTGGAAAAAGCTGTAAGGGCCCCCCCCTTGTGGTTCTGCCAAAAATTGAAAACTTTTGTTCTTCGAGTGTTTGGGCGAATCAAAGCATCCTAACTACTCATTTCACTTTTATATTAACGATTATGTTTGGTTTAGGTATGGTTGATATGATTTACATGAGTTTCTGAGGCAATCAAAAATTGGAAAAAGCTGTAAGCGTCCCCCCTTGTGGTTCTGGCAAAAATTGAAAACTTTTGTTCTTCGAGTATTTGGGCGAATCAAAGCATCCTAACTACCCATTACACTTATATATTGATGATTATGTTTGGTTTATGCTTGGTTGATATGATTTACATGAGTTTCTGAGGCAATCAAAAATTGAAAAAAGCTGTAAGGGTCCCCCCTTGTGGTTCTGCCAAAAATTGGAAACTTTTGTTCTTCGAGTATTTGGGCGAATCAAAGCATCCTAACTACCCATTTAACATATATATTAACGATTATGTTTGGTTATCCATGGTTGATATGATTTACATGAGTTTCTGAGGTAATCAAAAATTGGAAAAAGCTGTAAGGGTCCCCCCTTGTGGTTCTGCCAAAAATTGAAAACTTTTGTTCTTCGAGTATTTGGGCGAATCAAAGCATTCTAACTACCCATTTCACTTATATATTAATGATTATGTTTGGTTTATGCATGGTTGATATGATTTACATGAGTTTCTGAGGCAATCAAAAATTGGAAAAAGCTGTAAGGGTCCCCCCATGTGGTTCTGGCAAAAATTGAAAACTTTTGTTCTTCGAGTATTTGGGTGCATAAAAGCATCCTAACTACTCATTTCACTTACATATTAACGATTATGTTTGGTTTATGCATGGTCGATATGATTTACATGAGTTTCTGAGGCAATCAAAAATTGGAAAAAGCTGTAAGGGTCCCCCCTTGTGGTTTTGGCAAAAATTGAAAACTTTTGTTCTTCGAGTATATGGGCGAATCAAAGCATCCTAACTACCCATTTCACTTATATATTAACGATTATGTTTGGTTTTATGCATGGTTGATATGATTTACATGAGTTTCTGAGGCAATCAAAAATTGGAAAAAGCTGTAAGGGCCCCCCCCTTGTGGTTCTGCCAAAAATTGAAAACTTTTGTTCTTCGAGTGTTTGGGCGAATCAAAGCATCCTAACTACTCATTTCACTTTTATATTAACGATTATGTTTGGTTTAGGTATGGTTGATATGATTTACATGAGTTTCTGAGGCAATCAAAAATTGGAAAAAGCTGTAAGCGTCCCCCCTTGTGGTTCTGGCAAAAATTGAAAACTTTTGTTCTTCGAGTATTTGGGCGAATCAAAGCATCCTAACTACCCATTACACTTATATATTGATGATTATGTTTGGTTTATGCTTGGTTGATATGATTTACATGAGTTTCTGAGGCAATCAAAAATTGAAAAAAGCTGTAAGGGTCCCCCCTTGTGGTTCTGCCAAAAATTGGAAACTTTTGTTCTTCGAGTATTTGGGCGAATCAAAGCATCCTAACTACCCATTTAACATATATATTAACGATTATGTTTGGTTATCCATGGTTGATATGATTTACATGAGTTTCTGAGGTAATCAAAAATTGGAAAAAGCTGTAAGGGTCCCCCCTTGTGGTTCTGCCAAAAATTGAAAACTTTTGTTCTTCGAGTATTTGGGCGAATCAAAGCATTCTAACTACCCATTTCACTTATATATTAATGATTATGTTTGGTTTATGCATGGTTGATATGATTTACATGAGTTTCTGAGGCAATCAAAAATTGGAAAAAGCTGTAAGGGTCCCCCCATGTGGTTCTGGCAAAAATTGAAAACTTTTGTTCTTCGAGTATTTGGGTGCATAAAAGCATCCTAACTACTCATTTCACTTTTATATTAACGATTATGTTTGGTTTATGTATGGTTGATATGATTTACATGAGTTTCTGAGGCAATCAAAAATTGGAAAAAGCTGTAAGGGTCCCCCCTTATGGTTCTGCCAAAAATTGAAAACTTTTGTTCTTCGAGTATTTGGGCGAATCAAAGCATCCAAACTACTTATTTCACTTATATATTAACGATTATGTTTGGTTTACGCATGGTTGATATGATTTACATGAGTTTCTGAAGCAATCAAAAATTGGAAAAAGCTATAAGGGTCCCCCACTGTGGTTCTGGCAAAAATTGAAAACTTTTGTTCTTCGAGTATTTGGGCGAATCAAAGCATCCTAACTACACATTTCACTTATATATTAATGATTATGTTTGGTTTATGCATGGTTGATATGATTTACAAGAGTTTATGAGGCAATCAAAAATTGGAAAAAGCTGTAAGGGTCCCCTCTTGCGGTTCTGCCAAAAATTTAAAACTTTTGTTCTTCGAGTATTTGGGCTAATCAAAGCATCCTAACTACTCATTTCACTACATATTAACGATTATGTTTGGTTTATGTTTGGTTGATATGATTTACAAGAGTTTCTGAGGCAATCAAAAATTGGAAAAAGCTGTAAGGGTCCCCCCTTGTGGTTCTGCCAAAAATTGAAAACTTTCGTTCTTCGAGTATTTGAGCGAATCAAAGCATCCTAACTACTCATTTCCCTTATATATTAACAATTATGTTTTGTTTATCCATGGTTGATAGGATTTACATGAGTTTCTGAGGCATTCAAAAATTGGAAAAAGATGTAAGGGTCCCCTCTTGTGGTTCTGGCAAAAATTGAAAACTTTTGTTCTTCGAGTATTTGGGCGAATCAAAGCATCCTAACTGCTCATTTCACTTTTATATTAACTATTATGTTTTGTTTATGTATGGTTGATATGATTTACATAAGTTTCTGAGGCAATCAAAAATTGGAAAAAGTTGTAAGGGTCCCCCCTTGTGGTTCTGCCAAAAATTGAAAACTTTTGTTCTTCGAGTATTTGGGTTAATCAAAGCATCCTAACTACTCATGTCACTTATATATTAACGATTATGTTTGGTTTATGTATGGTTGATATGATTTACATAAGTTTCTGAGGCAATCAAAAATTGGAAAAAGCTGTAAGGGTCCCCCCATGTGGTTCTGGCAAAAATTGAAAACTTTTGTTCTTCGAGTATTTGGGTGAATCAAAGCATCCGAACTACTCATTTCACTTATATATTAACGATTATGTTTGGTTTATGCATGGTTGATATGATTTACATGAGTTTCTGAGGCAATCAAAAATTGGAAAAAGTTGTAAGGGTCCCCCCTTGTGGTTCTGACAAAAATTGAAAACTTTTGTTCTTCGAGTATTTGGGCGAATCCAAGCATCCTAACTACTCATTTCACTATATATTAACGATTATGTTTGGTTTATGCATGGTTGATATGATTTACATGAGTTTCTGAGGCAATCAAAAATTGGAAAAAGCTGTAAGGGTCCCCCCTTGTGGTTCTGCCAAAAATTGGAAACTTTTGTTCTTCGAGTATTTGGGCGAATCAAAGCATCCTAACTACCCATTTAACATATATATTAACGATTATGTTTGGTTATGCATGGTTGATATGATTTACATGAGTTTCTGAGGTAATCAAAAATTGGAAAAAGTTGTAAGGGTCCCCCCTTGTGGTTCTGCCAAAAATTGAAAACTTTTGTTCTTCGAGTATTTGGGCGAATCAAAGCATCCTAACTACCCATTACACTTATATATTGACGATTATGTTTGGTTTATGCTTGGTTGATATGATTTCATGAGTTTCTGAGGCAATCAAAAATTGGAAAAAGCTGTAAGGGTCCCCCCATGTGGTTTTGGCAAAAATTGAAAACTTTTGTTCTTCGAGTATTTGGGCGAATCAAAGCATCCTAACTACTCATTTTACTTATATATTAACGATTATGATTGGTTTACGCATGGTTGATATGATTTACATGAGTTTCTGAAGCAATCAAAAATTGGAAAAAGCTGTAAGGGTCCCCCATTGTGGTTCTGGCAAAAATTGAAAACTTTTGTTCTTCGAGTATTTGGGCGAATCAAGGCATCCTAACTACCCATTACACTTATATATTGACGATTATGTTTGGTTTATGCTTGGTTGATATGATTTACATGAGTTTCTGAGGCAATCAAAAATTGAAAAAAAGCTGTAAGGGTCCCCCCTTGTGGTTTTGGCAAAAATTGAAAACTTTTGTTCTTCGAGTATTTGGGCGGATCAAAGCATCCTAACTACTCATTTCACTTATATATTAACGATTATGTTTGGTTTATGCATGGTTGATATGATTTACATGAGTTTCTGAAGCAATCAAAAATTGGAAAAAGCTGTAAGGGTCCCCCATTGTGGTTCTGGCAAAAATTGAAATCTTTTGTTCTTCGAGTATTTGGGCGAATCAAAGCATCCTAACTACTCATTTCACTTATATATTAACGATTATGTTTGGTTTATGCTTGGTTGATATGATTTACATGAGTTTCTGAGGCAATCAAAAATTGGAAAAAGCTGTAAGGGCCCCCCCTTGTGGTTCTGCCAAAAATCGAAAACTTTTGTTCTTTGAGTATTTGGGTGAATCAAAGCATTTGAACTACTCATTTCACTTATATTTTAACGATTATGCTTGGTTTTAGTACGGTTGATATGATTTACATGCGTTTCTAAGGCAACTAAAAATTGGAAAAAGCTATAAGGGTCCCCCCTTGTGGTTCTGGCAAAAATTGAAAACATTTGTTCTTCGAGTATTTGGGCGAATAAAAGCGTCCTAACTACTCATTTCACTTATATATTAACGATTATGTTTGGTTTATGCATGGTTGATATGATTTAGATGAGTTTCTGAAGCAATCAAAAATTGGAAAAAGCTGTAAGGATCCCCCCTTGTGGTTCTGCCAAAAATTGAAAACTTTTGTTCTTCGAGTATTTGGGCGAATCAAAGCATCCTAACTACCCATTACACTTATATATTGACGATTATGTTTGGTTTATGCTTGGTTGATATGATTTCATGAGTTTCTGAGGCAATCAAAAATTGGAAAAAGCTGTAAGGGTCCCCCCTTGTGGTTTTGGCAAAAATTGAAAACTTTTGTTCTTCGAGTATTTGGGCGAATCAAAGCATCCTAACTACTCATTTTACTTATATATTAACGATTATGATTGGTTTAGGCATGGTTGATATGATTTACATGAGTTTCTGAAGCAATCAAAAATTGGAAAAAGCTGTAAGGGTCCCCCATTGTGGTTCTGGCAAAAATTGAAAACTTTTGTTCTTCGAGTATTTGGGCGAATCAAAGCATCCTAACTACCCATTACACTTATATATTGACGATTATGTTTGGTTTATGCTTGGTTGATATGATTTACATGAGTTTCTGAGGCAATCAAAAATTGAAAAAAAGCTGTAAGGGTCCCCCCTTGTGGTTTTGGCAAAAATTGAAAACTTTTGTTCTTCGAGTATTTGGGCGGATCAAAGCATCCTAACTACTTATTTCACTTATATATTAACGATTATGTTTGGTTTATGCATGGTTGATATGATTTACATGAGTTTCTGAAGCAATCAAAAATTGGAAAAAGCTGTAAGGGTCCCCCATTGTGGTTCTGGCAAAAATTGAAATCTTTTGTTCTTCGAGTATTTGGGCGAATCAAAGCATCCTAACTACTCATTTCACTTATATATTAACGATTATGTTTGGTTTATGCTTGGTTGATATGATTTACATGAGTTTATGAGGCAATCAAAAATTGGAAAAAGCTGTAAGGGCCCCCCCTTGTGGTTCTGCCAAAAATCGAAAACTTTTGTTCTTCGAGTATTTGGGTGAATCAAAGCATTTGAACTACTCATTTCACTTATATTTTAACGATTATGCTTGGTTTTAGTACGGTTGATATGATTTACATGCGTTTCTAAGGCAACTAAAAATTGGAAAAAGCTATAAGGGTCCCCCCTTGTGGTTCTGGCAAAAATTGAAAACATTTGTTCTTCGAGTATTTGGGCGAATAAAAGCGTCCTAACTACTCATTTCACTTATATATTAACGATTATGTTTGGTTTATGCATGGTTGATATGATTTAGATGAGTTTCTGAAGCAATCAAAAATTGGAAAAAGCTGTAAGGATCCCCCCTTGTGGTTCTGCCAAAAATTGAAAACGTTTGTTCTTCGAGTATTTGGGCGAATCAAAGCATCCTAACTACCCATTACACTTATATATTGACGATTATGTTTGGTTTATGCCTTGTTGATATGATTTCATGAGTTTCTGAGGCAATCAAAAATTGGAAAAAGCTGTAAGGGTCCCCCCTTGTGGTTTTGGCAAAAATTGAAAACTTTTGTTCTTCGAGTATTTGGGCGAATCAAAGCATCCTAACTACTCATTTTACTTATATATTAACGATTACTTTTGGTTTACGCATGGTTGATATGATTTACATGAGTTTCTGAAGCAATCAAAAATTGGAAAAAGCTGTAAGGGTCCCCCATTGTGGTTCTGGCAAAAATTGAAAACTTTTGTTCTTCGAGTATTTGGGCGAATCAAAGCATCCTAACTACCCATTACACTTATATATTGACGATTATGTTTGGTTTATGCTTGGTTGATATGATTTACATGAGTTTCTGAGGCAATCAAAAATTGAAAAAAGCTGTAAGGGTCCCCCCTTGTGGTTTTGGCAAAAATTGAAAACTTTTGTTCTTCGAGTATTTGGGCGAATCAAAGCATCCTAACTACTCATTTCACTTATATATTAACGATTATGTTTGGTTTATGGATGGTTGATATGATTTACATGAGTTTCTGAAGCAATCAAAAATTGGAAAAAGCTGTATGGGTCCCCCATTGTGGTTCTGGCAAAAATTGAAAATTTTTGTTCTTCGAGTATTTGGGCGAATCAAAGCATCCTAACTACTAATTTCACTTATATATTAACGATTATGTTTGGTTTATGCATGGTTGATATGATTTACATGAGTTTCTGAGGCAATCAAAAATTGCAAAAAGCTGTAAGGGTCCCCCCTTGTGGTTTTGCCAAAAATCGAAAACTTTTGTTCTTCGAGTATTTGGGTGAATCAAAGCATTTGAACTACTCATTTCACTTATATTTTAACGATTATGTTTGGTTTTAGTACGGTTGATATGATTTACATGCGTTTCTAAGGCAACTAAAAATTGGAAAAAGCTATAAGGGTCCCCCCTTGTGGTTCTGGCAAAAATTGAAAACATTTGTTCTTCGAGTATTTGGGCGAATAAAAGCGTCCTAACTACTCATTTCACTTATATATTAAAGATTATGTTTGGTTTATGCATGGTTGATATGATTTAGATGAGTTTCTGAGGCAATCAAAAATTGGAAAAAGCTGTAAGGGTCCCCCCTTGTGGTTCTGCCAAAAATTGAAAACTTTTGTTCTTCGAGTATTTGGGCGAATCAAAGCATCCTAACTACTCATTTCACTTATATATTAACAATTATGTTTGGTTTATCCATGGTTGATAGGATTTACATGAGTTTCTGAGGCATTCAAAAATTGGAAAAAGATGTAAGGGTCCCCTCTTGTGGTTCTGGCAAAAATTGAAAACTTTTGTTCTTCGAGTATTTGGGCGAATCAAAGCATCCTAACTGCTCATTTCACTTTTATATTAACTATTATGTTTTGTTTATGTATGGTTGATATGATTTACATAAGTTTCTGAGGCAATCAAAAATTGGAAAAAGTTGTAAGGGTCCCCCCTTGTGGTTCGTCCAAAAATTGAAAACTTTTGTTCTTTGAGTATTTGGGTTAATCAAAGCATCCTAACTACTCATTTCACTTATATATTAACGATTATGTTTGGTTTATGTATGGTTGATATGATTTACATAAGTTTCTGAGGCAATCAAAATTTGGAAAAAGCTGTAATGGTCCCCCCATGTGGTTCTGGCAAAAATTGAAAACTTTTGTTCTTCGAGTATTTGGGTGAATCAAAGCATCCGAACTACTCATTTCACTTATATATTAACGATTATGTTTGGTTTATGCATGGTTGATATGATTTACATGAGTTTCTGAGGCAATCAAAAATTGGAAAAAGCTGTAAGGGTCCCCCCTTGTGGTTCTGACAAAAATTGAAAACTTTTGTTCTTCGAGTATTTGGGCGAATCAAAGCATCCTAACTACTCATTTCACTTATATTTTAACGATTATGTTTGGTTTAGGTATGGTTGATATGATTTACATGAGTTTCTGAGGCAATCAAAAATTGGAAAAAGCTGTATGGGTCCCCCCTTGTGGTTCTGGCAGAAATTGAAAACTTTTGTTCTTCGAGTATTTGGGCGAATCAAAGCATCCTAACTACCCATTACACTTATATATTGACGATTATGTTTGGTTTATGCTTGGTTGATATGATTTACATGAGTTTCTGAGGCAATCAAAAATTGGAAAAAGCTGTAAGGGTCCCCCCTTGTGGTTTTGGCACAAATTGAAAACTTTTGTTCTTCGAGTATTTGGGCGAATCAAAGCATCCTAACTACTCATTTCACTTATATATTAACGATTATGTTTGGTTTACGCATGGTTGATATGATTTACATGAGTTTCTGAAGCAATCAAAAATTGGAAAAAGCTGTAAGGGTCCCCCATTGTGGTTCTGGCAAAAATTGAAAACTTTTGTTCTTCGAGTATTTGGGCGAATCAAAGCATCCTAACTACCCATTTAACATATATATTAACGATTATGTTTGGTTATGCATGGTTGATATGATTTACATGAGTTTCTGAGGTAATCAAAAATTGGAAAAAGCTGTAAGGGTCCCCCCTTGTGGTTCTGCCAAAAATTGAAAACTTTTGTTCTTCGAGTATTTGGGCGAATCAAAGCATCCTAACTACCCATTAAACTTATATATTGACGATTATGTTTGGTTTATGCTTGGTTGATATGATTTACATGAGTTTCTGAGGCAATCAAAAATTGGAAAAAGCTGTAAGGGTCCCCCCTTGTGGTTTAGGCAAAAATTGAAAACTTTTGTTCTTCGAGTATTTGGGCGAATCAAAGCATCCTAACTACTCATTTCACTTATATATTAACGATTATGTTTGGTTTACGCATGGTTGATATGATTTACATGAGTTTCTGAAGCAATCAAAAATTGGAAAAAGCTGTAAGGGTCCCCCATTGTGGTTCTGGCAAAAATTGAAAACTTTTGTTCTTCGAGTATTTGGGCGAATCAAAGCATCCTAACTACTCATTTCACTTATATATTAACGATTATGTTTGGTTTATGCATGGTTGATATGATTTACATGAGTTTCTGAGGCAATCAAAAATTGGAAAAAGCTGTAAGGGTCCTCCCTTGTGGTTCTGCCAAAAATTGAAAACTTTTGTTCTTCGAGTATTTGGGCGGATCAAAGCATCCTAACTACTTATTTCACTATATATTAACGATTATGTTTGGTTTATGTATGGTTGATATGATTTACATGAGTTTCTGAGGCAATCAAAAATTGGAAAAAGCTGTAAGGGTCCCCCCTTGTGGTTTAGGCAAAAATTGAAAACTTTTGTTCTTCGAGTATTTGGGCGAATCAAAGCATCCTAACTACTCATTTCACTTATATATTAACGATTATGTTTGGTTTACGCATGGTTGATATGATTTACATGAGTTTCTGAAGCAATCAAAAATTGGAAAAAGCTGTAAGGGTCCCCCATTGTGGTTCTGGCAAAAATTGAAAACTTTTGTTCTTCGAGTATTTGGGCGAATCAAAGCATCCTAACTACTCATTTCACTTATATATTAACGATTATGTTTGGTTTATGCATGGTTGATATGATTTACATGAGTTTCTGAGGCAATCAAAAATTGGAAAAAGCTGTAAGGGTCCCCCCTTGTGGTTCTGCCAAAAATTGAAAACTTTTGTTCTTCGAGTATTTGGGCGAATCAAAGCATCCTAACTACTCATTTCACTACATATTAACGATTATGTTTGGTTTATGTATGGTTGATATGATTTACAAGAGTTTCTGAGGCAATCAAAAATTGGAAAAAGCTGTAAGGGTCCCCCCTTGTGGTTCTGCCAAAAATTGAAAACTTTTGTTCTTCGAGTATTTGGGCGAATCAAAGCATCCTAACTACCCATTACACTTATATATTGACGATTATGTTTGGTTTATGCTTGGTTGATATGATTTCATGAGTTTCTGAGGCAATCAAAAATTGGAAAAAGCTGTAAGCGTCCCCCCTTGTGGTTTTGGAAAAAATTGAAAACTTTTGTTCTTCGAGTATTTGGGCGAATCAAAGCATCCTAACTACTCATTTTACTTATATATTAACGATTATGTTTGGTTTACGCATGGTTGATATGATTTACATGAGTTTCTGAACCAATCAAAAATTGGAAAAAGCTGTAAGGGTCCCCCCATGTGGTTCTGGCAAAAATTGAAAACTTTTGTTCTTCGAGTATTTGGGCGAATCAAAGCATCCTAACTACTCATTTCACTTATATATTAACGATTATGTTTGGTTTATGCATTGTTGATATGATTTACATGAGTTTCTGAGGCAATCAAAAATTGGAAAAAGCTGTAAGGGTCCCCCCTTGTGGTTCTGCCAAAAATTGGAAACTTTTGTTCTTCGAGTATTTTGGCGAATCAAAGCATCCTAACTACCCATTTAACATATATATTAACGATTATGTTTGGTTATGCATGGTTGATATGATTTACATGAGTTTCTGAGGTAATCAAAAATTGGAAAAAGCTGCAAGGGTCCCCCCTTGTGGTTCTGCCAAAAATTGAAAACTTTTGTTCTTCGAGTATTTGGGCGAATCAAAGCATCCTAACTACTCATTTCACTTAAATCATATCAACCATGCATAAACCAAACATAATCGTTAATATATAAGTGAAATGAGTAGTTAGGATGCTTTGATTCGCCCAAATACTCGAAGAACAAAAGTTTTCAATTTTTGCCAGAACCACAAATGGGGACCCTTACAGCTTTTTCCAATTTTTGATTGCTTCAGAAACTCATGTAAATCATATCAACCATGCGTAAACCAAACATAATCGTTAATATATAAGTAAAATGAGTAGTTAGGATGCTTTGATTCGCCCAAATACTCGAAGAACAAAAGTTTTCAATTTTTGCCAAAACCACAAGGGGGGACGCTTACAGCTTTTTCCAATTTTTGATTGCCTCAGAAACTCATGAAATCATATCAACCAAGCATAAACCAAACATAATCGTCAATATATAAGTGTAATGGGTAGTTAGGATGCTTTGATTCGCCCAAATACTCGAAGAACAAAAGTTTTCAATTTTTGGCAGAACCACAAGGGGGGACCCTTACAGCTTTTTCCAATTTTTGATTGCCTCAGAAACTCTTGTAAATCATATCAACCATACATAAACCAAACATAATCGTTAATATGTAGTGAAATGAGTAGTTAGGATGCTTTGATTCGCCCAAATACTCGAAGAACAAAAGTTTTCAATTTTTGGCAGAACCACAAGGGGGGACCCTTACAGCTTTTTCCAATTTTTGATTGCCTCAGAAACTCATGTAAATCATATCAACCATGCATACACCAAACATAATCGTTAATATATAAGTGAAATGAGTAGTTAGGATGCTTTGATTCGCCCAAATACTCGAAGAACAAAAGTTTTCAATTTTTGCCAGAACCACAATGGGGGACCCTTACAGCTTTTTCCAATTTTTGATTGCTTCAGAAACTCATGTAAATCATATCAACCATGCGTAAACCAAACATAATCGTTAATATATAAGTGAAATGAGTAGTTAGGATGCTTTGATTCGCCCAAATACTCGAAGAACAAAAGTTTTCAATTTTTGCCTAAACCACAAGGGGGGACCCTTACAGCTTTTTCCAATTTTTGATTGCCTCAGAAACTCATGTAAATCATATCAACCATACATAAACCAAACATAATCGTTAATATATAGTGAAATGAGTAGTTAGGATGCTTTGATCCGCCCAAATACTCGAAGAACAAAAGTTTTCAATTTTTGGCAGAACCACAAGGGAGGACCCTTACAACTTTTTCCAATTTTTGATTGCCTCAGAAACTCATGTAAATCATATCAACCATGCATAAACCAAACATAATCGTTAATATATAAGTGAAATGAGTAGTTAGGATGCTTTGATTCGCCCAAATACTCGAAGAATAAAAGTTTTCAATTTTTGCCAGAACCACAATGGGGGACCCTTACAGCTTTTTCCAATTTTTGATTGCTTCAGAAACTCATGTAAATCATATCAACCATGCGTAAACGAAACATAATCGTTAATATATAGTGAAATGAGTAGTTAGGATGCTTTGATTCGCCCAAATACTCGAAGAACAAAAGTTTTCAATTTTTGGCAGAACCACAAGGGGGGACCCTTACAACTTTTTCAAATTTTTGATTGCCTCAGAAACTCATTTAAATCATATCAACCATGCATAAACCAAACATAATTGTTAATATATAAGTGAAATGAGTAGTTAGGATGCTTTGATTCGCCCAAATACTCGAAGAACAAAAGTTTTCAATTTTTGCCAGAACCACAAGGGGGGACCCTTACAGCTTTTTCCAATTTTTTATTGCCTCAGAAACGCTTGTAAATCATATCAACCGTACCTAAACCAAACATAATCTTTAATATATAAGTGAAATGGGTAGTTAGGATGCTTTGATTCGCCCAAATACTCGAAGAACAAAAGTTTTCAATTTTTGGCAGAACCACAAGGGGGGACCCTTACAGCTTTTTCCAATTTTTGATTGCCTCAGAAACTCATGTAAATCATATCAACCATGCATAAACCAAACATAATCGTTAATATATATGTGAAATGGGTAGTTAGGATGCTTTGATTCGCCCAAATACTCGAAGAACAAAAGTTTCCAATTTTTGGCAGAACCACAAGGGGGGACCCTTACAGCTTTTTCCAATTTTTGATTGCCTCAGAAACTCATGTAAATCATATCAACCATGCATAAACCAAACATAATCGTTAATATATAGTGAAATGAGTAGTTAGGATGCTTTGATTCGCCCAAATACTCGAAGAACAAAAGTTTTCAATTTTTGCCAGAACCACAAGGGGGGACCCTTACAGCTTTTTCCAATTTTTGATTGCCTCAGAAACTCTTGTAAATCATATCAACCACGCGTAAACCAAACATAATCGTTAATATATAAGTGAAATGAGTAGTTAGGATGCTTTGATTCGCCCAAATACTCGAAGAACAAAAGTTATCAATTTGTGCCAAAACCACAAGGGGGGACCCTTACAGCTTTTTCCAATTTTTGATTGCCTCAGAAACTCATGTAAATCATATCAACCAAGCATAAACCAAACATAATCGTCAATATATAAGTGTAATGGGTAGTTAGGATGCTTTGATTCGCCCAAATACTCGAAGAACAAAAGTTTTCAATTTTTGGCAGAACCGCAAGGGGGGACCCTTACAGCTTTTTCCAATTTTTGATTACCTCAGAAACTCATGTAAATCATATCAACCATGCATAACCAAACATAATCGTTAATATATATGTTAAATGGGTAGTTAGGATGCTTTGATTCGCCCAAATACTCGAAGAACAAAAGTTTCCAATTTTTGGCAGAACCACAAGGGGGGACCCATACAGCTTTTTTCAATTTTTGATTGCCTCAGAAACTCATGTAAATCATATCAACCATGCATAAACCAAACATAATCGTTAATATATAGTGAAATGAGTAGTTAGGATGCTTTGATTCGCCCAAATACTCGAAGAACAAAAGTTTTCAATTTTTGTCAGAACCACAAGGGGGGACCCTTACAGCTTTTTCCAATTTTTGATTGCCTCAGAAACTCATGTAAATCATATCAACCATGCATAAACCAAACATAATCGTTAATATATAAGTGAAATGAGTAGTTCGGATGCTTTGATACACCCAAATACTCGAAGAACAAAAGTTTTCAATTTTTGCCAGAACCACATGGGGGGACCCTTACAGCTTTTTCCAATTTTTGATTGCCTCTGAAACTTATGTAAATCATATCAACCATACATAAACAAAACATAATAGTTAATATAAAAGTGAAATGAGCAGTTAGGATGCTTTGATTCGCCCAAATACTCGAAGAACAAAAGTTTTCAATTTTTGCCAGAACCACAAGAGGGGACCCTTACATCTTTTTCCAATTTTTGAATGCCTCAGAAACTCATGTAAGTCCTATCAACCATGGATAAACCAAACATAATTGTTAATATATAAGGGAAATGAGTAGTTAGGATGCTTTGATTCGCCCAAATACTCGAAGAAAAAAAGTTTTCAATTTTTGGCAGAACCACAAGGGGGGACCCTTACAGCTTTTTCCAATTTTTGATTGCCTCAGAAACTCATCTAAATCATATCAACCATGCATAAACCAAACATAATCGTTAATATATAAGTGAAATGAGTAGTTAGGACGCTTTTATTCGCCCAAATACTCGAAGAACAAATGTTTTCAATTTTTGCCAGAACCACAAGGCGGGACCCTTATAGCTTTTTCCAATTTTTAGTTGCCATAGAAACGCATGTAAATCATATCAACCGTACTAAAACCAAACATAATCGTTAAAATATAAGTGAAATGAGTAGTTCAAATGCTTTGATTCACCCAAATACTCGAAGAACAAAAGTTTTCGATTTTTGGCAAAACCACAAGGGGGGACCCTTACAGCTTTTTGCAATTTTTGATTGCCTCAGAAACTCATGTAAATCATATCAACCATGCATAAACCAAACATAATCGTTAATATATAAGTGAAATGAGTAGTTAGGATGCTTTGATTCGCCCAAATACTCGAAGAACAAAAATTTTCAATTTTTGCCAGAACCACAATGGGGGACCCATACAGCTTTTTCCAATTTTTGATTGCTTCAGAAACTCATGTAAATCATATCAACCATGCATAAACCAAACATAATCGTTAATATATAAGTGAAATGAGTAGTTAGGATGCTTTGATTCGCCCAAATACTCGAAGAACAAAAGTTTTCAATTTTTGCCAAAACCACAAGGGGGGACCCTTACAGCTTTTTTCAATTTTTGATTGCCTCAGAAACTCATGTAAATCATATCAACCAAGCATAAACCAAACATAATCATCAATATATAAGTGTAATGGGTAGTTAGGATGCTTTGATTCGCCCAAATACTCGAAGAACAAAAGTTTTCAATTTTTGTCAGAACCACAATGGGGGACCCTTACAGCTTTTTCCAATTTTTGATTGCCTCAGAAACTTATGTAAATCATATCAACCATACATAAACAAAACATAATAGTTAATATAAAAGTGAAATGAGCAGTTAGGATGCTTTGATTCGCCCAAATACTCGAAGAACAAAAGTTTTCAATTTTTGCCAGAACCACAAGAGGGGACCCTTACATCTTTTTCCAATTTTTGAATGCCTCAGAAACTCATGTAAATCCTATCAACCATGGATAAACCAAACATAATTGTTAATATATAAGTGAAATGAGTAGTTAGGATGCTTTGATTCGCCCAAATACTCGAAGAAAAAAAGTTTTCAATTTTTGGCAGAACCACAAGGGGGGACCCTTACAGCTTTTTCCAATTTTTGATTGCCTCAGAAACTCATCTAAATCATATCAACCATGCATAAACCAAACATAATCGTTAATATATAAGTGAAATGAGTAGTTAGGACGCTTTTATTCGCCCAAATACTCGAAGAACAAATGTTTTCAATTTTTGCCAGAACCACAAGGCGGGACCCTTATAGCTTTTTCCAATTTTTAGTTGCCATAGAAACGCATGTAAATCATATCAACCGTACTAAAACCAAACATAATCGTTAAAATATAAGTGAAATGAGTAGTTCAAATGCTTTGATTCACCCAAATACTCGAAGAACAAAAGTTTTCGATTTTTGGCAAAACCACAAGGGGGGACCCTTACAGCTTTTTCCAATTTTTGATTGCCTCAGAAACTCATGTAAATCATATCAACCAAGCATAAACCAAACATAATCGTTAATATATAAGTGAAATGAGTAGTTAGGATGCTTTGATTCGCCCAAATACTCGAAGAACAACAGTTTTCAATTTTTGCCAGAACCACAATGGGGGACCCTTACAGCTTTTTCCAATTTTTGATTGCTTCAGAAACTCATGTAAATCATATCAACCATGCATAAACCAAACATAATCGTTAATATATAAGTGAAACGAGTAGTTAGGATGCTTTGATTCGCCCAAATACTCGAAGAACAAAAGTTTTCAATTTTTGCCAAAACCACAAGGGGGGACCCTTACAGCTTTTTTTAATTTTTGATTGCCTCAGAAACTCATGTAAATCATATCAACCAAGTATAAACCAAACATAATCGTCAATATATAAGTGTAATGGGTAGTTAGGATGCTTTGATTCGCCCAAATACTCGAAGAACAAAAGTTTTCAATTTTTGCCAGAACCACAATGGGGGACCCTTACAGCTTTTTCCAATTTTTGATTGCTTCAGAAACTCATGTAAATCATATCAACCATGCGTAAACCAATCATAATCGTTAATATATAAGTAAAATGAGTAGTTAGGATGCTTTGATTCGCCCAAATACTCGAAGAACAAAAGTTTTCAATTTTTGCCAAAACCACAAGGGGGGACCCTTACAGCTTTTTCCAATTTTTGATTGCCTCAGAAACTCATGAAATCATATCAACCAAGCATAAACCAAACATAATCGTCAATATATAAGTGTAATGGGTAGTTAGGATGCTTTGATTCGCCCAAATACTCGAAGAACAAAAGTTTTCAATTTTTGGCAGAACCACAAGGGGGGACCCTTACAGCTTTTTCCAATTTTTGATTACCTCAGAAACTCATGTAAATCATATCAACCATGCATAACCAAACATAATCGTTAATATATATGTTAAATGGGTAGTTAGGATGCTTTGATTCGCCCAAATACTCGAAGAACAAAAGTTTCCAATTTTTGGCAGAACCACAAGGGGGGACCCTTACAGCTTTTTCCAATTTTTGATTGCCTCAGAAACTCATGTAAATCATATCAACCATGCATAAACCAAACATAATCGTTAATATATAGTGAAATGAGTAGTTAGGATGCTTTGATTCGCCCAAATACTCGAAGAACAAAAGTTTTCAATTTTTGTCAGAACCACAAGGGGGGACCCTTACAACTTTTTCCAATTTTTGATTGCCTCAGAAACTCATGTAAATCATATCAACCATGCATAAACCAAACATAATCGTTAATATATAAGTGAAATGAGTAGTTCGGATGCTTTGATTCACCCAAATACTCGAAGAACAAAAGTTTTCAATTTTTGCCAGAACCACATGGGGGGACCCTTACAGCTTTTTCCAATTTTTGATTGCCTCAGAAACTTATGTAAATCATATCAACCATACATAAACCAAACATAATCGTTAATATATAAGTGAAATGAGTAGTTAGGATGCTTTGATTAACCCAAATACTCGAAGAACAAAAGTTTTCAATTTTTGGCAGAACCACAAGGGGGGACCCTTACAACTTTTTCCAATTTTTGATTGCCTCAGAAACTTATGTAAATCATATCAACCATACATAAACAAAACATAATAGTTATTATAAAAGTGAAATGAGCAGTTAGGATGCTTTGATTCGCCCAAATACTCGAAGAACAAAAGTTTTCAATTTTTGCCAGAACCACAAGAGGGGACCCTTACATCTTTTTTCAATTTTTGAATGCCTCAGGAACTCATGTAAATCCTATCAACCATGGATAAACCAAACATAATTGTTAATATATAAGTGAAATGAGTAGTTAGGATGCTTTGATTCGCCCAAATACTCGAAGAACAAAAGTTTTCAATTTTTGGCAGAACCACAAGGGGGGACCCTTACAGCTTTTTCCAATTTTTGATTGCCTCAGAAACTCATCTAAATCATATCAACCATGCATAAACCAAACATAATCGTTAATATATAAGTGAAATGAGTAGTTAGGACGCTTTTATTCGCCCAAATACTCGAAGAGCAAATGTTTCCAATTTTTGCCAGAACCACAAGGGGGGACCCTTATAGCTTTTTCCAATTTTTAGTTGCCATAGAAACGCATGTAAATCATATCAACCGTACTAAAACCAAACATAATCGTTAAAATATAAGGGAAATGAGTAGTTCAAATGCTTTGATTCACCCAAATACTCGAAGAACAAAAGTTTTCGATTTTTGGCAAAACCACAAGGGGGGACCCTTACAGCTTTTTGCAATTTTTGATTGCCTCAGAAACTCATGTAAATCATATCAACCATGCATAAACCAAACATAATCGTTAATATATAAGTGAAATGAGTAGTTAGGATGCTTTGATTCGCCCAAATACTCGAAGAACAAAAATTTTCAATTTTTGCCAGAACCACAATGGGGGACCCATACAGCTTTTTCCAATTTTTGATTGCTTCAGAAACTCATGTAAATCATATCAACCATGCATAAACCAAACATAATCGTTAATATATAAGTGAAATGAGTAGTTAGGATGCTTTGATTCGCCCAAATACTCGAAGAACAAAAGTTTTCAATTTTTGCCAAAACCACAAGGGGGGACCCTTACAGCTTTTTTCAATTTTTGATTGCCTCAGAAACTCATGTAAATTATATCAACCAAGCATAAACCAAACATAATCGTCAATATATAAGTGTAATGGGTAGTTAGGATGCTTTGATTCGCCCAAATACTCGAAGAACAAAAGTTTTCAATTTTTGTCAGAACCACAATGGGGGACCCTTACAGCTTTTTCCAATCTTTGATTGCTTCAGAAACTCATGTAAATCATATCAACCATGCGTAAACCAAAAATAATCGTTAATATATAAGTGAAATGAGTAGTTAGGATGCTTTGATTCGCCCAAATACTCGAAGAACAAAAGTTTTCAATTTTTGGCAGAACCACAAGGGGGGACCCTTACAGCTTTTTCCAATTTTTGATTGCCTCAGAAACTCATCTAAATCATATCAACCATGCATAAACCAAACATAATCGTTAATATATAAGTGAAATGAGTAGTTAGGACGCTTTTATTCGCCCAAATACTCGAAGAACAAATGTTTTCAATTTTTGCCAGAACCACAAGGGGGGACCCTTATAGCTTTTTCCAATTTTTAGTTGCCATAGAAACGCATGTAAATCATATCAACCGTACTAAAACCAAACATAATCGTTAAAATATAAGTGAAATGAGTAGTTCAAATGCTTTGATTCACCCAAATACTCGAAGAACAAAAGTTTTCGATTTTTGGCAAAACCACAAGGGGGGACCCTTACAGCTTTTTGCAATTTTTGATTGCCTCAGAAACTCATCTAAATCATATCAACCATGCATAAACCAAACATAATCGTTAATATATAAGTGAAATGAGTAGTTAGGACGCTTTTATTCGCCCAAATACTCGAAGAGCAAATGTTTTCAATTTTTGCCAGAACCACAAGGGGGGACCCTTACAGCTTTTTCCAATTTTTGATTGCCTCAGAAACTCATCTAAATCATATCAACCATGCATAAACCAAACATAATCGTTAATATATAAGTGAAATGAGTAGTTAGGACGCTTTTATTCGCCCAAATACTCGAAGAACAAATGTTTTCAATTTTTGCCAGAACCACAAGGGGGGACCCTTATAGCTTTTTCCAATTTTTAGTTGCCATAGAAATGCATGTAAATCATATCAACCGTACTAAAACCAAACATAATCGTTAAAATATAAGGGAAATGAGTAGTTCAAATGCTTTGATTCACCCAAATACTCGAAGAACAAAAGTTTTCGATTTTTGGCAAAACCACAAGGGGGGACCCTTACAGCTTTTTGCAATTTTTGATTGCCTCAGAAACTCATGTAAATCATATCAACCATGCATAAACCAAACATAATCGTTAATATATAAGTGAAATGAGTAGTTAGGATGCTTTGATTCGCCCAAATACTCGAAGAACAAAAATTTTCAATTTTTGCCAGAACCACAATGGGGGACCCATACAGCTTTTTCCAATTTTTGATTGCTTCAGAAACTCATGTAAATCATATCAACCATGCATAAACCAAACATAATCGTTAATATATAAGTGAAATGAGTAGTTAGGATGCTTTGATTCGCCCAAATACTCGAAGAACAAAAGTTTTCAATTTTTGCCAAAACCACAAGGGGGGACCCTTACAGCTTTTTTCAATTTTTGATTGCCTCAGAAACTCATGTAAATCATATCAACCAAGCATAAACCAAACATAATCGTCAATATATAAGTGTAATGGGTAGTTAGGATGCTTTGATTCGCCCAAATACTCGAAGAACAAAAGTTTTCAATTTTTGTCAGAACCACAATGGGGGACCCTTACAGCTTTTTCCAATCTTTGATTGCTTCAGAAACTCATGTAAATCATATCAACCATGCGTAAACCAAAAATAATCGTTAATATATAAGTGAAATGAGTAGTTAGGATGCTTTGATTCGCCCAAATACTCGAAGAACAAAAGTTTTCAATTTTTGGCAGAACCACAAGGGGGGACCCTTACAGCTTTTTCCAATTTTTGATTGCCTCAGAAACTCATCTAAATCATATCAACCATGCATAAACCAAACATAATCGTTAATATATAAGTGAAATGAGTAGTTAGGACGCTTTTATTCGCCCAAATACTCGAAGAACAAATGTTTTCAATTTTTGCCAGAACCACAAGGGGGGACCCTTATAGCTTTTTCCAATTTTTAGTTGCCATAGAAACGCATGTAAATCATATCAACCGTACTAAAACCAAACATAATCGTTAAAATATAAGTGAAATGAGTAGTTCAAATGCTTTGATTCACCCAAATACTCGAAGAACAAAAGTTTTCGATTTTTGGCAAAACCACAAGGGGGGACCCTTACAGCTTTTTGCAATTTTTGATTGCCTCAGAAACTCATGTAAATCATATCAACCATGCATAAACCAAACATAATCGTTAATATATAAGTGAAATGAGTAGTTAGGATGCTTTGATTCGCCCAAATACTCGAAGAACAAAAATTTTCAATTTTTGCCAGAACCACAATGGGGGACCCATACAGCTTTTTCCAATTTTTGATTGCTTCAGAAACTCATGTAAATCATATCAACCATGCATAAACCAAACATAATCGTTAATATATAAGTGAAATGAGTAGTTAGGATGCTTTGATTCGCCCAAATACTCGAACAACAAAAGTTTTCAATTTTTGCCAAAACCACAAGGGGGGACCCTTACAGCTTTTTTCAATTTTTGATTGCCTCAGAAACTCATGTAAATCATATCAACCAAGCATAAACCAAACATAATCGTCAATATATAAGTGTAATGGGTAGTTAGGATGCTTTGATTCGCCCAAATACTCGAAGAACAAAAGTTTTCAATTTTTGTCAGAACCACAAGGGGGGACCCTTACAGCTTTTTCCAATTTTTGATTGCTTCAGAAACTCATGTAAATCATATCAACCATGCGTAAACCAAAAATAATCGTTAATATATAAGTGAAATGAGTAGTTAGGATGCTTTGATTCGTCCAAATACTCGAAGAACAAAAGTTTTCAATTTTTGCCTAAACCACAAGGGGGGACCCTTACAGCTTTTTCCAATTTTTGATTGCCTCAGAAACTCATGTAAATCATATCAACCATACATAAACCAAACATAATCGTTAATATATAGTGTAATGGGTAGTTAGGATGCTTTGATTCGCCCAAATACTCGAAGAACAAAAGTTTTCAATTTTTGGCTGAACCACAAGGGGGGACCCTTACAACTTTTTCCAATTTTTGATTACCTCAGAAACTCATGTAAATCATATCAACCATGCATAACCAAACATAATCGTTAATATATATGTTAAATGGGTAGTTAGGATGCTTTGATTCGCCCAAATACTCGAAGAACAAAAGTTTCCAATTTTTGACAGAACCACAAGGGGGGACCCATACAGCTTTTTTCAATTTTTGATTGCCTCAGAAACTCATGTAAATCATATCAACCATGCATAAACCAAACATAATCGTTAATATATAGTGAAATGAGTAGTTAGGATGCTTTGATTCGCCCAAATACTCGAAGAACAAAAGTTTTCAATTTTTGTCAGAACCACAAGGGGGGACCCTTACAGCTTTTTCCAATTTTTGATTGCCTCAGAAACTCATGTAAATCATATCAACCATGCATAAACCAAACATAATCGTTAATATATAAGTGAAATTAGTAGTTCGGATGCTTTGATTCACCCAAATACTCGAAGAACAAAAGTTTTCAATTTTTGCCAGAACCACATGGGGGGACCCTTACAGCTTTTTCCAATTTTTGATTGCCTCAGAAACTTATGTAAATCATATCAACCATAAAAAAACAAAACATAATAGTTAATATAAAAGTGAAATGAGCAGTTAGGATGCTTTGATTCGCCCAAATACTCGAAGAACAAAAGTTTTCAATTTTTGGCAGAACCACAAGGGGGGACCCTTACAGCTTTTTCCAATTTTTGATTGCCTCAGAAACTCATCTAAATCATATCAACCATGCATAAACCAAACATAATCGTTAATATATAAGTGAAATGAGTAGTTAGGACGCTTTTATTCGCCCAAATACTCGAAGAACAAATGTTTTCAATTTTTGCCAGAACCACAAGGGGGGACCCTTATAGCTTTTTCCAATTTTTAGTTGCCATAGAAACGCATGTAAATCATATCAACCGTACTAAAACCAAACATAATCGTTAAAATATAAGTGAAATGAGTAGTTCAAATGCTTTGATTCACCCAAATACTCGAAGAACAAAAGTTTTCGATTTTTGGCAAAACCACAAGGGGGGACCCTTACAGCTTTTTGCAATTTTTGATTGCCTCAGAAACTCATGTAAATCTTATCAACCATGCATAAACCAAACATAATCGTTAATATATAAGTGAAATGAGTAGTTAGGATGCTTTGATTCGCCCAAATACTCGAAGAACAAAAATTTTCAATTTTTGCCAGAACCACAATGGGGGACCCATACAGCTTTTTCCAATTTTTGATTGCTTCAGAAACTCATGTAAATCATATCAACCATGCATAAACCAAACATAATCGTTAATATATAAGTGAAATGAGTAGTTAGGATGCTTTGATTCGCCCAAATACTCGAAGAACAAAAGTTTTCAATTTTTGCCAAAACCACAAGGGGGGACCCTTACAGCTTTTTTCAATTTTTGATTGCCTCAGAAACTCATGTAAATCATATCAACCAAGCATAAACCAAACATAATCGTCAATATATAAGTGTAATGGGTAGTTAGGATGCTTTGATTCGCCCAAATACTCGAAGAACAAAAGTTTTCAATTTTTGTAAGAACCACAATGGGGGACCCTTACAGCTTTTTCCAATTTTTGATTGCTTCAGAAACTCATGTAAATCATATCAACCATGCGTAAACCAAAAATAATCGTTAATATATAAGTAAAATGAGTAGTTAGGATGCTTTGATTCGCCCAAATACTCGAAGAACAAAAGTTTTCAATTTTTGCCAAAACCACAAGGGGGGACCCTTACAGCTTTTTCCAATTTTTGATTGCCTCAGAAACTCATGAAATCATATCAACCAAGCATAAACCAAACATAATCGTCAATATATAAGTGTAATGGGTAGTTAGGATGCTTTGATTCGCCCAAATACTCGAAGAACAAAAGTTTTCAATTTTTGCCAGAACCACAAGGGGGGATCCTTACAGCTTTTTCCAATTTTTGATTGCTTCAGAAACTCATCTAAATCATATCAACCATGCATAAACCAAACATAATCGTTAATATATAAGTGAAATGAGTAGTTAGGACGCTTTTATTCGCCCAAATACTCGAAGAACAAATGTTTTCAATTTTTGCCAGAACCACAAGGGGGGACCCTTATAGCTTTTTCCAATTTTTAGTTGCCTTAGAAACGCATGTAAATCATATCAACCGTACTAAAACCAAACATAATCGTTAAAATATAAGTGAAATGAGTAGTTCAAATGCTTTGATTCACCCAAATACTCGAAGAACAAAAGTTTTCGATTTTTGGCAGAACCACAAGGGGGGACCCTTACAGCTTTTTCCAATTTTTGATTGCCTCAGAAACTCATGTAAATCATATCAACCATGCATAAACCAAACATAATCATTAATATATAAGTGAAATGAGTAGTTAGGATGCTTTGATTCGCCCAAATACTCGAAGAACAAAAGTTTTCAATTTTTGCCAGAACCACAATGGGGGACCCTTACAGCTTTTTCCAATTTTTGATTGCTTCAGAAACTCATGTAAATCACATCAACCATGCATAAACCAAACATAATCGTTAATATATAAGTGAAATGAGTAGTTAGGATGCTTTGATTCGCCCAAATACTCGAAGAACAAAAGTTTTCAATTTTTGCCAAAACCACAAGGGGGGACCCTTACAGCTTTTTTCAATTTTTGATTGCCTCAGAAACTCATGTAAATCATATCAACCAAGCATAAACCAAACATAATCGTCAATATATAAGTGTAATGGGTAGTTAGGATGCTTTGATTCGCCCAAATACTCGAAGAACAAAAGTTTTCAATTTTTGGCAGAACCACAAGGGGGGACCCTTACAGCTTTTTCCAATTTTTGATTGCCTCAGAAACTCTTGTAAATCATATCAACCATACATAAACCAAACATAATCGTTAATATGTAGTGAAATGAGTAGTTAGGATGCTTTGATTCGCCCAAATACTCGAAGAACAAAAGTTTTCAATTTTTGGCAGAACCGCAAGAGGGGACCCTTACAGCTTTTTCCAATTTTTGATTGCCTCATAAACTCTTGTAAATCATATCAACCATGCATAAACCAAACATAATCGTTAATATATAAGTGAAATGAGTAGTTAGGATGCTTTGATTCGCCCAAATACTCGAAGAACAAAAGTTTTCAATTTTTGCCAGAACCACAGTGGGGGACCCTTATAGCTTTTTCCAATTTTTGATTGCTTCAGAAACTCATGTAAATCATATCAACCATGCGTAAACCAAACATAATCGTTAATATATAAGTGAAATGAGTAGTTTGGATGCTTTGATTCGCCCAAATACTCGAAGAACAAAAGTTTTCAATTTTTGGCAGAACCACAAGGGGGGACCCTTACAGCTTTTTCCAATTTTTGATTGCCTCAGAAACACATGTAAATCATATCAACCATACATAAACCAAACATAATCGTTAATATAAAAGTGAAATGAGTAGTTAGGATGCTTTTATTCACCCAAATACTCGAAGAACAAAAGTTTTCAATTTTTGCCAGAACCACATGGGGGGACCCTTACAGCTTTTTCCAATTTTTGATTGCCTCAGAAACTCATGTAAATCATATCAACCATGCATAAACCAAACATAATCATTAATATATAAGTGAAATGGGTAGTTAGAATGCTTTGATTCGCCCAAATACTCGAAGAACAAACGTTTTCAATTTTTGGCAGAACCACAAGGGGGGACCCTTACAACTTTTTCCAATTTTTGATTACCTCAGAAACTCATGTAAATCATATCAACCATGCATAACCAAACATAATCGTTAATATATATGTTAAATGGGTAGTTAGGATGCTTTGATTCGCCCAAATACTCGAAGAACAAAAGTTTCCAATTGTTGGCAGAACCACAAGGGGGGACCCTTACAGCTTTTTTCAATTTTTGATTGCCTCAAAAACTCATGTAAATCATATCAACCAAGCATAAACCAATCATAATCGTCAATATATAAGTGTAATGGGTAGTTAGGATGCTTTGATTCGCCCAAATACTCGAAGAACAAAAGTTTTCAATTTTTGCCAGAACCACAAGGGGGGACGCTTACAGCTTTTTCCAATTTTTGATTGCCTCAGAAACTCATGTAAATCATATCAACCATACCTAAACCAAACATAATCGTTAAAATATAAGTGAAATGAGTAGTTCGGATGCTTTGATTCACCCAAATATTCGAAGAACAATAGTTTTCAATTTTTGGCAGAACCACAAGGGGGGACCCTTACTGCTTCTTCCAATTTTTGATTGCCTCAAAAACTCATGTAAATCACATCAACCATACATAAACCAAACATAATCGTTAATATAAAAGTGAAATGAGTAGTTAGGATGCTTTGATTCGCCCAAACACTCGAAGAACAAAAGTTTTCAATTTTTGGCAGAACCACAAGGGGGGGGCCCTTACAGCTTTTTCCAATTTTTGATTGCCTCAGAAACTCATGTAAATCATATCAACCATGCATAAACCAAACATAATCGTTAATATATAAGTGAAATGGGTAGTTAGGATGCTTTGATTCACCCAAATACTCGAAGAACAAAAGTTTTCAATTTTTGGCAGAACCACAAGGGGGGACCCTTACAGCTTTTTCCAATTTTTGATTGCCTCAGAAACTCTTGTAAATCAAATCAACCATACATAAACCAAACATAATCATTAATATATAGTGAAATGAGTAGTTAGGATGCTTTGATTCAGCAAAATACTCGAAGAACAAAAGTTTTCAATTTTTGGCAGAACCACAAGGGGGGACCCTTACAGCTTTTTCCAATTTTTGATTGCCTCAGAAACTCATGAAATCATATCAACCAAGCATAAACCAAACATAATCGTCAATATATAAGTGTAATGGGTAGTTAGGATGCTTTCATTCACCCAAATACTCGAAGAACAAAAGTTTTCAATTTTTGGCAGAACCACAAGGGGGGACCCTTACAGCTTTTTCCAATTTTTGATTGCCTCAGAAACTCTTGTAAATCATATCAACCATACATAAACCAAACATAATCGTTAATATGTAGTGAAATGAGTAGTTAGTATGCTTTGATTCGCCCAAATACTCGAAGAACAAAAGTTTTCAATTTTTGGCAGAACCGCAAGAGGGGACTCTTACAGCTTTTTCCAATTTTTGATTGCCTCATAAACTCTTGTAAATCATATCAACCATGCATAAACCAAACATAATCGTTAATATATAAGTGAAATGAGTAGTTAGGATGCTTTGATTCGCCCAAATACTCGAAGAACAAAAGTTTTCAATTTTTGCCAGAACCACAGTGGGGGACCCTTATAGCTTTTTCCAATTTTTGATTGCTTCAGAAACTCATCTAAATCATATCAACCATGCGTAAACCAAACATAATCGTTAATATATAAGTGAAATGAGTAGTTAGGATGCTTTGATTCGCCCAAATACTCGAAGAACAAAAGTTTTCAATTTTCGGCAGAACCACAAGGGGGGACCCTTACAGCTTTTTCCAATTTTTGATTGCCTCAGAAACTCATGTAAATCATATCAACCATACATAAACCAAACATAATCGTTAATATAAAAGTGAAATGAGTAGTTAGGATGCTTTTATTCACCCAAATACTCGAAGAACAAAAGTTTTCAATTTTTGGCAGAACCACAAGGGGGGACCCTTACAGCTTCTTCCAATTTTTGATTGCCTCAGAAACTCATGTAAATCACATCAACCATACATAAACCAAACATAATCGTTAATATAAAAGTGAAATGAGAAGTTAGGATGCTTTGATTCGCCCAAATACTCGAAGAACAAAAGTTTTCAATTTTTGGCAGAACCACAAGGGGGGACCCTTACAGCTTTTTCCAATTTTTGATTACCTCAGAAACTCATGTAAATCATATCAACCATGCATAACCAAACATAATCGTTAATATATTTGTTAAATGGGTAGTTAGGATGCTTTGATTCGCCCAAATACTCGAAGAACAAAAGTTTCCAATTTTTGGCTGAACCACAAGGGGGGACCCTTACAGCTTTTTTCAATTTTTGATTGCCTCAGAAACTCATGTAAATCATATCAACCAAGCATAAACCAAACATAATCGTCAATATATAAGTGTAATAGGTAGTTAGGATGCTTTGATTCGCCCAAATACTCGAAGAACAAAAGTTTTCAATTTTTGCCAGAACCACAAGGGGGGACCCTTACAGCTTTTTCCAATTTTTGATTGCCTCAGAAACTCATGTAAATCATATCAACCATACCTAAACCAAACATAATCGTTAAAATATAAGTGAAATGAGTAGTTCGGATGCTTTGATTCACCCAAATATTCGAAGAACAATAGTTTTCAATTTTTGGCAGAACCACAAGGGGGGACCGTTAATGCTTCTTCCAATTTTTGATTGCCTCAGAAACTCATGTAAATCACATCAACCATACATAAACCAAACATAATCGTTAATATAAAAGTGAAATGAGTAGTTAGGATGCTTTTATTCACCCAAATACTCGAAGAACAAAAGTTTTCAATTTTTGGCAGAACCACAAGGGGGGACCCTTACAGCTTCTTCCAATTTTTGATTGCCTCAGAAACTCATGTAAATCACATCAACCATACATAAACCAAACATAATCGTTAATATAAAAGTGAAATGAGTAGTTAGGATGCTTTGATTCGCCCAAATACTCGAAGAACAAAAGTTTTCAATTTTTGGCAGAACCACAAGGGGGGACCCTTACAACTTTTTCCAATTTTTGATTACCTCAGAAACTCATGTAAATCATATCAACCATGCATAACCAAACATAATCGTTAATATATATGTTAAATGGGTAGTTAGGATGCTTTGATTCGCCCAAATACTCGAAGAACAAAAGTTTCCAATTTTTGGCAGAACCACAAGGGGGGACCCTTACAGCTTTTTTCAATTTTTGATTGCCTCAGAAACTCATGTAAATCATATCGACCATGCATAAACCAAACATAATCGTTAATATGTAAATGAAATGGGCAGTTAGGATGCTTTGATTCGCCCAAATACTCGAAGAAGAAAAGTTTTCAATTTTTGGCAGAACCACAAGGGGGGATCCTTACAGCTTTTTCCAATTTTTTATTGCCTCAGAAACTCATGTAAATCATATCAACCATGCATAAACCAAACATAATCGTTAATATATAAGTGAAATGGGTAGTTAGGATGCTTTGATTCACCCAAATACTCGAAGAAGAAAAGTTTTCAATTTTTGGCAGAACCACAAGGGGGGACCCTTACAGCTTTTTCCAATTTTTGATTGCCTCAGAAACTCTTGTAAATCATATCAACCATACATAAACCAAACCTAATCGTTAATATGTAGTGAAATGAGTAGTTAGGATGCTTTGATTCGCCCAAATACTCGAAGAATAAAAGTTTTCAATTTTTGGCAGAACCGCAAGAGGGGACCCTTACAGCTTTTTCCAATTTTTGATTGCCTCATAAACTCTTGTAAATCATATCAACCATGCATAAACCAAACATAATCGTTAATATATAAGTGAAATGAGTAGTTAGGATGCTTTGATTCGCCCAAATACTCGAAGAACCAAAGTTTTCAATTTTTGCCAGAACCACAGTGGGGGACCCTTATAGCTTTTTCCAATTTTTGATTGCTTCAGAAACTCATGTAAATCATATCAACCATGCGTAAACCAAACATAATCGTTAATATATAAGTGAAATGAGTAGTTAGGATGCTTTGATTCGCCCAAATACTCGAAGAACAAAAGTTTTCAATTTTTGGCAGAACCACAAGGGGGGACCCTTACAGTTTTTTCCAATTTTTGATTGCCTCAGAAACTCATGTAAATCATATCAACCATACATAAACCAAACATAATCGTTAATATAAAAGTGAAATGAGTAGTTAGGATGCTTTTATTCACCCAAATACTCGAAGAACAAAAGTTTTCAATTTTTGCCAGAACCACATGGGGGGACCCTTACAGCTTTTTCCAATTTTTGATTGCCTCAGAAACTCATGTAAATCATATCAACCATGCATAAACCAAACATAATCATTAATATATAAGTGAAATGGGTAGTTAGAATGCTTTGATTCGCCCAAATACTCGAAGAACAAAAGTTTTCAATTTTTGGCAGAACCACAAGGGGGGACCCTTACAGGTTTTTCCAATTTTTGATTACCTCAGAAACTCATGTAAATCATATCAACCATGCATAACCAAACATAATCGTTAATATATATGTTAAATGGGTAGTTAGGATGCTTTGATTCGCCCAAATACTCGAAGAACAAAAGTTTCCAATTTTTGGCAGAACCACAAGGGGGGACCCTTACAGCTTTTTTCAATTTTTGATTGCCTCAGAAACTCATGTAAATCATATCAACCAAGCATAAACCAAACATAATCGTCAATATATAAGTGTAATGGGTAGTTAGGATGCTTTGATTCGCCCAAATACTCGAAGAACAAAAGTTTTCAATTTTTGCCAGAACCACAAGGGGGGACCCTTACAGCTTTTTCCAATTTTGGATTGCCTCAGAAACTCATGTAAATCATATCAACCATACCTAAACCAAACATAATCGTTAAAATATAAGTGAAATGAGTAGTTCGGATGCTTTGATTCACCCAAATATTCGAAGAACAATAGTTTTCAATTTTTGGCAGAACCACAAGGGGGGACCCTTACTGCTTCTTCCAATTTTTGATTGCCTCAGAAACTCATGTAAATCACATCAACCATACATAAACCAAACATAATCGTTAATATAAAAGTGAAATGAGTAGTTAGGATGCTTTTATTCGCCCAAACACTCGAAGAACAAAAGTTTTCAATTTTTGGCAGAACCACAAGGGGGGGCCCTTACAGCTTTTTCCAATTTTTGATTGCCTCAGAAACTCATGTAAATCATATCAACCATGCATAAAACCAGACATAATCGTTAATATATAAGTGAAATGGGTAGTTAGGATGCTTTGATTCGCCCAAATACTCGAAGAACAAAAGTTTTCAATTTTTGGCAGAACCACAAGGGGGGATCCTTACAGCTTTTTCCAATTTTTGATTACCTCAGAAACTCATGTAAATCATATCGACCATGCATAAACCAAACATAATCGTTAATATGTAAGTGAAATGGGCAGTTAGGATGCTTTGATTCGCCTTATATACTCGAAGAAGAAAAGTTTTCAATTTTTGGCAGAACCACAAGGGGGGATCCTTACAGCTTTTTCCAATTTTTTATTGCCTCAGAAACTCATGTAAATCATATCAACCATGCATAAACCAAACATAATCGTTAATATATAAGTGAAATGGGTAGTTAGGATGCTTTGATTCACCCAAATACTCGAAGAACAAAAGTTTTCAATTTTTGGCAGAACCACAAGGGGGGACCCTTACAGCTTTTTCCAATTTTTGATTGCCTCAGAAACTCTTGTAAATCAAATCAACCATACATAAACCAAACATAATCATTAATATATAGTGAAATGAGTAGTTAGGATGCTTTGATTCAGCAAAATACTCGAAGAACAAAAGTTTTCAATTTTTGGCAGAACCACAAGGGGGGACCCTTACAGCTTTTTCCAATTTTTGATTGCCTCAGAAACTCATGTAAATCATATCAACCATGCATAAACCAAACATAATCGTTAATATATAAGTGTAATGGGTAGTTAGGATGCTTTGATTCGCCCAAATACTCGAAGAACAAAAGTTTTCAATTTTTGCCAGAACCACAAGGGGGGACGCTTACAGCTTTTTCCAATTTTTGATTGCCTCAGAAACTCATGTAAATCATATCAACCATACCTAAACCAAACATAATCGTTAAAATATAAGTGAAATGAGTAGTTCGGATGCTTTGATTCACCCAAATATTCGAAGAACAATAGTTTTCAATTTTTGGCAGAACCACAAGGGGGGACCCTTACTGCTTCTTCCAATTTTTGATTGCCTCAGAAACTCATGTAAATCACATCAACCATACATAAACCAAACATAATCGTTAATATAAAAGTGAAATGAGTAGTTAGGATGCTTTGATTCGCCCAAACACTCGAAGAACAAAAGTTTTCAATTTTTGGCAGAACCACAAGGGGGGGGCCCTTACAGCTTTTTCCAATTTTTGATTGCCTCAGAAACTCATGTAAATCATATCAACCATGCATAAACCAAACATAATCGTTAATATATAAGTGAAATGGGTAGTTAGGATGCTTTGATTCACCCAAATACTCGAAGAACAAAAGTTTTCAATTTTTGGCAGAACCACAAGGGGGGACCCTTACAGCTTTTTCCAATTTTTGATTGCCTCAGAAACTCTTGTAAATCAAATCAACCATACATAAACCAAACATAATCATTAATATATAGTGAAATGAGTAGTTAGGATGCTTTGATTCAGCAAAATACTCGAAGAACAAAAGTTTTCAATTTTTGGCAGAACCACAAGGGGGGACCCTTACAGCTTTTTCCAATTTTTGATTGCCTCAGAAACTCATGTAAATCATATCAACCATGCATAAACCAAGCATAATCGTTAATATATAAGTGAAATGAGTAGTTCGGATGCTTTGATTCACCCAAATACTCGAAGAACAAAAGTTTTCAATTTTTGGCAGAACCACAAGGGGGGACCCTTACAGCTTTTTCCAATTTTTGATTGCCTCAGAAACTCATGTAAATCATATCAACCATGCATAAACCAAACATAATCGTTAATATATAGTGAAATGAGTAGTTAGGATGCTTTGATTAACCCAAATACTCGACGAACAAAAGTTTTCAATTTTTGGCAGAACCACAAGGGGGGACCCTTACAACTTTTTCCAATTTTTGATTGCCTCAGAAACTTATGTAAATCATATCAACCATACATAAACAAAACATAATAGTTAATATAAAAGTGAAATGAGCAGTTAGGATGCTTTGATTCGCCCAAATACTCGAAGAACAAAAGTTTTCAATTTTTGCCAGAACCACAAGGGGGGACCCTTACATCTTTTTCCAATTTTTGAATGCCTCAGAAACTCATGTAAATCCTATCAACCATGGATAAACCAAACATAATTGTTAATATATAAGTGAAATGAGTAGTTAGGATGCTTTGATTCGCCCAAATACTCGAAGAACAAAAGTTTTCAATTTTTGGCAGAACCACAAGGGGGGACCCTTATAGCTTTTTCCAATTTTTAGTTGCCTTAGAAACGCATGTAAATCATATCAACCGTACCTAAACCAAACATAATCGTTAAAATATAAGTGAAATGAGTAGTTCAAATGCTTTGATTCACCCAAATACTCGAAGAACAAAAGTTTTCGATTTTTGGCAGAACCACAAGGGGGGACCCTTACAGCTTTTTCCAATTTTTGATTGCCTCAGAAACTCATGTAAATCATATCAACCATGCATAAACCAAACATAATCGTTAATATATAAGAGAAATGAGTAGTTAGGATGCTTTGATTCGCCCAAATACTCGAAGAACAAAAGTTTTCAATTTTTGCCAGAACCACAATAGGGGACGCTTACAGCTTTTTCCAATTTTTGATTGCTTCAGAAACTCATGTAAATCATATCAACCATGCATAAACCAAACATAATCGTTAATATATAAGTGAAATGAGTAGTTAGGATGCTTTGATTCGCCCAAATACTCGAAGAACAAAAGTTTTCAATTTTTGCCAAAACCACAAGGGGGGACCCTTACAGCTTTTTTCAATTTTTGATTGCCTCAGAAACTCATGTAAATCATATCAACCAAGCATAAACCAAACATAATCATCAATATATAAGTGTAATGGGTAGTTAGGATGCTTTGATTCGCCCAAATACTCGAAGAACAAAAGTTTTCAATTTTTGCCAGAACCACAAGGGGGGACCCTTACAGCTTTTTCCAATTTTTGATTGCCTCAGAAACTCATGTAAATCATATCAACCATACCTAAACCAAACATAATCGTTAAAATTTAAGTGAAATGAGTAGTTCGGATGCTTTGATTCACCCAAATATTCGAAGAACAATAGTTTTCAATTTTTGGCAGAACCTCAAGGGGGGACCCTTACTGCTTCTTCCAATTTTTGATTTCCTCAGAAACTCATGTAAATCACATCAACCATACATAAACCAAACATAATCGTTAATATAAAAGTGAAATGAGTAGTTAGGATGCTTTTATTCGCCCAAACACTCGAAGAACAAAAGTTTTCAATTTTTGCCAGAACCACAAGGGGGGATCCTTACAGCTTTTTCCAATTTTTGATTGCCTCAGAAACTCATGTAAATCATATCGACCATGCATAAACCAAACATAATCGTTAATATGTAAGTGAAATGGGTAGTTAGGATGCTTTGATTCGCCCAAATACTCGAAGAAGAAAAGTTTTCAATTTTTGGCAGAAACACAAGGGGGGATCCTTACAGCTTTTTCCAATTTTTTATTGCCTCAGAAACTCATGTAAAACATATCAACCATGCATAAACCAAACATAATCGTTAGTATATAAGTGAAATGGGTAGTTAGGATGCTTTGATTCACCCAAATACTCGAAGAACAAAACTTTTCAATTTTTGGCAGAACCACAAGGGGGGACCCTTACAGCTTTTTCCAATTTTTGATTGCCTCAGAAACTCTTGTAAATCATATCAACCATACATAAACCAAACATAATCATTAATATATAGTGAAATGAGTAGTTAGGATGCTTTGATTCAGCCAAATACTCGAAGAACAAAAGTTTTCAATTTTTGGCAGAACCACAAGGGGGACCCTTACAGCTTTTTCCAATTTTTGATTGCCTCAGAAACTCTTGTAAATCATATCAACCATGCATAAACCAAACATAATCATTAATATATGTGTGAAATGGGTAGTTAGGATGCTTTGATTCGCCCAAATACTCGAAGAACAAAAGTTTCCAATTTTTGGCAGAACCACAAGGGGGGACCCTTACAGCTTTTTCCAATTTTTGATTGCCTCAGAAACTCATGTAAATCATATCAACCATGCATAAACCAAACATAATCATTAATATATGTGTGAAATGGGTAGTTAGGATGCTTTGATTCGCCCAAATACTCGAAGAACAAAAGTTTCCAATTTTTGGCAGAACCACAAGGGGGGACCCTTACAGCTTTTTCCAATTTTTGATTGCCTCAGAAACTCATGTAAATCATATCAACCATGTATAAACCAAACATAATAGTTAATATATAAGTGAAATGGGTAGTTAGGATGCTTTGATTCACCCAAATACTCGAAGAACAAAAGTTTTCAATTTTTGGCAGAACCACAAGGGGGGACCCTTACAGCTTTTTCCAATTTTTGATTGCCTTAGAAACTCTTGTAAATCATATCAACCATACATAAACCAAACATAATCGTTAATATATAGTGAAATGAGTAGTTAGGATGCTTTGATTCGCCCAAATACTCGAAGAACAAAAGTTTTCAATTTTTGGCAGAACCACAAGGGGGGACCCTTACAGCTTTTTCCAATTTTTGATTGCCTCAGAAACTCATGTAAATCATGTCAACCACGCGTAAACCAAACATAATCTTTAATAAATAAGTGAAATGGGTAGTTAGGATGCTTTGATTCGCCCAAATACTCGAAGAACAAAAGTTTTCAATTTTTGGCAGAACCACAAGGGGGGACCCTTACAGCTTTTTCCAATTTTTGATTGCCTCATAAACTCATGTAAATCATATCAACCATGCATAAACCAAACATTATCGTTAATATATGTGTGAAATGGGTAGTTAGGATGCTTTGATTCGCCCAAATACTCGAAGAACAAAAGTTTCCAATTTTTGACAGAACCACAAGGGGGGACCCTTACAGCTTTTTCCAATTTTTGATTGCCTCAGAAACTCATGTAAATCATATCAACCATACATAAACCAAACATAATCGTTAATATATAGTGAAATGAGTAGTTAGGATGCTTTGATTCGCCCAAATACTCGAAGAACAAAAGTTTTCAATTTTTGCCAGAACCACAAGGGGGGACCCTTACAGCTTTTTCCAATTTTTGATTGCCTCAGAAACTCATGTAAATCATATCAACCATGGATAAACCAAACATAATTGTTAATATATAAGTGAAATGAGTAGTTAGGATGCTTTGATTCGCCCAAATACTCGAAGAACAAAAGTTTTCAATTTTTGGCAGAACCACAAGGGGGGACCCTTATAGCTTTTTCCAATTTTTAGTTGCCTTAGAAACGCATGTAAATCATATCAACCGTACCTAAACCAAACATAATCGTTAAAATATAAGTGAAATGAGTAGTTCAAATGCTTTGATTCACCCAAATACTCGAAGAACAAAAGTTTTCGATTTTTGGCAGAACCACAAGGGGGGACCCTTACAGCTTTTTCCAATTTTTGATTGCCTCAGAAACTCATGTAAATCATATCAACCATGCATAAACCAAACATAATCGTTAATATATAAGAGAAATGAGTAGTTAGGATGCTTTGATTCGCCCAAATACTCGAAGAACAAAAGTTTTCAATTTTTGCCAGAACCACAATGGGGGACGCTTACAGCTTTTTCCAATTTTTGATTGCTTCAGAAACTCATGTAAATCATATCAACCATGCATAAACCAAACATAATCGTTAATATATAAGTGAAATGAGTAGTTAGGATGCTTTGATTCGCCCAAATACTCGAAGAACAAAAGTTTTCAATTTTTGCCAAAACCACAAGGGGGGACCCTTACAGCTTTTTTCAATTTTTGATTGCCTCAGAAACTCATGTAAATCATATCAACCAAGCATAAACCAAACATAATCGTCAATATATAAGTGTAATGGGTAGTTAGGATGCTTTGATTCGCCCAAATACTCGAAGAACAAAAGTTTTCTATTTTTGGCAGAACCACAAGGGGGGACCCTTACAGCTTTTTCCAATTTTTGATTGCCTCAGAAACTCATGTAAATCATATCAACCATACCTAAACCAAACATAATCGTTAAAATTTAAGTGAAATGAGTAGTTCGGATGCTTTGATTCACCCAAATATTCGAAGAACAATAGTTTTCAATTTTTGGCAGAACCACAAGGGGGGACCCTTACTGCTTCTTCCAATTTTTGATTGCCTCAGAAACTCATGTAAATCACATCAACCATACATAAACCAAACATAATCGTTAATATAAAAGTGAAATGAGTAGTTAGGATGCTTTTATTCGCCCAAACACTCGAAGAACAAAAGTTTTCAATTTTTGCCAGAACCACAAGGGGGGATCCTTACAGCTTTTTCCAATTTTTGATTGCCTCAGAAACTCATGTAAATCATATCGACCATGCATAAACCAAACATAATCGTTAATATGTAAGTGAAATGGGTAGTTAGGATGCCTTGATTCGCCCAAATACTCGAAGAAGAAAAGTTTTCAATTTTTGGCAGAAACACAAGGGGGGATCCTTACAGCTTTTTCCAATTTTTGATTGCCTCAGAAACTCATGTAAATCATATCAACCATGCATAAATCAAACATAATCATTAATATATAAGTGAAATGGGTAGTTAGGATGCTTTGATTCACCCAAATACTCGAAGAACAAAAGTTTTCAATTTTTGGCAGAACCACAAGGGGGGACCCTTACAGCTTTTTCCAATTTTTGATTGCCTCAGAAACTCTTGTAAATCATATCAACCATACATAAACCAAACATAATCATTAATATATAGTGAAATGAGTAGTTAGGATGCTTTGATTCAGCCAAATACTCGAAGAACAAAAGTTTTCAATTTTTGGCAGAACCACAAGGGGGGACCCTTACAGCTTTTTCCAATTTTTGATTGCCTCAGAAACACATGTAAATCATATCAACCATGCATAAACCAAACATAATCATTAATATATGTGTGAAATGGGTAGTTAGGATGCTTTGATTCGCCCAAATACTCGAAGAACAAAAGTTTCGAATTTTTGGCAGAACCACAAGGGGGGACCCTTACAGCTTTTTCCAATTTTTGATTGCCTCAGAAACTCATGTAAATCATATCAACCATGCATAAACCAAACATAATCGTTAATATATAAGTGAAATGGGTAGTTAGGATGCTTTGATTCACCCAAATACTCGAAGAACAAAAGTTTTCAATTTTTGGCAGAACCACAAGGGGGGACCCTTACAGCTTTTTCCAATTTTTGATTGCCTTAGAAACTCTTGTAAATCATATCAACCATACATAAACCAAACATAATCGTTAATATATAGTGAAATGAGTAGTTAGGATGCTTTGATTCGCCCAAATACTCGAAGAACAAAAGTTTTCAATTTTTGGCAGAACCACAAGGGGGGACCCTTACAGCTTTTTCCAATTTTTGATTGCCTCATAAACTCATGTAAATCATGTCAACCACGCGTAAACCAAACATAATCTTTAATAAATAAGTGAAATGGGTAGTTAGGATGCTTTGATTCGCCCAAATACTCGAAGAACAAAAGTTTCGAATTTTTGGCAGAACCACAAGGGGGGACCCTTACAGCTTTTTCCAATTTTTGATTGCCTCAGAAACTCATGTAAATCATATCAACCATGCATAAACCAAACATAATCGTTAATATATAAGTGAAATGGGTAGTTAGGATGCTTTGATTCACCCAAATACTCGAAGAACAAAAGTTTTCAATTTTTGGCAGAACCACAAGGGGGGACCCTTACAGCTTTTTCCAATTTTTGATTGCCTTAGAAACTCTTGTAAATCATATCAACCATACATAAACCAAACATAATCGTTAATATATAGTGAAATGAGTAGTTAGGATGCTTTGATTCGCCCAAATACTCGAAGAACAAAAGTTTTCAATTTTTGGCAGAACCACAAGGGGGGACCCTTACAGCTTTTTCCAATTTTTGATTGCCTCATAAACTCATGTAAATCATATCAACCATGCATAAACCAAACATTATCGTTAATATATGTGTGAAATGGGTAGTTAGGATGCTTTGATTCGCCCAAATACTCGAAGAACAAAAGTTTCCAATTTTTGACAGAACCACAAGGGGGGACCCTTACAGCTTTTTCCAATTTTTGATTGCCTCAGAAACTCATGTAAATCATATCAACCATACATAAACCAAACATAATCGTTAATATATAGTGAAATAAGTAGTTAGGATGCTTTGATTCGCCCAAATACTCGAAGAACAAAAGTTTTCAATTTTTGCCAGAACCACAAGGGGGGGCCCTTACAGCTTTTTCCAATTTTTGATTGCCTCAGAAACTCATGTAAATCATATCAACCATGGATAAACCAAACATAATCGTTAATATATAAGTGAAATGAGTAGTTAGGATGCTTTGATCCGCCCAAATACTCGAAGAACAAAAGTTTTCAATTTTTGGCAGAACCACAAGGGGGGGACCCTTACAACTTTTTCAAATTTTTGATTGCCTCAGAAACTCATTTAAATCATATCAACCATGCATAAACCAAACATAATCGTTAATATATAAGTGAACTGAGTAGTTAGGATGCTTTGATTAACCCAAATACTCGAAGAACAAAAGTTTTCAATTTTTGGCAGAACCACAAGGGGGGACCCTTACAACTTTTTCCAATTTTTGATTGCCTCAGAAACTTATGTATATCATTCAACCATACATAAACAAAACATAATAGTTAATATAAAAGTGAAATGAGCAGTTAGGATGCTTTGATTCGCCCAAATACTCGAAGAACAAAAGTTTTCAATTTTTGCCAGAACCACAAGGGGGGACCCTTACATCTTTTTCCAATTTTTGAATGCCTCAGAAACTCATGTAAATCCTATCAACCATGGATAAACCAGACATAATTGTTAATATATAAGTGAAATGAGTAGTTAGGATGCTTTGATTCGCCCAAATACTCGAAGAACAAAAGTTTTCAATTTTTGGCAGAACCACAAGGGGGGACCCTTACAGCTTTTTCCAATTTTTGATTGCTTCAGAAACTCATCTAAATCATATCAACCATGCATAAACCAAACATAATCATTAATATATAAGTGAAATGAGAAGTTAGGACGCTTTTATTCGCCCAAATACTCGAAGAACAAATGTTTTCAATTTTTGCCAGAACCACAAGGGGGGACCCTTATAGCTTTTTCCAATTTTTAGTTGCCTTAGAAACACATGTAAATCATATCAACCGTACCTAAACCAAACATAATCGTTAAAATATAAGTGAAATGAGTAGTTCAAATGCTTTGATTCACCCAAATACTCGAAGAACAAAAGTTTTCGATTTTTGGCAGAACCACAGGGGGGGACCCTTACAGCTTTTTCCAATTTTTGATTGCCTCAGAAACTCATGTAAATCATATCAACCATGCATAAACCAAACATAATCGTTAATATATAAGTGAAATGAGTAGTTTGGATGCTTTGATTCGCCCAAATACTCGAAGAACAAAAGTTTTCAATTTTTGCCAGAACCACAATGGGGGACGCTTACAGCTTTTTCCAATTTTTGATTGCTTCAGAAACTCATGTAAATCATATCAACCATGCATAAACCAAACATAATCGTTAATATATAAGTGAAATGAGTAGTTAGGATGCTTTGATTCGCCCAAATACTCGAAGAACAAAAGTTTTCAATTTTTGCCAAAACCACAAGGGGGGACCCTTACAGCTTTTTTCAATTTTTGATTGCCTCAGAAACTCATGTAAATCATATCAACCAAGCATAAACCAAACATAATCGTCAATCTATAAGTGTAATGGGTAGTTAGGATGCTTTGATTCGCCCAAATACTCGAAGAACAAAAGTTTTCAATTTTTGCCAGAACCACAAGGGGGGACCCTTACAGCTTTTTCCAATTTTTGATTGCCTCAGAAACTCATGTAAATCATATCAACCATACCTAAACCAAACATAATCGTTAAAATATAAGTGAAATGAGTAGTTCGGATGCTTTGATTCACCCAAATATTCGAAGAACAATAGTTTTCAATTTTTGGCAGAACCACAAGGGGGGACCCTTACTGCTTCTTCCAATTTTTGATTGCCTCAGAAACTCATGTAAATCACATCAACCATACATAAACCAAACATAATCATTAATATAAAAGTGAAATGAGTAGTTAGGATGCATTTATTCGCCCAAACACTCGAAGAACAAAAGTTTTCAGTTTTTGGCAGAACCACAAGGGGGGGCCCTTACAGCTTTTTCCAATTTTTGATTGCCTCAGAAACTCATGTAAATCATATCAACCATGCATAAAACCAAACATAATCGTTAATATATAAGTGAAATGGGTAGTTAGGATGCTTTGATTCGCCCAAATACTCGAAGAACAAAAGTTTTCAATTTTTGCCAGAACCACAAGGGGGGACCCTTACAGCTTTTTCCAATTTTTGATTGCCTCAGAAACTCATGTAAATCATATCGACCATGCATAATCCAAACATAATCGTTAATATGTAAGTGAAATGGGTAGTGAGGATGCTTTGATTCGCCCAAATACTCGAAGAAGAAAAGTTTTCAATTTTTGGCAGAACCACAAGGGGGGATCCTTACAGCTTTTTCCAATTTTTGATTGCCTCAGAAACTCATGTAAATCATATCGACCATGCATAAACCAAACATAATCGTTAATATGAAAGTGAAATGGGTAGTTAGGATGCTTTGATTCGCCCAAATACTCGAAGAAGAAAAGTTTTCCATTTTTGGCAGAACCACAAGGGGGGATCCTTACAGCTTTTTCCAATTTTTTATTGCCTCAGAAACTCATGTAAATCATATCAACCATGCATAAACGAAACATAATCGTTAATATATAAGTGAAATGGGTAGTTAGGATGCTTTGATTCACCCAAATACTCGAAGAACAAAAGTTTTCAACTTTTGGCAGAACCACAAGGGGGGACCCTTACAGCTTTTTCCAATTTTTGATTGCCTCAGAAACTCTTGTAAATCATATCAACCAAACATAAACCAAACATAATAATTAATATATAGTGAAATGAGTAGTTAGGATACTTTGATTCAGCCAAATACTCGAAGAACAAAAGTTTTCAATTTTTGGCAGAACCACAAGGGGGGACCCTTACAGCTTTTTCCAATTTTTGATTGCCTCAGAAACTCATGTAAATCATATCAACCATGCATAAACCAAACATAATCATTAATATATGTGTGAAATGGGTAGTTAGGATGCTTTGATTCGCCCAAATACTCGAAGAACAAAAGTTTCCAATTTTTGGCAGAACCACAAGGGGGGACCCTTACAGCTTTTTCCAATTTTTGATTACCTCAGAAACTCATGTAAATCATATCAACCATGCATAAACCAAACATAATCGTTAATATATAAGTGAAATGGGTAGTTAGGATCCTTTGATTCACCCAAATACTCGAAGAACAAAAGTTTTCAATTTTTGGCAGAACCACAAGGGGGGACCCTTACAGCTTTTTCCAATTTTTGATTGCCTCAGAAACTCATGTAAATCATATCGACCATGCATAATCCAAACATAATCGTTAATATGTAAGTGAAATGGGTAGTGAGGATGCTTTGATTCGCCCAAATACTCGAAGAAGAAAAGTTTTCAATTTTTGGCAGAACCACAAGGGGGGATCCTTACAGCTTTTTCCAATTTTTGATTGCCTCAGAAACTCATGTAAATCATATCGACCATGCATAAACCAAACATAATCGTTAATATGAAAGTGAAATGGGTAGTTAGGATGCTTTGATTCGCCCAAATACTCGAAGAAGAAAAGTTTTCCATTTTTGGCAGAACCACAAGGGGGGATCCTTACAGCTTTTTCCAATTTTTTATTGCCTCAGAAACTCATGTAAATCATATCAACCATGCATAAACCAAACATAATCGTTAATATATAAGTGAAATGGGTAGTTAGGATGCTTTGATTCACCCAAATACTCGAAGAACAAAAGTTTTCAATTTTTGGCAGAACCACAAGGGGGGACCCTTACAGCTTTTTCCAATTTTTGATTGCCTCAGAAACTCATGTAAATCATATCAACCATACATAAACCAAACATAATGGTTAATATATAAGTGAAATGAGTAGTTAGGATGCTTTGATTCGCCCAAATACTCGAAGAACAAAAGTTTTCAATTTTTGGCAGAACCACAAGGGGGGACCCTTACAGCTTTTTCCAATTTTTGATTGCCTCAGAAACTCATGTAAATCATATCAACCATGCATAAACCAAACATAATCATTAATATATGTGTGAAATGGGTAGTTAGGATGCTTTGATTCGCCCAAATACTCGAAGAACAAAAGTTTCCAATTTTTGGCAGAACCACAAGGGGGGACCCTTACAGCTTTTTCCAATTTTTGATTACCTCAGAAACTCATGTAAATCATATCAACCATGCATAAACCAAACATAATCGTTAATATATAAGTGAAATGGGTAGTTAGGATCCTTTGATTCACCCAAATACTCGAAGAACAAAAGTTTTCAATTTTTGGCAGAACCACAAGGGGGGACCCTTACAGCTTTTTCCAATTTTTGATGGCCTTAGAAACTCTTGTAAATCATATCAACCATACATAAACCAAACATAATCGTTAATATATAGTGAAATGAGTAGTTAGGATGCTTTGATTCGCCCAAATACTCGAAGAACAAAAGTTTTCAATTTTTGGCAGAACCACAAGGGGGGACCCTTACAGCTTTTTCCAATTTTTGATTGCCTCAGAAACTCATGTAAATCATGTCAACCACGCGTAAACCAAACATAATCTTTAATAAATAAGTAAAATGGGTAGTTAGGATGCTTTGATTCGCCCAAATACTCGAAGAACAAAAGTTTTCAATTTTTGGCAGAACCACAAGGGGGGACCCTTACAGCTTTTTCCAATTTTTGATTGCCTCATAAACTCATGTAAATCATATCAACCATGCATAAACCAAACATTATCGTTAATATATGTGTGAAATGGGTAGTTAGGATGCTTTGATTCGCCCAAATACTCGAAGAACAAAAGTTTCCAATTTTTGACAGAACCACAAGGGGGGGCCCTTACAGCTTTTTCCAATTTTTGATTGCCTCAGAAACTCATGTAAATCATATCAACCATACATAAACCAAACATACTCGTTAATATATAGTGAAATGAGTAGTTAGGATGCTTTGATTCGCCCAAATACTCGAAGAACAAAAGTTTTCAATTTTTGCCAGAACCACAAGGGGGGACCCTTACAGCTTTTTCCAATTTTTGATTGCCTCAGAAACTTATGTAAATCATATCAACCATGGATAAACCAAACATAATCGTTAATATATAAGTGAAATGAGTAGTTAGGATGCTTTGATTCGCCCAAATACTCGAAGAACAAAAGTTTTCAATTTTTGGCAGAACCACAAGGGGGGGACCCTTACAACTTTTTCAAATTTTTGATTGCCTCAGAAACTCATTTAAATCATATCAACCATGCATAAACCAAACATAATCGTTAATATATAAGTGAAATGAGTAGTTAGGATGCTTTGATTCGCCCAAATACTCGAAGAACAAAAGTTTTCAATTTTTGCCAGAACCACAAGGGGGGACCCTTACAGCTTTTTCCAATTTTTAATTGCCTCAGAAACGCTTGTAAATCATATCAACCGTACCTAAACCAAACATAATCTTTAATATATAAGTGAAATGGGTAGTTAGGATGCTTTGATTCGCCCAAATACTCGAAGAACAAAAGTTTTCAATTTTTGGCAGAACCACAAGGGGAGATCCTTACAACTTTTTCCAATTTCTGATTGCCTCAGAAACTCATGTAAATCATATCAACCATGCATAAACCAAACATAATCGTTAATATATATGTGAAATGGGTAGTTAGGATGCTTTGATTCGCCCAAATACTCGAAGAACAAAAGTTTCCAATTTTTGGCAGAACCACAAGGGGGGACCCTTACAGCTTTTTCCAATTTTTGATTGCCTCAGAAACTCATGTAAATCATATCAACCATGCATAAACCAAACATAATCGTTAATATATAGTGAAATGAGTAGTTAGGATGCTTTGATTCGCCCAAATACACGAAGAACAAAAGTTTTCAATTTTTGCCAAAACCACAAGGGGGGACCCTTACAGCTTTTTCCAATTTTTGATTGCCTCAGAAACTCTTGTAAATCATATCAACCATGGATAAACCAAACATAATCCTTAATATATAAGTGAAATGAGTAGTTATGATGCTTTGATTCGCCCAAATAATCGAAGAACAAAAGTTTTCAATTTTTGGCAAAACCACAAGGGGGGACCCTTACAGCTTTTTCCAATTTTTGATTGCCTCAGAAACTCATTTAAATCATATCAACCATGCATAAACCAAACATAATCGTTAATATATAAGTGAAATGAGTAGTTAGGATGCTTTGAATCGCCCAAATACTCGAAGAACAAAAGTTTTCAATTTTTGCCAGAACCACAAGGGGGGACCCTTGCAACTTTTTCCAATTTTTAATTGCCTCAGAAACGCATGTAAATCATATCAACCGTACCTAAACCAAAGATAATCTTTAATATATAAGTGAAATGGGCAGTTAGGATGCTTTGATTCGCCCAAATACTCGAAGAACAAAAGTTTTCAATTTTTGCCAGAACCACAAGGGGGGACCCTTACAGCTTTTTCCAATTTTTGATTGCCTCAGAAACTCATGTAAATCATATCAACCATACATAAACCAAACATAATGGTTAATATATAAGTGAAATGAGTAGTTAGGATGCTTTGATTCGCCCAAATACTCGAAGAACAAAAGTTTTCAATTTTTGGCAGAACCACAAGGGGGGACCCTTACAGCTTTTTCCAATTTTTGATTGCTTCAGAAACTCATGTAAATCATATCAACCATGCATAAACCAAACATAATCGTTAATATGTAAGTGAAATGGGTAGTTAGGATGCTTTGATTCGCCCAAATACTCGAAGAAGAAAAGTTTTCAATTTTTGGCAGAAACACAAGGGGGGATCCTTACAGCTTTTTCCAATTTTTGATTGCCTCAGAAACTCATGTAAATCATATCGACCATGCATAAACCAAACATAATCGTTAATATGTAAGTGAAATGGGTAGTTAGGATGCTTTGATTCACCTAAATACTCGAAGAACAAAAGTTTTCAATTTTTGGCAGAACCACAAGGGGGGACCCTTACAGCTTTTTCCAATTTTTGATTGCCTCAGAAACTCTTGTAAATCATAACAACCATACATAAACCAAACATAATCGTTAATATATAGTGAAATGAGTAGTTAGGATGCTTTGATTCGCCCAAATACTCGAAGAACAAAAGTTTTCAATTTTTGGCAGAACCACAAGGGGGGAACCTTACAGCTTTTTCCAATTTTTGATTGCCTCAGAAACTCATGTAAATCCTATCAACCACGCGTAAACCAATCATAATCTTTAATAAATAAGTGAAATGGGTAGTTAGGATGCTTTGATTCGCCCAAATACTCGAAGAACAATAGTTTTCAATTTTTGGCAGAACCACAAGGGGGGACCCTTACAGCTTTTTCCAATTTTTGATTGCCTCATAAACTCATGTAAATCATATCAACCATGCATAAACCAAACATAATCGTTAATATATGTGTGAAATGGGTAGTTAGGATGCTTTGATTCGCCCAAGTATTCGAAGAACAAAAGTTTCCAATTTTTGCCAGAACCACAAGGGGGGACCCTTACAGCTTTTTCCAATTTTTTATTGCCTCAGAAACTCATGTAAATCATATCAACCATGGATAAACCAAACATAATCGTTAATATTTAAGTGAAATGAGTAGTTAGGATGCTTTGAATCGCCCAAATACTCGAAGAACAAAAGTTTTCAATTTTTGGCAGAACCACAAGGGGGGACCCTTACAACTTTTTCAAATTTTTGATTGCCTCAGAAACTCATTTAAATCATATCAACCATGCATAAACCAAACATAATCGTTAATATATAAGTGAAATGAGTAGTTAGGATGCTTTGATTCGCCCAAATACTCGAAGAACAAAAGTTTTCAATTTTTGCCAGAACCACAAGGGGGGACCCTTACAGCTTTTTCCAATTTTTTATTGCCTCAGAAACGCTTGTAAATCATATCAACCGTACCTAAACCAAACATAATCTTTAATATATAAGTGAAATGGGTAGTTAGGATGCTTTGATTCGCCCAAATACTCGAAGAACAAAAGTTTTCAATTTTTTGGCAGAACCACAAGGGGGGACCCTTACAGCTTTTTCCAATTTTTGATTGCCTCAGAAACTCATGTAAATCATATCAACCATGCATAAACCAAACATAATCATTAATATATATGTGAAATGGGTAGTTAGGATGCTTTGATTCGCCCAAATACTCGAAGAACAAAAGTTTCCAATTTTTGGCAGAACCACAAGGGGGGACCCTTACAACTTTTTCCAATTTTTGATTGCCTCAGAAACTCATGTAAATCATATCAACCAAGCATAAACCAAACATAATCGTTAATATATAGTGAAATGAGTAGATAGGATGCTTTGATTCGCCCAAATACTCGAAGAACAAAAGTTTTCAATTTTTGCCAGAACCACAAGGGGGGACCCTTACAGCTTTTTCCAATTTTTGATTGCCTCAGAAACTCTTGTAAATCATATCAACCATGGATAAACCAAACATAATCCTTAATATATAAGTGAAATGAGTAGTTAGGATGCTTTGATTCGCCCAAATACTCGAAGAACAAAAGTTTTCAATTTTTGCCAGAACCACAAGGGGGGACCCTTACAGCTTTTTCCAATTTTTGATTGCCTCAGAAACTCATGTAAATCATATCGACCATGCATAAACCAAACATAATCGTTAATATGTAAGTGAAATGGGCAGTTAGGATGCTTTGATTCGCCCAAATACTCGAAGAACAAAAGTTTTCAATTTTTGCCAGAACCACAAGGGGGGACCCTTACAGCTTTTTCCAATTTTTGATTGCCTCAGAAACTCATGTAAATCATATCAACCATACATAAACCAAACATAATCATTAATATAAAAGTGAAATGAGTAGTTAGGATGCTTTTATTCGCCCAAATACGAGAAGAACAAAAGTTTTCAATTTTTGCCAGAACCACAAGGGGGGACCCTTACAGCTTTTTCCAATTTTTGATTGCCTCAGAAACTCATGTAAATCATATCAACCATACCTAAACCAAACATAATCGTTAATATATAAGTGAAATGGGTAGTTAGGATGCTTTGATTCGCCCAAATACTCGAGGAACAAAAGTTTTCAAATTTTGCCAGAACCACAAGGGGGGACCCTTACAGCTTTTTCCAATTTTTGATTGCCTCAGAAACTCATGTAAATCATATCAACCATACATAAACCAAACATAATGGTTAATATATAAGTGAAATGAGTAGTTACGATGCTTTGATTCGCCCAAATACTCGAAGAACAAAAGTCTTCAATTTTTGGCAGAACCACAAGGGGGGACCCTTACAGCTTTTTCCAATTTTTGATTGCCTCAGAAACTCATGTAAATCATATCAACCTTGCATAAACCAAACATAATCATTAATATATGTGTGAAATGGGTAGTTAGGATGCTTTGATTCGCCCAAATACTCGAAGAACAAAAGTTTCCAATTTTTGGCAGAACCACAAGGGGGGACCCTTACAGCTTTTTCCAATTTTTGATTGCCTCAGAAACTCATGTAAATCATATCAACCATGCATAAACCAAACATAATCGTTAATATATAAGTGAAATGGGTAGTTAGGATGCTTTGATTCACCCAAATACTCGAAGAACAAAAGTTTTCAATTTTTGGCAGAACCACAAGGGGGGACCCTTACAGCTTTTTCCAATTTTTGATTGCCTCAGAAACTCTTGTAAATCATATCAACCATACATAAACCAAACATAATCGTTAATATATAGTGAAATGAGTAGTTAGGATGCTTTGATTCGCCCAAATACTCGAAGAACAAAAGTTTTCAATTTTTGGCAGAACCACAAGGGGGGACCCTTACAGCTTTTTCCAATTTTTGATTGCCTCAGAAACTCATGTAAATCATATCAATCACGCGTAAACCAAACATAATCTTTAATAAATAAGTGAAATGGGTAGTTAGGATGCTTTGATTCGCCCAAATACTCGAAGAACAAAAGTTTTCAATTTTTGCCAGAACCACAAGGGGGGACCCTTACAGCTTTTTCCAATTTTTGATTGCCTCAGAAACTCTTGTAAATCATATCAACCATGGATAAACCAAACATAATCCTTAATATATAAGTGAAATGAGTAGTTAGGATGCTTTGATTCGCCCAAATACTCGAAGAACAAAAGTTTTCAATTTTTGCCAGAACCACAAGGGGGGACCCTTACAGCTTTTTCCAATTTTTGATTGCCTCAGAAACTCATGTAAATCATATCGACCATGCATAAACCAAACATAATCGTTAATATGTAAGTGAAATGGGTAGTTAGGATGCTTTGATTCGCCCAAATACTCGAAGAACAAAAGTTTTCAATTTTTGCCAGAACCACAAGGGGGGACCCTTACAGCTTTTTCCAATTTTTGATTGCCTCTGAAACTCATGTAAATCATATCAACCATACATAAACCAAACATAATCATTAATATAAAAGTGAAATGAGTAGTTAGGATGCTTTTATTCGCCCAAATACGAGAAGAACAAAAGTTTTCAATTTTTGCCAGAACCACAAGGGGGGACCCTTACGGCTTTTTCCAATTTTTGATTGCCTCAGAAACTCATGTAAATCATATCAACCATACCTAAACCAAACATAATCGTTAATATATAAGTGAAATGGGTAGGTAGGATGCTTTGATTCGCCCAAATACTCGAGGAACAAAAGTTTTCAAATTTTGCCAGAACCACAAGGGGGGACCCCTACAGCTTTTTCCAATTTTTGATTGCCTCAGAAACTCATGTAAATCATATCAACCATACATAAACCAAACATAATGGTTAATATATAAGTGAAATGAGTAGTTAGGATGCTTTGGTTCGCCCAAATACTCGAAGAACAAAAGTCTTCAATTTTTGGCAGAACCACAAGGGGGGACCCTTACAGCTTTTTCCAATTTTTGATTGCCTCAGAAACTCATGTAAATCATATCAACCATGTATAAACCAAACATAATCGTTAATATATAAGTGAAATGAGTAGTTAGGATACTTTGATTCGCCCAAATACTCGAAGAGCAAAAGTTTTCAATTTTTGACAGAACCACAAGGGGGGACCCTTACAGCTTTTTCCAATTTTTGATTGCCTCAGAAACTCATGTAAATCATATCAACCATACCTAAACCAAACATAATCGTTAATATTTAAGTGAAATGGGTAGTTAGGATGCTTTGATTCGCCCAAATACTCGAGGAACAAAAGTTTTCAAATTTTGCCAGAACCACAAGGGGGGACCCTTACAGCTTTTTCCAATTTTTGATTGCCTCAGAAACTCATGTAAATCATATCAACCATACATAAACCAAACATAATCGTTAATATAAAAGTGAAATGAGTAGTTAGGATGCTTTTATTCGCCCAAATACTCGAAGAACAAAAGTTTTCAATTTTTGGCAGAACCACAAGGGGGGACCCTTACAGCTTTTTCCAATTTTTGATTGCCTCAGAAACTCATGTAAATCATATCAACCACGCGTAAACCAAACATAATCTTTAATAAATAAGTGAAATGGGTAGTTAGGATGCTTTGATTCGCCCAAATACTCGAAGAACAAAAGTTTTCAATTTTTGGCAGAACCACAAGGGGGGACCCTTACAGCTTTTTCCAATTTTTGAGTGCCTCATAAACTCATGTAAATCATATCAACCATGCATAAACCAAACATAATCGTTAATATATGTGTGAAATGGGTAGTTAGGATGCTTTGATTCGCCCAAATACTCGAAGAACAAAAGTTTCCAATTTTTGACAGAACCACAAGGGGGGGACCCTTACAGCTTTTTCCAATTTTTGATTGCCTCAGAAACTCATGTAAATCATATCAACCATACATAAACCAAACATAATCGTTAATATATAGTGAAATGAGTAGTTAGGATGCTTTGATTCGCCCAAATACTCGAAGAACAAAAGTTTTCAATTTTTGCCAGAACCACAAGGGGGGACCCTTACAGCTTTTTCCAATTTTTGATTGCCTCAGAAACTCATGTAAATCATATCAACCATGGATAAACCAAACATAATCGTTAATATATAAGTGAAATGAGTAGTTAGGATGCTTTGATTCGCCCAAATACTCGAAGAACAAAAGTTTTCAATTTTTGGCAGAACCACAAGGGGGGACCCTTACAACTTTTTCAAATTTTTGATTGCCTCAGAAACTCATTGAAATCATATCAACCATGCATAAACCAAACATAATCGTTAATATATAAGTGAAATGAGTAGTTAGGATGCTTTGATTCGCCCAAATACTCGAAGAACAAAAGTTTTCAATTTTTGCCAGAACCACAAGGGGGGACCCTTACAGCTTTTTCCAATTTTTAATTGCCTCAGAAACGCTTGTAAATCATATCAACCGTACCTAAACCAAACATAATCTTTAATATATAAGTGAAATGGGTAGTTAGGATGCTTTGATTCGCCCAAATACTCGAAGAACAAAAGTCTTCAATTTTTGGCAGAACCACAAGGGGGGACCCTTACAGCTTTTTCCAATTTTTGATTGCCTCAGAAACTCATGTAAATCATATCAACCTTGCATAAACCAAACATAATCATTAATATATGTGTGAAATGGGTAGTTAGGATGCTTTGATTCGCCCAAATACTCGAAGAACAAAAGTTTCCAATTTTTGGCAGAACCACAAGGGGGGACCCTTACAGCTTTTTCCAATTTTTGATTGCCTCAGAAACTCATGTAAATCATATCAATCACGCGTAAACCAAACATAATCTTTAATAAATAAGTGAAATGGGTAGTTAGGATGCTTTGATTCGCCCAAATACTCGAAGAACAAAAGTTTTCAATTTTTGCCAGAACCACAAGGGGGGACCCTTACAGCTTTTTCCAATTTTTGATTGCCTCAGAAACTCTTGTAAATCATATCAACCATGGATAAACCAAACATAATCCTTAATATATAAGTGAAATGAGTAGTTAGGATGCTTTGATTCGCCCAAATACTCGAAGAACAAAAGTTTTCAATTTTTGCCAGAACCACAAGGGGGGACCCTTACAGCTTTTTCCAATTTTTGATTGCCTCAGAAACTCATGTAAATCATATCGACCATGCATAAACCAAACATAATCGTTAATATGTAAGTGAAATGGGTAGTTAGGATGCTTTGATTCGCCCAAATACTCGAAGAACAAAAGTTTTCAATTTTTGCCAGAACCACAAGGGGGGACCCTTACAGCTTTTTCCAATTTTTGATTGCCTCTGAAACTCATGTAAATCATATCAACCATACATAAACCAAACATAATCATTAATATAAAAGTGAAATGAGTAGTTAGGATGCTTTTATTCGCCCAAATACGAGAAGAACAAAAGTTTTCAATTTTTTGCCAGAACCACAAGGGGGGACCCTTACAGCTTTTTCCAATTTTTGATTGCCTCAGAAACTCATGTAAATCATATCAACCATACCTAAACCAAACATAATCGTTAATATATAAGTGAAATGGGTAGTTAGGATGCTTTGATTCGCCCAAATACTCGAGGAACAAAAGTTTTCAAATTTTGCCAGAACCACAAGGGGGGACCCCTACAGCTTTTTCCAATTTTTGATTGCCTCAGAAACTCATGTAAATCATATCAACCATACATAAACCAAACATAATGGTTAATATATAAGTGAAATGAGTAGTTAGGATGCTTTGGTTCGCCCAAATACTCGAAGAACAAAAGTCTTCAATTTTTGGCAGAACCACAAGGGGGGACCCTTACAGCTTTTTCCAATTTTTGATTGCCTCAGAAACTCATGTAAATCATATCAACCATGTATAAACCAAACATAATCGTTAATATATAAGTGAAATGAGTAGTTAGGATACTTTGATTCGCCCAAATACTCGAAGAGCAAAAGTTTTCAATTTTTGGCAGAACCACAAGGGGGGACCCTTACAGCTTTTTCCAATTTTTGATTGCCTCAGAAACTCATGTAAATCATATCAACCATACCTAAACCAAACATAATCGTTAATATTTAAGTGAAATGGGTAGTTAGGATGCTTTGATTCGCCCAAATACTCGAGGAACAAAAGTTTTCAAATTTTGCCAGAACCACAAGGGGGGACCCTTACAGCTTTTTCCAATTTTTGATTGCCTCAGAAACTCATGTAAATCATATCAACCATACATAAACCAAACATAATCGTTAATATAAAAGTGAAATGAGTAGTTAGGATGCTTTTATTCGCCCAAATACTCGAAGAACAAAAGTTTTCAATTTTTGGCAGAACCACAAGGGGGGACCCTTACAGCTTTTTCCAATTTTTGATTGCCTCAGAAACTCATGTAAATCATATCAACCACGCGTAAACCAAACATAATCTTTAATAAATAAGTGAAATGGGTAGTTAGGATGCTTTGATTCGCCCAAATACTCGAAGAACAAAAGTTTTCAATTTTTGGCAGAACCACAAGGGGGGAACCCTTACAGCTTTTTCCAATTTTTGAGTGCCTCATAAACTCATGTAAATCATATCAACCATGCATAAACCAAACATAATCGTTAATATATGTGTGAAATGGGTAGTTAGGATGCTTTGATTCGCCCAAATACTCGAAGAACAAAAGTTTCCAATTTTTGACAGAACCACAAGGGGGGGACCCTTACAGCTTTTTCCAATTTTTGATTGCCTCAGAAACTCATGTAAATCATATCAACCATACATAAACCAAACATAATCGTTAATATATAGTGAAATGAGTAGTTAGGATGCTTTGATTCGCCCAAATACTCGAAGAACAAAAGTTTTCAATTTTTGCCAGAACCACAAGGGGGGACCCTTACAGCTTTTTCCAATTTTTGATTGCCTCAGAAACTCATGTAAATCATATCAACCATGGATAAACCAAACATAATCGTTAATATATAAGTGAAATGAGTAGTTAGGATGCTTTGATTCGCCCAAATACTCGAAGAACAAAAGTTTTCAATTTTTGGCAGAACCACAAGGGGGGACCCTTAAAACTTTTTCAAATTTTTGATTGCCTCAGAAACTCATTTAAATCATATCAACCATGCATAAACCAAACATAATCGTTAATATATAAGTGAAATGAGTAGTTAGGATGCTTTGATTCGCCCAAATACTCGAAGAACAAAAGTTTTCAATTTTTGCCAGAACCACAAGGGGGGACCCTTACAGCTTTTTTCAATTTTTAATTGCCTCAGAAACGCTTGTAAATCATATCAACCGTACCTAAACCAAACATAATCTTTAATATATAAGTGAAATGGGTAGTTAGGATGCTTTGATTCGCCCAAATACTCGAAGAACAAAAGTTTTCAATTTTTGGCAGAACCACAAGGGGGGACCCTTACAGCTTTTTCCAATTTTTGATTGCCTCAGAAACTCATGTAAATCAAATCAACCTTGCATAAACCAAACATAATCATTATTATATGTGTGAAATGGGTAGTTAGGATGCTTTGATTCGCCCAAATACTCGAAGAACAAAAGTTTCCAATTTTTGGCAGAACCACAAGGGGGGACCCTTACAGCTTTTTCCAATTTTTGATTGCCTCAGAAACTCATGTAAATCATATCAACCATGCATAAACCAAACATAATCGTTAATATATAAGTGAAATGGGTAGTTAGGATGCTTTGATTCACCCAAATACTCGAAGAACAAAAGTTTTCAATTTTTGGCAGAACCACAAGGGGGGACCCTTATAGCTTTTTCCAATTTTTGATTGCCTCAGAAACTCTTGTAAATCATATCAACCATACATAAACCAAACATAATCGTTAATATATAGTGAAATGAGTAGTTAGGATGCTTTGATTCGCCCAAATACTCGAAGAACAAAAGTTTTCAATTTTGGGCAGAACCACAAGGGGGGACCCTTACAGCTTTTTCCAATTTTTGATTGCCTCAGAAACTCATGTAAATCATATCAACCACGCGTAAACCAAACATAATCTTTAATAAATAAGTGAAATGGGTAGTTAGGATGCTTTGATTCGCCCAAATACTCGAAGAACAAAAGTTTTCAATTTTTGGCAGAACCACAAGGGGGGAACCCTTACAGCTTTTTCCAATTTTTGAGTGCCTCATAAACTCATGTAAATCATATCAACCATGCATAAACCAAACATAATCGTTAATATATGTGTGAAATGGGTAGTTAGGATGCTTTGATTCGCCCAAATACTCGAAGAACAAAAGTTTCCAATTTTTGACAGAACCACAAGGGGGGGACCCTTACAGCTTTTTCCAATTTTTGATTGCCTCAGAAACTCATGTAAATCATATCAACCATACATAAACCAAACATAATCGTTAATATATAGTGAAATGAGTAGTTAGGATGCTTTGATTCGCCCAAATACTCGAAGAACAAAAGTTTTCAATTTTTGCCAGAACCACAAGGGGGGACCCTTACAGCTTTTTCCAATTTTTGATTGCCTCAGAAACTCATGTAAATCATATCAACCATGGATAAACCAAACATAATCGTTAATATATAAGTGAAATGAGTAGTTAGGATGCTTTGATTCGCCCAAATACTCGAAGAACAAAAGTTTTCAATTTTTGGCAGAACCACAAGGGGGGACCCTTAAAACTTTTTCAAATTTTTGATTGCCTCAGAAACTCATTTAAATCATATCAACCATGCATAAACCAAACATAATCGTTAATATATAAGTGAAATGAGTAGTTAGGATGCTTTGATTCGCCCAAATACTCGAAGAACAAAAGTTTTCAATTTTTGCCAGAACCACAAGGGGGGACCCTTACAGCTTTTTTCAATTTTTAATTGCCTCAGAAACGCTTGTAAATCATATCAACCGTACCTAAACCAAACATAATCTTTAATATATAAGTGAAATGGGTAGTTAGGATGCTTTGATTCGCCCAAATACTCGAAGAACAAAAGTTTTCAATTTTTGGCAGAACCACAAGGGGGGACCCTTACAGCTTTTTCCAATTTTTGATTGCCTCAGAAACTCATGTAAATCAAATCAACCTTGCATAAACCAAACATAATCATTATTATATGTGTGAAATGGGTAGTTAGGATGCTTTGATTCGCCCAAATACTCGAAGAACAAAAGTTTCCAATTTTTGGCAGAACCACAAGGGGGGACCCTTACAGCTTTTTCCAATTTTTGATTGCCTCAGAAACTCATGTAAATCATATCAACCATGCATAAACCAAACATAATCGTTAATATATAAGTGAAATGGGTAGTTAGGATGCTTTGATTCACCCAAATACTCGAAGAACAAAAGTTTTCAATTTTTGGCAGAACCACAAGGGGGGACCCTTATAGCTTTTTCCAATTTTTGATTGCCTCAGAAACTCTTGTAAATCATATCAACCATACATAAACCAAACATAATCGTTAATATATAGTGAAATGAGTAGTTAGGATGCTTTGATTCGCCCAAATACTCGAAGAACAAAAGTTTTCAATTTTGGGCAGAACCACAAGGGGGGACCCTTACAGCTTTTTCCAATTTTTGATTGCCTCAGAAACTCATGTAAATCATATCAACCACGCGTAAACCAAACATAATCTTTAATAAATAAGTGAAATGGGTAGTTAGGATGCTTTGATTCGCCCAAATACTCGAAGAACAAAAGTTTTCAATTTTTGGCAGAACCACAAGGGGGGACCCTTACAGCTTTTTCCAATTTTTGAGTGCCTCATAAACTCATGTAAATCATATCAACCATGCATAAACCAAACATAATCGTTAATATATGTGTGAAATGGGTAGTTAGGATGCTTTGATTCGCCCAAATACTCGAAGAACAAAAGTTTCCAATTTTTGACAGAACCACAAGGGGGGGACCATTACAGCTTTTTCCAATTTTTGATTGCCTCAGAAACTCATGTAAATCATATCAACCATACATAAACCAAACATAATCGTTAATATATAGTGAAATGGGTAGTTAGGATGCTTTGATTCGCCCAAATACTCGAAGAACAAAAGTTTTCAATTTTTGCCAGAACCACAAGGGGGGACCCTTACAGCTTTTTCCAATTTTTGATTGCCTCAGAAACTCATGTAAATCATATCAACCATGGATAAACCAAACATAATCGTTAATATATAAGTGAAATGAGTAGTTAGGATGCTTTGATTCGCCCAAATACTCGAAGAACAAAAGTTTTCAATTTTTGGCAGAACCACAAGGGGGGACCCTTACAACTTTTTCAAATTTTTGATTGCCTCAGAAACTCATTTAAATCATATCAACCATGCATAAACCAAACATAATCATTAATATATAAGTGAAATGAGTAGTTAGGATGCTTTGATTCGCCCAAATACTCGAAGAACAAAAGTTTTCAATTTTTGCCAGAACCACAAGGGGGGACCCTTACAGCTTTTTCCAATTTTTAATTGCCTCAGAAACGCTTGTAAATCATATCAACCGTACCTAAACCAAACATAATCTTTAATATATAAGTGAAATGGGTAGTTAGGATGCTTTGATTCGCCCAAATACTCGAAGAACAAAAGTTTTCAATTTTTGGCAGAACCACAAGGGGGGACCCTTACAACTTTTTCAAATTTTTGATTGCCTCAGAAACTCATTTAAATCATATCAACCATGCATAAACCAAACATAATCGTTAATATATAAGTGAAATGAGTAGTTAGGTTGCTTTGATTAGCCCAAATACTCGAAGAACAAAAGTTTTCAATTTTTGCCAGAACCACAAGGGGGGACCCTTACAGCTTTTTCCAATTTTTAATTGCCTCAGAAACGCTTGTAAATCATATCAACCGTACCTAAACCAAACATAATCTTTAATATATAAGTGAAATGGGTAGTTAGGATGCTTTGATTCGCCCAAATACTCGAAGAACAAAAAAGTTTTCAATTTTTGGCAGAACCACAAGGGGGGACCCTTACAGCTTTTTCCAATTTTTGATTGCCTCAGAAACTCATGTAAATCATATCAACCATACATAAACCACACATAATGGTTAATATATAAGTGAAATGAGTAGTTAGGATGCTTTGATTCGCCCAAATACTCGAAGAACAAAAGTTTTCAATTTTTGCCAGAACCACAAGGGGGGACCCTCACAGCTTTTTTCAATTTTTAATTGCCTCAGAAACGCTTGTAAATCATATCAACCGTACCTAAACCAAACATAATCTTTAATATATAAGTGAAATGGGTAGTTAGGATGCTTTGATTCGCCCAAATACTCGAAGAACAAAAGTTTTCAATTTTTGGCAGAACCACAAGGGGGGACCCTTACAGCTTTTTCCAATTTTTGATTGCCTCAGAAACTCATGTAAATCAAATCAACCTTGCATAAACCAAACATAATCATTATTATATGTGTGAAATGGGTAGTTAGGATGCTTTGATTCGCCCAAATACTCGAAGAACAAAAGTTTCCAATTTTTGGCAGAACCACAAGGGGGGACCCTTACAGCTTTTTCCAATTTTTGATTGCCTCAGAAACTCATGTAAATCATATCAACCATGCATAAACCAAACATAATCGTTAATATATAAGTGAAATGGGTAGTTAGGATGCTTTGATTCACCCAAATACTCGAAGAACAAAAGTTTTCAATTTTTGGCAGAACCACAAGGGGGGACCCTTATAGCTTTTTCCAATTTTTGATTGCCTCAGAAACTCTTGTAAATCATATCAACCATACATAAACCAAACATAATCGTTAATATATAGTGAAATGAGTAGTTAGGATGCTTTGATTCGCCCAAATACTCGAAGAACAAAAGTTTTCAATTTTGGGCAGAACCACAAGGGGGGACCCTTACAGCTTTTTCCAATTTTTGATTGCCTCAGAAACTCATGTAAATCATATCAACCACGCGTAAACCAAACATAATCTTTAATAAATAAGTGAAATGGGTAGTTAGGATGCTTTGATTCGCCCAAATACTCGAAGAACAAAAGTTTTCAATTTTTGGCAGAACCACAAGGGGGGACCCTTACAGCTTTTTCCAATTTTTGAGTGCCTCATAAACTCATGTAAATCATATCAACCATGCATAAACCAAACATAATCGTTAATATATGTGTGAAATGGGTAGTTAGGATGCTTTGATTCGCCCAAATACTCGAAGAACAAAAGTTTCCAATTTTTGACAGAACCACAAGGGGGGGACCATTACAGCTTTTTCCAATTTTTGATTGCCTCAGAAACTCATGTAAATCATATCAACCATACATAAACCAAACATAATCGTTAATATATAGTGAAATGGGTAGTTAGGATGCTTTGATTCGCCCAAATACTCGAAGAACAAAAGTTTTCAATTTTTGCCAGAACCACAAGGGGGGACCCTTACAGCTTTTTCCAATTTTTGATTGCCTCAGAAACTCATGTAAATCATATCAACCATGGATAAACCAAACATAATCGTTAATATATAAGTGAAATGAGTAGTTAGGATGCTTTGATTCGCCCAAATACTCGAAGAACAAAAGTTTTCAATTTTTGGCAGAACCACAAGGGGGGACCCTTACAACTTTTTCAAATTTTTGATTGCCTCAGAAACTCATTTAAATCATATCAACCATGCATAAACCAAACATAATCATTAATATATAAGTGAAATGAGTAGTTAGGATGCTTTGATTCGCCCAAATACTCGAAGAACAAAAGTTTTCAATTTTTGCCAGAACCACAAGGGGGGACCCTTACAGCTTTTTCCAATTTTTAATTGCCTCAGAAACGCTTGTAAATCATATCAACCGTACCTAAACCAAACATAATCTTTAATATATAAGTGAAATGGGTAGTTAGGATGCTTTGATTCGCCCAAATACTCGAAGAACAAAAGTTTTCAATTTTTGGCAGAACCACAAGGGGGGACCCTTACAACTTTTTCAAATTTTTGATTGCCTCAGAAACTCATTTAAATCATATCAACCATGCATAAACCAAACATAATCGTTAATATATAAGTGAAATGAGTAGTTAGGTTGCTTTGATTCGCCCAAATACTCGAAGAACAAAAGTTTTCAATTTTTGCCAGAACCACAAGGGGGGACCCTTACAGCTTTTTCCAATTTTTAATTGCCTCAGAAACGCTTGTAAATCATATCAACCGTACCTAAACCAAACATAATCTTTAATATATAAGTGAAATGGGTAGTTAGGATGCTTTGATTCGCCCAAATACTCGAAGAACAAAAGTTTTCAATTTTTGGCAGAACCACAAGGGGGGACCCTTACAGCTTTTTCCAATTTTTGATTGCCTCAGAAACTCATGTAAATCATATCAACCATACATAAACCAAACATAATGGTTAATATATAAGTGAAATGAGTAGTTAGGATGCTTTGATTCGCCCAAATACTCGAAGAACAAAAGTTTTCAATTTTTGGCAGAACCACAAGGGGGGACCCTTACAGCTTTTTCCAATTTTTGATTGCCTCAGAAACTCATGTAAATCATATCAACCATGCATAAACCAAACATAATCATTAATATATGTGTGAAATGGGTAGTTAGGATGCTTTGATTCGCCCAAATACTCGAAGAACAAAAGTTTCCAATTTTTGGCAGAACCACAAGGGGGGACCCTTACAGCTTTTTCCAATTTTTGATTACCTCAGAAACTCATGTAAATCATATCAACCATGCATAAACCAAACATAATCGTTAATATATAAGTGAAATGGGTAGTTAGGATCCTTTGATTCACCCAAATACTCGAAGAACAAAAGTTTTCAATTTTTGGCAGAACCACAAGGGGGGACCCTTACAGCTTTTTCCAATTTTTGATGGCCTTAGAAACTCTTGTAAATCATATCAACCATACATAAACCAAACATAATCGTTAATATATAGTGAAATGAGTAGTTAGGATGCTTTGATTCGCCCAAATACTCGAAGAACAAAAGTTTTCAATTTTTGGCAGAACCACAAGGGGGGACCCTTACAGCTTTTTCCAATTTTTGATTGCCTCAGAAACTCATGTAAATCATGTCAACCACGCGTAAACCAAACATAATCTTTAATAAATAAGTAAAATGGGTAGTTAGGATGCTTTGATTCGCCCAAATACTCGAAGAACAAAAGTTTTCAATTTTTGGCAGAACCACAAGGGGGGACCCTTACAGCTTTTTCCAATTTTTGATTGCCTCAGAAACGCTTGTAAATCATATCAACCGTACCTAAACCAAACATAATCTTTAATATATAAGTGAAATGGGTAGTTAGGATGCTTTGATTCGCCCAAATACTCGAAGAACAAAAGTTTTCAATTTTTTGGCAGAACCACAAGGGGGGACCCTTACAGCTTTTTCCAATTTTTGATTGCCTCAGAAACTCATGTAAATCATATCAACCATGCATAAACCAAACATAATCATTAATATATATGTGAAATGGGTAGTTAGGATGCTTTGATTCGCCCAAATACTCGAAGAACAAAAGTTTCCAATTTTTGGCAGAACCACAAGGGGGGACCCTTACAGCTTTTTCCAATTTTTGATTGCCTCAGAAACTCATGTAAATCATATCAACCAAGCATAAACCAAACATAATCGTTAATATATAGTGAAATGAGTAGTTAGGATGCTTTGATTCGCCCAAATACTCGAAGAACAAAAGTTTTCAATTTTTGCCAGAACCACAAGGGGGGACCCTTACAGCTTTTTCCAATTTTTGATTGCCTCAGAAACTCTTGTAAATCATATCAACCATGGATAAACCAAACATAATCCTTAATATATAAGTGAAATGAGTAGTTAGGATGCTTTGATTCGCCCAAATACTCGAAGAACAAAAGTTTTCAATTTTTGCCAGAACCACAAGGGGGGACCCTTACAGCTTTTTCCAATTTTTAATTGCCTCAGAAACGCTTGTAAATCATATCAACCGTACCTAAACCAAACATAATCTTTAATATATAAGTGAAATGGGTAGTTAGGATGCTTTGATTCGCCCAAGTACTCGAAGAACAAAAATTTTCAATTTTTGGCAGAACCACAAGGGGAGATCCTTACAACTTTTTCCAATTTCTGATTGCCTCAGAAACTCATGTAAATCATATCAACCATGCATAAACCAAACATAATCGTTAATATATATGTGAAATGGGTAGTTAGGATGCTTTGATTCGCCCAAATACTCGAAGAACAAAAGTTTCCAATTTTTGGCAGAACCACAAGGGGGGACCCTTACAGCTTTTTCCAATTTTTGATTGCCTCAGAAACTCATGTAAATCATATCAACCATGCATAAACCAAACATAATCGTTAATATATAGTGAAATGAGTAGTTAGGATGCTTTGATTCGCCCAAATACACGAAGAACAAAAGTTTTCAATTTTTGCCAAAACCACAAGGGGGGACCCTTACAGCTTTTTCCAATTTTTGATTGCCTCAGAAACTCTTGTAAATCATATCAACCATGGATAAACCAAACATAATCCTTAATATATAAGTGAAATGAGTAGTTATGATGCTTTGATTCGCCCAAATAATCGAAGAACAAAAGTTTTCAATTTTTGGCAAAACCACAAGGGGGGACCCTTACAGCTTTTTCCAATTTTTGATTGCCTCAGAAACTCATTTAAATCATATCAACCATGCATAAACCAAACATAATCGTTAATATATAGTGAAATGAGTAGTTAGGATGCTTTGATTCGCCCAAATACACGAAGAACAAAAGTTTTCAATTTTTGCCAAAACCACAAGGGGGGACCCTTACAGCTTTTTCCAATTTTTGATTGCCTCAGAAACTCTTGTAAATCATATCAACCATGGATAAACCAAACATAATCCTTAATATATAAGTGAAATGAGTAGTTATGATGCTTTGATTCGCCCAAATAATCGAAGAACAAAAGTTTTCAATTTTTGGCAAAACCACAAGGGGGGACCCTTACAGCTTTTTCCAATTTTTGATTGCCTCAGAAACTCATTTAAATCATATCAACCATGCATAAACCAAACATAATCGTTAATATATAAGTGAAATGAGTAGTTAGGATGCTTTGAATCGCCCAAATACTCGAAGAACAAAAGTTTTCAATTTTTGCCAGAACCACAAGGGGGGACCCTTGCAGCTTTTTCCAATTTTTAATTGCCTCAGAAACGCATGTAAATCATATCAACCGTACCTAAACCAAAGATAATCTTTAATATATAAGTGAAATGGGCAGTTAGGATGCTTTGATTCGCCCAAATACTCGAAGAACAAAAGTTTTCAATTTTTGCCAGAACCACAAGGGGGGACCCTTACAGCTTTTTCCAATTTTTGATTGCCTCAGAAACTCATGTAAATCATATCAACCATACATAAACCAAACATAATGGTTAATATATAAGTGAAATGAGTAGTTAGGATGCTTTGATTCGCCCAAATACTCGAAGAACAAAAGTTTTCAATTTTTGGCAGAACCACAAGGGGGGACCCTTACAGCTTTTTCCAATTTTTGATTGCTTCAGAAACTCATGTAAATCATATCAACCATGCATAAACCAAACATAATCGTTAATATGTAAGTGAAATGGGTAGTTAGGATGCTTTGATTCGCCCAAATACTCGAAGAAGAAAAGTTTTCAATTTTTGGCAGAAAAACAAGGGGGGATCCTTACAGCTTTTTCCAATTTTTGATTGCCTCAGAAACTCATGTAAATCATATCGACCATGCATAAACCAAACATAATCGTTAATATGTAAGTGAAATGGGTAGTTAGGATGCTTTGATTCACCTAAATACTCGAAGAACAAAAGTTTTCAATTTTTGGCAGAACCACAAGGGGGGACCCTTACAGCTTTTTCCAATTTTTGATTGCCTCAGAAACTCTTGTAAATCATAACAACCATACATAAACCAAACATAATCGTTAATATATAGTGAAATGAGTAGTTAGGATGCTTTGATTCGCCCAAATACTCGAAGAACAAAAGTTTTCAATTTTTGGCAGAACCACAAGGGGGGAACCTTACAGCTTTTTCCAATTTTTGATTGCCTCAGAAACTCATGTAAATCCTATCAACCACGCGTAAACCAATCATAATCTTTAATAAATAAGTGAAATGGGTAGTTAGGATGCTTTGATTCGCCCAAATACTCGAAGAACAATAGTTTTCAATTTTTGGCAGAACCACAAGGGGGGACCCTTACAGCTTTTTCCAATTTTTGATTGCCTCATAAACTCATGTAAATCATATCAACCATGCATAAACCAAACATAATCGTTAATATATGTGTGAAATGGGTAGTTAGGATGCTTTGATTCGCCCAAGTATTCGAAGAACAAAAGTTTCCAATTTTTGCCAGAACCACAAGGGGGGACCCTTACAGCTTTTTCCAATTTTTTATTGCCTCAGAAACTCATGTAAATCATATCAACCATGGATAAACCAAACATAATCGTTAATATATAAGTGAAATGAGTAGTTAGGATGCTTTGAATCGCCCAAATACTCGAAGAACAAAAGTTTTCAATTTTTGGCAGAACCACAAGGGGGGACCCTTACAACTTTTTCAAATTTTTGATTGCCTCAGAAACTCATTTAAATCATATCAACCATGCATAAACCAAACATAATCGTTAATATATAAGTGAAATGAGTAGTTAGGATGCTTTGATTCGCCCAAATACTCGAAGAACAAAAGTTTTCAATTTTTGCCAGAACCACAAGGGGGGACCCTTACAGCTTTTTCCAATTTTTGATTGCCTCAGAAACTCATGTAAATCATATCAACCATGCATAAACCAAACATAATCGTTAATATATAAGTGAAATGGGTAGTTAGGATGCTTTGATTCACCCAAATACTCGAAGAACAAAAGTTTTCAATTTTTGGCAGAACCACAAGGGGGGACCCTTACAGCTTTTTCCAATTTTTTATTGCCTCAGAAACGCTTGTAAATCATATCAACCGTACCTAAACCAAACATAATCTTTAATATATAAGTGAAATGGGTAGTTAGGATGCTTTGATTCGCCCAAATACTCGAAGAACAAAAGTTTTCAATTTTTTGGCAGAACCACAAGGGGGGACCCTTACAGCTTTTTCCAATTTTTGATTGCCTCAGAAACTCATGTAAATCATATCAACCATGCATAAACCAAACATAATCATTAATATATATGTGAAATGGGTAGTTAGGATGCTTTGATTCGCCCAAATACTCGAAGAACAAAAGTTTCCAATTTTTGGCAGAACCACAAGGGGGGACCCTTACAGCTTTTTCCAATTTTTGATTGCCTCAGAAACTCATGTAAATCATATCAACCAAGCATAAACCAAACATAATCGTTAATATATAGTGAAATGAGTAGTTAGGATGCTTTGATTCGCCCAAATACTCGAAGAACAAAAGTTTTCAATTTTTGCCAGAACCACAAGGGGGGACCCTTACAGCTTTTTCCAATTTTTGATTGCCTCAGAAACTCTTGTAAATCATATCAACCATGGATAAACCAAACATAATCCTTAATATATAAGTGAAATGAGTAGTTAGGATGCTTTGATTCGCCCAAATACTCGAAGAACAAAAGTTTTCAATTTTTGCCAGAACCACAAGGGGGGACCCTTACAGCTTTTTCCAATTTTTGATTGTCTCAGAAACTCATGTAAATCATATCGACCATGCATAAACCAAACATAATCGTTAATATGTAAGTGAAATGGGCAGTTAGGATGCTTTGATTCGCCCAAATACTCGAAGAACAAAAGTTTTCAATTTTTGCCAGAACCACAAGGGGGGACCCTTACAGCTTTTTCCAATTTTTGATTGCCTCAGAAACTCATGTAAATCATATCAACCATACATAAACCAAACATAATCATTAATATAAAAGTGAAATGAGTAGTTAGGATGCTTTTATTCGCCCAAATACGAGAAGAACAAAAGTTTTCAATTTTTGCCAGAACCACAAGGGGGGACCCTTACAGCTTTTTCCAATTTTTGATTGCCTCAGAAACTCATGTAAATCATATCAACCATACCTAAACCAAACATAATCGTTAATATATAAGTGAAATGGGTAGTTAGGATGCTTTGATTCGCCCAAATACTCGAGGAACAAAAGTTTTCAAATTTTGCCAGAACCACAAGGGGGGACCCTTACAGCTTTTTCCAATTTTTGATTGCCTCAGAAACTCATGTAAATCATATCAACCATACATAAACCAAACATAATGGTTAATATATAAGTGAAATGAGTAGTTAGGATGCTTTGATTCGCCCAAATACTCGAAGAACAAAAGTCTTCAATTTTTGGCAGAACCACAAGGGGGGACCCTTACAGCTTTTTCCAATTTTTGATTGCCTCAGAAACTCATGTAAATCATATCAACCTTGCATAAACCAAACATAATCATTAATATATGTGTGAAATGGGTAGTTAGGATGCTTTGATTCGCCCAAATACTCGAAGAACAAAAGTTTCCAATTTTTGGCAGAACCACAAGGGGGGACCCTTACAGCTTTTTCCAATTTTTGATTGCCTCAGAAACTCATGTAAATCATATCAACCATGCATAAACCAAACATAATCGTTAATATATAAGTGAAATGGGTAGTTAGGATGCTTTGATTCACCCAAATACTCGAAGAACAAAAGTTTTCAATTTTTGGCAGAACCACAAGGGGGGACCCTTACAGCTTTTTCCAATTTTTGATTGCCTCAGAAACTCTTGTAAATCATATCAACCATACATAAACCAAACATAATCGCTAATATATAGTGAAATGAGTAGTTAGGATGCTTTGATTCGCCCAAATACTCGAAGAACAAAAGTTTTCAATTTTTGGCAGAACCACAAGGGGGGACCCTTACAGCTTTTTCCAATTTTTGATTGCCTCAGAAACTCATGTAAATCATATCAATCACGCGTAAACCAAACATAATCTTTAATAAATAAGTGAAATGGGTAGTTAGGATGCTTTGATTCGCCCAAATACTCGAAGAACAAAAGTTTTCAATTTTTGCCACAACCACAAGGGGGGACCCTTACAGCTTTTTCCAATTTTTGATTGCCTCAGAAACTCTTGTAAATCATATCAACCATGGATAAACCAAACATAATCCTTAATATATAAGTGAAATGAGTAGTTAGGATGCTTTGATTCGCCCAAATACTCGAAGAACAAAAGTTTTCAATTTTTGCCAGAACCACAAGGGGGGACCCTTACAGCTTTTTCCAATTTTTGATTGCCTCAGAAACTCATGTAAATCATATCGACCATGCATAAACCAAACATAATCGTTAATATGTAAGTGAAATGGGTAGTTAGGATGCTTTGATTCGCCCAAATACTCGAAGAACAAAAGGTTTCAATTTTTGCCAGAACCACAAGGGGGGACCCTTACAGCTTTTTCCAATTTTTGATTGCCTCTGAAACTCATGTAAATCATATCAACCATACGTAAACCAAACATAATCATTAATATAAAAGTGAAATGAGTAGTTAGGATGCTTTTATTCGCCCAAATACGAGAAGAACAAAAGTTTTCAATTTTTGCCAGAACCACAAGGGGGGACCCTTACGGCTTTTTCCAATTTTTGATTGCCTCAGAAACTCATGTAAATCATATCAACCATACCTAAACCAAACATAATCGTTAATATATAAGTGAAATGGGTAGTTAGGATGCTTTGATTCGCCCAAATACTCGAGGAACAAAAGTTTTCAAATTTTGCCAGAACCACAAGGGGGGACCCCTACAGCTTTTTCCAATTTTTGATTGCCTCAGAAACTCATGTAAATCATATCAACCATACATAAACCAAACATAATGGTTAATATATAAGTGAAATGAGTAGTTAGGATGCTTTGGTTCGCCCAAATACTCGAAGAACAAAAGTCTTCAATTTTTGGCAGAACCACAAGGGGGGACCCTTACAGCTTTTTCCAATTTTTGATTGCCTCAGAAACTCATGTAAATCATATCAACCATGTATAAACCAAACATAATCGTTAATATATAAGTGAAATGAGTAGTTAGGATACTTTGATTCGCCCAAATACTCGAAGAGCAAAAGTTTTCAATTTTTGGCAGAACCACAAGGGGGGACCCTTACAGCTTTTTCCAATTTTTGATTGCCTCAGAAACTCTTGTAAATCATATCAACCATACATAAACCAAACATAATCGTTAATATATAGTGAAATGAGTAGTTAGGATGCTTTGATTCGCCCAAATACTCGAAGAACAAAAGTTTTCAATTTTTGGCAGAACCACAAGGGGGGACCCTTACAGCTTTTTCCAATTTTTGATTGCCTCAGAAACTCATGTAAATCATATCAATCACGCGTAAACCAAACATAATCTTTAATAAATAAGTGAAATGGGTAGTTAGGATGCTTTGATTCGCCCAAATACTCGAAGAACAAAAGTTTTCAATTTTTGCCAGAACCACAAGGGGGGACCCTTACAGCTTTTTCCAATTTTTGATTGCCTCAGAAACTCTTGTAAATCATATCAACCATGGATAAACCAAACATAATCCTTAATATATAAGTGAAATGAGTAGTTAGGATGCTTTGATTCGCCCAAATACTCGAAGAACAAAAGTTTTCAATTTTTGCCAGAACCACAAGGGGGGACCCTTACAGCTTTTTCCAATTTTTGATTGCCTCAGAAACTCATGTAAATCATATCGACCATGCATAAACCAAACATAATCGTTAATATGTAAGTGAAATGGGTAGTTAGGATGCTTTGATTCGCCCAAGTATTCGAAGAACAAAAGTTTCCAATTTTTGCCAGAACCACAAGGGGGGACCCTTACAGCTTTTTCCAATTTTTTATTGCCTCAGAAACTCATGTAAATCATATCAACCATGGATAAACCAAACATAATCGTTAATATATAAGTGAAATGAGTAGTTAGGATGCTTTGAATCGCCCAAATACTCGAAGAACAAAAGTTTTCAATTTTTGGCAGAACCACAAGGGGGGACCCTTACAACTTTTTCAAATTTTTGATTGCCTCAGAAACTCATTTAAATCATATCAACCATGCATAAACCAAACATAATCGTTAATATATAAGTGAAATGAGTAGTTAGGATGCTTTGATTCGCCCAAATACTCGAAGAACAAAAGTTTTCAATTTTTGCCAGAACCACAAGGGGGGACCCTTACAGCTTTTTCCAATTTTTGATTGCCTCAGAAACTCATGTAAATCATATCAACCATGCATAAACCAAACATAATCGTTAATATATAAGTGAAATGGGTAGTTAGGATGCTTTGATTCACCCAAATACTCGAAGAACAAAAGTTTTCAATTTTTGGCAGAACCACAAGGGGGGACCCTTACAGCTTTTTCCAATTTTTTATTGCCTCAGAAACGCTTGTAAATCATATCAACCGTACCTAAACCAAACATAATCTTTAATATATAAGTGAAATGGGTAGTTAGGATGCTTTGATTCGCCCAAATACTCGAAGAACAAAAGTTTTCAATTTTTTGGCAGAACCACAAGGGGGGACCCTTACAGCTTTTTCCAATTTTTGATTGCCTCAGAAACTCATGTAAATCATATCAACCATGCATAAACCAAACATAATCATTAATATATATGTGAAATGGGTAGTTAGGATGCTTTGATTCGCCCAAATACTCGAAGAACAAAAGTTTCCAATTTTTGGCAGAACCACAAGGGGGGACCCTTACAGCTTTTTCCAATTTTTGATTGCCTCAGAAACTCATGTAAATCATATCAACCAAGCATAAACCAAACATAATCGTTAATATATAGTGAAATGAGTAGTTAGGATGCTTTGATTCGCCCAAATACTCGAAGAACAAAAGTTTTCAATTTTTGCCAGAACCACAAGGGGGGACCCTTACAGCTTTTTCCAATTTTTGATTGCCTCAGAAACTCTTGTAAATCATATCAACCATGGATAAACCAAACATAATCCTTAATATATAAGTGAAATGAGTAGTTAGGATGCTTTGATTCGCCCAAATACTCGAAGAACAAAAGTTTTCAATTTTTGCCAGAACCACAAGGGGGGACCCTTACAGCTTTTTCCAATTTTTGATTGTCTCAGAAACTCATGTAAATCATATCGACCATGCATAAACCAAACATAATCGTTAATATGTAAGTGAAATGGGCAGTTAGGATGCTTTGATTCGCCCAAATACTCGAAGAACAAAAGTTTTCAATTTTTGCCAGAACCACAAGGGGGGACCCTTACAGCTTTTTCCAATTTTTGATTGCCTCAGAAACTCATGTAAATCATATCAACCATACATAAACCAAACATAATCATTAATATAAAAGTGAAATGAGTAGTTAGGATGCTTTTATTCGCCCAAATACGAGAAGAACAAAAGTTTTCAATTTTTGCCAGAACCACAAGGGGGGACCCTTACAGCTTTTTCCAATTTTTGATTGCCTCAGAAACTCATGTAAATCATATCAACCATACCTAAACCAAACATAATCGTTAATATATAAGTGAAATGGGTAGTTAGGATGCTTTGATTCGCCCAAATACTCGAGGAACAAAAGTTTTCAAATTTTGCCAGAACCACAAGGGGGGACCCTTACAGCTTTTTCCAATTTTTGATTGCCTCAGAAACTCATGTAAATCATATCAACCATACATAAACCAAACATAATGGTTAATATATAAGTGAAATGAGTAGTTAGGATGCTTTGATTCGCCCAAATACTCGAAGAACAAAAGTCTTCAATTTTTGGCAGAACCACAAGGGGGGACCCTTACAGCTTTTTCCAATTTTTGATTGCCTCAGAAACTCATGTAAATCATATCAACCTTGCATAAACCAAACATAATCATTAATATATGTGTGAAATGGGTAGTTAGGATGCTTTGATTCGCCCAAATACTCGAAGAACAAAAGTTTCCAATTTTTGGCAGAACCACAAGGGGGGACCCTTACAGCTTTTTCCAATTTTTGATTGCCTCAGAAACTCATGTAAATCATATCAACCATGCATAAACCAAACATAATCGTTAATATATAAGTGAAATGGGTAGTTAGGATGCTTTGATTCACCCAAATACTCGAAGAACAAAAGTTTTCAATTTTTGGCAGAACCACAAGGGGGGACCCTTACAGCTTTTTCCAATTTTTGATTGCCTCAGAAACTCTTGTAAATCATATCAACCATACATAAACCAAACATAATCGCTAATATATAGTGAAATGAGTAGTTAGGATGCTTTGATTCGCCCAAATACTCGAAGAACAAAAGTTTTCAATTTTTGGCAGAACCACAAGGGGGGACCCTTACAGCTTTTTCCAATTTTTGATTGCCTCAGAAACTCATGTAAATCATATCAATCACGCGTAAACCAAACATAATCTTTAATAAATAAGTGAAATGGGTAGTTAGGATGCTTTGATTCGCCCAAATACTCGAAGAACAAAAGTTTTCAATTTTTGCCACAACCACAAGGGGGGACCCTTACAGCTTTTTCCAATTTTTGATTGCCTCAGAAACTCTTGTAAATCATATCAACCATGGATAAACCAAACATAATCCTTAATATATAAGTGAAATGAGTAGTTAGGATGCTTTGATTCGCCCAAATACTCGAAGAACAAAAGTTTTCAATTTTTGCCAGAACCACAAGGGGGGACCCTTACAGCTTTTTCCAATTTTTGATTGCCTCAGAAACTCATGTAAATCATATCGACCATGCATAAACCAAACATAATCGTTAATATGTAAGTGAAATGGGTTGTTAGGATGCTTTGATTCGCCCAAATACTCGAAGAACAAAAGGTTTCAATTTTTGCCAGAACCACAAGGGGGGACCCTTACAGCTTTTTCCAATTTTTGATTGCCTCTGAAACTCATGTAAATCATATCAACCATACGTAAACCAAACATAATCATTAATATAAAAGTGAAATGAGTAGTTAGGATGCTTTTATTCGCCCAAATACGAGAAGAACAAAAGTTTTCAATTTTTGCCAGAACCACAAGGGGGGACCCTTACGGCTTTTTCCAATTTTTGATTGCCTCAGAAACTCATGTAAATCATATCAACCATACCTAAACCAAACATAATCGTTAATATATAAGTGAAATGGGTAGTTAGGATGCTTTGATTCGCCCAAATACTCGAGGAACAAAAGTTTTCAAATTTTGCCAGAACCACAAGGGGGGACCCCTACAGCTTTTTCCAATTTTTGATTGCCTCAGAAACTCATGTAAATCATATCAACCATACATAAACCAAACATAATGGTTAATATATAAGTGAAATGAGTAGTTAGGATGCTTTGGTTCGCCCAAATACTCGAAGAACAAAAGTCTTCAATTTTTGGCAGAACCACAAGGGGGGACCCTTACAGCTTTTTCCAATTTTTGATTGCCTCAGAAACTCATGTAAATCATATCAACCATGTATAAACCAAACATAATCGTTAATATATAAGTGAAATGAGTAGTTAGGATACTTTGATTCGCCCAAATACTCGAAGAGCAAAAGTTTTCAATTTTTGGCAGAACCACAAGGGGGGACCCTTACAGCTTTTTCCAATTTTTGATTGCCTCAGAAACTCTTGTAAATCATATCAACCATACATAAACCAAACATAATCGTTAATATATAGTGAAATGAGTAGTTAGGATGCTTTGATTCGCCCAAATACTCGAAGAACAAAAGTTTTCAATTTTTGGCAGAACCACAAGGGTGGACCCTTACAGCTTTTTCCAATTTTTGATTGCCTCAGAAACTCATGTAAATCATATCAATCACGCGTAAACCAAACATAATCTTTAATAAATAAGTGAAATGGGTAGTTAGGATGCTTTGATTCGCCCAAATACTCGAAGAACAAAAGTTTTCAATTTTTGCCAGAACCACAAGGGGGGACCCTTACAGCTTTTTCCAATTTTTGATTGCCTCAGAAACTCTTGTAAATCATATCAACCATGGATAAACCAAACATAATCCTTAATATATAAGTGAAATGAGTAGTTAGGATGCTTTGATTCGCCCAAATACTCGAAGAACAAAAGTTTTCAATTTTTGCCAGAACCACAAGGGGGGACCCTTACAGCTTTTTCCAATTTTTGATTGCCTCAGAAACTCATGTAAATCATATCGACCATGCATAAACCAAACATAATCGTTAATATGTAAGTGAAATGGGTAGTTAGGATGCTTTGATTCGCCCAAATACTCGAAGAACAAAAGTTTTCAATTTTTGCCAGAACCACAAGGGGGGACCCTTACAGCTTTTTCCAATTTTTGATTGCCTCTGAAACTCATGTAAATCATATCAACCATACATAAACCAAACATAATCATTAATATAAAAGTGAAATGAGTAGTTAGGATGCTTTTATTCGCCCAAATACGAGAAGAACAAAAGTTTTCAATTTTTGCCAGAACCACAAGGGGGGACCCTTACGGCTTTTTCCAATTTTTGATTGCCTCAGAAACTCATGTAAATCATATCAACCATACGTAAACCAAACATAATCATTAATATAAAAGTGAAATGAGTAGTTAGGATGCTTTTATTCGCCCAAATACGAGAAGAACAAAAGTTTTCAATTTTTGCCAGAACCACAAGGGGGGACCCTTACGGCTTTTTCCAATTTTTGATTGCCTCAGAAACTCATGTAAATCATATCAACCATACCTAAACCAAACATAATCGTTAATATATAAGTGAAATGGGTAGTTAGGATGCTTTGATTCGCCCAAATACTCGAGGAACAAAAGTTTTCAAATTTTGCCAGAACCACAAGGGGGGACCCCTACAGCTTTTTCCAATTTTTGATTGCCTCAGAAACTCATGTAAATCATATCAACCATACATAAACCAAACATAATGGTTAATATATAAGTGAAATGAGTAGTTAGGATGCTTTGGTTCGCCCAAATACTCGAAGAACAAAAGTCTTCAATTTTTGGCAGAACCACAAGGGGGGACCCTTACAGCTTTTTCCAATTTTTGATTGCCTCAGAAACTCATGTAAATCATATCAACCATGTATAAACCAAACATAATCGTTAATATATAAGTGAAATGAGTAGTTAGGATACTTTGATTCGCCCAAATACTCGAAGAGCAAAAGTTTTCAATTTTTGGCAGAACCACAAGGGGGGACCCTTACAGTTTTTTCCAATTTTTGATTGCCTCAGAAACTCTTGTAAATCATATCAACCATACATAAACCAAACATAATCGTTAATATATAGTGAAATGAGTAGTTAGGATGCTTTGATTCGCCCAAATACTCGAAGAACAAAAGTTTTCAATTTTTGGCAGAACCACAAGGGGGGACCCTTACAGCTTTTTCCAATTTTTGATTGCCTCAGAAACTCATGTAAATCATATCAATCACGCGTAAACCAAACATAATCTTTAATAAATAAGTGAAATGGGTAGTTAGGATGCTTTGATTCGCCCAAATACTCGAAGAACAAAAGTTTTCAATTTTTGCCAGAACCACAAGGGGGGACCCTTACAGCTTTTTCCAATTTTTGATTGCCTCAGAAACTCTTGTAAATCATATCAACCATGGATAAACCAAACATAATCCTTAATATATAAGTGAAATGAGTAGTTAGGATGCTTTGATTCGCCCAAATACTCGAAGAACAAAAGTTTTCAATTTTTGCCAGAACCACAAGGGGGGACCCTTACAGCTTTTTCCAATTTTTGATTGCCTCAGAAACTCATGTAAATCATATCAACCATACATAAACCAAACATAATCGTTAATATAAAAGTGAAATGAGTAGTTAGGATGCTTTTATTCGCCCAAATACTCGAAGAACAAAAGTTTTCAATTTTTGGCAGAACCACAAGGGGGGACCCTTACAGCTTTTTCCAATTTTTGATTGCCTCAGAAACTCATGTAAATCATATCAACCACGCGTAAACCAAACATAATCTTTAATAAATAAGTGAAATGGGTAGTTAGGATGCTTTGATTCGCCCAAATACTCGAAGAACAAAAGTTTTCAATTTTTGGCAGAACCACAAGGGGGGACCCTTACAGCTTTTTCCAATTTTTGAGTGCCTCATAAACTCATGTAAATCATATCAACCATGCATAAACCAAACATAATCGTTAATATATGTGTGAAATGGGTAGTTAGGATGCTTTGATTCGCCCAAATACTCGAAGAACAAAAGTTTCCAATTTTTGACAGAACCACAAGGGGGGGACCCTTACAGCTTTTTCCAATTTTTGATTGCCTCAGAAACTCATGTAAATCATATCAACCATACCTAAACCAAACATAATCGTTAATATATAAGTGAAATGGGTAGTTAGGATGCTTTGATTCGCCCAAATACTCGAGGAACAAAAGTTTTCAAATTTTGCCAGAACCACAAGGGGGGACCCCTACAGCTTTTTCCAATTTTTGATTGCCTCAGAAACTCATGTAAATCATATCAACCATACATAAACCAAACATAATGGTTAATATATAAGTGAAATGAGTAGTTAGGATGCTTTGGTTCGCCCAAATACTCGAAGAACAAAAGTCTTCAATTTTTGGCAGAACCACAAGGGGGGACCCTTACAGCTTTTTCCAATTTTTGATTGCCTCAGAAACTCATGTAAATCATATCAACCATGTATAAACCAAACATAATCGTTAATATATAAGTGAAATGAGTAGTTAGGATACTTTGATTCGCCCAAATACTCGAAGAGCAAAAGTTTTCAATTTTTGGCAGAACCACAAGGGGGGACCCTTACAGCTTTTTCCAATTTTTGATTGCCTCAGAAACTCATGTAAATCATATCAACCATACCTAAGCCAAACATAATCGTTAATATTTAAGTGAAATGGGTAGTTAGGATGCTTTGATTCGCCCAAATACTCGAGGAACAAAAGTTTTCAAATTTTGCCAGAACCACAAGGGGGGACCCTTACAGCTTTTTCCAATTTTTGATTGCCTCAGAAACTCATGTAAATCATATCAACCATACATAAACCAAACATAATCGTTAATATAAAAGTGAAATGAGTAGTTAGGATGCTTTTATTCGCCCAAATACTCGAAGAACAAAAGTTTTCAATTTTTGGCAGAACCACAAGGGGGGACCCTTACAGCTTTTTCCAATTTTTGATTGCCTCAGAAACTCATGTAAATCATATCAACCACGCGTAAACCAAACATAATCTTTAATAAATAAGTGAAATGGGTAGTTAGGATGCTTTGATTCGCCCAAATACTCGAAGAACAAAAGTTTTCAATTTTTGGCAGAACCACAAGGGGGGACCCTTACAGCTTTTTCCAATTTTTGAGTGCCTCATAAACTCATGTAAATCATATCAACCATGCATAAACCAAACATAATCGTTAATATATGTGTGAAATGGGTAGTTAGGATGCTTTGATTCGCCCAAATACTCGAAGAACAAAAGTTTCCAATTTTTGACAGAACCACAAGGGGGGGACCCTTACAGCTTTTTCCAATTTTTGATTGCCTCAGAAACTCATGTAAATCATATCAACCATACATAAACCAAACATAATCGTTAATATATAGTGAAATGAGTAGTTAGGATGCTTTGATTCGCCCAAATACTCGAAGAACAAAAGTTTTCAATTTTTGCCAGAACCACAAGGGGGGACCCTTACAGCTTTTTCCAATTTTTGATTGCCTCAGAAACTCATGTAAATCATATCAACCATGGATAAACCAAACATAATCGTTAATATATAAGTGAAATGAGTAGTTAGGATGCTTTGATTCGCCCAAATACTCGAAGAACAAAAGTTTTCAATTTTTGGCAGAACCACAAGGGGGGACCCTTACAACTTTTTCAAATTTTTGATTGCCTCAGAAACTCATTTAAATCATATCAACCATGCATAAACCAAACATAATCGTTAATATATAAGTGAAATGAGTAGTTAGGATGCTTTGATTCGCCCAAATACTCGAAGAACAAAAGTTTTCAATTTTTACCAGAAACACAAGGGGGGACCCTTACAGCTTTTTCCAATTTTTAATTGCCTCAGAAACGCTTGTACATCATATCAACCGTACCTAAACCAAACATAATCTTTAATATATAAGTGAAATGGGTAGTTAGGATGCTTTGGTTCGCCCAAATACTCGAAGAACGAAAGTCTTCAATTTTTGGCAGAACCACAAGGGGGGACCCTTACAGCTTTTTCCAATTTTTGATTGCCTCAGAAACTCATGTAAATCATATCAACCATGTATAAACCAAACATAATCGTTAATATATAAGTGAAATGAGTAGTTAGGATACTTTGATTCGCCCAAATACTCGAAGAGCAAAAGTTTTCAATTTTTGGCAGAACCACAAGGGGGGACCCTTACAGCTTTTTCCAATTTTTGATTGCCTCAGAAACTCATGTAAATCATATCAACCACGCGTAAACCAAACATAATCTTTAATAAATAAGTGAAATGGGTAGTTAGGATGCTTTGATTCGCCCAAATACTCGAGGAACAAAAGTTTTCAAATTTTGCCAGAACCACAAGGGGGGACCCTTACAGCTTTTTCCAATTTTTGATTGCCTCAGAAACTCATGTAAATCATATCAACCATACATAAACCAAACATAATCGTTAATATAAAAGTGAAATGAGTAGTTAGGATGCTTTTATTCGCCCAAATACTCGAAGAACAAAAGTTTTCAATTTTTGGCAGAACCACAAGGGGGGACCCTTACAGCTTTTTCCAATTTTTGATTGCCTCAGAAACTCATGTAAATCATATCAACCACGCGTAAACCAAACATAATCTTTAATAAATAAGTGAAATGGGTAGTTAGGATGCTTTGATTCGCCCAAATACTCGAAGAACAAAAGTTTTCAATTTTTGGCAGAACCACAAGGGGGGACCCTTACAGCTTTTTCCAATTTTTGAGTGCCTCATAAACTCATGTAAATCATATCAACCATGCATAAACCAAACATAATCGTTAATATATGTGTGAAATGGGTAGTTAGGATGCTTTGATTCGCCCAAATACTCGAAGAACAAAAGTTTCCAATTTTTGACAGAACCACAAGGGGGGGACCCTTACAGCTTTTTCCAATTTTTGATTGCCTCAGAAACTCATGTAAATCATATCAACCATACATAAACCAAACATAATCGTTAATATATAGTGAAATGAGTAGTTAGGATGCTTTGATTCGCCCAAATACTCGAAGAACAAAAGTTTTCAATTTTTGCCAGAACCACAAGGGGGGACCCTTACAGCTTTTTCCAATTTTTGATTGCCTCAGAAACTCATGTAAATCATATCAACCATGGATAAACCAAACATAATCGTTAATATATAAGTGAAATGAGTAGTTAGGATGCTTTGATTCGCCCAAATACTCGAAGAACAAAAGTTTTCAATTTTTGGCAGAACCACAAGGGGGGACCCTTACAGCTTTTTCCAATTTTTGAGTGCCTCATAAACTCATGTAAATCATATCAACCATGCATAAACCAAACATAATCGTTAATATATGTGTGAAATGGGTTGTTAGGATGCTTTGATTCGCCCAATTACTCGAAGAACAAAAGTTTCCAATTTTTGACAGAACCACAAGGGGGGGACCCTTACAGCTTTTTCCAATTTTTGATTGCCTCAGAAACTCATGTAAATCATATCAACCATGTATAAACCAAACATAATCGTTAATGTATAAGTGAAATGAGTAGTTAGGATACTTTGATTCGCCCAAATACTCGAAGAGCAAAAGTTTTCAATTTTTGGCAGAACCACAAGGGGGGACCCTTACAGCTTTTTCCAATTTTTGATTGCCTCAGAAACTCATGTAAATCATATCAACCATACCTAAACCAAACATAATCGTTAATATTTAAGTGAAATGGGTAGTTAGGATGCTTTGATTCGCCCAAATACTCGAGGAACAAAAGTTTTCAAATTTTGCCAGAACCACAAGGGGGGACCCTTACAGCTTTTTCCAATTTTTGATTGCCTCAGAAACTCATGTAAATCATATCAACCATACATAAACCAAACATAATCGTTAATATAAAAGTGAAATGAGTAGTTAGGATGCTTTTATTCGCCCAAATACTCGAAGAACAAAAGTTTTCAATTTTTGGCAGAACCACAAGGGGGGACCCTTACAGCTTTTTCCAATTTTTGATTGCCTCAGAAACTCATGTAAATCATATCAACCACGCGTAAACCAAACATAATCTTTAATAAATAAGTGAAATGGGTAGTTAGGATGCTTTGATTCGCCCAAATACTCGAAGAACAAAAGTTTTCAATTTTTGGCAGAACCACAAGGGGGGACCCTTACAGCTTTTTCCAATTTTTGAGTGCCTCATAAACTCATGTAAATCATATCAACCATGCATAAACCAAACATAATCGTTAATATATGTGTGAAATGGGTAGTTAGGATGCTTTGATTCGCCCAAATACTCGAAGAACAAAAGTTTCCAATTTTTGACAGAACCACAAGGGGGGGACCCTTACAGCTTTTTCCAATTTTTGATTGCCTCAGAAACTCATGTAAATCATATCAACCATACATAAACCAAACATAATCGTTAATATATAGTGAAATGAGTAGTTAGGATGCTTTGATTCGCCCAAATACTCGAAGAACAAAAGTTTTCAATTTTTGCCAGAACCACAAGGGGGGACCCTTACAGCTTTTTCCAATTTTTGATTGCCTCAGAAACTCATGTAAATCATATCAACCATGGATAAACCAAACATAATCGTTAATATATAAGTGAAATGAGTAGTTAGGATGCTTTGATTCGCCCAAATACTCGAAGAACAAAAGTTTTCAATTTTTGGCAGAACCACAAGGGGGGACCCTTACAACTTTTTCAAATTTTTGATTGCCTCAGAAACTCATTTAAATCATATCAACCATGCATAAACCAAACATAATCGTTAATATATAAGTGAAATGAGTAGTTAGGATGCTTTGATTCGCCCAAATACTCGAAGAACAAAAGTTTTCAATTTTTGCCAGAACCACAAGGGGGGACCCTTACAGCTTTTTCCAATTTTTAATTGCCTCAGAAACGCTTGTAAATCATATCAACCGTACCTAAACCAAACATAATCTTTAATATATAAGTGAAATGGGTAGTTAGGATGCTTTGATTCGCCCAAATACTCGAAGAACGAAAGTCTTCAATTTTTGGCAGAACCACAAGGGGGGACCCTTACAGCTTTTTCCAATTTTTGATTGCCTCAGAAACTCATGTAAATCACATCAACCTTGCATAAACCAAACAAAATCATTAATATATGTGTGAAATGGGTAGTTAGGATGCTTTGATTCGCCCAAATACTCGAAGAACAAAAGTTTCCAATTTTTGGCAGAACCACAAGGGGGGACCCTTACAGCTTTTTCCAATTTTTGATTGCCTCAGAAACTCATGTAAATCATATCAACCATGCATAAACCAAACATAATCGTTAATATATAAGTGAAATGGGTAGTTAGGATGCTTTGATTCACCCAAATACTCGAAGAACAAAAGTTTTCAATTTTTGGCAGAACCACAAGGGGGGACCCTTACAGCTTTTTCCAATTTTTCATTGCCTCAGAAACTCTTGTAAATCATATCAACCATACATAAACCAAACATAATCGTTAATATATAGTGAAATGAGTAGTTAGGATGCTTTGATTCGCCCAAATACTCGAAGAACAAAAGTTTTCAATTTTTGGCAGAACCACAAGGGGGGACCCTTACAGCTTTTTCCAATTTTTGATTGCCTCAGAAACTCATGTAAATCATATCAATCACGCGTAAACCAAACATAATCTTTAATAAATAAGTGAAATGGGTAGTTAGGATGCTTTGATTCGCCCAAATACTCGAAGAACAAAAGTTTTCAATTTTTGCCAGAACCACAAGGGGGGACCCTTACAGCTTTTTCCAATTTTTGATTGCCTCAGAAACTCTTGTAAATCATATCAACCATGGATAAACCAAACATAATCCTTAATATATAAGTGAAATGAGTAGTTAGGATGCTTTGATTCGCCCAAATACTCGAAGAACAAAAGTTTTCAATTTTTGCCAGAACCACAAGGGGGGACCCTTACAGCTTTTTCCAATTTTTGATTGCCTCAGAAACTCATGTAAATCATATCGACCATGCATAAACCAAACATAATCGTTAATATGTAAGTGAAATGGGTAGTTAGGATGCTTTGATTCGCCCAAATACTCGAAGAACAAAAGTTTTCAATTTTTGCCAGAACCACAAGGGGGGACCCTTACAGCTTTTTCCAATTTTTGATTGCCTCTGAAACTCATGTAAATCATATCAACCATACATAAACCAAACATAATCATTAATATAAAAGTGAAATGAGTAGTTAGGATGCTTTTATTCGCCCAAATACGAGAAGAACAAAAGTTTTCAATTTTTTGCCAGAACCACAAGGGGGACCCTTACAGCTTTTTCCAATTTTTGATTGCCTCAGAAACTCATGTAAATCATATCAACCATACCTAAACCAAACATAATCGTTAATATATAAGTGAAATGGGTAGTTAGGATGCTTTGATTCGCCCAAATACTCGAGGAACAAAAGTTTTCAAATTTTGCCAGAACCACAAGGGGGGACCCCTACAGCTTTTTCCAATTTTTGATTGCCTCAGAAACTCATGTAAATCATATCAACCATACATAAACCAAACATAATGGTTAATATATAAGTGAAATGAGTAGTTAGGATGCTTTGGTTCGCCCAAATACTCGAAGAACAAAAGTCTTCAATTTTTGGCAGAACCACAAGGGGGGACCCTTACAGCTTTTTCCAATTTTTGATTGCCTCAGAAACTCATGTAAATCATATCAACCATGTATAAACAAAACATAATCGTATATATATAAGTGAAATGAGTAGTTAGGATACTTTGATTCGCCCAAATACTCGAAGAGCAAAAGTTTTCAATTTTTGGCAGAACCACAAGGGGGGACCCTTACAGCTTTTTCCAATTTTTGATTGCCTCAGAAACTCATGTAAATCATATCAACCATACCTAAACCAAACATAATCGTTAATATTTAAGTGAAATGGGTAGTTAGGATGCTTTGATTCGCCCAAATACTCGAGCAACAAAAGTTTTCAAATTTTGCCAGAACCACAAGGGGGGACCCTTACAGCTTTTTCCAATTTTTGATTGCCTCAGAAACTCATGTAAATCATATCAACCATACATAAACCAAACATAATCGTTAATATAAAAGTGAAATGAGTAGTTAGGATGCTTTTATTCGCCCAAATACTCGAAGAACAAAAGTTTTCAATTTTTGGCAGAACCACAAGGGGGGACCCTTACAGCTTTTTCCAATTTTTGATTGCCTCAGAAACTCATGTAAATCATATCAACCACGCGTAAACCAAACATAATCTTTAATAAATAAGTGAAATGGGTAGTTAGGATGCTTTGATTCGCCCAAATACTCGAAGAACAAAAGTTTTCAATTTTTGGCAGAACCACAAGGGGGGACCCTTACAGCTTTTTCCAATTTTTGAGTGCCTCATAAACTCATGTAAATCATATCAACCATGCATAAACCAAACATAATCGTTAATATATGTGTGAAATGGGTAGTTAGGATGCTTTGATTCGCCCAAATACTCGAAGAACAAAAGTTTCCAATTTTTGACAGAACCACAAGGGGGGGACCCTTACAGCTTTTTCCAATTTTTGATTGCCTCAGAAACTCATGTAAATCATATCAACCATACATAAACCAAACATAATTGTTAATATATAGTGAAATGAGTAGTTAGGATGCTTTGATTCGCCCAAATACTCGAAGAACAAAAGTTTTCAATTTTTGCCAGAACCACAAGGGGGGACCCTTACAGCTTTTTCCAATTTTTGATTGCCTCAGAAACTCATGTAAATCATATCAACCATGGATAAACCAAACATAATTGTTAATATATAAGTGAAATGAGTAGTTAGGATGCTTTGATTCGCCCAAATACTCGAAGAACAAAAGTTTTCAATTTTTGGCAGAACCACAAGGGGGGACCCTTAAAACTTTTTCAAATTTTTGATTGCCTCAGAAACTCATTTAAATCATATCAACCATGCATAAACCAAACATAATCGTTAATATATAAGTGAAATGAGTAGTTAGGATGCTTTGATTCGCCCAAATACTCGAAGAACAAAAGTTTTCAATTTTTGCCAGAACCACAAGGGGGGACCCTTACAGCTTTTTTCAATTTTTAATTGCCTCAGAAACGCTTGTAAATCATATCAGCCGTACCTAAACCAAACATAATCTTTAATATATAAGTGAAATGGGTAGTTAGGATGCTTTGATTCGCCCAAATACTCGAAGAACAAAAGTTTTCAATTTTTGGCAGAACCACAAGGGGGGACCCTTACAGCTTTTTCCAATTTTTGATTGCCTCAGAAACTCATGTAAATCAAATCAACCTTGCATAAACCAAACATAATCATTATTATATGTGTGAAATGGGTAGTTAGGATGCTTTGATTCGCCCAAATACTCGAAGAACAAAAGTTTCCAATTTTTGACAGAACCACAAGGGGGGGACCCTTACAGCTTTTTCCAATTTTTGATTGCCTCAGAAACTCATGTAAATCATATCAACCATGTATAAACCAAACATAATCGTTAATATATAAGTGAAATGAGTAGTTAGGATACTTTGATTCGCCCAAATACTCGAAGAGCAAAAGTTTTCAATTTTTGGCAGAACCACAAGGGGGGACCCTTACAGCTTTTTCCAATTTTTGATTGCCTCAGAAACTCATGTAAATCATATCAACCATACCTAAACCAAACATAATCGTTAATATTTAAGTGAAATGGGTAGTTAGGATGCTTTGATTCGCCCAAATACTCGAGGAACAAAAGTTTTCAAATTTTGCCAGAACCACAAGGGGGGACCCTTACAGCTTTTTCCAATTTTTGATTGCCTCAGAAACTCATGTAAATCATATCAACCATACATAAACCAAACATAATCGTTAATATAAAAGTGAAATGAGTAGTTAGGATGCTTTTATTCGCCCAAATACTCGAAGAACAAAAGTTTTCAATTTTTGGCAGAACCACAAGGGGGGACCCTTACAGCTTTTTCCAATTTTTGATTGCCTCAGAAACTCATGTAAATCATATCAACCACGCGTAAACCAAACATAATCTTTAATAAATAAGTGAAATGGGTAGTTAGGATGCTTTGATTCGCCCAAATACTCGAAGAACAAAAGTTTTCAATTTTTGGCAGAACCACAAGGGGGGACCCTTACAGCTTTTTCCAATTTTTGAGTGCCTCATAAACTCATGTAAATCATATCAACCATGCATAAACCAAACATAATCGTTAATATATGTGTGAAATGGGTAGTTAGGATGCTTTGATTCGCCCAAATACTCGAAGAACAAAAGTTTCCAATTTTTGACAGAACCACAAGGGGGGGACCCTTACAGCTTTTTCCAATTTTTGATTGCCTCAGAAACTCATGTAAATCATATCAACCATACATAAACCAAACATAATCGTTAATATATAGTGAAATGAGTAGTTAGGATGCTTTGATTCGCCCAAATACTCGAAGAACAAAAGTTTTCAATTTTTGCCAGAACCACAAGGGGGGACCCTTACAGCTTTTTCCAATTTTTGATTGCCTCAGAAACTCATGTAAATCATATCAACCATGGATAAACCAAACATAATCGTTAATATATAAGTGAAATGAGTAGTTAGGATGCTTTGATTCGCCCAAATACTCGAAGAACAAAAGTTTTCAATTTTTGGCAGAACCACAAGGGGGGACCCTTACAACTTTTTCAAATTTTTGATTGCCTCAGAAACTCATTTAAATCATATCAACCATGCATAAACCAAACATAATCGTTAATATATAAGTGAAATGAGTAGTTAGGATGCTTTGATTCGCCCAAATACTCGAAGAACAAAAGTTTTCAATTTTTGCCAGAACCACAAGGGGGGACCCTTACAGCTTTTTCCAATTTTTAATTGCCTCAGAAACGCTTGTAAATCATATCAACCGTACCTAAACCAAACATAATCTTTAATATATAAGTGAAATGGGTAGTTAGGATGCTTTGATTCGCCCAAATACTCGAAGAACGAAAGTCTTCAATTTTTGGCAGAACCACAAGGGGGGACCCTTACAGCTTTTTCCAATTTTTGATTGCCTCAGAAACTCATGTAAATCATATCAACCTTGCATAAACCAAACATAATCATTAATATATGTGTGAAATGGGTAGTTAGGATGCTTTGATTCGCCCAAATACTCGAAGAACAAAAGTTTCCAATTTTTGGCAGAACCACAAGGGGGGACCCTTACAGCTTTTTCCAATTTTTGATTGCCTCAGAAACTCATGTAAATCATATCAACCATGCATAAACCAAACATAATCGTTAATATATAAGTGAAATGGGTAGTTAGGATGCTTTGATTCACCCAAATACTCGAAGAACAAAAGTTTTCAATTTTTGGCAGAACCACAAGGGGGGACCCTTACAGCTTTTTCCAATTTTTCATTGCCTCAGAAACTCTTGTAAATCATATCAACCATACATAAACCAAACATAATCGTTAATATATAGTGAAATGAGTAGTTAGGATGCTTTGATTCGCCCAAATACTCGAAGAACAAAAGTTTTCAATTTTTGGCAGAACCACAAGGGGGGACCCTTACAGCTTTTTCCAATTTTTGATTGCCTCAGAAACTCATGTAAATCATATCAATCACGCGTAAACCAAACATAATCTTTAATAAATAAGTGAAATGGGTAGTTAGGATGCTTTGATTCGCCCAAATACTCGAAGAACAAAAGTTTTCAATTTTTGCCAGAACCACAAGGGGGGACCCTTACAGTTTTTTCCAATTTTTGATTGCCTCAGAAACTCTTGTAAATCATATCAACCATGGATAAACCAAACATAATCCTTAATATATAAGTGAAATGAGTAGTTAGGATGCTTTGATTCGCCCAAATACTCGAAGAACAAAAGTTTTCAATTTTTGCCAGAACCACAAGGGGGGACCCTTACAGCTTTTTCCAATTTTTGATTGCCTCAGAAACTCATGTAAATCATATCGACCATGCATAAACCAAACATAATCGTTAATATGTAAGTGAAATGGGTAGTTAGGATGCTTTGATTCGCCCAAATACTCGAAGAACAAAAGTTTTCAATTTTTGCCAGAACCACAAGGGGGGACCCTTACAGCTTTTTCCAATTTTTGATTGCCTCTGAAACTCATGTAAATCATATCAACCATACATAAACCAAACATAATCATTAATATAAAAGTGAAATGAGTAGTTAGGATGCTTTTATTCGCCCAAATACGAGAAGAACAAAAGTTTTCAATTTTTTGCCAGAACCACAAGGGGGGACCCTTACAGCTTTTTCCAATTTTTGATTGCCTCAGAAACTCATGTAAATCATATCAACCATACCTAAACCAAACATAATCGTTAATATATAAGTGAAATGGGTAGTTAGGATGCTTTGATTCGCCCAAATACTCGAGGAACAAAAGTTTTCAAATTTTGCCAGAACCACAAGGGGGGACCCCTACAGCTTTTTCCAATTTTTGATTGCCTCAGAAACTCATGTAAATCATATCAACCATACATAAACCAAACATAATGGTTAATATATAAGTGAAATGAGTAGTTAGGATGCTTTGGTTCGCCCAAATACTCGAAGAACAAAAGTCTTCAATTTTTGGCAGAACCACAAGGGGGGACCCTTACAGCTTTTTCCAATTTTTGATTGCCTCAGAAACTCATGTAAATCATATCAACCATGTATAAACAAAACATAATCGTTAATATATAAGTGAAATGAGTAGTTAGGATACTTTGATTCGCCCAAATACTCGAAGAGCAAAAGTTTTCAATTTTTGGCAGAACCACAAGGGGGGACCCTTACAGCTTTTTCCAATTTTTGATTGCCTCAGAAACTCATGTAAATCATATCAACCATACCTAAACCAAACATAATCGTTAATATTTAAGTGAAATGGGTAGTTAGGATGCTTTGATTCGCCCAAATACTCGAGCAACAAAAGTTTTCAAATTTTGCCAGAACCACAAGGGGGGACCCTTACAGCTTTTTCCAATTTTTGATTGCCTCAGAAACTCATGTAAATCATATCAACCATACATAAACCAAACATAATCGTTAATATAAAAGTGAAATGAGTAGTTAGGATGCTTTTATTCGCCCAAATACTCGAAGAACAAAAGTTTTCAATTTTTGGCAGAACCACAAGGGGGGACCCTTACAGCTTTTTCCAATTTTTGATTGCCTCAGAAACTCATGTAAATCATATCAACCACGCGTAAACCAAACATAATCTTTAATAAATAAGTGAAATGGGTAGTTAGGATGCTTTGATTCGCCCAAATACTCGAAGAACAAAAGTTTTCAATTTTTGGCAGAACCACAAGGGGGGACCCTTACAGCTTTTTCCAATTTTTGAGTGCCTCATAAACTCATGTAAATCATATCAACCATGCATAAACCAAACATAATCGTTAATATATGTGTGAAATGGGTAGTTAGGATGCTTTGATTCGCCCAAATACTCGAAGAACAAAAGTTTCCAATTTTTGACAGAACCACAAGGGGGGGACCCTTACAGCTTTTTCCAATTTTTTATTGCCTCAGAAACTCATGTAAATCATATCAACCATACATAAACCAAACATAATTGTTAATATATAGTGAAATGAGTAGTTAGGATGCTTTGATTCGCCCAAATACTCGAAGAACAAAAGTTTTCAATTTTTGCCAGAACCACAAGGGGGGACCCTTACAGCTTTTTCCAATTTTTGATTGCCTCAGAAACTCATGTAAATCATATCAACCATGGATAAACCAAACATAATTGTTAATATATAAGTGAAATGAGTAGTTAGGATGCTTTGATTCGCCCAAATACTCGAAGAACAAAAGTTTTCAATTTTTGGCAGAACCACAAGGGGGGACCCTTAAAACTTTTTCAAATTTTTGATTGCCTCAGAAACTCATTTAAATCATATCAACCATGCATAAACCAAACATAATCGTTAATATATAAGTGAAATGAGTAGTTAGGATGCTTTGATTCGCCCAAATACTCGAAGAACAAAAGTTTTCAATTTTTGCCAGAACCACAAGGGGGGACCCTTACAGCTTTTTTCAATTTTTAATTGCCTCAGAAACGCTTGTAAATCATATCAGCCGTACCTAAACCAAACATAATCTTTAATATATAAGTGAAATGGGTAGTTAGGATGCTTTGATTCGCCCAAATACTCGAAGAACAAAAGTTTTCAATTTTTGGCAGAACCACAAGGGGGGACCCTTACAGCTTTTTCCAATTTTTGATTGCCTCAGAAACTCATGTAAATCAAATCAACCTTGCATAAACCAAACATAATCATTATTATATGTGTGAAATGGGTAGTTAGGATGCTTTGATTCGCCCAAATACTCGAAGAACAAAAGTTTCCAATTTTTGGCAGAACCACAAGGGGGGACCCTTACAGCTTTTTCCAATTTTTGATTGCCTCAGAAACTCATGTAAATCATATCAACCATACCTAAACCAAACATAATCGTTAATATATAAGTGAAATGGGTAGTTAGGATGCTTTGATTCGCCCAAATACTCGAGGAACAAAAGTTTTCAAATTTTGCCAGAACCACAAGGGGGGAACCCTACAGCTTTTTCCAATTTTTGATTGCCTCAGAAACTCATGTAAATCATATCAACCATACATAAACCAAACATAATGGTTAATATATAAGTGAAATGAGTAGTTAGGATGCTTGGGTTCGCCCAAATACTCGAAGAACAAAAGTCTTCAATTTTTGGCAGAACCACAAGGGGGGACCCTTACAGCTTTTTCCAATTTTTGATTGCCTCAGAAACTCATGTAAATCATATCAACCATGTATAAACAAAACATAATCGTTAATATATAAGTGAAATGAGTAGTTAGGATACTTTGATTCGCCCAAATACTCGAAGAGCAAAAGTTTTCAATTTTTGGCAGAACCACAAGGGGGGACCCTTACAGCTTTTTCCAATTTTTGATTGCCTCAGAAACTCATGTAAATCATATCAACCATACCTAAACCAAACATAATCGTTAATATTTAAGTGAAATGGGTAGTTAGGATGCTTTGATTCGCCCAAATACTCGAGCAACAAAAGTTTTCAAATTTTGCCAGAACCACAAGGGGGGGACCCTTACAGCTTTTTCCAATTTTTGATTGCCTCAGAAACTCATGTAAATCATATCAACTATACATAAACCAAACATAATCGTTAATATAAAAGTGAAATGAGTAGTTAGGATGCTTTTATTCGCCCAAATACTCGAAGAACAAAAGTTTTCAATTTTTGGCAGAACCACAAGGGGGGACCCTTACAGCTTTTTCCAATTTTTGATTGCCTCAGAAACTCATGTAAATCATATCAACCACGCGTAAACCAAACATAATCTTTAATAAATAAGTGAAATGGGTAGTTAGGATGCTTTGATTCGCCCAAATACTCGAAGAACAAAAGTTTTCAATTTTTGGCAGAACCACAAGGGGGGACCCTTACAGCTTTTTCCAATTTTTGAGTGCCTCATAAACTCATGTAAATCATATCAACCATGCATAAACCAAACATAATCGTTAATATATAAGTGAAATGGGTAGTTAGGATGCTTTGATTCACCCAAATACTCGAAGAACAAAAGTTTTCAATTTTTGGCAGAACCACAAGGGGGGACCCTTATAGCTTTTTCCAATTTTTGATTGCCTCAGAAACTCTTGTAAATCATATCAACCATACATAAACCAAACATAATCGTTAATATATAGTGAAATGAGTAGTTAGGATGCTTTGATTCGCCCAAATACTCGAAGAACAAAAGTTTTCAATTTTTGGCAGAACCACAAGGGGGGACCCTTACAGCTTTTTCCAATTTTTGATTGCCTCAGAAACTCATGTAAATCATATCAACCACGCGTAAACCAAACATAATCTTTAATAAATAAGTGAAATGGGTAGTTAGGATGCTTTGATTCGCCCAAATACTCGAAGAACAAAAGTTTCCAATTTTTGACAGAACCACAAGGGGGGACCCTTACAGCTTTTTCCAATTTTTGAGTGCCTCATAAACTCATGTAAATCATATCAACCATGCATAAACCAAACATAATCATTAATATATGTGTGAAATGGGTAGTTAGGACGCTTTGATTCGCCCAAATACTCGAAGAACAAAAGTTTCCAATTTTTGACAGAACCACAAGGGGGGGACCATTACAGCTTTTTCCAATTTTTGATTGCCTCAGAAACTCATGTAAATCATATCAACCATACATAAACCAAACATAATCGTTAATATATAGTGAAATGGGTAGTTAGGATGCTTTGATTCGCCCAAATACTCGAAGAACAAAAGTTTTCAATTTTTGCCAGAACCACAAGGGGGGACCCTTACAGATTTTTCCAATTTTTGATTGCCTCAGAAACTCATGTAAATCATATCAACCATGGATAAACCAAACATAATCGTTAATATATAAGTGAAATGAGTAGTTAGGATTCTTTGATTCGCCCAAATACTCGAAGAACAAAAGTTTTCAATTTTTGGCAGAACCACAAGGGGGGACCCTTACAACTTTTTCAAATTTTTGATTGCCTCAGAAACTCGTTTAAATCATATCAACCATGCATAAACCAAACATAATCATTAATATATAAGTGAAATGAGTAGTTAGGATGCTTTGATTCGCCCAAATACTCGAAGAACAAAAGTTTTCAATTTTTGCCAGAACCATAAGGGGGGACCCTTACAGCTTTTTCCAATTTTTAATTGCCTCAGAAACGCTTGTAAATCATATCAACCGTACCTAAACCAAACATAATCTTTAATATATAAGTGAAATGGGTAGTTAGGATGCTTTGATTCGCCCAAATACTCGAAGAACAAAAGTTTTCAATTTTTGGCAGAACCACAAGGGGGGACCCTTACAACTTTTTCAAATTTTTGATTGCCTCAGAAACTCATTTAAATCATATCAACCATGCATAAACCAAACATAATCGTTAATATATAAGTGAAATGAGTAGTTAGGTTGCTTTGATTCGCCCAAATACTCGAAGAACAAAAGTTTTCAATTTTTGCCAGAACCACAAGGGGGGACCCTTACAGCTTTTTCCAATTTTTCATTGCCTCAGAAACTCATGTAAATCATATCAACCATGCATAAACCAAACACAATCGTTAATATATATGTGAAATGGGTAGTTAGGATGCTTTGATTCGCCCAAATACTCGAAGAACAAAAGTTTCCAATTTTTGGCAGAACCACAAGGGGGGACCCTTACAGCTTTTTCCAATTTTTGATTGCCTCAGAAACTCATGTAAATCATATCAACCATGCATAAACCAAACATAATCGTTAATATATAGTGAAATGAGTAGTTAGGATGCTTTGATTCGCCCGAATACTCGAAGAACAAAAGTTTCCAATTTTTGGCAGAACCACAAGGGGGGACCCTTACAGCTTTTTCCAATTTTTGATTGCCTCAGAAACTCATGTAAATCATATCGACCATGCATAAACCAAACATAATCGTTAATATATAGTGAAATGAGTAGTTAGGATGCTTTGATTCGCCCAAATACTCGAAGAACAAAAGTTTTCAATTTTTGGCAGAACCACAAGGGGGGACCCTTACAACTTTTTCAAATTTTTGATTGCCTCAGAAACTCATTTAAATCATATCAACCATGCATAAACCAAACATAATCGTTAATTTATAAGTGAAATGAGTAGTTAGGATGCTTTGATTCGCCCAAATACTCGAAGAACAAAAGTTTTCAATTTTTGCCAGAACCACAAGGGGGGACCCTTACAGCTTTTTCCAATTTTTTATTGCCTCAGAAACGCTTGTAAATCATATCAACCGTACCTAAACCAAACATAATCTTTAATATATAAGTGAAATGGGTAGTTAGGATGCTTTGATTCGCCCAAATACTCGAAGAACAAAAGTTTTCAATTTTTGGCAGAACCACAAGGGGGGACCCTTACAGCTTTTTCCAATTTTTGATTGCCTCAGAAACTCATGTAAATCATATCAACCATGCATAAACCAAACATAATCGTTAATATATATGTGAAATGGGTAGTTAGGAAGCTTTGATTCGCCCAAATACTCGAAGAACAAAAGTTTCCAATTTTTGGCAGAACCACAAGGGGGGACCCTTACAGCTTTTTCCAATTTTTGATTGCCTCAGAAACTCATGTAAATCATATCAACCATGCATAAACCAAACATAATCGTTAATATATAGTGAAATGAGTAGTTAGGATGCTTTGATTCGCCCAAATACTCGAAGAACAAAAGTTTTCAATTTTTGCCAGAACCACAAGGGGGGACCCTTACAGCTTTTTCCAATTTTTGATTGCCTCAGAAACTCTTGTAAATCATATCAACCACGCGTAAACCAAACATAATCTTTAATAAATAAGTGAAATGGGTAGTTAGGATGCTTTGATTCGCCCAAATACTCGAAGAACAAAAGTTTTCAATTTTTGGCAGAACCACAAGGGGGGACCCTTACAGCTTTTTCCAATTTTTGATTGCCTCATAAACTCATGTAAATCATATCAACCATGCATAAACCAAACATAATCGTTAATATATGTGTGAAATGGGTAGTTAGGATGCTTTCATTCGCCCAAATACTCGAAGAACAAAAGTTTCCAATTTTTGACAGAACCACAAGGGGGGACCCTTACAGCTTTTTCCAATTTTTGATTGCCTCAGAAACTCATGTAAATCATATCAACCATACATAAACCAAACATAATCGTTAATATATAGTGAAATGAGTAGTTAGGATGCTTTGATTCGCCCAAATACTCGAAGAACAAAAGTTTTCAATTTTTGCCAGAACCACAAGGGGGGACCCTTACAGCTTTTTCCAATTTTTGATTGCCTCAGAAACTCATGTAAATCATATCAACCATGGATAAACCAAACATAATCGTTAATATATAAGTGAAATGAGTAGTTAGGATGCTTTGATTCGCCCAAATACTCGAAGAACAAAAGTTTTCAATTTTTGGCAGAACCACAAGGGGGGACCCTTAAAACTTTTTCAAATTTTTGATTGCCTCAGAAACTCATTTAAATCATATCAACCATGCATAAACCAAACATAATCGTTAATATATAAGTGAAATGAGTAGTTAGGATGCTTTGATTCGCCCAAATACTCGAAGAACAAAAGTTTTCAATTTTTGGCAGAACCACAAGGGGGGACCCTTACAGCTTTTTCCAATTTTTGATTGCCTCAGAAACTCATGTAAATCATATCAACCATGCATAAACCAAACATAATCGTTAATATATATGTGAAATGGGTAGTTAGGATGCTTTGATTCGCCCGAATACTCGAAGAACAAAAGTTTCCAATTTTTGGCAGAACCACAAGGGGGGACCCTTACAGCTTTTTCCAATTTTTGATTGCCTCAGAAACTCATGTAAATCATATCAACCATGCATAAACCAAACATAATCGTTAATATATAGTGAAATGAGTAGTTAGGATGCTTTGATTCGCCCAAATACTCGAAGAACAAAAGTTTTCAATTTTTGCCAGAACCACAAGGGGGGACCCTTACAGCTTTTTCCAATTTTTGATTGCCTCAGAAACTCTTGTAAATCATATCAACCATGGATAAACCAAACATAATCCTTAATATATAAGTGAAATGAGTAGTTAAGATGCTTTGATTCGCCCAAATAATCGAAGAACAAAAGTTTTCAATTTTTGGCAGAACCACAAGGGGGGACCTTTACTGCTTTTTCCAATTTTTGATTGCCTCAGAAACTCATTTAAATCATATCAACCATGCATAAACCAAACATAATCGTTAATATATAAGTGAAATGAGTAGTTAGGATGCTTTGATTCGCCCAAATACTCGAAGAACAAAAGTTTTCAATTTTTGCCAGACCCACAAGGGGGGACCCTTACAGCTTTTTCCAATTTTTAATTGCCTCAGAAACGCATGTAAATCATATCAACCGTACCTAAACCAAAGATAATCTTTAATATATAAGTGAAATGGGCAGTTAGGAAGCTTTGATTCGCCCAAATACTCGAAGAACAAAAGTTTTCAATTTTTGCCACAACCACAAGGGGGGACCCTTACAGCTTTTTCCAATTTTTGATTGCCTCAGAAACTCATGTAAATCATATCAACCATACATAAACCAAACATAATCGTTAATATATAGTGAAATGAGTAGTTAGGATGCTTTGATTCGCCCAAATACTCGAAGAACAAAAGTTTTCAATTTTTGCCAGAACCACAAGTGGGGACCCTTACAGCTTTTTCCAATTTTTGATTGCCTCAGAAACTCATGTAAATCATATCAACCATACATAAACCAAACATAATGGTTAATATATAAGTGAAATGAGTAGTTAGGATGCTTTGATTCGCCCAAATACTCGAAGAACAAAAGTTTTCAATTTTTGGCAGAACCACAAGGGGGGACCCTTACAGCTTTTTCCAATTTTTGATTGCCTCAGAAACTCATGTAAATCATATCAACCACGCGTAAACCACACATAATCGTTAATAAATAAGTGAAATGGGTAGTTAGGATGCTTTGATTCGCCCAAATACTCGAAGAACAAAAGTTTTCAATTTTTGGCAGAACCACAAGGGGGGACCCTTACAGCTTTTTCCAATTTTTGATTGCCTCAGAAACTCATGTAAATCATATCAACCATGCATAAACCAAACATAATCGTTAATATATGTGTGAAATGGGTAGTTAGGATGCTTTGATTCGCCTAAATACTCGAAGAACAAAAGTTTCCAATTTTTGACAGAACCACAAGGGGGGACCCTTACAGCTTTTTCCAATTTTTGATTGCCTCAGAAACTCATGTAAATCATATCAACCATACATAAACCAAACATAATCGTTAATATATAGTGAAATTAGTAGTTAGGATGCTTTGATTCGCCGAAATACTCGAAGAACAAAAGTTTTCAATTTTTGCCAGAACCACAAGGGGGGACCCTTATAGCTTTTTCCAATTTTTGATTGCCTCAGAAACTCATGTAAATCATATCAACCATGGATAAACCAAACATAATCCTTAATATATAAGTGAAATGAGTAGTTAGGATGCTTTGATTCGCCCAAATACTCGAAGAACAAAAGTTTTCAATTTTTGGCAGAACCACAAGGGGGGGACCCTTACAAGTTTTTCCAATTTTTGATTGCCTCAGAAACTCTTTTAAATCATATCAACCATGCATAAACCAAACATAATCGTTAATATATAAGTGAAATGAGTAGTTAGGATGCTTTGATTCGCCCAAATACTCGAAGAACAAAAGTTTTCAATTTTTGCCAGAACCACAAGGGGGGACCCTTACATCTTTTTCCAATTTTTAATTGCCTCAGAAACGCATGTAAATCATGTCAACCGTACCTAAACCAAAGATAATCTTTAATATATAAGTCAAATGGGCAGTTAGGATGCTTTGATTCGTCCAAATACTCGAAGAACAAAAGTTTTCAATTTTTGCCAGAACCACAAGGGGGGACCCTTACAGCTTTTTCCAATTTTTAATTGCCTCAGAAACGCATGTAAATCATATCAACCGTACCTAAACCAAAGATAATCTTTAATATATAAGTGAAATGGGCAATTAGGATGCTTTGATTCGGCCAAATACTCGAAGAACAAAAGTTTTCAATTTTTGCCAGAACCACAAGGGGGGACCCTTACAGCTTTTTCCAATTTTTGATTGCCTCAGAAACTCATGTAAATCATATCAACCACGCGTAAACCACACATAATCGTTAATAAATAAGTGAAATGGGTAGTTAGGATGCTTTGATTCGCCCAAATACTCGAAGAACAAAAGTTTTCAATTTTTGCCAGAACCACAAGGGGGGACCCTTACAGCTTTTTCCAATTTTTGATTGCCTCAGAAACTCATGTAAATCATATCAACCATACATAAACCAAACATAATGGTTAATATATAAGTGAAATGAGTAGTTAGGATGCTTTGATTCGCCCAAATACTCGAAGAACAAAAGTTTTCAATTTTTGGCAGAACCACAAGGGGGGACCCTTACAGCTTTTTCCAATTTTTGATTGCCTCAGAAACTCATGTAAATCATATCAACCACGCGTAAACCACACATAATCGTTAATAAATAAGTGAAATGGGTAGTTAGGATGCTTTGATTCGCCCAAATACTCGAAGAACAAAAGTTTTTAATTTTTGGCAGAACCACAAGGGGGGACCCTTACAGCTTTTTCCAATTTTTGATTGCCTCAGAAACTCATGTAAATCATATCAACCATGCATAAACCAAACATAATCGTTAATATATGTGTGAAATGGGTAGTTAGGATGCTTTGATTCGCCCAAATACTCGAGGAACAAAAGTTTTCAATTTTTGGCAGAACCACAAGGGGGGACCCTTACAGCTTTTTCCAATTTTTGATTGCCTCAGAAACTCATGTAAATCATATCAACCATGCATAAACAAAACATAATCGTTAATATATGTGTGAAATGGGTAGTTAGGATGTTTTGATTCGCCCAAATACTCGAAGAACAAAAGTTTCCAATTTTTGACAGAACCACAATAGAGGACCCTTACAGCTTTTTCCAATTTTTGATTGCCTCAGAAACTCATGTAAATCATATCAACCATGTATAAACCAAACATAATCGTTAATATATAAGTGAAATGAGTAGTTAGGATACTTTGATTCGCCCAAATACTCGAAGAGCAAAAGTTTTCAATTTTTGGCAGAACCACAAGGGGGGACCCTTACAGCTTTTTCCAATTTTTGATTGCCTCAGAAACTCATGTAAATCATATCAACCATACATAAACCAAACATAATCGTTAATATAAAAGTGAAATGAGTAGTTACGATGCTTTTATTCGCCCAAATACTAGAAGAACAAAAGTTTTCAATTTTTGCCAGAACCACAAGGGGGGACCCTTACAGCTTTTTCCAATTTTTGATTGCCTCAGAAACTCATGTAAATCATATCAACCATACCTAAACCAAACATAATCGTTAATATTTAAGTGAAATGGGTAGTTAGGATGCTTTGATTCGCCCAAATACTCGAGGAACAAAAGTTTTCAAATTTTGCCAGAACCACAAGGGGGGGACCCTTACAGCTTTTTCCAATTTTTGATTGCCTCAGAAACTCATGTAAATCATATCAACCATACATAAACCAAACATAATCGTTAATATAAAAGTGAAATGAGTAGTTAGGATGCTTTTATTCGCCCAAATACTCGAAGAACAAAAGTTTTCAATTTTTGGCAGAACCACAAGGGGGGACCCTTACAGCTTTTTCCAATTTTTGATTGCCTCAGAAACTCATGTAAATCATATCAACCATACATAAACCAAACTTAATCGTTAATATAAAAGTGAAATGAGTAGTTAGGATGCTTTTATTCGCCAAAATACTCGAAGAACAAATGTTTTCAATTTTTGCCAGAACCACAAGGGGGACCCTTACAGCTTTTTCCAATTTTTGATTGCCTCAGAAACTCATGTAAATCATATCAACCATACCTAAACCAAACATAATCGTTAATATATAAGTGAAATGGGTAGTTAGGATGCTTTGATTCGCCCAAATACTCGAGGAACAAAAGTTTTCAAATTTTGCCAGAACCACAAGGGGGGACCCTTACAGCTTTTTCCAATTTTTGATTGCCTCAGAAACTCATGTAAATCATATCAACCATACATAAACCAAACATAATGGTTAATATATAAGTGAAATGAGTAGTTAGGATGCTTTGATTCGCCCAAATACTCGAAGAACAAAAGTTTTCAATTTTTGGCAGAACCACAAGGGGGGACCCTTACAGCTTTTTCCAATTTTTGATTGCCTCAGAAACTCATGTAAATCATATCAACCATGCATAAACAAAACATAATCGTTAATATATGTGTGAAATGGGTAGTTAGGATGTTTTGATTCGCCCAAATACTCGAAGAACAAAAGTTTCCAATTTTTGACAGAACCACAAGGGGGGACCCTTACAGCTTTTTCCACTTTTTGATTGCCTCAGAAACTCATGTAAATCATATCAACCATGTATAAACCAAACATAATCGTTAATATATAAGTGAAATGAGTAGTTAGGATACTTTGATTCGCCCAAATACTCGAGGAACAAAAGTTTTCAAATTTTGCCAGAACCACAAGGGGGGACCCTTACAGCTTTTTCCAATTTTTGATTGCCACAGAAACTCATGTAAATCATATCAACCATACATAAACCAAACATAATGGTTAATATATAAGTGAAATGAGTAGTTAGAATGCTTTGATTCGCCCAAATACTCGAAGAACAAAAGTTTTCAATTTTGGGCAGAACCACAAGGGGGGACCCTTACAGCTTTTTCCAATTTTTGATTGCCTCAGAAACTCATGTCAATCATATCAACCATGCATAAACAAAACATAATCATTAATATATGTGTGAAATGGGTAGTTAGGATGTTTTGATTCGCCCAAATTCTCGAAGAACAAAAGTTTCCAATTTTTGACAGAACCACAAGGGGGGACCCTTACAGCTTTTTCCAATTTTTGATTGCCTCAGAAACTCATGTAAATCATATCAACCATGTATAAACCAAACATAATCGTTAATATATAAGTGAAATGAGTAGTTAGGATACTTTGATTCGCCCAAATACTCGAAAAACAAAAGTTTTCAATTTTTGGCAGAACCACAAGGGGGGACCCTTACAGCTTTTTCCAATTTTTGATTGCCTCAGTAACTCATGTAAATCATATCAACCATACATAAACCAAACATAATCGTTAATATAAAAGTGAAATGAGTAGTTAGGATGCTTTTATTCGCCCAAATAGTCGAAGAACAAAAGTTTTCAATTTTTGCCAGAACCACAAGGGGGGACCCTTACAGCTTTTTCCACTTTTTGATTGCCTCAGAAACTCATGTAAATCATATCAACCATACCTAAACCAAACATAATCGTTAATATTTAAGTGAAATGGGTAGTTAGGATGCTTTGATTCGCCCAAATACTCGAGGAACAAAAGTTTCCAAATTTTGCCAGAACCACAAGGGGGGACCCTTACAGCTTTTTCCAATTTTTAATTGCCTCAGAAACGCTTGTAAATCATATCAACCGTACCTAAACCAAACATAATCTTTAATATATAAGTGAAATGGGTAGTTAGGATGCTTTGATTCGCCCAAATACTCGAAGAACAAAAGTTTTCAATTTTTGGCAGAACCACAACGGGGGACCCTTACAGCTTTTTCCAATTTTTGATTGCCTCAGAAACTCATGTAAATCATATCAACCATACATAAACCAAACATAATCGTTAATATAAAAGTGAAATGAGTAGTTAGGATGCTTTTATTCGCCCAAATACTCGAAGAACAAAAGTTTTCAATTTTTGCCAGAACCACAAGGGGGGACCCTTACTGCTTTTTCCAATTTTTGATTGCCTCAGAAACTCATGTAAATCATATCAACCATACCTAAACCAAACATAATTGTTAATATATAAGTGAAATGGGTAGTTAGGATGCTTTGATTCGCCCAAATACTCGAGGAACAAAAGTTTTCAAATTTTGCCAGAACCACAAGGGGGGACCCTTACAGCTTTTTCCAATTTTTGATTGCCCCAGAAACTCATGTAAATCATATCAACCATACATAAACCAAACATAATGGTTAATATATAAGTGAAATGAGTAGTTAGGATGCTTTGATTCGCCCAAATACTCGAAGAACAAAAGTTTTCCATTTTTGGCAGAACTACAAGGGGGGACCATTACAGCTTTTTCCAATTTTTGATTGCCTCAGAAACTCATGTAAATTATATCAACCATGCATAAACCAAACATAATCATTAATATATAAGTGAAATGGGTAGTTAGGATGCTTTGATTCGCCCAAATACTCGAAGAACAAAAGTTTTCAATTTTTGGCAGAACCACAAGGGGGGACCCTTACAGCTTTTTCCAATTTTTGATTGCCTCAGAAACTCATGTAAATCATAACAATCATGCATAAACCAAACATAATCGTTAATATATAAGTGAAATGGGTAGTTAGGATGATTTGATTTGCCCAAATACTCGAAGAACAAAAGTTTTCAATTTTTGGCAGAACCAAAAGGGGGGACCCTTACATCTTTTTCCAATTTTTGATTGCCTCAGAAACTCATGTAAATCATATCAACCATGCATAAACCAAACATAATCGTTAATATATAAGTGAAATGGGTAGTTAGGATGCTTTGATTCGCCCAAATACTCGAGGAACAAAAGTTTTCAATTTTTGGCAGAACCACAAGGGGGGACCCTTACAGCTTTTTCCAATTTTTGATTGCCTCAGAAACTCATGTAAATCATATCAACCATACATAAACCAAACATAATCGTTAATATATAAGTGAAATGGGTAGTTAGGATGCTTTGATTCGCCCAAATACTCGAGGAACAAAAGTTTTCAAATTTTGCCAGAACCACAAGGGGGGACCCTTACAGCTTTTTCCAATTTTTGATTGCCTCAGAAACTCATGTAAATCATATCAACCATACATAAACCAAACATAATGGTTAATATATAAGTGAAATGGGTAGTTAGGATGCTTTGATTCGCCCAAATACTCGAGGAACAAAAGTTTTCAATTTTTGGCAGAACCACAAGGGGGGACCCTTACAGCTTTTTCCAATTTTTGATTGCCTCAGAAACTCATGTAAATCATATCAACCATACCTAAACCAAACATAATCGTTAATATTTAAGTGAAATGGGAAGTTAGGATGCTTTGATTCGCCCAAATACTCGAGGAACAAAAGTTTTCAAATTTTGCCAGAACCACAAGGGGGGACCCTTACAGCTTTTTTCAATTTTTGATTGCCTCAGAAACTCATGTAAATCATTTCAACCATACATAAACCAAACATAATCGTTAATATAAAAGTGAAATGAGTAGTTAGGATTCTTTTATTCCCCCAAATACTCGAAGAACAAAAGTTTTCAATTTTTGCCAGAACCACAAGGGGGGACCCTTACAGCTTTTTCCAATTTTTGATTGCCTCAGAAACTCATGTAAATCATATCAACCATACATAAACCAAACATAATGGTTAATATATAAGTGAAATGGGTAGTTAGGATGCTTTGATTCGCCCAAATACTCGAGGAACAAAAGTTTTCAATTTTTGGCAGAACCACAAGGGGGGACCCTTACAGCTTTTTCCAATTTTTGATTGCCTCAGAAACTCATGTAAATCATATCAACCATACCTAAACCAAACATAATCGTTAATATTTAAGTGAAATGGGTAGTTAGGATGCTTTGATTCGCCCAAATACTCGAGGAACAAAAGTTTTCAAATTTTGCCAGAACCACAAGGGGGGACCCTTACAGCTTTTTCCAATTTTTGATTGCCTTAGAAACTCATGTAAATCATATCAACCATACATAAACCAATCATAATCGTTAATATAAAAGTGAAATGAGTAGTTAGGATGCTTTTATTCGCCCAAATACTCGAAGAACAAAAGTTTTCAATTTTCGCCAGAACCACAAGGGGGGACCCTTACAGCTTTTTCCAATTTTTGATTGCCTCAGAAACTCATGTAAATCATATCAACCATACCTAAACCAAACATAATCGTTAATATATAAGTGAAATGGGTAGTTAGGATGCTTTGATTCGCCCAAATACTCGAGGAACAAAAGTTTTCAAATTTTGCCAGAACCACAAGAGGGAACCCTTACAGCTTTTTCCAATTTTTGATTGCCTCAGAAACTCATGTAAATCATATCAACCATACATAAACCAAACATAATGGTTAATATATAAGTGAAATGAGTAGTTAGGATGCTTTGATTCGCCTAAATACTCGAAGAACAAAAGTTTTCCATTTTTGGCAGAACTACAAGGGGGGACCATTACAGCTTTTTCCAATTTTTGATTGCCTCAGAAACTCATGTAAATTATATCAACCATGCATAAACCAAACATAATCATTAATATATAAGTGAAATGGGTAGTTAGGATGCTTTGATTCGCCCAAATACTCGAAGAACAAAAGTTTTCAATTTTTGGCAGAACCACAAGGGGGGACCCTTACATCTTTTTCCAATTTTTGATTGCCTCAGAAACTCATGTAAATCATATCAACCATGCATAAACCAAACATAATCGTTAATATATAAGTGAAATGGGTAGTTAGGATGCTTTGATTCGCCCAAATACTCGAGGAACAAAAGTTTTCAATTTTTGGCAGAACCACAAGGGGGGACCCTTACAGCTTTTTCCAATTTTTGATTGCCTCAGAAACTCATGTAAATCATATCAACCATACATAAACCAAACATAATCGTTAATATATAAGTGAAATGGGTAGTTAGGATGCTTTGATTCGCCCAAATACTCGAGGAACAAAAGTTTTCAAATTTTGCCAGAACCACAAGGGGGGACCCTTACAGCTTTTTCCAATTTTTGATTGCCTCAGAAACTCATGTAAATCATATCAACCATACATAAACCAAACATAATGGTTAATATATAAGTGAAATGGGTAGTTAGGATGCTTTGATTCGCCCAAATACTCGAGGAACAAAAGTTTTCAATTTTTGGCAGAACCACAAGGGGGGACCCTTACAGCTTTTTCCAATTTTTGATTGCCTCAGAAACTCATGTAAATCATATCAACCATACCTAAACCAAACATAATCGTTAATATTTAAGTGAAATGGGTAGTTAGGATGCTTTGATTCACCCAAATACTCGAGGAACAAAAGTTTTCAAATTTTGCCAGAACCACAAGGGGGGACCCTTACAGCTTTTTTCAATTTTTGATTGCCTCAGAAACTCATGTAAATCATTTCAACCATACATAAACCAAACATAATCGTTAATATAAAAGTGAAATGAGTAGTTAGGATGCTTTTATTCCCCCAAATACTCGAAGAACAAAAGTTTTCAATTTTTGCCAGAACCACAAGGGGGGACCCTTACAGCTTTTTCCAATTTTTGATTGCCTCAGAAACTCATGTAAATCATATCAACCATACATAAACCAAACATAATGGTTAATATATAAGTGAAATGGGTAGTTAGGATGCTTTGATTCGCCCAAATACTCGAGGAACAAAAGTTTTCAATTTTTGGCAGAACCACAAGGGGGGACCCTTACAGCTTTTTCCAATTTTTGATTGCCTCAGAAACTCATGTAAATCATATCAACCATACCTAAACCAAACATAATCGTTAATATTTAAGTGAAATGGGTAGTTAGGATGCTTTGATTCGCCCAAATACTCGAGGAACAAAAGTTTTCAAATTTTGCCAGAACCACAAGGGGGGACCCTTACAGCTTTTTCCAATTTTTGATTGCCTCAGAAACTCATGTAAATCATATCAACCATACATAAACCAAACATAATCGTTAATATAAAAGTGAAATGAGTAGTTAGGATGCTTTTATTCGCCCAAATACTCGAAGAACAAAAGTTTTCAATTTTTGCCAGAACCACAAGGGGGGACCCTTACAGCTTTTTCCAATTTTTGATTGCCTCAGAAACTCATGTAAATCATATCAACCATACCTAAACCAAACATAATCGTTAATATATAAGTGAAATGGGTAGTTAGGATGCTTTGATTCGCCCAAATACTCGAGGAACAAAAGTTTTCAAATTTTGCCAGAACCACAAGAGGGAACCCTTACAGCTTTTTCCAATTTTTGATTGCCTCAGAAACTCATGTAAATCATATCAACCATGCATAAACCAAACATAATGGTTAATATATAAGTGAAATGAGTAGTTAGGATGCTTTGATTCGCCCAAATACTCGAAGAACAAAAGTTTTCAATTTTTGGCAGAACTACAAGGGGGGACCATTACAGCTTTTTCCAATTTTTGATTGCCTCAGAAACTCATGTAAATTATATCAACCATGCATAAACCAAACATAATCATTAATATATAAGTGAAATGGGTAGTTAGGATGCTTTGATTCGCCCAAATACTCGAAGAACAAAAGTTTTCAATTTTTGGCAGAACCACAAGGGGGGACCCTTACAGCTTTTTCCAATTTTTGATTGCGTCTGAAACTATTGTAAATCATAACAATCATGCATAAACCAAACATAATCGTTAATATATAAGTGAAATGGGTAGTTAGGATGATTTGATTTGCCCAAATACTCGAAGAACAAAAGTTTTCAATTTTTGGCAGAACCAAAAGGGGGGACCCTTACATCTTTTTCCAATTTTTGATTGCCTCAGAAACTCATGTAAATCATATCAACCATGCATAAACCAAACATAATCGTTAATATATAAGTGAAATGGGTAGTTAGGATGCTTTGATTCGCCCAAATACTCGAAGATTAAAAGTTTTCAATTTTTGCCAGAACCACAAGGGGGGACCCTTACAGCTTTTTCCAATTTTTAATTGCCTCAGAAACGCATGTAAATCATATCAACCGTACCTAAACCAAAGATAATCTTTAATATATAAGTGAAATGGGCAGTTAGGAAGCTTTGATTCGCCCAAATACTCGAAGAACAAAAGTTTTCAATTTTTGCCACAACCACAAGGGGGGACCCTTACAGCTTTTTCCAATTTTTGATTGCCTCAGAAACTCATGAAAATCATATCAACCATACATAAACCAAACATAATCGTTAATATATAGTGAAATGAGTAGTGAGGATGCTTTGATTCGCCCAAATACTCGAAGAACAAAAGTTTTCAATTTTTGGCAGAACCAAAAGGGGGGACCCTTACATCTTTTTCCAATTTTTGATTGCCTCAGAAACTCTTGTAAATCATATCAACCATGGATAAACCAAACATAATCCTTAATATATAAGTTAAATGAGTAGTTAGGATGCTTTGATTCGCCCAAATACTCGAAGAATAAAAGTTTTCAATTTTTGCCAGAACCACAAGGGGGGACCCTTACAGCTTTTTCCAATTTTTGATTGCCTCAGAAACTCATGTAAATCATATCCACCATGGATAAACCAAACATAATCGTTAATATATAAGTGAAATGAGTAGTTAGGATGCTTTGATTCGCCCAAATACTCGAAGAACAAAAGTTTTCAATTTTTGGCAGAACCAAAAGGGGGGACCCTTACATCTTTTTCCAATTTTTGATTGCCTCAGAAACTCATGTAAATCATATCAACCATACATAAACCAAACATAATCGTTAATATAAAAGTGAAATGAGTAGTTAGGATGCTTTTATTCGCCCAAAAACTCGAAGAACAAAAGTTTTCAATTTTTGCCAGAACCACAAGGGGGGACCCTTACAGCTTTTTCCAATTTTTGATTGCCTCAGAAACTCATGTAAATCATATCAACCATATATAAACCAAACATAATCGTTAATATAAAAGTGAAATGAGTAGTTAGGATGCTTTTATTCTCCCAAATACTCGAAGAACAAAAGTTTTCAATTTTTGCCAGAACCACAAGGGGGGACCCTTACAGCTTTTTCCAATTTTTGATTGCCTCAGAAACTCATGTAAATCATATCAACCATACATAAACCAAACATAATCGTTAATATAAAAGTGAAATGAGTAGTTAGGATGCTTTTATTCGCCCAAATACTCGAAGAACAAAAGTTTTCAATTTTTGCCAGAACCACAAGGGGGGACCCTTACAGCTTTTTCCAATTTTTGATTGCCTCAGAAACTCATGTAAATCATATAAACCATACCTAAACCAAACATAATCGTTAATATATAAGTGAAATGGGTAGTTAGGATGCTTTGATTCGCCCAAATACTCGAGGAACAAAAGTTTTCAAATTTTGCCAGAACCACAAGGGGGGACCCTTACAGCTTTTTCCAATTTTTGATTGCCTCAGAAACTCATGTAAATCATATCAACCATACATAAACCAAACATAATGGTTAATATATAAGTGAAATGAGTAGTTAGGATGCTTTGATTCGCCCAAATACTCGAATAACAAAAGTTTTCAATTTTTGGCAGAACTACAAGGGGGGACCATTACAGCTTTTTCCAATTTTTGATTGCCTCAGAAACTCATGTAAATTATATCAACCATGCATAAACCAAACATAATCATTAATATATAAGTGAAATGGGTAGTTAGGATGCTTTGATTCGCCCAAATACTCAAAGAACAAAAGTTTTCAATTTTTGGCAGAACCAAAAGGGGGGACCCTTACATCTTTTTCCAATTTTTGATTGCCTCAGAAACTCATGTAAATTATATCAACCATGCATAAACCAAACATAATCATTAATATATAAGTGAAATGAGTAGTTAGGATGCTTTGATTCGCCCAAATACTCGAAGAACAAAAGTTTTCAATTTTTGGCAGAACCAAAAGGGGGGACCCTTACATCTTTTTCCAATTTTTGATTGCCTCAGAAACTCATGTAAATCATATCAACCAAACATAATCGTTAATATAAAAGTGAAATGAGTAGTTAGGATGCTTTTATTCGCCCAAAAACTCGAAGAACAAAAGTTTTTAATTTTTGCCAGAACCACAAGGGGGGACCCTTACAGCTTTTTCCAATTTTTGATTGCCTCAGAAACTCATGTAAATCATATCAACCATATATAAACCAAACATAATCGTTAATATAAAAGTGAAATGAGCAGTTAGGATGCTTTTATTCTCCCAAATACTCGAAGAACAAAAGTTTTCAATTTTTGCCAGAACCACAAGGGGGGACCCTTACAGCTTTTTCCAATTTTTGATTGCCTCAGAAACTCATGTAAATCATATCAACCATACATAAACCAAACATAATCGTTAATATAAAAGTGAAATGAGTAGTTAGGATGCTTTTATTCGCCCAAATACTCGAAGAACAAAAGTTTTCAATTTTTGCCAGAACCACAAGGGGGGACCCTTACAGCTTTTTCCAATTTTTGATTGCCTCAGAAACTCATGTAAATCATATCAACCATACCTAAACCAAACATAATCGTTAATATATAAGTGAAATGGGTAGTTAGGATGCTTTGATTCGCCCAAATACTCGAGGAACAAAAGTTTTCAAATTTTGCCAGAACCACAAGGGGGGACCCTTACAGCTTTTTCCAATTTTTGATTGCCTCAGAAACTCATGTAAATCATATCAACCATACATAAACCAAACATAATGGTTAATATATAAGTGAAATGAGTAGTTAGGATGCTTTGATTCGCCCAAATACTCGAATAACAAAAGTTTTCAATTTTTGGCAGAACTACAAGGGGGGACCATTACAGCTTTTTCCAATTTTTGATTGCCTCAGAAACTCATGTAAATTATATCAACCATGCATAAACCAAACATAATCATTAATATATAAGTGAAATGGGTAGTTAGGATGCTTTGATTCGCCCAAATACTCGAATAACAAAAGTTTTCAATTTTTGGCAGAACCACAAGGGGGGACCCTTACAGCTTTTTCCAATTTTTGATTGTCTCAGAAACTCATGTAAATCATATCAATCATGCATAAACCAAGCATAATCGTTAATATATAAGTGAAATGGGTAGTTAGGATGCTTTGATTTGCCCAAATACTCGAAAAACAAAAGTTTTCAATTTTTGGCAGAACTACAAGGGGGGACCATTACAGCTTTTTCCAATTTTTGATTGCCTCAGAAACTCATGTAAATTATATCAACCATGCATAAACCAAACATAATCATTAATATATAAGTGAAATGGGTAGTTAGGATGCTTTGATTCGCCCAAATACTCAAAGAACAAAAGTTTTCAATTTTTGGCAGAACCAAAATGGGGGACCCTTACATCTTTTTCCAATTTTTGATTGCCTCAGAAACTCATGTAAATTATATCAACCATGCATAAACCAAACATAATCATTAATATATAAGTGAAATGAGTAGTTAGGATGCTTTGATTCGCCCAAATACTCGAAGAACAAAAGTTTTCAATTTTTGGCAGAACCAAAAGGGGGGACCCTTACATCTTTTTCCAATTTTTGATTGCCTCAGAAACTCATGTAAATCATATCAACCAAACATAATCGTTAATATAAAAGTGAAATGAGTAGTTAGGATGCTTTTATTCGCCCAAAAACTCGAAGAACAAAAGTTTTCAATTTTTGCCAGAACCACAAGGGGGGACCCTTACAGCTTTTTCCAATTTTTGATTGCCTCAGAAACTCATGTAAATCATATCAACCATATATAAACCAAACATAATCGTTAATATAAAAGTGAAATGAGTAGTTAGGATGCTTTTATTCTCCCAAATACTCGAAGAACAAAAGTTTTCAATTTTTGCCAGAACCACAAGGGGGGACCCTTACAGCTTTTTCCAATTTTTGATTGCCTCAGAAACTCATGTAAATCATATCAACCATACATAAACCAAACATAATCGTTAATATAAAAGTGAAATGAGTAGTTAGGATGCTTTTATTCGCCCAAATACTCGAAGAACAAAAGTTTTCAATTTTTGCCAGAACCATAAGGGGGGACCCTTACAGCTTTTTCCAATTTTTGATTGCCTCAGAAACTCATGTAAATCATATCAACCATACCTAAACCAAACATAATTGTTAATATATAAGTGAAATGGGTAGTTAGGATGCTTTGATTCGCCCAAATACTCGAGGAACAAAAGTTTTCAAATTTTGCCAGAACCACAAGGGGGGACCCTTACAGCTTTTTCCAATTTTTGATTGCCTCAGAAACTCATGTAAATCATATCAACCATACATAAACCAAACATAATGGTTAATATATAAGTGAAATGAGTAGTTAGGATGCTTTGATTCGCCCAAATACTCGAATAACAAAAGTTTTCAATTTTTGGCAGAACTACAAGGGGGGACCATTACAGCTTTTTCCAATTTTTGATTGCCTCAGAAACTCATGTAAATTATATCAACCATGCATAAACCAAACATAATCATTAATATATAAGTGAAATGGGTAGTTAGGATGCTTTGATTCGCCCAAATACTCGAATAACAAAAGTTTTCAATTTTTGGCAGAACCACAAGGGGGGACCCTTACAGCTTTTTCCAATTTTTGATTGTCTCAGAAACTCATGTAAATCATATCAATCATGCATAAACCAAACATAATCGTTAATATATAAGTGAAATGGGTAGTTAGGATGCTTTGATTTGCCCAAATACTCGAAAAACAAAAGTTTTCAATTTTTGGCAGAACCAAAAGGGGGGACCCTTACATCTTTTTCCAATTTTTGATTGCCACAGAAACTCATGTAAATCATATCAACCATGCTTAAACCAAACATAATCGTTAATATATAAGTGAAATGGGTAGTTAGGATGCTTTGATTTGCCCAAATACTCGAAGAACAAAAGTTTTCAATTTTTGGCAGAACCAAAAGTGGGAACCCTTACATCTTTTTCCAATTTTTGATTGTCTCAGAAACTCATGTAAATCATATCAATCATACATAAACCAAACATAATCGTTAATATAAAAGTGAAATGGGTAGTTAGAATGGTTTGATTCGCCCAAATACTCGAAGAACAAAAGTTTTCAATTTTTGGCAGAACCACAAGGGGGGACTCTTACAGCTTTTTCCAATTTTTGATTGCCTCAGAACCTCATGTAAATCATATCAATCATGCATAAACCAAACATAATCGTTAATATATAAGTGAAATGGGTAGTTAGGATGATTTGATTTGCCCAAATACTCGAAGAACAAAAGTTTTCAATTTTTGGCAGAACCAAAAGGGGGGACCCTTACATCTTTTTCCAATTTTTGATTGCCTCAGAAACTCATGTAAATCATATCAACCATGCATAAACCAAACATAATCGTTAATATATAAGTGAAATGGGTAGTTAGGATGCTTTGATTCGCCCAAATACTCGAAGAATAAAAGTTTTCAAATTTTGCCAGAACCACAAGGGGGGACCCTTACAGCTTTTTCCAATATTTGATTGCCTCAGAAACTCATGTAAATCATATCAACCATGGATAAACCAAACATAATCGTTAATATATAAGTGAAATGAGTAGTTAGGATGCTTTGATTCGCCCAAATACTCGAAGAACAAAAGTTTTCAATTTTTGGCAGAACCACAACGGGGGACCCTTACAGCTTTTTCCAATTTTTGATTGCCTCAGAAACTCATGTAAATCATATCAACCATACATAAACCAAACATAATCGTTAATATAAAAGTGAAATGAGTAATTAGGATGCTTTTATTCGCCCAAATACTCGAAGAACAAAAGTTTTCAATTTTTGCCAGAACCACAAGGGGGGACCCTTACAGCTTTTTCCAATTTTTGATTGCCTCAGAAACTCATGTAAATCACATCAACCATACCTAAACCAAACATAATCGTTAATATTTAAGTGAAATGGGTAGTTAGGATGCTTTGATTCGCCCAAATACTCGAAGAATAAAAGTTTTCAAATTTTGCCAGAACCACAAGGGGGAACCCTTACAGCTTTTTCCAATTTTTGATTGCCTCAGAAACTCATGTAAATCATATCAACCATGGATAAACCAAACATAATCGTTAATATATAACTGAAATGAGTAGTTAGGATGCTTTGATTCGCCCAAATACTCGAAGAACAAAAGTTTTCAATTTTTGGCAGAACCACAACGGGGGACCCTTACAGCTTTTTCCAATTTTTGATTGCCTCAGAAACTCATGTAAATCATATCAACCATACATAAACCAAACATAATCGTTAATATAAAAGTGAAATGAGTAATTAGGATGCTTTTATTCGCCCAAATACTCGAAGAACAAAAGTTTTCAATTTTTGCCAGAACCACAAGGGGGGACCCTTACAGCTTTTTCCAATTTTTGATTGCCTCAGAAACTCATGTAAATCGTATCAACCATACCTAAACCAAACATAATCGTTAATATTTAAGTGAAATGGGTAGTTAGGATGCTTTGATTCGCCCAAATACTCGAGGAACAAAAGTTTTCAAATTTTGCCAGAACCACAAGGGGGGACCCTTACACCTTTTTCCAATTTTTGATTGCCTCAGAAACTCATGTAAATCATATCAACCATACATAAACCAAACATAATGGTTAATATATAAGTGAAATGAGTAGTTAGGATGCTTTGATTCGCCCAAATACTCGAAGAACAAAAGTTTTCAATTTTTGGCAGAACTACAAGGGGGGACCATTACAGCTTTTTCCAATTTTTGATTGCCTCAGAAACTCATGTAAATCATATCAATCATACATAAACCAAACATAATCGTTAATATAAAAGTGAAATGGGCAGTTAGGATGCTTTGATTCGCCCAAATACTCGAAGAACAAAAGTTTTCAATTTTTGGCAGAACCACAAGGGGGGACTCTTACAGCTTTTTCCAATTTTTGATTGCCTCAGAACCTCATGTAAATCATATCAATCATGCACAGACCAAACATAATCGTTAATATATAAGTGAAATGGGTAGTTAGGATGATTTGATTTGCCCAAATACTCGAAGAACAAAAGTTTTCAATTTTTGGCAGAACCAAAAGGGGGGACCCTTACATCTTTTTCCAATTTTTGATTGCCTCAGAAACTCATGTAAATCATATCAACCATGCATAAACCAAACATAATCGTTAATATATAAGTGAAATGGGTAGTTAGGATGCTTTGATTCGCCCAAATACTCGAGGAACAAAAGTTTTCAAATTTTGCCAGAACCAAAAGGGGGACCCTTACATCTTTTTCCAATTTTTGATTGCCTCAGAAACTCATGTAAATCATATCAACCATGCATAAACCAAACATAATCGTTAATATATAAGTGAAATGGGTAGTTAGGATGCTTTGATTCGCCCAAATACTCGAAGAATAAAAGATATCAATTTTTGCCAGAACCACAAGGGGGGACCCTTACAGCTTTTTTCAATTTTTGATTGCCTCGGAAACTCATGTAAATCATATCAACCATGGATAAACCAAACATAATCGTTAATATATAAGTGAAATGAGTAGTTAGGATGCTTTGATTCGCCCAAATACTCGAAGAACAAAAGTTTTCAATTTTTGGCAGAACCACAACGGGGGACCCTTACAGCTTTTTCCAATTTTTGATTGCCTCAGAAACTCATGTAAATCATATAAACCATACATAAACCAAACATAATCGTTAATATAAAAGTGAAATGAGTAGTTAGGATGCTTTTATTCGCCCAAATACTCGAAGAACAAAAGTTTTCAATTTTTGCCAGAACCACAAGGGGGGACCCTTACAGCTTTTTCCAATTTTTGATTGCCTCAGAAACTCAAGTAAATCATATGAACCATACATAAACCAAACATAATCGTTAATATAAAAGTGAAATGAGTTGTTAGGATGCTTTTATTCGCCCAAATACTCGAAGAACAAAAGTTTTCAATTTTTGCCAGAACCACAAGGGGGGACCCTTACAGCTTTTTCCAATTTTTGATTGCCTCAGAAACTCATGTAAATCATATCAACCATACCTAAACCAAACATAATCGTTAATATATAAGTGAAATGGGTAGTTAGGATGCTTTGATTCGCCCAAATACTCGAGGAACAAAAGTTTTCAAATTTTGCCAGAACCACAAGGGGGGACCCTTACAGCTTTTTCCAATTTTTGATTGCCTCAGAAACTCATGTAAATCATATCAACCATACATAAACCAAACATAATGGTTATTATATAAGTGAAATGAGTAGTTAGGATGCTTTGATTCGCCCAAATACTCGAATAACAAAAGTTTTCAATTTTTGGCAGAACTACAAGGGGGGACCATTACAGCTTTTTCCAATTTTTGATTGCCTCAGAAACTCATGTAAATTATATCAACCATGCATAAACCAAACATAATCATTAATATATAAGTGAAATGGGTAGTTAGGATGCTTTGATTCGCCCAAATACTCGAAGAACAAAAGTTTTCAATTTTTGGCAGAACCACAAGGGGGGACCCTTACAGCTTTTTCCAATTTTTGATTGCCTCAGAAACTCATGTAAATCATATCAATCATGCATAAACCAAGCATAATCGTTAATATATAAGTGAAATGGGTAGTTAGGATGCTTTGATTTGCCCAAATACTCGAAGAACAAAAGTTTTCAATTTTTGGCAGAACCAAAAGGGGGGACCCTTACATCTTTTTCCAATTTTTGATTGCCTCAGAAACTCATGTAAATCATATCAACCATACATAAACCAAACATAATTGTTAATATAAAAGTGAAATGAGTAGTTAGGATGCTTTGATTCGCCCAAATACTCGAAGAACAAAAGTTTTCAATTTTTGCCAGAACCACAAGGGGGGACCCTTACATCTTTTTCCAATTTTTGATTGCCTCAGAAACTCATGTAAATCATATCAACCATGGATAAACCAAACATAATCGTTAATATATAAGTGAAATGAGTAGTTAGGATGCTTTGATTCGCCCAAATACTCGAAGAACAAAAGTTTTCAATTTTTGCCAGAACCACAAGGGGGGACCCTTATAGCTTTTTCCAATTTTTGATTGCCTCAGAAACTCATGTAAATCATATCAACCACACCTAAACCAAACATAATCGTTAAAATATAAGTGAAATGAGTAGTTCGGATGCTTTGATTCACCCAAATACTCGAAGAACAAAAGTTTTCAATTTTTGGCAGAACCAAAAGGGGGGACCCTTACATCTTTTTCCAATTTTTGATTGCCTCAGAAACTCATGTAAATCATATCAACCATACATAAACCAAACATAATTGTTAATATAAAAGTGAAATGAGTAGTTAGGATGCTTTGATTCGCCCAAATACTCGAAGAACAAAAGTTTTCAATTTTTGCCAGAACCACAAGGGGGGACCCTTACATCTTTTTCCAATTTTTGATTGCCTCAGAAACTCATGTAAATCATATCAACCATGGATAAACCAAACATAATCGTTAATATATAAGTGAAATGAGTAGTTAGGATGCTTTGATTCGCCCAAATACTCGAAGAACAAAAGTTTTCAATTTTTGCCAGAACCACAAGGGGGGACCCTTATAGCTTTTTCCAATTTTTGATTGCCTCAGAAACTCATGTAAATCATATCAACCACACCTAAACCAAACATAATCGTTAAAATATAAGTGAAATGAGTAGTTCGGATGCTTTGATTCACCCAAATACTCGAAGAACAAAAGTTTTCAATTTTTGGCCGAACCACAAGGGGGGACCCTTACAGCTTCTTCCAATTTTTGATTGCCTCAGAAACGCATGTAAATCACATCAACCATACATAAACCAAACATAATCGTTAATATAAAAGTGAAATGAGTAGTTACGATGCTTTGATTCGCCCAAATACTCTAAGAACAAAAGTTTTCAATTTTTGCCAGAACCACAAGGGGGGACCCTTACAGCTTTTTCCAATTTTTGATTGCCTCAGAAACTCATGTAAATCATATCAACCATACCTAAACCAAACATAATCGTTAATATATAAGTGAAATGGGTAGTTAGGATGCTTTGATTCGCCCAAATACTCGAGGAACAAAAGTTTTCAAATTTTGCCAGAACCACAAGGGGGGACCCTTACAGCTTTTTCCAATTTTTGATTGCCTCAGAAACTCATGTAAATCATATCAACCATACATAAACCAAACATAATGGTTAATATATAAGTGAAATGAGTAGTTAGGATGCTTTGATTCGCCCAAATACTCGAATAACAAAAGTTTTCAATTTTTGGCAGAACTACAAGGGGGGACCATTACAGCTTTTTCCAATTTTTGATTGCCTCAGAAACTCATGTAAATCATATCAACCATACATAAACCAAACATAATGGTTATTATATAAGTGAAATGAGTAGTTAGGATGCTTTGATTCGCCCAAATACTCGAATAACAAAAGTTTTCAATTTTTGGCAGAACTACAAGGGGGGACCATTACAGCTTTTTCCAATTTTTGATTGCCTCAGAAACTCATGTAAATTATATCAACCATGCATAAACCAAACATAATCATTAATATATAAGTGAAATGGGTAGTTAGGATGCTTTGATTCGCCCAAATACTCGAAGAACAAAAGTTTTCAATTTTTGGCAGAACCACAAGGGGGGACCCTTACAGCTTTTTCCAATTTTTGATTGCCTCAGAAACTCATGTAAATCATATCAATCATGCATAAACCAAACATAATCGTTAATATATAAGTGAAATGGGTAGTTAGGATGCTTTGATTTGCCCAAATACTCGAAGAACAAAAGTTTTCAATTTTTGGCAGAACCAAAAGGGGGGACCCTTACATCTTTTTCCAATTTTTGATTGCCTCAGAAACTCATGTAAATCATATCAACCATACATAAACCAAACATAATCGTTAATATAAAAGTGAAATGAGTAGTTAGGATGCTTTGATTCGCCCAAATACTCGAAGAACAAAAGTTTTCAATTTTTGCCAGAACCACAAGGGGGGACCCTTACAACTTTTTCCAATTTTTGATTGCCTCAGAAACTCATGTAAATCATATCAACCATGGATAAACCAAACATAATCGTTTTTATATAAGTGAAATGAGTAGTTAGGATGCTTTGATTCGCCCAAATACTCGAAGAACAAAAGTTTTCAATTTTTGCCAGAACCACAAGGGGGGACCCTTACAGCTTTTTCCAATTTTTGATTGCCTCAGAAACTCATGTAAATCATATCAACCACACCTAAACCAAACATAATCGTTAAAATATAAGTGAAATGAGTAGTTCGGATGCTTTGATTCACCCAAATACTCGAAGAACAAAAGTTTTCAATTTTTGGCAGAACCACAAGGGGGGACCCTTACAGCTTCTTCCAATTTTTTATTGCCTCAGAAACTCATGTAAATCACATCAACCATACATAAACCAAACATAATCGTTAATATAAAAGTGAAATGAGTAGTTACGATGCTTTGATTCGCCCAAATACTCTAAGAACAAAAGTTTTCAATTTTTGCCAGAAACACAAGGGGGGACCCTTACAGCTTTTTCCAATTTTTGATTGCCTCAGAAACTCATGTAAATCATATCAATCATGCATAAACCAAACATAATCGTTAATATATAAGTGAAATGGGTAGTTAGGATGCTTTGATTTGCCCAAATACTCGAAGAACAAAAGTTTTCAATTTTTGGCAGAACCAAAAGGGGGGACCCTTACATCTTTTTCCAATTTTTGATTGCCTCAGAAACTCATGTAAATCATATCAACCATACATAAACCAAACATAATGGTTAATATATAAGTGAAATGAGTAGTTAGGATGCTTTGATTCGCCCAAATACTCGAATAACAAAAGTTTTCAATTTTTGGCAGAACTACAAGGGGGGACCATTACAGCTTTTTCCAATTTTTGATTGCCTCAGAAACTCATGTAAATCATATCAACCATACATAAACCAAACATAATGGTTATTATATAAGTGAAATGAGTAGTTAGGATGCTTTGATTCGCCCAAATACTCGAATAACAAAAGTTTTCAATTTTTGGCAGAACTACAAGGGGGGACCATTACAGCTTTTTCCAATTTTTGATTGCCTCAGAAACTCATGTAAATTATATCAACCATGCATAAACCAAACATAATCATTAATATATAAGTGAAATGGGTAGTTAGGATGCTTTGATTCGCCCAAATACTCGAAGAACAAAAGTTTTCAATTTTTGGCAGAACCACAAGGGGGGACCCTTACAGCTTTTTCCAATTTTTGATTGCCTCAGAAACTCATGTAAATCATAACAATCATGCATAAACCAAACATAATCGTTAATATATAAGTGAAATGGGTAGTTGGGATGCTTTGATTTGCCCAAATACTCGAAGCACAAAAGTTTTCAATTTTTGGCAGAACCAAAAGGGGGGATCCTTACATCTTTTTCCAATTTTTGATTGCCTCAGAAACTCATGTAAATCATATCAACCATACATAAACCAAACATAATCGTTAATATAAAAGTGAAATGAGTAGTTAGGATGCTTTGATTCGCCCAAATACTCGAAGAACAAAAGTTTTCAATTTTTGCCAGAACCACAAGGGGGGACCCTTACAGCTTCTTCCAATTTTTGATTGCCTCAGAAACTCATGTAAATCATATCAACCATGGATAAACCAAACATAATCGTTAATATATAAGTGAAATTAGTAGTTAGGATGCTTTGATTCGCCCAAATACTCGAAGAACAAAAGTTTTCAATTTTTGCCAGAACCACAAGGGGGGACCCTTACAGCTTTTTCCAATTTTTGATTGCCTCAGAAACTCATGTAAATCATATCAACCACACCTACACCAAACATAATCGTTAAAATATAAGTGAAATGAGTAGTTCGGATGCTTTGATTCACCCAAATACTCGAAGAACAAAAGTTTTCAATTTTTGGCAGAACCACAAGGGGGGACCCTTACAGCTTCTTCCAATTTTTGATTGCCTCAGAAACTCATGTAAATCACATCAACCATGCATAAACCAAACATAATCGTTAATATAAAAGTGAAATGAGTAGTTACGATGCTTTGATTCGCCCAAATACTCGAAGAATAAAAGTTTTCAAATTTTGCCAGAACCACAAGGGGGGACCCTTACAGCTTTTTCCAATTTTTGATTGCCTCAGAAACTCATGTAAATCATATCAACCATGGATAAACCAAACATAATCGTTAATATATAAGTGAAATGAGTAGTTAGGATGCTTTGATTCGCCCAAATACTCGAAGAACAAAAGTTTTCAATTTTTGGCAGAACCACAACGGGGGACCCTTACAGCTTTTTCCAATTTTTGATTGCCTCAGAAACTCATGTAAATCATATCAACCATACATAAACCAAACATAATCGTTAATATAAAAGTGAAATGAGTAATTAGGATGCTTTTATTCGCCCAAATACTCGAAGAACAAAAGTTTTCAATTTTTGCCAGAACCACAAGGGGGGACCCTTACAGCTTTTTCCAATTTTTGATTGCCTCAGAAACTCATGTAAATCATATCAACCATACCTAAACCAAACATAATCGTTAATATTTAAGTGAAATGGGTAGTTAGAATGCTTTGATTCGCCCAAATACTCGAGGAACAAAAGTTTTCAAATTTTGCCAGAACCACAAGGGGGGACCCTTACAGCTTTTTCCAATTTTTGATTGCCACAGAAACTCATGTAAATCATATCAACCATGCTTAAACCAAACATAATCGTTAATATATAAGTGAAATGGGTAGTTAGGATGCTTTGATTTGCCCAAATACTCGAAGAACAAAAGTTTTCAATTTTTGGCAGAACCAAAAGGGGGGACCCTTACATCTGTTTCCAATTTTTGATTGCCTCAGAAACTCATGTAAAGCATATCAATCATACATAAACCAAACATAATCGTTAATATAAAAGTGAAATGGGTAGTTAGGATGCTTTGATTCGCCCAAATACTCGAAGAACAAAAGTTTTCAATTTTTGGCAGAACCACAAGGGGGGACTCTTACAGCTTTTTCCAATTTTTGATTGCCTCAGAACCTCATGTAAATCATATCAATCATGCATAAACCAAACATAATCGTTAATATATAAGTGAAATGGGTAGTTAGGATGATTTGATTTGCCCAAATACTCGAAGAACAAAAGTTTTCAATTTTTGGCAGAACCAAAAGGGGGGACCCTTACATCTTTTTCCAATTTTTGATTGCCTCAGAAACTCATGTAAATCATATCAACCATGCATAAACCAAACATAATCGTTAATATATAAGTGAAATGGGTAGTTAGGATGCTTTGATTCGCCCAAATACTCGAGGAACAAAAGTTTTCAAATTTTGCCAGAACCACAAGGGGGGACCCTTACAGCTTTTTCCAATTTTTGATTGCCTCAGAAACTCATGTAAATCATATCAACCATACATAAACCAAACATAATCGTTAATATAAAAGTGAAATGAGTAGTTAGGATGCTTTTATTCGCCCAAATACTCGAAGAACAAAAGTTTTCAATTTTTGCCAGAACCACAAGGGGGGACCCTTACAGCTTTTTCCAATTTTTGATTGCCTCAGAAACTCATGTAAATCATATCAACCATACATAAACCAAACATAATCGTTAATATAAAAGTGAAATGAGTAGTTAGGATGCTTTTATTCGCCCAAATACTCGAAGAACAAAAGTTTTCAATTTTTGCCAGAACCACAAGGGGGGACCCTTACAGCTTTTTCCAATTTTTGATTGCCTCAGAAACTCATGTAAATCATATCAACCATACCTAAACCAAACATAATCGTTAATATATAAGTGAAATGGGTAGTTAGGATGCTTTGATTCGCCCAAATACTCGAGGAACAAAAGTTTTCAAATTTTGCCAGAACCACAAGGGGGGACCCTTACAGCTTTTTCCAATTTTTGATTGCCTCAGAAACTCATGTAAATCATATCAACCATACATAAACCAAACATAATGGTTAATATATAAGTGAAATGAGTAGTTAGGATGCTTTGATTCGCCCAAATACTCGAAGAACAAAAGTTTTCAATTTTTGGCAGAACTACAAGGGGGGACCATTACAGCTTTTTCCAATTTTTGATTGCCTCAGAAACTCATGTAAATTATATCAACCATGCATAAACCAAACATAATCATTAATATATAAGTGAAATGGGTAGTTAGGATGCTTTGATTCGCCCAAATACTCGAAGAACAAAAGTTTTCAATTTTTGGCAGAACCAGAAGGGGTGACCCTTACAGGTTTTTCCAATTTTTGATTGCCTCAGAAACTCATGTAAATCATAACAATCATGCATAAACCAAACATAATCGTTAATATATAAGTGAAATGGGTAGTTAAGATGATTTTATTTGCCCAAATACTCGAAGAACAAAAGTTTTCAATTTTTGGCAGAACCGAAAGGGGGGACCCTTACATCTTTTTCCAATTTTTGATTGCCTCAGAAACTCATGTAAATCATATCAACCATGCATAAACCAAACATAATCATTAATATATAAGTGAAATGGGTAGTTAGGATGCTTTGATTCGCCCAAATACTCGAAGAATAAAAGTTTTCAATTTTTGCCAGAACCACAAGGGGGGACCCTTACAGCTTTTTCCAATTTTTGATTGCCTCAGAAACTCATGTAAATCATATCAACCATGGATAAACCAAACATAATCGTTAATATATAAGTGAAATGAGTAGTTAGGATGCTTTGATTCGCCCAAATACTCGAAGAACAAAAGTTTTCAATTTTTGGCAGAACCACAACTGGGGACCCTTACAGCTTTTTCCAATTTTTGATTGCCTCAGAAACTCATGTAAATCATATCAACCATACATAAACCAAACATAATCGTTAATATAAAAGTGAAATGAGTAGTTAGGATGCTTTTATTCGCCCAAATACTCGAAGAACAAAAGTTTCCAATTTTTGCCAGAACCACAAGGGGGGACCCTTACAGCTTTTTCCAATTTTTGATTGCCTCAGAAACTCATGTAAATCATATCAACCATACATAAACCAAACATAATCGTTAATATAAAAGTGAAATGAGTAGTTAGGATGCTTTTATTCGCCCAAATACTCGAAGAACAAAAGTTTTCAATTTTTGCCAGAACCACAAGGGGGGACCCTTACAGCTTTTTCCAATTTTTGATTGCCTCAGAAACTCATGTAAATCATTTCAACCATACCTAAACCAAACATAATCGTTAATATATAAGTGAAATGGGTAGTTAGGATGCTTTGATTCGCCCAAATACTCGAGGAACAAAAGTTTTCAAATTTTGCCAGAACCACATGGGGGGACCCTTACAGCTTTTTCCAATTTTTGATTGCCTCAGAAACTCATGTAAATCATATCAACCATACATAAACCAAACATAATGGTTATTATATAAGTGAAATGAGTAGTTAGGATGCTTTGATTCGCCCAAATACTCGAATAACAAAAGTTTTCAATTTTTAGCAGAACTACAAGGGGGGACCATTACAGCTTTTTCCAATTTTTGATTGCCTCAGAAACTCATGTAAATTATATCAACCATGCATAAAACAAACATAATCATTAATATATAAGTGAAATGGGTAGTTAGGATGCTTTGATTCGCCCAAATACTCGAAGAACAAAAGTTTTCAATTTTTGGCAGAACCACAAGGGGGGACCCTTACGGCTTTTTCCAATTTTTGATTGCCTCAGAAACTCATGTAAATCATATCAATCATGCATAAACCAAACATAATCGTTAATATATAAGTGAAATGGGTAGTTAGGATGCTTTGATTTGCCCAAATACTCGAAGAACAAAAGTTTTCAATTTTTGGCAGAACCAAAAGGGGGGACCCTTACATCTTTTTCAAATTTTTGATTGCCTCAGAAACTCATGTAAATCATATCAACCATACATAAACCAAACATAATCGTTAATATAAAAGTGAAATGAGTAGTTAGGATGCTTTGATTCGCCCAAATACTCGAAGAACAAAAGTTTTCAATTTTTGCCAGAACCACAAGGGGGGACCCTTACAGCTTTTTCCAATTTTTGATTGCCTCAGAAACTCATGTAAATCATATCAACCATGGATAAACCAAACGTAATCGTTAATATATAAGTGAAATGAGTAGTTAGGATGCTTTGATTCGCCCAAATACTCGAAGAACAAAAGTTTTCAATTTTTGCCAGAACCACAAGGGGGGACCCTTACAGCTTTTTCCAATTTTTGATTGCCTCAGAAACTCATGTAAATCATATCAACCACACCTAAACCAAACATAATCGTTAAAATATAAGTGAAATGAGTAGTTCGGATGCTTTGAGTCACCGAAATACTCGAAGAACAAAAGTTTTCAATTTTTGGCAGAACCAAAAGGGGGACCCTTACATCTTTTTCCAATTTTTGATTGCCTCAGAAACTCATGTAAATCATATCAACCATGCTTAAACCAAACATAATCGTTAATATATAAGTGAAATGGGTAGTTAGGATGCTTTGATTCGCCCAAATACACGAAGAATAAAAGATATCAATTTTTGCCAGAACCACAAGGGGGGACCCTTACAGCTTTTTCCAATTTTTGATTGCCTCAGAAACTCATGTAAATCATATCAACCATGGATAAACCAAACATAATCATTAATATATAAGTGAAATGGGTAGTTAGGACGCTTTGATTCGCCCAAATACTCAAAGAACAAAAGTTTTCAATTTTTGGCAGAACCAAAAGGGGGGACCCTTACATCTTTTTCCAATTTTTGATTGCCTCAGAAACTCATGTAAATTATATCAACCATGCATAAACCAAACATAATCATTAATATATAAGTGAAATGAGTAGTTAGGATGCTTTTATTCGCCCAAATACTCGAAGAACAAAAGTTTTCAATTTTTGCCAGAACCACAAGGGGGGACCCTTACAGCTTTTTCCAATTTTTGATTGCCTCAGAAACTCATGTAAATCATATCAACCATACATAAACCAAACATAATCGTTAATATAAAAGTGAAATGAGTAGTTAGGATGCTTTTATTCGCCCAAATACTCGAAGAACAAAAGTTTTCAATTTTTGCCAGAACCACAAGGGGGGACCCTTACAGCTTTTTCCAATTTTTGATTGCCTCAGAAACTCATGTAAATCATATCAACCATACCTAAACCAAACATAATCGTTAATATATAAGTGAAATGGGTAGTTAGGATGCTTTGATTCGCCCAAATACTCGAGGAACAAAAGTTTTCAAATTTTGCCAGAACCACAAGGGGGGACCCTTACAGCTTTTTCCAATTTTTGATTGCCTCAGAAACTCATGTAAATCATATCAACCATACATAAACCAAACATAATGGTTAATATATAAGTGAAATGAATAGTTAGGATGCTTTGATTCGCCCAAATACTCGAAGAACAAAAGTTTTCAATTTTTGGCAGAACTACAAGGGGGGACCATTACAGCTTTTTCCAATTTTTGATTGCCTCAGAAACTCATGTAAATCATATCAACCATACCTAAACCAAACATAATCGTTAATATATAAGTGAAATGGGTAGTTAGGATGCTTTGATTCGCCCAAATACTCGAGGAACAAAAGTTTTCAAATTTTGCCAGAACCACAAGGGGGGACCCTTACAGCTTTTTCCAATTTTTGATTGCCTCAGAAACTCATGTAAATCATATCAACCACACATAAACCAAACATAATGGTTAATATATAAGTGAAATGAGTAGTTAGGATGCTTTGATTCGCCCAAATACTCGAATAACAAAAGTTTTCAATTTTTGGCAGAACTACAAGGGGGGACCATTACAGCTTTTTCCAATTTTTGATTGCCTCAGAAACTCATGTAAATTATATCAACCATGCATAAACCAAACATAATCATTAATATATAAGTGAAATGGGTAATTAGGATGCTTTTATTCGCCCAAATACTCGAAGAACAAAAGTTTTCAATTTTTGGCAGAACCACAAGGGGGGACCCTTACTGCTTTTTCCAATTTTTGATTGTCTCAGAAACTCATGTAAATCATATCAATCATGCATAAACCAAACATAATCGTTAATATATAAGTGAAATGGGTAGTTAGGATGCTTTGATTTGCCCAAATACTCGAAAAACAAAAGTTTTCAATTTTTGGCAGAACCAAAATGGGGGACCCTTACATCTTTTTCCAATTTTTGATTGCCACAGAAACTCATGTAAATCATATCAACCATGCTTAAACCAAACATAATCGTTAATATATAAGTGAAATGGGTAGTTAGGATGCTTTGATTTGCCCAAATACTCGAAGAACAAAAGTTTTCAATTTTTGGCAGAACCACAAGGGGGGACCCTTACTGCTTTTTCCAATTTTTGATTGTCTCAGAAACTCATGTAAATCATATCAATCATGCATAAACCAAACATAATCGTTAATATATAAGTGAAATGGGTAGTTAGGATGCTTTGATTTGCCCAAATACTCGAAGAACAAAAGTTTTCAATTTTTGGCAGAACCAAAAGGGGGGACCCTTACATCTTTTTCCAATTTTTGATTGCCTCAGAAACTCATGTAAATCATATCAACCATGCATAAACCAAACATAATCGTTAATATATAAGTGAAATGGGTAGTTAGGATGATTTGATTTGCCCAAATACTCGAAGAACAAAAGTTTTCAATTTTTGGCAGAACCAAAAGGGGGGACCCTTACATCTTTTTCCAATTTTTGATTGCCTCAGAAACTCATGTAAATCATATCAACCATGCATAAACCAAACATAATCGTTAATATATAAGTGAAATGGGTAGTTATGATGCTTTGATTCGCCCAAATACTCGAAGAATAAAAGTTTTCAAATTTTGCCAGAACCACAAGGGGGGACCCTTACAGCTTTTTCCAATTTTTGATTGCCTCAGAAACTCATGTAAATCATATCAACCATACCTAAACCAAACATAATCGTTAATATAAAAGTGAAATGGGTAGTTAGGATGCTTTATTCGCCCAAATACTCGAGGAACAAAAGTTTTCAAATTTTGCCAGAACCACAATGGGGGACCCTTACAGCTTTTTCCAATTTTTGATTGCCTCAGAAACTCATGTAAATCATATCAACCATACATAAACCAAACATAATGGTTAAGATATAAGTGAAATGAGTAGTTAGGATGCTTTGATTCGCCCAAATACTCGAATAACAAAAGTTTTCAATTTTTGGCAGAACTACAAGGGGGGACCATTACAGCTTTTTCCAATTTTTGATTGCCTCAGAAACTCATGTAAATCATATCAACCATACATAAACCAAACATAATGGTTATTATATAAGTGAAATGAGTAGTTAGGATGCTTTGATTCGCCCAAATACTCGAATAACAAAAGTTTTCAATTTTTGGCAGAACTACAAGGGGGGACCATTACAGCTTTTTCCAATTTTTGATTGCCTCAGAAACTCATGTAAATTATATCAACCATGCATAAACCAAACATAATCATTAATATATAAGTGAAATGGGTAGTTAGGATGCTTTGATTCGCCCAAATACTCGAAGAACAAAAGTTTTCAATTTTTGGCAGAACCACAAGGGGGGACCCTTACAGCTTTTTCCAATTTTTGATTGCCTCAGAAACTCATGTAAATCATATCAATCATGCATAAACCAAACATAATCGTTAATATATAAGTGAAATGGGAAGTTAGGATGCTTTGATTTGCCCAAATACTCGAAGAACAAAAGTTTTCAATTTTTGGCAGAACCAAAAGGGGGGACCCTTACATCTTTTTCCAATTTTTGATTGCCTCAGAAACTCATGTAAATCATATCAACCATACATAAACCAAACATAATCGTTAATATAAAAGTGAAATGAGTAGTTAGGATGCTTTGATTCGCCCAAATACTCGAAGAACAAAAGTTTTCAATTTTTGCCAGAACCACAAGGGGGGACCCTTACAGCTTTTTCCAATTTTTGATTGCCTCAGAAACTCATGTAAATCATATCAACCATGGATAAACCAAACATAATCGTTAATATATAAGTGAAATGAGTAGTTAGGATGCTTTGATTCGCCCAAATACTCGAAGAACAAAAGTTTTCAATTTTTGCCAGAACCACAAGGGTGGACCCTTACAGCTTTTTCCAATTTTTGATTGCCTCAGAAACTCATGTAAATCATATCAACCACACCTAAACCAAACATAATCGTCAAAATATAAGTGAAATGAGTAGTTCGGATGCTTTGATTCACCCAAATACTCGAAGAACAAAAGTTTTCAATTTTTGGCAGAACCACAAGGGGGGACCCTTACAGCTTCTTCCAATTTTTGATTGCCTCAGAAACTCATGTAAATCACATCAACCATACATAAACCAAACATAATCGTTAATATAAAAGTGAAATGAGTAGTTACGATGCTTTGATTCGCCCAAATACTCTAAGAACAAAAGTTTTCAATTTTTGCCAGAACCACAAGGGGGGACCCTTACAGCTTTTTCCAATTTTTGATTGCCTCAGAAACTCATGTAAATCATATCAACCATACCTAAACCAAACATAATCGTTAATATATAAGTGAAATGGGTTGTTAGGATGCTTTGATTCGCCCAAATACTCGAGGAACAAAAGTTTTCAAATTTTGCCAGAACCACAAGGGGGGACCCTTACAGCTTTTTCCAATTTTTGATTGCCTCAGAAACTCATGTAAATCATATCAACCATACATAAACCAAACATAATGGTTAATATATAAGTGAAATGAGTAGTTAGGATGCTTTGATTCGCCTAAATACTCGAATAACAAAAGTTTTCAATTTTTGGCAGAACTACAAGGGGGGACCATTACAGCTTTTTCCAATTTTTGATTGCCTCAGAAACTCATGTAAATCATATCAACCATACATAAACCAAACATAATGGTTATTATATAAGTGAAATGAGTAGTTAGGATGCTTTGATTCGCCCAAATACTCGAATAACAAAAGTTTTCAATTTTTGGCAGAACTACAAGGGGGGACCCTTACAGCTTTTTCCAATTTTTGATTGCCTCAGAAACTCATGTAAATCATATCAACCATACCTAAACCAAACATAATCGTTAATATATAAGTGAAATGGGTAGTTAGGATGCTTTGATTCGCCCAAATACTCGAGGAACAAAAGTTTTCAAATTTTGCCAGAACCACAAGGGGGGACCCTTACAGCTTTTTCCAATTTTTGATTGCCTCAGAAACTCATGTAAATCATATCAACCATACATAAACCAAACATAATGGTTAATATATAAGTGAAATGAGTAGTTAGGATGCTTTGATTCGCCCAAATACTCGAATAACAAAAGTTTTCAATTTTTGGCAGAACTACAAGGGGGGACCATTACAGCTTTTTCCAATTTTTGATTGCCTCAGAAACTCATGTAAATCACATCAACCATACATAAACCAAACATAATCGTTAATATAAAAGTGAAATGAGTAGTTACGATGCTTTGATTCGCCCAAATACTCTAAGAACAAAAGTTTTCAATTTTTGCCAGAACCACAAGGGGGGACCCTTACAGCTTTTTCCAATTTTTGATTGCCTCAGAAACTCATGTAAATCATATCAACCATACCTAAACCAAACATAATCGTTAATATATAAGTGAAATGGGTTGTTAGGATGCTTTGATTCGCCCAAATACTCGAATAACAAAAGTTTTCAATTTTTGGCAGAACTACAAGGGGGGACCATTACAGCTTTTTCCAATTTTTGATTGCCTCAGAAACTCATGTAAATTATATCAACCATGCATAAACCAAACATAATCATTAATATATAAGTGAAATGGGTAGTTAGGATGCTTTGATTCGCCCAAATACTCGAAGAACAAAAGTTTTCAATTTTTGGCAGAACCACAAGGGGGGACCCTTACAGCTTTTTCCAATTTTTGATTGCCTCAGAAACTCATGTAAATCATATCAATCATGCATAAACCAAACATAATCGTTAATATATAAGTGAAATGGGAAGTTAGGATGCTTTGATTTGCCCAAATACTCGAAGAACAAAAGTTTTCAATTTTTGGCAGAACCAAAAGGGGGGACCCTTACATCTTTTTCCAATTTTTGATTGCCTCAGAAACTCATGTAAATCATATCAACCATACATAAACCAAACATAATCGTTAATATAAAAGTGAAATGAGTAGTTAGGATGCTTTGATTCGCCCAAATACTCGAAGAACAAAAGTTTTCAATTTTTGCCAGAACCACAAGGGGGGACCCTTACAGCTTTTTCCAATTTTTGATTGCCTCAGAAACTCATGTAAATCATATCAACCATGGATAAACCAAACATAATCGTTAATATATAAGTGAAATGAGTAGTTAGGATGCTTTGATTCGCCCAAATACTCGAAGAACAAAAGTTTTCAATTTTTGCCAGAACCACAAGGGTGGACCCTTACAGCTTTTTCCAATTTTTGATTGCCTCAGAAACTCATGTAAATCATATCAACCACACCTAAACCAAACATAATCGTCAAAATATAAGTGAAATGAGTAGTTCGGATGCTTTGATTCACCCAAATACTCGAAGAACAAAAGTTTTCAATTTTTGGCAGAACCACAAGGGGGGACCCTTACAGCTTCTTCCAATTTTTGATTGCCTCAGAAACTCATGTAAATCACATCAACCATACATAAACCAAACATAATCGTTAATATAAAAGTGAAATGAGTAGTTACGATGCTTTGATTCGCCCAAATACTCTAAGAACAAAAGTTTTCAATTTTTGCCAGAACCACAAGGGGGGACCCTTACAGCTTTTTCCAATTTTTGATTGCCTCAGAAACTCATGTAAATCATATCAACCATACCTAAACCAAACATAATCGTTAATATATAAGTGAAATGGGTTGTTAGGATGCTTTGATTCGCCCAAATACTCGAGGAACAAAAGTTTTCAAATTTTGCCAGAACCACAAGGGGGGACCCTTACAGCTTTTTCCAATTTTTGATTGCCTCAGAAACTCATGTAAATCATATCAACCATACATAAACCAAACATAATGGTTAATATATAAGTGAAATGAGTAGTTAGGATGCTTTGATTCGCCTAAATACTCGAATAACAAAAGTTTTCAATTTTTGGCAGAACTACAAGGGGGGACCATTACAGCTTTTTCCAATTTTTGATTGCCTCAGAAACTCATGTAAATCATATCAACCATACATAAACCAAACATAATGGTTATTATATAAGTGAAATGAGTAGTTAGGATGCTTTGATTCGCCCAAATACTCGAATAACAAAAGTTTTCAATTTTTGGCAGAACTACAAGGGGGGACCCTTACAGCTTTTTCCAATTTTTGATTGCCTCAGAAACTCATGTAAATCATATCAACCATACCTAAACCAAACATAATCGTTAATATATAAGTGAAATGGGTAGTTAGGATGCTTTGATTCGCCCAAATACTCGAGGAACAAAAGTTTTCAAATTTTGCCAGAACCACAAGGGGGGACCCTTACAGCTTTTTCCAATTTTTGATTGCCTCAGAAACTCATGTAAATCATATCAACCATACATAAACCAAACATAATGGTTAATATATAAGTGAAATGAGTAGTTAGGATGCTTTGATTCGCCCAAATACTCGAATAACAAAAGTTTTCAATTTTTGGCAGAACCACAAGGGGGGACCCTTACAGCTTTTTCCAATTTTTGATTGCCTCAGAAACTCATGTAAATCATATCAACCATACCTAAACCAAACATAATCGTTAATATATAAGTGAAATGGGTAGTTAGGATGCTTTGATTCGCCCAAATACTCGAGGAACAAAAGTTTTCAATTTTTGCCAGAACCACAAGGGGGGACCCTTACAGCTTTTTCCAATTTTTGATTGCCTCAGAAACTCATGTAAATCATATCAACCACACCTAAACCAAACATAATCGTTAAAATATAAGTGAAATGAGTAGTTAGGATGCTTTGATTCGCCCAAATACTCGAATAACAAAAGTTTTCAATTTTTGGCAGAACCACAAGAGGGGACCCTTACAGCTTTTTCCAATTTTTGATTGCCTCAGAAACTCATGTAAATCATATCAACCATACCTAAACCAAACATAATCGTTAATATATAAGTGAAATGGGTAGTTAGGATGCTTTGATTCGCCCAAATACTCGAGGAACAAAAGTTTTCAATTTTTGCCAGAACCACAAGGGGGGACCCTTACAGCTTTTTCCAATTTTTGATTGCCTCAGAAACTCATGTAAATCATATCAACCACACCTAAACCAAACATAATCGTTAAAATATAAGTGAAATGAGTAGTTCGGATGCTTTGATTCACCCAAATACTCGAAGAACAAAAGTTTTCAATTTTTGGCAGAACCACAAGGGGGGACCCTTACAGCTTCTTCCAATTTTTGATTGCCTCAGAAACTCATGTAAATCACATCAACCATACATAAACCAAACATAATCGTTAATATAAAAGTGAAATGAGTAGTTACGATGCTTTGATTCGCCCAAATACTCTAAGAACAAAAGTTTTCAATTTTTGCCAGAACCACAAGGGGGGACCCTTACAGCTTTTTCCAATTTTTGATTGCCTCAGAAACTCATGTAAATCATATCAACCACACCTAAACCAAACATAATCGTTAAAATATAAGTGAAATGAGTAGTTCGGATGCTTTGATTCACCCAAATACTCGAAGAACAAAAGTTTTCAATTTTTGGCAGAACCACAAGGGGGTACCCTTACAGCTTCTTCCAATTTTTGATTGCCTCAGAAACTCATGTAAATCACATCAACCATACATAAACCAAACATAATCGTTAATATAAAAGTGAAATGAGTAGTTACGATGCTTTGATTCGCCCAAATACTCTAAGAACAAAAGTTTTCAATTTTTGCCAGAACCACAAGGGGGGACCCTTACAGCTTTTTCCAATTTTTGATTGCCTCAGAAACTCATGTAAATCACATCAACCATACATAAACCAAACATAATCGTTAATATATAAGTTAAATGGGTAGTTAGGATGCTTTGATTCGCCCAAATACTCGAGGAACAAAAGTTTTCAAATTTTGCCAGAACCACAAGGGGGGACCCTTACAGCTTTTTCCAATTTTTGATTGCCTCAGAAACTCATGTAAATCATATCAACCATACATAAACCAAACATAATGGTTAATATATAAGTGAAATGAGTAGTTAGGATGCTTTGATTCGCCCAAATACTCGAAGAACAAAAGTTTTCAATTTTTGGCAGAACCACAAGGGGGGACCCTTACAGCTTTTTCCAATTTTTGATTGCCTCAGAAACTCATGTAAATCATATCAACCATACCTAAACCAAACATAATCGTTAATATATAAGTGAAATGGGTAGTTAGGATGCTTTGATTCGCCCAAATACTCGAGGAACAAAAGTTTTCAAATTTTGCCAGAACCACAAGGGGGGACCCTTACAGCTTTTTCCAATTTTTGATTGCCTCAGAAACTCATGTAAATCATATCAACCATACATAAACCAAACATAATGGTTAATATATAAGTGAAATGAGTAGTTAGGATGCTTTGATTCGCCCAAATACTCGAATAACAAAAGTTTTCAATTTTTGGCAGAACCACAAGGGGGGACCCTTACAGCTTTTTCCAATTTTTGATTGCCTCAAAAACTCATGTAAATCATATCAACCATACCTAAACCAAACATAATCGTTAATATATAAGTGAAATGGGTAGTTAGGATGCTTTGATTCGCCCAAATACTCGAGGAACAAAAGTTTTCAATTTTTGCCAGAACCACAAGGGGGGACCCTTACAGCTTTTTCCAATTTTTGATTGCCTCAGAAACTCATGTAAATCACATCAACCATACATAAACCAAACATAATCGTTAATATAAAAGTGAAATGAGTAGTTACGATGCTTTGATTCGCCCAAATACTCTAAGAACAAAAGTTTTCAATTTTTGCCAGAACCACAAGGGGGGACCCTTACAGCTTTTTCCAATTTTTGATTGCCTCAGAAACTCATGTAAATCACATCAACCATACATAAACCAAACATAATCGTTAATATATAAGTTAAATGGGTAGTTAGGATGCTTTGATTCGCCCAAATACTCGAGGAACAAAAGTTTTCAAATTTTGCCAGAACCACAAGGGGGGACCCTTACAGCTTTTTCCAATTTTTGATTGCCTCAGAAACTCATGTAAATCACATCAACCATACATAAACCAAACATAATCATTAATATAAAAGTGAAATGAGTAGTTAGGATGCTTTTATTCGCCCAAATACGAGAAGAACAAAAGTTTTCAATTTTTGCCAGAACCACAAGGGGGGACCCTTACAGCTTTTTCCAATTTTTGATTGCCTCAGAAACTCATGTAAATCATATCAACCATACCTAAACCAAACATAATCGTTAATATATAAGTGAAATGGGTAGTTAGGATGCTTTGATTCGCCCAAATACTCGAGGAACAAAAGTTTTCAAATTTTGCCAGAACCACAAGGGGGGACCCTTACAGCTTTTTCCAATTTTTGATTGCCTCAGAAACTCATGTAAATCATATCAACCATACATAAACCAAACATAATGGTTAATATATAAGTGAAATGAGTAGTTAGGATGCTTTGATTCGCCCAAATACTCGAATAACAAAAGTTTTCAATTTTTGGCAGAACCACAAGGGGGGACCCTTACAGCTTTTTCCAATTTTTGATTGCCTCAGAAACTCATGTAAATCATATCAACCATACCTAAACCAAACATAATCGTTAATATATAAGTGAAATGGGTAGTTAGGATGCTTTGATTCGCCCAAATACTCGAGGAACAAAAGTTTTCAATTTTTGCCAGAACCACAAGGGGGGACCCTTACAGCTTTTTCCAATTTTTGATTGCCTCAGAAACTCATGTAAATCATATCAACCACACCTAAACCAAACATAATCGTTAAAATATAAGTGAAATGAGTAGTTCGGATGCTTTGATTCACCCAAATACTCGAAGAACAAAAGTTTTCAATTTTTGGCAGAACCACAAGGGGGGACCCTTACAGCTTTTTCCAATTTTTGATTGCCTCAGAAACTCATGTAAATCATATCAACCATACCTAAACCAAACATAATCGTTAATATATAAGTGAAATGGGTAGTTAGGATGCTTTGATTCGCCCAAATACTCGAGGAACAAAAGTTTTCAAATTTTGCCAGAACCACAAGGGGGGACCCTTACAGCTTTTTCCAATTTTTGATTGCCTCAGAAACTCATGTAAATCATATCAACCTTACATAAACCAAACATAATGGTTAATATATAAGTGAAATGAGTAGTTAGGATGCTTTGATTCGCCCAAATACTCGAATAACAAAAGTTTTCAATTTTTGGCAGAACCACAAGGGGGGACCCTTACAGCTTTTTCCAATTTTTGATTGCCTCAGAAACTCATGTAAATCATATCAACCATACCTAAACCAAACATAATCATTAATATATAAGTGAAATGGGTAGTTAGGATGCTTTGATTCGCCCAAATACTCGAGGAACAAAAGTTTTCAATTTTTGCCAGAACCACAAGGGGGGACCCTTACAGCTTTTTCCAATTTTTGATTGCCTCAGAAACCCATGTAAATCATATCAACCACACATAAACCAAACATAATCGTTAAAATATAAGTGAAATGAGTAGTTCGGATGCTTTGATTCACCCAAATACTCGAAGAACAAAAGTTTTCAATTTTTGGCAGAACCACAAGGGGGGACCCTTACAGCTTCTTCCAATTTTTGATTGCCTCAGAAACTCATGTAAATCACATCAACCATACATAAACCAAACATAATCGTTAATATAAAAGTGAAATGAGTAGTTACGATGCTTTGATTCGCCCAAATACTCTAAGAACAAAAGTTTTCAATTTTTGCCAGAACCACAAGGGGGGACCCTTACAGCTTTTTCCAATTTTTGATTGCCTCAGAAACTCATGTAAATCACATCAACCATACATAAACCAAACATAATCGTTAATATATAAGTTAAATGGGTAGTTAGGATGCTTTGATTCGCCCAAATACTCGAGGAACAAAAGTTTTCAAATTTTGCCAGAACCACAAGGGGGGACCCTTACAGCTTTTTCCAATTTTTGATTGCCTCAGAAACTCATGTAAATCACATCAACCATACATAAACCAAACATAATTATTAATATAAAAGTGAAATGAGTAGTTAGGATGCTTTTATTCGCCCAAATACGAGAAGAACAAAAGTTTTCAATTTTTGCCAGAACCACAAGGGGGGACCATTACAGCTTTTTCCAATTTTTGATTGCCTCAGAAACTCATGTAAATTATATCAACCATGCATAAACCAAACATAATCATTAATATATAAGTGAAATGGGTAGTTAGGATGCTTTGATTCGCCCAAATACTCGAAGAACAAAAGTTTTCAATTTTTGGCAGAACCACAAGGGGGGACCCTTACAGCTTTTTCCAATTTTTGATTGCCTCAGAAACTCATGTAAATCATATCAATCATGCATAAACCAAACATAATCGTTAATATATAAGTGAAATGGGTAGTTAGGATGCTTTGATTTGCCCAAATACTCGAAGAACAAAAGTTTTCAATTTTTGGCAGAACCAAAAGGGGGGACCCTTACATCTTTTTCCAATTTTTGATTGCCTCAGAAACTCATGTAAATCATATCAACAATACATAAACCAAACATAATCGTTAATATAAAAGTGAAATGAGTAGTTAGGATGCTTTGATTCGTCCAAATACTCGAAGAACAAAAGTTTTCAATTTTTGCCAGAACCACAAGGGGGGACCCTTACAGCTTTTTCCAATTTTTGATTGCCTCAGAAACTCATGTAAATCATATCAACCATACCTAAACCAAACATAATCGTTAATATATAAGTGAAATGGGTAGTTAGGATGCTTTGATTCGCCCAAATACTCGAGGAACAAAAGTTTTCAAATTTTGCCAGAACCACAAGGGGGGACCCTTACAGCTTTCTCCAATTTTTGATTGCCTCAGAAACTCATGTAAATCATATCAACCATACCTAAACCAAACATAATCGTTAATATATAAGTGAAATGGGTAGTTAGGATGCTTTGATTCGCCCAAATACTCGAGGAACAAAACTTTTCAAATTTTGCCAGAACCACAAGGGGGGACCCTTACAGCTTTTTCCAATTTTTGATTGCCTCAGAAACTCATATAAATCATATCAACCATACATAAACCAAACATAATGGTTAATATATAAGTGAAATGAGTAGTTAGGATGCTTTGATTCGCCCAAATACTCGAATAACAAAAGTTTTCAATTTTTGGCAGAACTTCAAGGGGGGACCATTACAGCTTTTTCCAATTTTTGATTGCCTCAGAAACTCATGTAAATTATATCAACCATGCATAAACCAAACATAATCATTAATATATAAGTGAAATGGGTAGTTAGGATGCTTTGATTCGCCCAAATACTCGAAGAACAAAAGTTTTCAATTTTTGGCAGAACCACAAGGGGGGACCCTTACAGCTTTTTCCAATTTTTGATTGCCTCAGAAACTTATGTAAATCATATCAATCATGCATAAACCAAACATAATCGTTAATATATAAGTGAAATGGGTAGTTAGGATGCTTTGATTTGCGCAAATACTCGAAGAACAAAAGTTTTCAATTCTTGGCAGAACCAAAAGGGGGGACCCTTACATCTTTTTCCAATTTTTGATTGCCTCAGAAACTCATGTAAATCATATCAACCATGCTTAAACCAAACATAATCGTTAATATATAAGTGAAATGGGTAGTTAGGATGCTTTGATTTGCCCAAATACTCGAAGAACAAAAGTTTTCAATTTTTGGCAGAACCAAAAGGGGGGACCCTTACATCTTTTTCCAATTTTTGATTGCCTCAGAAACTCATGTAAATCATATCAACCATACATAAACCAAACATAATCGTTAATATAAAAGTTAAATGAGTAGTTAGGATGCTTTGATTCGCCCAAATACTCGAAGAACAAAAGTTTTCAATTTTTGCCAGAACCACAAGGGGGGACCCTTACAGCTTTTTCCAATTTTTGATTGCCTCAGAAACTCATGTAAATCATATCAACCACACCTAAACCAAACATAATCGTTAAAATATAAGTGAAATGAGTAGTTCGGATGCTTTGATTCACCCAAATACTCGAAGAACAAAAGTTTTCAATTTTTGGCAGAACCACAAGGGGGGACCCTTACAGCTTCTTCCAATTTTTGATTGCCTCAGAAACTCATGTAAATCACATCAACCATACATAAACCAAACATAATCGTTAATATAAAAGTGAAATGAGTAGTTACGATGCTTTGATTCGCCCAAATACTCTAAGAACAAAAGTTTTCAATTTTTGCCAGAACCACAAGGGGGGACCCTTACAGCTTTTTCCAATTTTTGATTGCCTCAGAAACTCATGTAAATCACATCAACCATACATAAACCAAACATAATCGTTAATATATAAGTTAAATGGGTAGTTAGGATGCTTTGATTCGGCCAAATACTCGAGGAACAAAAGTTTTCAAATTTTGCCAGAACCACAAGGGGGGACCCTTACAGCTTTTTCCAATTTTTGATTGCCTCAGAAACTCATGTAAATCATATCAACCATACATAAACCAAACATAATGGTTAATATATAAGTGAAATGAGTAGTTAGGATGCTTTGATTCGCCCAAATACTCGAAGAACAAAAGTTTTCAATTTTTGGCAGAACCACAAGGGGGGACCCTTACAGCTTTTTCCAATTTTTGATTGCCTCAGAAACTCATGTAAATCATATCAACCATGCATAAACAAAACATAATCATTAATATATGTGTGAAATGGGTAGTTAGGATGCTTTGATTCTCCCAAATACTCGAAGAACAAAAGTTTCCAATTTTTGCCAGAACCACAAGGGGGGACCCTTAGAGCTTTTTCCAATTTTTGATTGCCTCAGAAACTCATGTAAATCATTTCAACCATACATAAACCAAACATAATGGTTAATATATAAGTGAAATGAGTAGTTAGGATGCTTTGATTCCCCCAAATACTCGAAGAACAAAAGTTTTCAATTTTTGCTAGAACCACAAGGGGGGACCCTTACAGCTTTTTCCAATTTTTGATTGCCTCAGAAACTCATGTAAATCATATCAACCATACATAAACCAAACATAATCATTAATATAAAAGTGAAATGAGTAGTTAGGATGCTTTTATTCGCCCAAATACGAGAAGAACAAAAGTTTTCAATTTTTGCCAGAACCACAAGGGGGGACCCTTACAGCTTTTTCCAATTTTTGATTGCCTCAGAAACTCATGTAAATCATATCAACCATACCTAACCCAAACATAATCGTTAATATATAAGTGAAATGGGTAGTTAGGATGCTTTGATTCGCCCAAATACTCGAGGAACAAAAGTTTTCAAATTTTGCCAGAACCACAAGGGGGGACCCTTACAGCTTTTTCCAATTTTTGATTGCCTCAGAAACTCATGTAAATCATATCAACCATACATAAACCAAACATAATGGTTAATACATAAGTGAAATGAGTAGTTAGGATGCTTTGATTCGCCCAAATACTCGAATAACAAAAGTTTTCAATTTTTGGCAGAACCACAAGGGGGGACCCTTACAGCTTTTTCCAATTTTTGATTGCCTCAGAAACTCATGTAAATCATATCAACCATACCTAAACCAAACATAATCGTTAATATATAAGTGAAATGGGTAGTTAGGATGCTTTGATTCGCCCAAATACTCGAGGAACAAAAGTTTTCAAATTTTGCCAGAACCACAAGGGGGGACCCTTACAGCTTTTTCCAATTTTTGATTGCCTCAGAAACTCATGTAAATCATATCAACCACACCTAAACCAAACATAATCGTTAAAATATAAGTGAAATGAGTAGTTCGGATGCTTTGATTCACCCAAATACTCGAAGAACAAAAGTTTTCAATTTTTGGCAGAACCACAAGGGGGGACCCTTACAGCTTCTTCCAATTTTTGATTGCCTCAGAAACTCATGTAAATCACATCAACCATACATAAACCAAACATAATCGTTAATATAAAAGTGAAATGAGTAGTTACGATGCTTTGATTCGCCCAAATACTCTAAGAACAAAAGTTTTCAATTTTTGCCAGAACCACAAGGGGGGACCCTTACAGCTTTTTCCAATTTTTGATTGCCTCAGAAACTCATGTAAATCACATCAACCATACATAAACCAAACATAATCGTTAATATATAAGTTAAATGGGTAGTTAGGATGCTTTGATTCGCCCAAATACTCGAGGAACAAAAGTTTTCAAATTTTGCCAGAACCACAAGGGGGGACCCTTACAGCTTTTTCCAATTTTTGATTGCCTCAGAAACTCATGTAAATCATATCAACCATACATAAACCAAACATAATGGTTAATATATAAGTGAAATGAGTAGTTAGGATGCTTTGATTCGCCCAAATACTCGAAGAACAAAAGTTTTCAATTTTTGGCAGAACCACAAAGGGGGACCCTTACAGCTTTTTCCAATTTTTGATTGCCTCAGAAACTCATGTAAATCATATCAACCATGCATAAACAAAACATAATCGTTAATATATGTGTGAAATGGGTAGTTAGGATGCTTTGATTCGCCCAAATACTCGAACAACAAAAGTTTCCAATTTTTGCCAGAACCACAAGGGGGGACCCTTAGAGCTTTTTCCAATTTTTGATTGCCTCAGAAACTCATGTAAATCATTTCAACCATAAATAAACCAAACATAATGGTTAATATATAAGTGAAATGAGTAGTTAGGATGCTTTGATTCGCCCAAATACTCGAAGAACAAAAGTTTTCAATTTTTGCCAGAACCACAAGGGGGGACCCTTACAGCTTTTTCCAATTTTTGATTGCCTCAGAAACTCATGTAAATCATATCAACCATACATAAACCAAACATAATCATTAATATAAAAGTGAAATGAGTAGTTAGGATGCTTTTATTCGCCCAAATACGAGAAGAACAAAAGTTTTCAATTTTTGCCAGAACCACAAGGGGGGACCCTTACAGCTTTTTCCAATTTTTGATTGCCTCAGAAACTCATGTAAATCATATCAAACATACCTAAACCAAACATAATCGTTAATATATAAGTGAAATGGGTAGTTAGGATGCTTTGATTCGCCCAAATACTCGAGGAACAAAAGTTTTCAAATTTTGCCAGAACCACAAGGGGGGACCCTTACAGCTTTTTCCAATTTTTGATTGCCTCAGAAACTCATGTAAATCATATCAACCATACATAAACCAAACATAATGGTTAATATATAAGTGAAATGAGTAGTTAGGATGCTTTGATTCGCCCAAATACTCGAATAACAAAAGTTTTCAATTTTTGGCAGAACCACAAGGGGGGACCCTTACAGCTTTTTCCAATTTTTAATTGCCTCAGAAACTCATGTAAATCATATCAACCATACCTAAACCAAACATAATCGTTAATATATAAGTGAAATGGGTAGTTAGGATGCTTTGATTCGCCCAAATACTCGAGGAACAAAAGTTTTCAAATTTTGCCAGAACCACAAGGGGGGACCCTTACAGCTTTTTCCAATTTTTGATTGCCTCAGAAACTCATGTAAATCATATCAACCACACCTAAACCAAACATAATCGTTAAAATATAAGTGAAATGAGTAGTTCGGATGCTTTGATTCACCCAAATACTCGAAGAACAAAAGTTTTCAATTTTTGGCAGAACCACAAGGGGGGACCCTTACAGCTTCTTCCAATTTTTGATTGCCTCAGAAACTCATGTAAATCACATCAACCATACATAAACCAAACATAATCGTTAATATAAAAGTGAAATGAGTAGTTACGATGCTTTGATTCGCCCAAATACTCTAAGAACAAAAGTTTTCAATTTTTGCCAGAACCACAAGGGGGGACCCTTACAGCTTTTTCCAATTTTTGATTGCCTCAGAAACTCATGTAAATCACATCAACCATACATAAACAAAACATAATCGTTAATATATAAGTTAAATGGGTAGTTAGGATGCTTTGATTCGCCCAAATACTCGAGGAACAAAAGTTTTCAAATTTTGCCAGAACCACAAGGGGGGACCCTTACAGCTTTTTCCAATTTTTGATTGCCTCATAAACTCATGTAAATCATATCAACCATACATAAACCAAACATAATGGTTAATATATAAGTGAAATGAGTAGTTAGGATGCTTTGATTCGCCCAAATACTCGAAGAACAAAAGTTTTCAATTTTTGGCAGAACCACAAGGGGGGACCCTTACAGCTTTTTCCAATTTTTGATTGCCTCAGAAACTCATGTAAATCATATCAACCATGCATAAACAAAACATAATCATTAATATATGTGTGAAATGGGTAGTTAGGATGCTTTGATTCGCCCAAATACTCGAAGAACAAAAGTTTCCAATTTTTGCCAGAACCACAAGGGGGGACCCTTAGAGCTTTTTCCAATTTTTGATTGCCTCAGAAACTCATGTAAATCATTTCAACCATACATAAACCAAACATAATGGTTAATATATAAGTGAAATGAGTAGTTAGGCTGCTTTCATTCGCCCAAATACTCGAAGAACAAAAGTTTTCAATTTTTGCCAGAACCACAAGGGGGGACCCTTACAGCTTTTTCCAATTTTTGATTGCCTCAGAAACTCATGTAAATCATATCAACCATACATAAACCAAACATAATCATTAATATAAAAGTGAAATGAGTAGTTAGGATGCTTTTATTCGCCCAAATACGAGAAGAACAAAAGTTTTCAATTTTTGCCAGAACCACAAGGGGGGACCCTTACAGCTTTTTCCAATTTTTGATTGCCTCAGAAACTCATGTAAATCATATCAACCATACCTATACCAAACATAATCGTTAATATATAAGTGAAATGGGTAGTTAGGATGCTTTGATTCGCCCAAATACTCAAGGAACAAAAGTTTTCAAATTTTGCCAGAACCACAAGGGGGGACCCTTACAGCTTTTTCCAATTTTTGATTGCCTCAGAAACTCATGTAAATCATATCAACCATACATAAACCAAACATAATGGTTAATATATAAGTGAAATGAGTAGTGAGGATGCTTTGATTCGCCCAAATACTCGAAGAACAAAAGTTTTCAATTTTTGGCAGAACTACAAGGGGGGACCATTACAGCTTTTTCCAATTTTTGATTGCCTCAGAAACTCATGTAAATTATATCAACCATGCATAAACCAAACATAATCATTAATATATAAGTTAAATGGGTAGTAAGGATGCTTTGATTCGCCCAAATACTCGAAGAACAAAAGTTTTCAATTTTTGGCAGAACCACAAGGGGGGACCCTTACAGCTTTTTCCAATTTTTGATTGCCTCAGAAACTCATGTAAATCATGTCAACCACGCGTAAACCAAACATAATCTTTAATAAATAAGTGAAATGGGTAGTTAGGATGCTTTCATTCGCCCAAATACTCGAAGAACAAAAGTTTTCAATTTTTGGCAGAACCACAAGGGGGGACCCTTACAGCTTTTTCCAATTTTTGATTGCCTCAGAAACTCTTGTAAATCATATCAACCATACATAAACCAAACATAATCATTAATATATAGTGAAATGAGTAGTTAGGATGCTTTGATTCAGCCAAATACTCGAAGAACAAAAGTTTTCAATTTTTGGCAGAACCACAAGGGGGGACCCTTACAGCTTTTTCCAATTTTTGATTGCCTCAGAAACTCATGTAAATCATATCAACCATGCATAAACCAAACATAATCATTAATATATGTGTGAAATGGGTAGTTAGGATTCTTTGATTCGCCCAAATACTCGAAGAACAAAAGTTTTCAAATTTTGCCAGAACCACAAGGGGGGACCCTTACAGCTTTTTCCAATTTTTGATTGCCTCAGAAACTCATGTAAATCATATCAACCATGCATAAACCAAACATAATCGTTAATATAAAAGTGAAATGAGTAGTTAGGATGCTTTTATTCGCCCAAATACTCGAAGAACAAAAGTTTTCAATTTTTGCCAGAACCACAAGGGGGGACCCTTACAGCTTTTTCCAATTTTTGATTGCCTCAGAAACTCATGTAAATCATATCAACCATACCTAAACCAAACATAATCGTTAATATATAAGTGAAATGGGTAGTTAGGATGCTTTGATTCGCCCAAATACTCGAGGAACAAAAGTTTTCAAATTTTGCCAGAACCACAAGGGGGGACCCTTACAGCTTTTTCCAATTTTTGATTGCCTCAGAAACTCATGTAAATCATATCAACCATACATAAACCAAACATAATGGTTAATATATAAGTGAAATGAGTAGTGAGGATGCTTTGATTCGCCCAAATACTCGAAGAACAAAAGTTTTCAATTTTTGGCAGAACTACAAGGGGGGACCGTTACAGCTTTTTCCAATTTTTGATTGCCTCAGAAACTCATGTAAATTATATCAACCATGCATAAACCAAACATAATCATTAATATATAAGTTAAATGGGTAGTTAGGATGCTTTGATTCGCCCAAATACTCGAAGAACAAAAGTTTTCAATTTTTGGCAGAACCACAAGGGGGGACCCTTACAGCTTTTTCCAATTTTTGATTGCCTCAGAAACTCATGTAAATCATATCAATCATGCATAAACCAAACATAATCGTTAATATATAAGTGAAATGGGTAGTTAGGATGCTTTGATTTGCCCAAATACTCGAAGAACAAAAGTTTTCAATTTTTGGCAGAACCAAAAGGGGGGACCCTTACATCTTTTTCCAATTTTTGATTGCCTCAGAAACTCATGTAAATCATATCAACCATGCATAAACCAAACATAATCGTTAATATATAAGTGAAATGGGTAGTTAGGATGCTTTGATTCGCCCAAATACTCGAAGAACAAAAGTTTTCAATTTTTGCCAGAATCACAAGGGGGGACCCTTACAGCTTTTTCCAATTTTTGATTGCCTCAGAAACTCATGTAAATCATATCAACCATGGATAAACCAAACATAATCGTTAATATTTAAGTGAAATGAGTAGTTAGGATGCTTTAATTCGCCCAAATACTCGAAGAACAAAAGTTTTCAATTTTTGGCAGAACCACAAGGGGGGACCCTTACAGCTTTTTCCAATTTTTGATTGCCTCAGAAACTCATGTAAATCATATCAACCATGGATAAACCAAACATAATCGTTAATATTTAAGTGAAATGGGTAGTTAGGATGCTTTAATTCGCCCAAATACTCGAAGAACAAAAGTTTTCAATTTTTGGCAGAACCACAAGGGGGGACCCTTACAGCTTTTTCCAATTTTTGATTGCCTCAGAAACTCATGTAAATCATGTTAACCACGCGTAAACCAAACATAATCTTTAATAAATAAGTGAAATGGGTAGTTAGGATGCTTTGATTCACCCAAATACTCGAAGAACAAAAGTTTTCAATTTTTGGCAGAACCACAAGGGGGGACCCTTACAGCTTTTTCCAATTTTTGATTGCCTCAGAAACTCATGTAAATCATATCAACCATACATAAACCAAACATAATGGTTAATATATAAGTTAAATGAGTAGTTAGGATGCTTTGATTCACCCAAATACTCGAAGAACAAAAGTTTTCAATTTTTGCCAGAACCACAAGGGGGGACCCTTACAGCTTTTTCCAATTTTTGATTGCCTCAGAAACTCATGTAAATCGTATCAACCGTACATAAACCAAACATAATGGTTAATATATAAGTGAAATGAGTAGTTAGGATGCTTTGATTCGCCCAAATACTCGAAGAACAAAAGTTTTCAATTTTTGGCAGAACCACAAGGGGGGACCCTTACAGCTTTTTCTGATTGCCTCAGAAACTCATGTAAATCATATCAACCATACATAAACCAAACATAATCGTTAATATATATGTGAAATGGGTAGTTAGGATGCTTTGATTCGCCCAAATACTCGAGGAACAAAAGTTTTCAAATTTTGCCAGAACCACAAGGGGGGACCCTTACAGCTTTTTCCAATTTTTGATTGCCTCAGAAACTCATGTAAATCATATCAACCATACATAAACCAAACATAATGGTTAATATATAAGTGAAATGAGTAGTGAGGATGCTTTGATTCGCCCAAATACTCGAAGAACAAAAGTTTTCAATTTTTGGCAGAACTACAAGGGGGGACCATTACAGCTTTTTCCAATTTTTGATTGCCTCAGAAACTCATGTAAATTATATCAACCATGCATAAACCAAACATAATCATTAATATATAAGTTAAATGGGTAGTTAGGATGCTTTGATTCGCCCAAATACTCGAAGAACAAAAGTTTTCAATTTTTGGCAGAACCACAAGGGGGGACCCTTACAGCTTTTTCCAATTTTTGATTGCCTCAGAAACTCATGTAAATCATATCAATCATGCATAAACCAAACATAATCGTTAATATATAAGTGAAATGGGTAGTTAGGATGCTTTGATTTGCCCAAATACTCGAAGAACAAAAGTTTTCAATTTTTGGCAGAACCAAAAGGGGGGACCCTTGCATCTTTTTCCAATTTTTGATTGCCTCAGAAACTCATGTAAATCATATCAACCATGCATAAACCAAACATAATCGTTAATATATAAGTGAAATGGGTAGTTAGGATGCTTTGATTCGCCCAAATACTCGAAGAACAAAATTTTTCAATTTTTGCCAGAATCACAAGGGGGGACCCTTACAGGCTTTTCCAATTTTTGATTGCCTCAGAAACTCATGTAAATCATATCAACCATGGATAAACCAAACATAATCGTTAATATTTAAGTGAAATGAGTAGTTAGGATGCTTTAATTCGCCCAAATACTCGAAGAACAAAAGTTTTCAATTTTTGGCAGAACCACAAGGGGGGACCCTTACAGCTTTTTCCAATTTTTGATTGCCTCAGAAACTCATGTAAATCATATCAACCATGGATAAACCAAACATAATCGTTAATATTTAAGTGAAATGGGTAGTTAGGATGCTTTAATTCGCCCAAATACTCGACGAACAAAAGTTTTCAATTTTTGGCAGAACCACAAGGGGGGACCCTTACAGCTTTTTCCAATTTTTGATTGCCTCAGAAACTCATGTAAATCATGTTAACCACGCGTAAACCAAACATAATCTTTAATAAATAAGTGAAATGGGTAGTTAGGATGCTTTGATTCACCCAAATACTCGAAGAACAAAAGTTTTCAATTTTTGGCAGAACCACAAGGGGGGACCCTTACAGCTTTTTCCAATTTTTGATTGCCTCAGAAACTCATGTAAATCATATCAACCATACATAAACCAAACATAATGGTTAATATATAAGTTAAATGAGTAGTTAGGATGCTTTGATTCACCCAAATACTCGAAGAACAAAAGTTTTCAATTTTTGCCAGAACCACAAGGGGGGACCCTTACAGCTTTTTCCAATTTTTGATTGCCTCAGAAACTCATGTAAATCGTATCAACCGTACATAAACCAAACATAATGGTTAATATATAAGTGAAATGAGTAGTTAGGATGCTTTGATTCGCCCAAATACTCGAAGAACAAAAGTTTTCAATTTTTGGCAGAACCACAAGGGGGGACCCTTACAGCTTTTTCTGATTGCCTCAGAAACTCATGTAAATCATATCAACCATACATAAACCAAACATAATCGTTAATATATATGTTAAATGGGTAGTTAGGATGCTTTGATTCGCCCAAATACTCGAGGAACAAAAGTTTTCAAATTTTGCCAGAACCACAATGGGGGACCCTTACAGCTTTTTCCAATTTTTGATTGCCTCACAAACTCATGTAAATCATATCAACCATACATAAACCAAACATAATGGTTAATATATAAGTGAAATGAGTAGTTAGGATGCTTTGATTCGCCCAAATACTCGAAGAACAAAAGTTTTCAATTTTTGGCAGAACTACAAGCGGGGACCATTACAGCTTTTTCCAATTTTTGATTGCCTCAGAAACTCATGTAAATTATATCAACCATGCATAAACCAAACATAATCATTAATATATAAGTTAAATGGGTAGTTAGGATACTTTGATTCGCCCAAATACTCGAAGAACAAAAGTTTTCAATTTTTGGCAGAACCAAAAGGGGGGGACCCTTACATCTTTTTCCAATTTTTGATTGCCTCAGAAACTCATGTAAATCATATCAATCATGCATAAACCAAACATAATCGTTAATATATAAGTGAAATGGGTAGTTAGGATGCTTTGATTTGCCCAAATACTCGAAGAACAAAAGTTTTCAATTTTTGGCAGAACCAAAAGGGAGGACCCTTACATCTTTTTCCAATTTTTGATTGCCTCAGAAACTCATGTAAATCATATCAACCATTCATAAACCAAACATAATCATTAATATATAAGTGAAATGGGTAGTTAGGATGCTTTGATTCGCCCAAATACTCGAAGAAAAAAGTTTTCAATTTTTGCCAGAACCACAAGGGGGGACCCTTACAGCTTTTTCCATTTTTAGATTGCCTCAGAAACTCATGTAAATCATATCAACCATGGATAAACCAAACATAATCGTTAATATATAAGTGAAATGAGTAGTTAGGATGCTTTGATTCACCCAAATACTCGAAGAACAAAAGTTTTCAATTTTTGGCAGAACCACAAGGGGGGACCCTTACAGCTTTTTCCAATTTTTGATTGCCTCAGAAACTCATGTAAATCATATCAACCATACATAAACCAAACATAATCGTTAATATATATGTGAAATGGGTAGTTAGGATGCTTTGATTCGCCCAAATACTCGAGGAACAAAAGTTTTCAAATTTTGCCAGAACCACAATGGGGGACCCTTACAGCTTTTTCCAATTTTTGATTGCCTCAGAAACTCATGTAAATCATATCAACCATACATAAACCAAACATAATGGTTAATATATAAGTGAAATGAGTAGTTAGGATGCTTTGATTCGCCCAAATGCTCGAAGAACAAACGTTTTCAATTTTTGGCAGAACTACAAGCGGGGACCATTACAGCTTTTTCCAATTTTTGATTGCCTCAGAAACTCATGTAAATTATATCAACCATGCATAAACCAAACATAATCATTAATCTATAAGTTAAATGGGTAGTTAGGATACTTTGATTCGCCCAAATACTCGAAGAACAAAAGTTTTCAATTTTTGGCAGAACCAAAAGGGGGGACCCTTACATCTTTTTCCAATTTTTGATTGCCTCAGAAACTCATGTAAATCATATCAATCATGCATAAACCAAACATAATCGTTAATATATAAGTGAAATGGGTAGTTAGGATGCTTTGATTTGCCCAAATACTCGAAGAACAAAAGTTTTCAATTTTTGGCAGAACCAAAAGGGGGGACCCTTACAGCTTTTTCCATTTTTAGATTGCTTCAGAAACTCATGTAAATCATATCAACCATGGATAAACCAAACATAATCGTTAATATATAAGTGAAATGAGTAGTTAGGATGCTTTGATTCACCCAAATACTCGAAGAACAAAAGTTTTCAATTTTTGGCAGAACCACAAGGGGGGACCCTTACAGCTTTTTCCAATTTTTGATTGCCTCAGAAACTCATGTAAATCATATCAACCATTCATAAACCAAACATAATCGTTAATATATATGTGAAATGGGTAGTTAGGATGCTTTGATTCGCCCAAATACTCGAGGAACAAAAGTTTTCAAATTTTGCCAGAACCACAATGGGGGACCCTTACAGCTTTTTCCAATTTTTGATTGCCTCAGAAACTCATGTAAATCATATCAACCATACATAAATCAAACATAATGGTTAATATATAAGTGAAATAAGTAGTTAGGATGCTTTGATTCGCCCAAATACTCGAAGAACAAACGTTTTCAATTTTTGGCAGAACTACAAGCGGGGACCATTACAGCTTTTTCCAATTTTTGATTGCCTCAGAAACTCATGTAAATTATATCAACCATGCATAAACCAAACATAATCATTAATATATAAGTTAAATGGGTAGTTTGGATACTTTGATTCGCCCAAATACTCGAAGAACAAAAGTTTTCAATTTTTGGCAGAACCAAAAGGGGGGACCCTTACATCTTTTTCCAATTTTTGATTGCCTCAGAAACTCATGTAAATCATATCAATCATGCATAAACCAAACATAATCGTTAATATATAAGTGAAATGGGTAGTTAGGATGCTTTGATTTGCCCAAATACTCGAAGAACAAAAGTTTTCAATTTTTGGCAGAACCAAAAGGGGGGACCCTTACAGCTTTTTCCATTTTTAGATTGCCTCAGAAACTCATGTAAATCATATCAACCATGGATAAACCAAACATAATCGTTAATATATAAGTGAAATGAGTAGTTAGGATGCTTTGATTCACCCAAATACTCGAAGAACAAAAGTTTTCAATTTTTGGCAGAACCACAAGGGGGGACCCTTACAGCTTTTTCCAATTTTTGATTGCCTCAGAAACTCATGTAAATCATATCAACCATACATAAACCAAACATAATCATTAATATAAAAGTGAAATGAGTAGTTAGGATGCTTTTATTCGCCCAAATACTCAAGGAACAAAAGTTTTCAAATTTTGCCAGAACCACAAGGGGGGACCCTTACAGCTTTTTCCAATTTTTGATTGCCTCAGAAACTCATGTAAATCATATCAACCATACATAAACCAAACATAATGGTTAATATATAAGTGAAATGAGTAGTTAGGATGCTTTAATTCGCCCAAATACTCGAAGAACAAAAGTTTTCAATTTTTGGCAGAACCAAAAGGGGGGACCCTTACATCTTTTTCCAATTTTTGATTGCCTCAGAAACTCATGTAAATCATATCAATCATGCATAAACCAAACATAATCGTTAATATATAAGTGAAATGGGTAGTTAGGATGCTTTGATTCACCCAAATACTCGAAGAACAAAAGTTTTCAACTTTTGGCAGAACCACAAGGGGGGATCCTTACAGCTTTTTCCAATTTTTGATTGCCTCAGAAACTCATGTAAATCATATCAATCATGCATAAACCAAACATAATCGTTAATATATAAGTGAAATGGGTAGTTAGGATGCTTTGATTTGCCCAAATACTCGAAGAACAAAAGTTTTCAATTTTTGGCAGAACCAAAAGGGGGGACCCTTACAGCTTTTTCCATTTTTAGATTGCCTCAGAAACTCATGTAAATCATATCAACCATGGATAAACCAAACATAATCGTTAATATATAAGTGAAATGAGTAGTTAGGATGCTTTGATTCACCCAAATACTCGAAGAACAAAAGTTTTCAATTTTTGGCAGAACCACAAGGGGGGACCCTTACAGCTTTTTCCAATTTTTGATTGCCTCAGAAACTCATGTAAATCTTATCAACCATACATAAACCAAACATAATGGTTAATATATATGTGAAATGGGTAGTTAGGATGCTTTGATTCGCCCAAACACTCGAGGAACAAAAGTTTTCAAATTTTGCCAGAACCACAATGGGGGACCCTTACAGCTTTTTCCAATTTTTGATTGCCTCAGAAACTCATGTAAATCATATCAACCATACATAAACCAAACATAATGGTTAATATATAAGTGAAATGAGTAGTTAGGATACTTTGATTCGCCCAAATACTCGAAGAACAAAAGTTTTCAATTTTTGGCAGAACCAAAAGGGGGGACCCTTACATCTTTTTCCAATTTTTGATTGCCTCAGAAACTCATGTAAATCATATCAATCATGCATAAACCAAACATAATCGTTAATATATAAGTGAAATGGGTAGTTAGGATGCTTTGATTTACCCAAATACTCGAAGAACAAAAGTTTTCAATTTTTGGCAGAACCAAAAGGGGGGACCCTTACAGCTTTTTCCATTTTTAGATTGCCTCAGAAACTCATGTAAATCATATCAACCATGGATAAACCAAACATAATCGTTAATATATAAGTGAAATGAGTAGTTAGGATGCTTTGATTCACCCAAATACTCGAAGAACAAAAGTTTTCAATTTTTGGCAGAACCACAAGGGGGGACCCTTACAGCTTTTTCCAATTTTTGATTGCCTCAGAAACTCATGTAAATCATATCAACCATACATAAACCAAACATAATCGTTAATATAAAAGTGAAATGAGTAGTTAGGATGCTTTTATTCGCCCAAATACTCGAGGAACAAAAGTTTTCAAATTTTGCCAGAACCACAAGGGGGGACCCTTACAGCTTTTTCCAATTTTTGATTGCCTCAGAAACTCATGTAAATCATATCAACCATACATAAACCAAACATAATGGTTAATATATAAGTGAAACGAGTAGTTAGGATGCTTTAATTCGCCCAAATACTCGAAGAACAAAAGTTTTCAATTTTTGGCAGAACCACAAGGGGGGACCCTTACAGCTTTTTCCAATTTTTGATTGCCTCAGAAACTCATGTAAATCATATCAACCATACATAAACCAAACATAATCGTTAATATAAAAGTGAAATGAGTAGTTAGGATGCTTTTATTCGCCCAAATACTCGAAGAACAAAAGTTTTCAATTTTTGCCAGAACCACAAGGGGGGACCCTTACAGCTTTTTCCAATTTTTGATTGCCTCAGAAACTCATGTAAATCATATCAACCATACATAAACCAAACATAATCGTTAATATAAAAGTGTAATGAGTAGTTAGGATGCTTTTATTCGCCCAAATACTCGAAGAACAAAAGTTTTCAATTTTTGCCAGAACCACAAGGGAGGACCCTTACAGCTTTTTCCAATTTTTGATTGCCTCAGAAACTCATGTAAATCATATCAACCATACCTAAACCAAACATAATCGTTAATATATAAGTGAAATGGGTAGTTAGGATGCTTTGATTCGCCCAAATACTCGAGGAACAAAAGTTTTCAAATTTTGCCAGAACCACAAGGGGGGACCCTTACAACTTTTTCCAATTTTTGATTGCCTCAGAAACTCATGTAAATCATATCAACCATACATAAACCAAACATAATGGTTAATATATAAGTGAAATGAGTAGTTAGGATGCTTTGATTCACCCAAATACTCGAAGAACAAAAGTTTTCAATTTTTGGCAGAACCACAAGGGGGGACCCTTACAGCTTTTTCCAATTTTTGATTGCCTCAGAAACTCATGTAAATCATATCAACCATGCATAAACAAAACATAATCGTTAATATATGTGTGAAATGGGTAGTTAGGATGCTTTGATTCGCCCAAATACTCGAAGAACAAAAGTTTCCAATTTTTGCCAGAACCACAAGGGGGGACCCTTACAGCTTTTTCCAATTTTTGATTGCCTCAGAAACTCATGTAAATCATATCAACCGTACATAAACCAAACATAATCGTTAATATAAAAGTGAAATGAGTAGTTAGGATGCTTTTATTTGCCCAAATACTCGAGGAACAAAAGTTTTCAAATTTTGCCAGAACCACAAGGGGGGACCCTTACAGCTTTTTCCAATTTTTGATTGCCTCAGAAACTCATGTAAATCATATCAACCATACATAAACCAAACATAATGGTTAATATATAAGTGAAATGAGTAGTTAGGATGCTTTAATTCGCCCAAATACTCGAAGAACAAAAGTTTTCAATTTTTGGCAGAACCACAAGGGGGGACCCTTACAGCTTTTTCCAATTTTTGATTGCCTCAGAAACTCATGTAAATCATATCAACCATACATAAACCAAACAAAATCGTTAATATAAAAGTGAAATGAGTAGTTAGGATGCTTATATTCGCCCAAATACTAGAAGAACAAAAGTTTTCAATTTTTGCCAGAACCACAAGGGGGGACCCTTACAGCTTTTTCCAATTTTTGATTGCCTCAGAAACTCATGTAAATCATATCAACCATACCTAAACCAAACATAATCGTTAATATATAAGTGAAATGGGTAGTTAGGATGGTTTGATTCGCCCAAATACTCGAGGAACAAAAGTTTTCAAATTTTGCCAGAACCACAAGGGGGGACCCTTACAGCTTTTTCCAATTTTTGATTGCCTCAGAAACCCATGTAAATCATATCAACCATACATAAACCAAACATAATGGTTAATATATAAGTGAAATGAGTAGTTAGGATGCTTTGATTCGTCCAAATACTCTAAGAACAAAAGTTTTCAATTTTTGGCAGAACCACAAGGGGGGACCCTTACAGCTTTTTCCAATTTTTGATTGCCTCAGAAACTCATGTAAATCATATCAACCATGCATAAACAAAACACAATCGTTAATATATGTGTGAAATGGGTAGTTAGGATGCTTTGATTCGCCCAAATACTCGAAGAACAAAAGTTTCCAATTTTTGCCAGAACCACAAGGGGGGACCCTTACACCTTTTTCCAATTTTTGATTGCCTCCGAAACTCATGTAAATCAAATCAACCATACATAAACCAAACATAATGGTTAATATATAAGTGAAATGAGTAGTTAGGGTGCTTTGATTCGCCCAAATACTCGAAGAACAAAAGTTTTCAATTTTTGGCAGAACCACAAGGGGGGACCCTTACAGCTTTTTCCAATTTTTGATTGCCTCAGAAACTCATGTAAATCATATCAACCATGCATAAACCAAACATAATCATTAATATAAAAGTGAAATGAGTAGTTAGGATGCTTTTATTCGCCCAAATACTCGAAGAACAAAAGTTTTCAATTTTTGCCAGAACCACAAGGGGGGACCCTTACAGCTTTTTCCAATTTTTGATTGCCTCAGAAACTCATGTAAATCATATCAACCATACCTAAACCAAACATAATCGTTAATATATAAGTGAAATGGGTAGTTAGGATGCTTTGATTCGCCCAAATATTCGAAGAACAAAGCATCCTAACTACCCATTTCACTTATATATTAACGATTATGTTTGGTTTAGGTATGGTTGATATGATTTACATGAGTTTCTGAGGCAATCAAAAATTGGAAAAAGCTGTAAGGGTCCCCCCTTGTGGTTCTGGCAAAAATTGAAAACTTTTGTTCTTCGAGTATTTGGGCGAATAAAAGCATCCTAACTACTCATTTCACTTTTATATTAATGATTATGTTTGGTTTATGCATGGTTGATATGATTTACATGAGTTTCTGAGGCAATCAAAAATTGGAAAAAGCTGTAAGGGTCCCCCCTTGTGGTTCTGCCAAAAATTGAAAACTTTTGTTCTTCGAGTATTTGGGCGAATCAAAGCACCCTAACTACTCATTTCACTTATATATTAACCATTATGTTTGGTTTATGTATGGTTGATATGATTTACATGAGTTTCGGAGGCAATCAAAAATTGGAAAAAGGTGTAAGGGTCCCCCCTTGTGGTTCTGGCAAAAATTGGAAACTTTTGTTCTTCGAGTATTTGGGCGAATCAAAGCATCCTAACTACCCATTTCACACATATATTAACGATTGTGTTTTGTTTATGCATGGTTGATATGATTTACATGAGTTTCTGAGGCAATCAAAAATTGGAAAAAGCTGTAAGGGTCCCCCCTTGTGGTTCTGCCAAAAATTGAAAACTTTTGTTCTTAGAGTATTTGGACGAATCAAAGCATCCTAACTACTCATTTCACTTATATATTAACCATTATGTTTGGTTTATGTATGGTTGATATGATTTACATGGGTTTCTGAGGCAATCAAAAATTGGAAAAAGCTGTAAGGGTCCCCCATTGTGGTTCTGGCAAAATTTGAAAACTTTTGTTCCTCGAGTATTTGGGCGAATCAAACCATCCTAACTACCCATTTCACTTATATATTAACGATTATGTTTGGTTTAGGTATGGTTGATATGATTTACATGAGTTTCTGAGGCAATCAAAAATTGGAAAAAGCTGTAAGGGTCCCCCCTTGTGGTTCTGGCAAAAATTGAAAATTTTGTTCCTCGAGTATTTGGGCGAATCAAAGCATCCTAACTACCCATTTCACATATATATTAACGATTATGTTTGGTTTATGAATGGTTGATATGATTTACATGAGTTTCTGAGGCAATCAAAAATTGGAAAAAGCTGTAAGGGTCCCCCCTTGTGGTTCTGCCAAAAATTGAAAACTTTTGTTCTTCGAGTATTTGGGTGAATCAAAGCATCCTAACTACTCATTTCACTTATATATTAACGATTATGTTTGGTTTATCCATGGTTGATATGATTTACATGAGTTTCTGAAGCAATCTAAAAATGGAAAAAGCTGTAAGGGTCCCCCCTTGTGGTTCTGGCAAAATTTGAAAACTTTTGTTCCTCGAGTATTTGAGCAAATAAAAGCATCCTAACTACTCATTTCACTTTTATATTAACGATTATGTTTGGTTTATGTACGGTTGATATGATTTACATGAGTTTCTGAGGCAATCAAAAATTGGAAAAAGCTGTAAGGGTCCCCCCTTGTGGTTCTGGCAAAAATTGGAAACTTTTGTTCTTCGAGTATTTGGGCGAATCAAAGCATCCTAACTACCCATTTCACACATATATTAACGATTTTGTTTTGTTTATGCATGGTTGATATGATTTACATGAGTTTCTGAGGCAATCAAAAATTGGAAAAAGCTGTAAGGGTCCCCCCTTGTGGTTCTGCCAAAAATTGAAAACTTTTGTTCTTCGAGTATTTGGGTGAATCAAAGCATCCTAACTACTCATTTCACTTATATATTAACCATTATGTTTGGTTTATGTATGTTGATATGATTTACATGAGTTTCTGAGGCAATCAAAAATTGGAAAAAGTTGTAAGGGTCCCCCCTTGTGGTTCTGGCAAAATTTGAAAACTTTTGTTCCTCGAGTATTTGGGCGAATCAAAGCATCCTAACTACCCATTTCACTTATATATTAACGATTATGTTTGGTTTAGGTATGGTTGATATGATTTACATGAGTTTCTGAGGCAATCAAAAATTGGAAAAAGCTGTAAGGGTCCTCCCTTGTGGTTCTGGCAAAAATTGAAAACTTTTGTTCTTCGAGTATTTGGGCGAATAAAAGCATCCTAACTACTCATTACACTTTTATATTAACGATTATGTTTGGTTTATGTATGGTTGATATGATTTACATGAGTTTCTGAGGCAATCAAAAATTGGAAAAAGCTGTAAGGGTCCCCCCTTGTGGTTCTGGCAAAAATTGAAAACTTTTGTTCTTCGAGTATTTGGGCGAATAAAAGCATCCTAACTACTCATTTCACTTTTATATTAACGATTATGTTTGGTTTATGTATGGTTGATATGATTTACATGAGTTTCTGAGGCAATCAAAAATTGGAAAAAGCTGTAAGGGTCCCCCCTTGTGGTTCTGCCAAAAATTGAAAACTTTTGTTCTTCGAGTATTTGGGCGAATTAAAGCATCCTAACTACTCGTTTCACTTATATATTAACCATTATGTTTGGTTTATGTATGGTTGATATGATTTACATGAGTTTCTGAGGCAATCAAAAATTGGAAAAAGCTGTAAGGGTCCCCCCTTGTGGTTCAGGCAAAATTTGAAAACTTTTGTTCCTCGAGTATTTGGGCGAATAAAAGCATCCTAACTACTCATTTCACTTTTATATTAACGATTATGTTTGGTTTATGTATGGTTGATATGATTTACATGAGTTTCTGAGGCAATCAAAAATTGGAAAAAGCTGTAAGGGTCCCCCCTTGTGGTTCTGCCAAAAATTGAAAACTTTTGTTCTTCGAGTATTTGGGTGAATCAAAGCATCCTAACTACTCATTTCACTTATATATTAACGATTATGTTTGGTTTATCCATGGTTGATATGATTTACATGAGTTTCTGAGGCAATCTAAAAATGGAAAAAGCTGTAAGGGTCCCCCCTTTTGGTTCTGCCAAAAATTGAAAACTTTTGTTCTTCGAGTATTTGGGCAAATCAAAGCATCCTAACTACCCATTTCACTTATATATTAACGATTATGTTTGGTTTATGCATGATTGATATGATTTACATGAGTTTCTGAGGCAATCAAAAATTGGAAAAAGATGTAAGGGTCCCCCCTTTTGGTTCTGCCAAAAATTGAAAACTTTTGTTCTTCGAGTATTTGGGCGAATCAAAGTATCCTAACTACTCATTTCACTTATATATTAACCATTATGTTTGGTTTATGTATGGTTGATATGATTTACATGAGTTTCTGAGGCAATCAAAAATTGGAAAAAGCTGTAAGGGTCCCCCATTGTGGTTCTGGCAAAATTTGAAAACTTTTGTTCCTCGAGTGTTTGGGCGAATCAAAGCATCCTAACTACCCATTTCACATATATATTAACCATTATGTTTGGTTTATGTATGGTTGATAAGATTTACATGAGTTTCTGAGGCAATCAAAAATTGGAAAAAGCTGTAAGGGTCCCCCCTTGTGGTTCTGCCAAAAATTGAAAACTTTTGTTCTTCGAGTATTTGGGTGAATCAAAGCATCCTAACTACTCATTTCACTTATATATTAACGATTATGTTTGGTTTATCCATGGTTGATATGATTTACATGAGTTTCTGAGGCAATCTAAAAATGGAAAAAGCTGTAAGGGTCCCCCCTTTTGGTTCTGCCAAAAATTGAAAACTTTTGTTCTTCGAGTATTTGGGCAAATCAAAGCATCCTAACTACCCATTTCACTTATATATTAACGATTATGTTTGGTTTATGCATGATTGATATGATTTACAAGAGTTTCTGAGGCAATCAAAAATTGGAAAAAGCTGTAAGGATCCCCCCTTGTGGTTCTGCCAAAAGTTGAAAACTTTTGTTCTTCGAGTATTTGGGTGAATCAAAGCATCCTAACTACCCATTTCACTTATATATTAACGATTATGTTTGGTTTATGCATGATTGATATGATTTACATGAGTTTCTGAGGCAATCAAAAATTGGAAAAAGATGTAAGGGTCCCCCCTTTTGGTTCTGCCAAAAATTGAAAACTTTTGTTCTTCGAGTAGTTGGGCGAATTAAAGCATCCTAACTACTCATTTCACTTATATATTAACCATTATGTTTGGTTTATGTATGGTTGATATGATTTACATGAGTTTCTGAGGCAATCAAAAATTGGAAAAAGCTGTAAGGGTCCCCCCTTGTGGTTCTGGCAAAATTTGAAAACTTTTGTTCCTCGAGTATTTGGGCGAATAAAAGCATCCTAACTACTCATTTCACTTTTATATTAATGATTATGTTTGGTTTATGTATGGTTGATATGATTTACATGAGTTTCTGAGGCAATCAAAAATTGGAAAAAGCTGTAAGGGTCCCCCCTTGTGGTTCTGCCAAAAATTGAAAACTTTTGTTCTTCGAGTATTTGGGTGAATCAAAGCATCCTAACTACTCATTTCACTTATATATTAACGATTATGTTTGGTTTATCCATGGTTGATATGATTTACATGAGTTTCTGAGGCAATCTAAAAATGGAAAAAGCTGTAAGGGTCCCCCCTTTTGGTTCTGCCAAAAATTGAAAACTTTTGTTCTTCGAGTATTTGGGCAAATCAAAGCATCCTAACTACCCATTTCACTTATATATTAACGATTATGTTTGGTTTATGCATGATTGATATGATTTACATGAGTTTCTGAGGCAATCAAAAATTGGAAAAAGATGTAAGGGTCCCCCCTTTTGGTTCTGCCAAAAATTGAAAACTTTTGTTCTTCGAGTATTTGGGCGAATCAAAGTATCCTAACTACCCATTTAACTTATATATTAATGATTATGTTTGGTTTATGCATGGTTGATATAATTTACATGAGTTTCTGAGGCAATCAAAAATTGGAAAAAGCTGTAATGGTCCCCGCTTGTAGTTCTGCCAAAAATTGAAAACGTTTGTTCTTCGAGTATTTGGGCGAATCAAAGCATCCTAACTACTCATTTCACTTATATATTAACCATTATGTTTGATTTATGTATGGTTGATATGATTTACATGAGTTTCTGAGGCAATCAAAAATTGGAAAAAGCTGTAAGGGTCCCCCATTGTGGTTCTGGCAAAATTTGAAAACTTTTGTTCCTCGAGTATTTGGGCGAATCAAAGCATCCTAACTACCCATTTCACATATATATTAACGATTATGTTTGGTTTATGAATGGTTGATATGATTTACATGAGTTTCTGAGGCAATCAAAAATTGGAAAAAGCTGTAAGGGTCCCCCCTTGTGGTTCTGCCAAAAATTGAAAACTTTTGTTCTTCGAGTATTTGGGTGAATCAAAGCATCCTAACTACTCATTTCACTTATATATTAACGATTATGTTTGGTTTATCCATGGTTGATATGATTTACATGAGTTTCTGAAGCAATCTAAAAATGGAAAAAGCTGTAAGGGTCCCCCCTTTTGGTTCTGCCAAAAATTGAAAACTTTTGTTCTTCGAGTATTTGGGCAAATCAAAGCATCCTAACTACCCATGTCACTTATATATTAACGATTATGTTTGGTTTATGCATGATTGATATGATTTACATGAGTTTCTGAGGCAATCAAAAATTGGAAAAAGATGTAAGGGTCCCCCCTTTTGGTTCTGCCAAAAATTGAAAACTTTTGTTCCTCGAGTATTTGGGCGAATCAAAGCATCCTAACTACCCATTTCACATATATATTAATGATTATGTTTGGTTTATGTATGGTTGATATGATTTACATGAGTTTCTGAGGCAATCAGAAAAAGCTGTAAGGGTCCCCCCTTGTGGTTCTGCCAAAAATTGAAAACTTTTGTTCTTCGAGTATTTGGGCGAATCAAAGTATCCTAACTACCCATTTAACTTATATATTAATGATTATGTTTGGTTTATGCATGGTTGATATAATTTACATGAGTTTCTGAGGCAATCAAAAATTGGAAAAAGCTGTAATGGTCCCCGCTTGTAGTTCTGCCAAAAATTGAAAACGTTTGTTCTTCGAGTATTTGGGCGAATCAAAGCATCCTAACTACTCATTTCACTTATATATTAACCATTATGTTTGATTTATGTATGGTTGATATGATTTACATGAGTTTCTGAGGCAATCAAAAATTGGAAAAAGCTGTAAGGGTCCCCCATTGTGGTTCTGGCAAATTTTGAAAACTTTTGTTCCTCGAGTATTTGGGCGAATCAAAGCATCCTAACTACCCATTTCACATATATATTAACGATTATGTTTGGTTTATGAATGGTTGATATGATTTACATGAGTTTCTGAGGCAATCAAAAATTGGAAAAAGCTGTAAGGGTCCCCCCTTGTGGTTCTGCCAAAAATTGAAAACTTTTGTTCTTCGAGTATTTGGGTGAATCAAAGCATCCTAACTACTCATTTCACTTATATATTAACGATTATGTTTGGTTTATCCATGGTTGATATGATTTACATGAGTTTCTGAAGCAATCTAAAAATGGAAAAAGCTGTAAGGGTCCCCCCTTTTGGTTCTGCCAAAAATTGAAAACTTTTGTTCTTCGAGTATTTGGGCAAATCAAAGCATCCTAACTACCCATTTCACTTATATATTAACGATTATGTTTGGTTTATGCATGATTGATATGATTTACATGAGTTTCTGAGGCAATCAAAAATTGGAAAAAGATGTAAGGGTCCCCCCTTTTGGTTCTGCCAAAAATTGAAAACTTTTGTTCTTCGAGTATTTGGGCGAATCAAAGTATCCTAACTACCCATTTAACTTATATATTAATGATTACGTTTGGTTTATGCATGGTTGATATAATTTACATGAGTTTCTGAGGCAATCAAAAATTGGAAAAAGCTGTAATGGTCCCCGCTTGTAGTTCTGCCAAAAATTGAAAACGTTTGTTCTTCGAGCATTTGGGCGAATCAAAGCATCCTAACTACTCATTTCACTTATATATTAACCATTATGTTTGGTTTATGTATGGTTGATATGATTTACATGAGTTTCTGAGGCAATCAAAAATTGGAAAAAGCTGTAAGGGTCCCCCATTGTGGTTCTGGCAAAATTTGAAAACTTTTGTTCCTCGAGTATTTGGGCGAATCAAAGCATCCTAACTACCCATTTCACATATATATTAACGATTATGTTTGGTTTATGTATGGTTGATATGATTTACATGAGTTTCTGAGGCAATCAAAAATTGGAAAAAGCTGTAAGGGTCCCCCCTTGTGGTTCTGCCAAAAATTGAAAACTTTTGTTCTTCGAGTATTTGGGTGAATCAAAGCATCCTAACTACTCATTTCACTTATATATTAACGATTATGTTTGGTTTATCCATGGTTGATATGATTTACATGAGTTTCTGAGGCAATCTAAAAATGGAAAAAGCTGTAAGGGTCCCCCCTTGTGGTTCTGCCAAAAATTGAAAACTTTTTTTCTTCGAGTATTTGGGCGAATCAAAGCATCCTAACTACCCATTTCACTTATATATTAATGATTATGTTTGGTTTATGAATGGTTGATATGATTTACATGAGTTTCTGAGGCAATCAAAAATTGGAAAAAGATGTAAGGGTCCTCCCTTTTGGTTCTGCCAAAAATTGAAAACTTTTGTTCTTCGAGTATTTGGGCAAATCAAAGCATCCTAACTACCCATTTCACTTATATATTAACGATTATGTTTGGTTTATGTTTTAGGGTTTAGGGTTTAGGGTTTAGGGTTTAGGGTTTAGGGTTTTAGGGTTTTTTTTTTTTTTTTTTTTTTTTTTTTTTTTTTTTTTTTTAAACCGTGCAAACAGCACGTCGGGTTATTACCGAGGCCCCGCCCTCATATATACCCAAACAAAACCAAGTTTACAAAGGAAAGTTAAAGAAAAACATCCTAAGTAAACGAAACGAACCAACCCAAAAACAGGTATGGGTGGAAAAATCACAAACGAAAAGCACAACGACGAGCCAAGGACGCCAAAACCAAACGGGAGGGGGCCAATTCGCCCGCCCGCCCTGCCGAGAACCGCGCAAACCCGCCAAGCTGCGCGCACCGCCGCGCGCATCACCACGCCAAAACCACGAAGACGGCCCCCCCGGCCAAAGCACCCATGCGAAATCCGCGAAAACCGGGGTAGGGGATGAAACCCCGCCAAGGACCGTGGAGGAGTCACCAAAAATCACAAAACCACCCGGGAGAGGCTTGAGCAGGAAAAAGAGCACCGGAATAATCCACAGGGGCATCAGTTTCCTACAAAGCTTTATGTACGAGATAACCAGAAAAACAGCACACACGAGGGGCCAAAGAGCAAACGTATGGGACCAGCCAATGACCCTGGCCACACACAGCAAAAACCGAACCTTCATGCGCTCGCCATCACCATTAATCCTCTCCGCCCGTCCCTCGCATAAAAAGGCACTCCCCACGCGGCTGTCGCCATTGCCGCGCGCGCACCGCGCGCGCCTGCCCCTCCCGGCCGCCCAGACCAGCCCAATCGCACCCCAAATGTGCGCACAAGTGCCCCCCGTCCACCAAAAAATCCGCCGCGAGCCCAAACGCCTCGTGCGAATTGAAAGAAAATGCGCACCACACCTCGTGGGATGGAACTCTATACAGATATAAAGCCCCCGACCCAGA